>JARACZ010000035.1:1200000-2400000 GCA_029255805.1 Keiferia lycopersicella | reverse complement strand
AATATCGCAATACCCCCCAATTGGAGGGGGCCCATTTCCAGCACTGGACTTATGTGGCTGTAGAAAAAAATATACTTACACTGTAAACAGGCATACTCCTCAATGAGTTGTCAACAAGTTTAAACTCATTGCTATCACAAGCAGAGTGTAGCTTCATCAGAGCTCGCGCCACATCCACTCTTCCTTGCACGACCATGCCAACAACTGTGTCCCAGTATTCTGGGTGGTCTTCCGACCCTCGCTCGCAGGCCTCCAGCAACTGTGCAGCAGTCTGCTCATGGCAGGGGAAGTGGAAACGAACCCATTCCAGTAAATATGGCAACACTACATCTCCAGGTATATTATCTATAAACAGAATCTCGCACAAATGCCAGATGCACTCCACAGAGTAGAAAATTGTGATGTAGGAGAGTATGTTGTTCTTTTCAACGCCATCTGTTTCTTTTGCGGCACTTTCTTGTAGACCCTCGATGCCAACGCGGATTATTGAGCGGTATTGGCGGGAAAGCTTCAGAAACTCGACCTGATTGTCCGTATTTTTTGTCGCTTCTGCTGCCTTTTGCAGCGACAAGTATGTGCCATTAGATTCGTTTACGAGTTTACGTAAAATCGGGTTGAAAAGTAATATCGACTGCTGGACATTCAAGATCTTATTCTCAGGTATTTTAGCAGGTGTTTTACTGATAGCTTGGCTTCGGGGATAGATGGAAAACTTGTTCCCGCGTCTCCAGGCAAGTGAGACTTGTTTCTCAAAGCATTTGTCGGGTAATATCTGAAAACGATTCAAGTTGAGAACCAAGAACAAACATAACCTACAAGGAAGTTACAATTTTTACTTACGAAAGTTTTCACACGACTGTTTGGCGTTACGTTATTGCCGCCTGACAAACCGGCAGAGAAGGCAGAAACGTTCATCTTGTAATTTATAGCAAAAGTTATGGTTTAGAAAAACTGGAAATGCAAACCGTTCGTTTACAACATTTTATATTATTTTTGACGTTTACACTTCTGGGTTGCCATAACAATAACAAAAAAATTGTACATTTATATTTTGTTTATTTAGCGATGCAATCGTTTCTAAAGTATTTAGGAAAGGAATGTGTGTGAACAAAATGAATGCGGGTACCAGACCATGACAATCACTATACTATATGACAGTACTATAATAGTAGCCTCCTACAGGTTAAATAATTTTCCTAAGGGAACTGCTTGGAACTGAACTTGACAGAGTTTATAAAATATGGTAACATTTTTTACACAATGCTAAAAAGACTGGTATCCAGGCAGAAACATAAATTAAAAGTAAAACATGTCACTTGTAATACGTTCGGATACGAGGCTTTAGCAGAAGGGGCATTCATTTAATATGGAACAGAATTTATATTTTGTGTAAATGAAACGTGAAAGTATACGTATACAAACCGGAAGCCTCAAGTCAAACTGTAGTCCTTTACCTAAATTATTCGCACAATCATCTTTTTCTAAGGTAATTTTTACAGAATATCTTTTGTTTACACACAAAAGTAATAAACAAAACAGAAAAAAATGAATTTTTCAGTTTTGCTTTGTTATGCTAATTGAATAATCTAATTTGACCGGATAAGCTGTTGGAAGACATGTTGATTTAGTCACGAATAAACGATATTGTCAATTCGTCAAAAAGTGTAATGTTTAGACTGGAATTAAACAAAATTATTTAGTAAACTTAGTGTTATTTTGTTGTGCAGCGATAAAGCAGCATGTGTGATATGTATTTACGATAATAAGTCTGACAAAAGGGAAACAATACCAATAGGACGTTCGTAGCGATTTGGTAAGTTTTTGGTGTTGCATCAAATTTTGCCCGTCACTGACTTTCTATGTAGTAACTGGACTGAGACATAGTTTCGTGGGTTGCGTCTGCGAGACCTTCACCCCGTCAGTCGAGCGTAGGCCTCGCAGCGGTCTCAGGCCGCCGTCTGACGTAGCACTTAGCGAAATTGAATTTAGGCCGAGTTCACCTGCCTGATAGGTAATAGACAGTCGTGTGAATGTTTATTGCTTGTTGTGTACGAATTGGATGTAGTGACGTCATGTGTGTACGAGTTCAAAAATCTTTGTGCTAATGTGGTATCATATGATAAACAAAATCTACAGTAGATAGTGCTATCACAGAGTTATCCGCAACCAGTCGCGCTAAAGGAACAGTTTTGTGGTGCCAAAAATAGTGCTGTGTTTTTTGTTTACGTGATTTAGTGTTAGCTGCTAACCTCCAGAGTGGTTTCTAGTCATTGTGTAAGTCAGCCTGCTATTTCCTGCTTGTTTTTATTGTATTTGTCCCATTGTTTCATCTATTTATAAGTCATGGCTTTGCCTTGCTTAGACCTGTATTTTTACACAGTGGACAGATAAGCAACAAGTAAAAATTCAGTGTATAGGCTTCAATTCAGGGCCTTCTGAGACATCATGTACAAATTTGACTTAGTCTTTCCCTCGGACCTAAACCTGAAAATGAAAATTGTTACATATATCATAGTAAAAAAACTGTAAGAAGAAATATAATTGGAATTTTATTGACAAGCTTAGCCATACATACATACATGTAATCATGCCTCTTTCCTGGATGGGTAGGGGTAGACTACATACTTCCACTTGCTACAATCCTGACACAACTCTTTCGCTTCCTCAACAAACAGCCTATGCATACATGCTCGCCCGTTTAGGGTACTCTTCACCTGATCTATCTTTATAATGTCCCCGATTTGGTCTAGGTATGATAACACAAGTAAAATGGAATAATAAAGGCAAACCATACTATATTATAGCTGTTTCTTCATTTTCTTAGCAACTAAACAATAAGATTGAAATCAGAACCTTTTTTGTCTGAAAATGACTTGAATATCATTGCAGTATACAAATTTTGTTTGTAATCTGATTAGAATGGCTATGCATTTTTGATAAATTATTCTTGAACAAATGTAAATAAATCTATGTACATGTACATACCTAATTAGAAATAGAAGACATCAAGTACATAGAAAGTTTATTGATTCATAAAAAGGATACCAGAAGTGCACAATTCATATGACATGAATTTTATCTCTATTACTAAATTATCTGCAATGACTCATGCACACACATATGCCATGAAAAAGCTGTACATAAATAAATATAGATTTAATATACAGCTTCTAAGCATTCAAATAAGTTAACATAAATGTTAAACTATAGGGTATTTAGTTGAAACTTTTAATAAAATGATTTAGTAATTTTATTTTATTTCGTTTTGGCAGGAAAACTTACAGCCATCATATTTTGATAATGAATTGCAAAATTTTATTTAATACTAGGTACAGTTTTACACAAATTTCTATGAAATGCAAGTATATTAAACAAACCAAATTTTTACTGATATCAATATATGCAATTTCATTCAAGTTTATCAGAAATGTAAAGGACATTTTCCAACCCGCTGCTTCTTTCCTTCATAGCAAATAAAAAGATCCATCAGTATTTCCTGACGTGCCTCTAAGGACATTGCTACAATAAAACCTTATTTAAAGTCAAAGAGTGTGACCAAGTTTACTTCCTGACTTTTAGTTGCTAATGGTAAAAAATAAATGGTGTGACTGACCAATTTATTTTACTTACTCACAAATAATTTAATACAACAGTAATTTCTAAAGAATTATTGGATGATGTTATATTACAAAACATAGTGCTTACTTACCTAAAAAACTGTTTTTAACTATTAAATCTTATAACATGATTTTCTTTTAAAGGATCCCAAGATGGCAACAATAATGTTCCAATCCCTTCCGGTATACTTTTTTTCTTAAAAATTGTGTTATAAAAGTGTTTAAATAGTCTTCAAAGGAATAAACTACATGAACAAGTACTTCAACTGTAAACAACTATCATTCCAAAGGTCAAATCCTTTTGATACCATTACATTTGCAGACACATATAGATTTGCAAATGAAGCCTAACAAACTAAAATTGGCTTAAATCATTAACAAGATTGCTTTGAATGTATGTATTCACATGACAAACAAAAAAAGGCTAATCTCACAGACCAGCTAACTAAAAAAGACCTTACTAAAGACTACATCTTATTGACAAATATAATAATTTATTTACATATAATTGCAAACAATTAGTACATCATCTACATCTTAACGACTGGATAGCAAAATCGGGAGATTGTTCATAATGGCGTACCCTCGGGGAGGCCTATGTCCAGCTGTAGACTGCTATAGGCTGATGTAATGATGATGATGTGATGAGTACATCTTATTAGACTTTTAAGTTTTTACAATTGCTAAAAAAATTGCTTACAAATATTTATTAATAAATTCGTCCTCTGGCTTGGTGTATGTTCTATCCTATTGTTTTTTTAACTTGGATTTAAATATATATTCATTCATATCTCCATAAATCGCTGAGGAATTGCCCTAACTAATAGTTTGGTTAGTCTGTAAAGTCCCTTTGTCCAGACTTGGCTGGCTCATGTTGCATTGACCCTGCCAACAAAGGTCTGGACACTTGAATGAGGCAATCACCACATTTAGACCACATACCAACCCAATTCTGGATGACTTGCTTCTGAACTTTGTACACTAAGGGTGTTTCAAAAAGGGCTAAGTAAAGTTACTGATCATGACTGCATATTTGCCGACTAAGGTCAAAATATAGTGGCGGTGAACCCTTCAATACCCTATCCAAAGAAAATTGACGTCGGCCTGGCGGCCGGTCGTAAAACTAAGCCAATTCTTATTGCGACGTTTTAGTCCAAACACCCGGGCCGACGCACTGGTTTTGGGTATGAAAAATATGGTTATTTTCTAGCTAGAGTCACCAGATAATTTAAAGTCGCTCAACAATAAACCAGTTTTTCATACAGTTATTGAACAGCCAACAAAGTTTGATCCCTCGAGAAAGATCCAGTGGAAAACATAATTTTTTGGGCATCTTTCCCACGCTGCTCAGTCCCTATTTTATGCTGATAGTCTTGCTAGCCAATCTATCGTCTTCAATATCTTCGACACTGATTCAACAGTTTCGCAACAACTTGGCAAAGATTTTCACAAGTAGTTGACCTTATGACGTCACCGTGTACTCGTACAAGTACAGCACTCAGGTGGTTGTCCTCAAACTCAATGGTTGCGAATCTTATCTATGTACTGTCTATACAAACGAGTATTATGTTTGAATTGCGATTGTAAGGATTTATTGATACGACCGTAATCTTGGTTTCTGATAAATAGATGTGACATAGGTAGATATGTAATTTCGTTTTTGAGAATTTAAAAGTATGATATTAAAAAAATTGCAAATATAAAAACCCATGTTTGGCATATTGTCTATTATTATGTGCCCGGTAGATATCGCCGCGTGGCAATATTTGTGGCCCGGTTTTTGTAAAATAAAGTATTTTTTTTTAACACATAAAATTATGGCATTCCTGAATGAATTTGAATTCTAGGTCTAGTAGGTAGGTGGGTCTCGGGCGTATCATTTCTATAAATTCATAAATAAAAAATACTTGTGTGCTATTGTTATAGTCTTGAGCCTCGTGTATATTTATTTGAATTACGTTTTTCAAATACATAACACTACAAACTTAACGTAGTACATACCTACCTACGTATGTTTTAATACTGGTATCTACCTGACGTAGTTGACGACAGTTTCCTAAAAAGCGGTGACTAATTGCAGATTCTTGTATAGAAAACCTTACATAAATTATCTTTGTGCTTGTTTTTCTAATAGTGTGTGAGCAACGCTTACTTTCGTAGGTAATAAATACCAAACTTAGTTATGTTTTCTTGGTATTTTCGTGGTCATAAAACAGTTTCGTGCTTAGTATATTACTAAGTTGATAGCACATACTTACTAACGACAATTGGGTAGCGTAGCCCGTAGCCAAATATTGACAAATAAAATTTCAGTTTCCATAAGGTTGAGACCATTGACACGATGAAGAAAGGTAGATAGATACATACCTGGGCTGGAATAACCAGCCAACTTTGATACGTTGCACAAGGAGTCTAGTTGGCTTAGTGCATTAATATGACCCTGCATTCAAATAACAAGGCAGAGACAAAAGCTATCTCGGCTACGAAGAAAGCATGGGAGAGGATCGAGGAGCAAAAAGAGCGTACGTATGTCGTCGTACAGACGGCGTCCAGTGGGGCGCCCCGGTACCGTTGGAGAGACGGGGTAGAGGCTGACCTGCGCGATCAGGACAGGGATTATTAGAGAGCTCATTTCGAAGGCCAAGATCCTCTTTGGGTCGCTTTTTCTTTTCTTTTTTTTTTTTTTTTTTTTTTTTCGTGTGGGACACCGAGTCGTCCAACGACCTGATGTACCCTAGTGTCAGAATTTTTCAACCGCCTTCTACAAGTAGCAGGCTTCTGACATGGTTGTGTAACGACCGCCGTCTAAGTGATCATAGACAGCAACCGGGACCTACGGCTTAACGTGCCATCCGAAACACGGAACCATCTTACTTACGGACAATCGGGTGGTTCAGCCCGCAATGTCCTAACCAGACTGGGAACAAATTCACAAAGTGATAAATACTTTGTGAGTGACCCACCGAGAATCGAACTCGGAACCTTCTGCGTCTAAGGCAGTCGCACTACCACTGCGCCACATCGGTCGTCATTTGGGTCGCTGAGACAGCGGAGTTTGTTAGTTGCATCCATATACAAAATGTAAACATGTTACGTAAATGATCTACCTACCTCAAGGGCAAGGAGCATTGATCTTATATGGCTAGGAGTTATTGTCCTACACAGTTGTATTCTGACTTTGGGTGACCGCATTAGAACATGATAACACTCTTACTTTTTTAACTATCAGTACCTACTGCTCATCAGTTCAGCTTCTAAGCTGACTAAGTATTTCAAGGATTGCCACTCTTGGCCGTGACACTTTGGCTTCTCAAAACTATTGGGCTCCATGCCTTGACATTTCCAAAATATCTGTTAGTGAAAAATAAAGAACCTTATCTTATAATGACCGATACCTGTCTACGTTTATATTCGTTCCACCTTCAGTACTCATTTGATTACGTCTGGGTCATTCCCCCACACTTTACACCACTGAACAATACCCTATTGTTTAAGAGTGATAAATCCTTATCAACTTAAAAATGTGCAAAATACGAGACGATGTTATTCACCTCTATTTCTGATAGTGATTTTACGATAGGGCTTCCATTTTGATTAAAAATGTAACCGTGAGTCTGCAGACTTTTTTGTTCCTTCCTTCTTTCTGATTGGATGAAGAGACTGACACGCATACGTAAGAAATTAAGAAGAGTCTCGACCATGTATAAGTAGGTATGGACGATATTATTTTTCCACTAATTGGGCAGGCAAGCGGTACCACCCGCTGTAACTCATTTTTCCGTAGGAATTTGTTGTTTTCTCGGCAAGTATTATACATATAAACCTTCCTCTTGCATCACACTATGTATTCTAAAATACTGTATCCAGTTTCGGGATGTCCCTAGTTTAATTTAACTGTACAATTTGTATTGGACGCATCCCGTTGACACGATAAGAAAAATAATTATCTAGAAAGGAAAGGATATAAGTTGTTATCTTTCAATTTATTATTCCAGACCCAAACAAAAACTAATATAATAAACGGGTTCAACGGGTCGTTGAACGACTGGGTATCGCATACGAAAAGAAGATAATAATCTTTGTAAGGATAAGTCCAATATCCACATAATATTCCGCATACCTACGATAGAACATCACTGGTGTTATACATCATCATCAGCATTACATAAACCTGCAAAAATGGTTACGCCGAAACTGTTTAGCATTGTACACTTCAATGCAATTCTTATGCTAAGTGCACTAACTACTGTTTTCCTTCGGTCACGGCCACTGGCATAGCCTCAGACTCAAGGTTCGCCGTTCGGTTTATTTGGCGGTGTTTTAGTAAAAAAATGATCTTTAAGGCCTTAATGTATTACATAGTATAAAGCAAAGTCGCTTTTCGCGTCTGTTTGTATGTATGCTTAAATCTTTAAAGATTATCAAAATATTATGTAGTTTTAAAACTACACTACAGATTATTATGCAATTTTTTTTTGTAATTAGAGTGGTTCAAGAGGCAAGGTCAGGAAAACATTTTATTCCCACAGGAAACCGAGTTACAGCGGGCGCACCCGCTAGTTATCTATATTATAGAAATAGAATTATTAAAGCTTGAATAAACTTAGACAAAAAACTTTCGTAAACGTAAAGCGCCAGCGTTATTTTCACACACACATACCACGCCTTTATCCCTTGCGGAGTAGGCAGAGCGTCAATGGCCGCAAAATATGGTTGCTCATGCCATGTCTAACAAATTAACAAATAGTAATGGCCCTTTGAAATGTTTTGTGTGCCACTGTATTGACAGGTCTTCAGCCGGCCGCCTAAAATTGCATATGAAACCCTTGAGTTCCTTAGCTTTTACGACACCCAGACGAAAGAAATGGGTGATGCTATTCTAAGCTGGCATTACACGGCTATTACATTTGAATTAGGAATAAACTAGTGTGAGTTTTTCTTAGCGTAAAGCAATAGCACTTTTTAGAGGGTTACGTGAAATCGAGTTCAATCACAACGATTATTAGATCCATGTAGTCTAGACTACACTAACCACATTTGTAAAGCGATATCAGTTTCCAAGTAATAGTGACGGAAGTTTGTAGAAACTATATCGTCGGCCTATTACAACTTTCTCTATGATTACTCTGGGTCAGCTTGTGTAGTTACTGTCCTAGTGCGTGAATAAAAATATTACTACTTACTACGGTGACATTATTTATAGTTTACAGTCTAGAAGGTCATGGCTACAGGCCACATCTGTAAATAAGTCTGCCTAAGTGATATAAGAGAATCTTTAAGGGGCAGCTTAGCTTGTAACTCTCTTTATCTTGCTATCTTTCTATCGGATTCTATTCATGCAGACTGAAACATCTTAACCTGGCCACTCATTGTAGGGGTTTTTTCCCGTCGTCGCCAAGATCCGTGTCCCCGAAAAAAGTGGGGTAAGGTTTAGTAAGGTGTGGCCTGGTAAGACATTGCCACTACTTACCCCACCTGCTCCACCTGTCTGTCTTGCCTTGTCACACCTTGTCCCACCCTGCCAAACCTTGCCCCACTTTTTCGGGGCACGGATCTAGGGGACAACGGGAACACCCCATATTGTGTGGGGAATGCCAGTGCCCATAAGGCCGTGCGCTACGTCGCGCGGATAGTTCACTCACTTCATCTGCACCGCTTGAAGTAAACTACGCGGTGATCTTGTCCATATTCAACTCTGTCTCTTCAACCTTACCTTTCCCTTAAACTCAAGAGCACATCCATATAAACCTTACATATATCGTCATACAGATAAAGAAACGATTCCGAATTGGCAACATAATTGTTTGTCTCTATCGAAATACGTGACACATGAGCGGGATGTCAACAAAAAAGTTGCCCTTTCGTGATGGTTTCTTTAAAAAATCAAGTCATACGTCTACTCATCCAACACAAACCGACCCCGTTTACTATCGTTCTAGGAACTATGAGTCAAAGTCAATGACGAAGTACTTCCACCGTCCATACGCGGAATAACTACATACGTAATCGGCAACCAATGTCCGATTTATACAGGCCGTGAGGAAATCACCGAGAGATCGTAAAAAAATCGGTTTATATGTTTGTACTAGCGGTTGTGCCCGTTGTGACTAATTTTACCGTGGGAATAAGTTGTTTCCCCGACAAGTATATACCTATATATAAACCTTCTTCTTCAATCATTCCATCTATTTAAAAAACAGTGCATCAAAATCCGTTGAGTAGATTTTAAGATTTTAGCAAACATACCTACATAAATACACACAGACGCGAAAAGCAACTTTGCTTTATTTATACTATGTGGTGATGATTATTGCTTTTTCCAAACAGGCAAAGTGTCTTGAAAATCTATCGGTTACGCGGCCTGGGTGTTACAGGTTACAGATCGTATTGAGAAAGGCACATATTGTTGTCTAACTACTCAGGTGACTCTTATATGTCAGACGATATATATATATATATATATATATATATATATATGTATGTATATATATATATATATATATATATATATATATGTGGCGATAGCGATCGTATGTTTACGGCCGTTATCGCTCTGCCCACTCCGCAAGGCGTGATATGTGTTATTTATTACTTGATTTACCGCCGATTCACCTGCTGTTGCATTACACGGTATTTAATTAACTGTCATTTTAGTAATATTTTGTGTAGCGAACTTATCTATGACAAATTTATTATGAAAATAGAATTGTGGTTTATTTTGAGGAAGGAAATAAAGTTGATTGATATTAATTATTATTTAACTGATTTTGCCTTGTAAACATGTATATTTGAAGTAGATAGTTGCCTTGATGAACATATAAATTGATTACCTATTTAGTCACGGTTTACTTTTCAGACAAGTTTTTAATTTCCTAGTTATCAAATGCATCTTGATAATATCCAAGCAAATGCTTCATATAATCATAATAATTAAAAAACAGTAATATTATTCATTGCCTTTTCAACTTAACAATCTATCATCTAGGTAGGAACTTAACCTGAAAAAGGCAAAAGGCAATGGCTCAGATTATGCTGGAGAGACCATTGTATCTTCAGCGCTGGTTTTCAGTCATTGCCTCTTTCCTGAGATCAAATGCGTAATGAGGTGTTGCAATTGCAACATCTATATAATGATACGAGTATGATTTGTGGTCAATATCCGCCTCCATTTACCGTGTCCAATAATTCATCTCAAGATATAGGATACGCATCATCTCTTGATGTTACAGTTATAGCATTAGCAATAGAGGTTGGAGATTAGGCACTTATATTTTTGTCTTAAACGTATTGTGCCAACATAATAATACTTTATTTTTATGTACATACACATACATATATCACGCCTTTATCCCTTGCGGGGTATGCAGAGCGTTAACAGCCGTAAGATTACGGTCGCTATTGCCACGTCTGACATTTATGTTCAATTTTTTTTTTTGTTTCCAAGTAGATTCACAAAAAGTAATTTTATAATGTCACATCACGTAAAATATTATCACTAGATAAATGGATTAGTCATTGTGAAAATCAAATGATTAGATAAATCACTGCATAGTAGATAAAGTCCTTTCCGGCGTCTGTCCCTATGTCTGTATGTATGTATGCTTACATCTTTAAAACTACACTACAGATTTTGATGCAGTATTTTTTAAAGGATAGAGTGATTCAAAAGGAAGGTTTATATGTATAATACATGCCGGGAAAATGTCTTATTCTCACGGAGAAACGCCTATCAGCGGGCCGCTAGTTTGAGACAAATACATTGATAGCTCTCGCCAAAGACAAAACATCAACGAAGTGTAAATACTAAAGCAAAGATCGATTTTACCATTAACACTTGCTATAAATATCCCATCACCCCATCGCGTAAACCATAAAACTGATGGAAGTACCTATATCTATGGAAGTATCTATATCTATCTACTTATATAACAGTTAATGTCACGCCACGTAGCTATATCTGTGTCTTTTGTTCTGTTATATGTGCATTCAGCGATCTATTTATGTGGATGATATGATAAGATAATGAAGAACCTCAGACTATGATTTTGTATACAAAAGTAACTTTTTGAAATTTTGGTTCGTATTGTATTGCCTTCGTCATTACAATCGGTTTTTTTTTTACGTTTGTCACAAACATAACAGGAATAGAAGTCAATCTCAGTCTTCATAGCGCGTTTGAAAATTTTTTGTCTTATGTAAGAACTATTGGGTAGTATAGGTAATATAATTTTAGGGCGCGCTGCCTGCTGACTATCAAAATAATGTCTTTTGATACCGTGATGAATTCGTTTTATCTTTTGTCCCTTTCACATACATACAAAACTGAGAGAGAGCTCTGTCCGGCGAATAGATCATACAACGATCGATCATTGAAGCTACCAACTCTCCAACACAACCATATGTCAGAGGTCACACTCAACCATCAGAAATTGGTCGAACACAGTTGAATATAGTTCAATAACCAGTCGTTGACCTTGTCACAGTGTCAACATCTACATAATCAACATGTACAACGCTATATAGCGTTCCATATGTGTTACAATTATAATAACAGATGAAATAGCCTTGAAAGGTCATCTAACCTGGTGATAACGATCGTCATTATAGTGTTTTTTGTGTGGTAGCTGCAGTGTACATGTAGAGACCTACGTAGGAAAAATGTGGCATAGTATTTTCAGTGTACTTAAACAGACTTAATTGAAGTTTAGGACCTACGTTCGTTTAACGTAGTAGGTAAGCTAGTTTGATATTATTTTTGTTAGATTTTTTATTTGGTTAACATTATTGATCGAGTAGTCAGATAGTTAGCAAGACTCTGAATAGCTACTGCTCAATTTTACGCCTATCAGATCAAAATTACGAGTCATAAAAAATGCAGCAGTCAGCATACTAAATGTATTAAATATCACACCTTTATCTCTTGCAGGGTAGGCAGAGCGGTAATGGCCGTATAAATGCGGTCGCTATTGCTATATCTAGCCAAATGTTTGAGAATCTTTGTAGAAAAATCGTGTATCACTATAGTTAAAAGTCGTGTATCAGTACAGTGACATGTCATTTAAGCATGTCGCTTAAAATTAAAATAATACAAATAAAACCCTGACTGAGTCCCTTATTCGCCTCTCTCAACATCCTGGAAAAAGAAATGGGATGATGCTATATCCAAACCGGCACACAAAATGAATTAATAATTGCTATATAATAAAAATGTAATAAAATCTGCCGGAACAACTTGGGCAGAAGCTAAAGAAAAAGCCCAAAATATAAATGTCTGGAGGAAATTTGTTGAGGCCCTATGCTCCAAGAGGAGTTAAAGGATCAATCATCAATAAAAGGTGACTTCACTAATGAATTTAATGAATAGTAATGATAGTTTCTGTAATAATTTAATGTAATTCTACCCACGTACTTATAAATTCTAAAAGCGGACTTGGATCGATAGTACCCTTGACCATTTCACGTGTACCTCAATAAATATGTTATCTAACCTTCCTACTAGCATATCAAAAACCTTCAACCCTAATCTTTTGTACTGAAAGGCTTCCGTGTTTTATCCACTATTAGCAGCTGCATTCGCTGTTTTCCCATAGGAATAACTCGCTTTCCCGGCATGTATATTACATTAAACCTTCCCCTTGAATCAGTCAGTACCTATTACAAAAAAAAAAAACTAATCATAATCATTAGCGTTTTTGAGGAGTTGGTATCCATAACAGTCTTAAAAATCGACTTTATGCTGTAGTCACTGAAGTGCCTTAACTTACATTTCGTAACCTGCGCAGTTAAGTTTTTGAATCAAAACTGAGTAGATTTTTTACGGTTTGTGGTCAGCAGAAGTTACAGACAGATTTCAAAAGCATAATCAAAATAAATTCACTCGATAAAAATACATTTAGGTATAAAAGGCAACAATCTAGATTTAGATCAAAGACTAGATATCGCGTAAACAAAAGTAGGTAATGTTTTTCTACGAAGTAACCGCAAGACCGCCCCAGGGCAGGGGTCAGTTTAACTGGTTTTTATGTTTTTACCTACAACTCGGAAACACATACCAATTACAATTGTACGTTAACTTACGTTACCTAAATACTTTTTTACAAAAGATGTCGCTTTCAATTATTCATCTATCTAATACCTTTAAAAGAGCAAGAATTGCATATCATATTTAATTTCTATATAATTTTAATTTTGGAACGGCTTAAAACCAATTGAACGCATTAGTATTCGGGAGCGATAAATCGATCTACATAAGGTTTCATTTTCAAAAATCGCTCTGAACGGCAGAAAAAGCCAAGCAACCAAGTACCTCTTTAAAGTTTGTAAATCTAGCTTGATACCGGTGACATTTGTGAACTTGGAGCAAATGCTATTATGACATAAGATGCACTTTCTTTTGTTTACTAGGAAAATGAACCTTATTTTAGAGCATTTGTTCCAAGGTCACAACCGTCACAGTTATATATTTTACAAACTATAGTTCTGATGTGATACAACAAATCCATATGTCTTAAAATAACCAATACTCAAGTTTACAAGCAAGACGCTCCTTCACCGATGACCTGTATTCACACAAATACACGTAGCCAGACACACAGTTGATTAGCAATATTGTAGCGCTTCCCACCCACTAAAAGCCTTACGTAACCCCCTTCCACCCACCCTACTCTACTTACCTTGACGAAGGCATACTGTTTGCAAACAATTTATACACATATAAAGAAAAATAGAGCGTAGGTACCTATTGCTTTTATTTTTAGACGCCTGAGGTCTTTTTCTAAAAAAAAACTTATTTTGTAGTAGTATTTTGCCATACCTACCTATAACATAGTATAACTTTTATACGGATACAACCACTCTGAAATTAGATAGAGAGTTTCTTAAATATCATTCAGACGCATAAGGTCCCGTTTGCAAAACGTCCCTATCTCAAAAAATCCCATTCGCAAAAAGTTATTATGTTTACATTTATTTGTCAGAAGTCTTAGAAATTAGTTTTTTGGGTATAAGTTGGTGTTAAGCTAACCAGAAACTTACTTTCACAATACAATAGAATGATACAATAATAAATCTTTGATAGCATTCAGAATATTGTAAACCCTAAGACTACTCTTATACCTACGTCTAGAATAAATCTGAATAAATTATTTTGCAATTGTTTCTTATATTTTTTGCCGTTTCATACACTCTTTAATGATTTATTACATCATCGCGTGCTCATATACGCTAGTACTATTATTTATTCTCTGCTCATACACCATGTATGTTAACTAGACCGTGAAGTGTTATGTGTAGATATAGCAGTAGTTATTATAAGAAATGATTACAAGAAATCTTATAATATCGTTTTGGGCAGGGATTGAACGCGTGGAATCCCAGCTATACTCTACCTGCTATGCTATCGCGGTCCGTGGCCGACTGACGAAATTTTACTTTTTTTTATGCTCGTCCTTAAAGCGATGTGTAGTAATTTAGTTCATGTGTGCACAGCTTGCGACTAATAACTAGATGTCATAATTATAATAATTATGTTTACACGTAACAGTTACCCAAGTTATTAACGCAAACCTAATTTTAATTAAGAACTTATGTTTAAGTTGCTGTATAAACAACGCAACTAAATTGAATATGGTTTGATTTGATGTACGTATGTACGTAAAGAAGAGACGGAAAATACACCATTTTGATATATTTTTAACGTAGTCAGCAGCCTTTGTTCCCAGCAGTCCCCTCTACCCCTGTCCCCTGGGGTGACAGCTGGGATTTGTCTTCCCGGTTGTCACCGGGGTGAGACTTCGTGCCAACTGTTCCCTTTGAAAGCTGACTAGAAGGGACAAATGGGAAGTATGTTTCTAAGTTGTCACCGGGGGGGGTGACAATTGCTGCTACTCCTTCCCAGAAAAAAAATGTACTTACGATAGATTTCAGCTTTTTTATTTGTTGTGTTATAGAATCAAATAAAAAATAAATCAACACAATGTTTGGCTTACAACATTAGAAAAATATGACGAAAAGATATATTTCGAGCGGGCGGAACTAACGATGTTTATCGTAGGAAATGTATCATCCATCAGTTAAAAAAATAATATGTTTCTACCAACATTTTGAAAACAAATTCTAATTCGTGTTGCCGTACAAAATAAATTCTGCAATATGTAATTGAAAATTAAATTTAAAAAAACGATAAGGTTAATAATTGTGATTGGTTGATAATTGTAGCTATAAGTAAACGGAACATAATGTTGATATTTTCAATTTTTTTCTGTAAATTTTTGACGTCATATTTTTCTAATGTTGTAAGCCAAACATTGTGTTGATTTTTTTTATTAGATTCTATAACACAACAAATAAAAAAGCTGAAATCTATCGTAAGTACATTTTTTTTTCTGGGAAGGAGTCGCAGCAATTGTCACCCCCCCGGTGACAACTTAGAAACATACTTCCCATTTGTCCCTTCTAGTCAGCTTTCAAAGGGAACAGTTGGCACGAAGTGTCACCCCGGTGACAACCGGGAAGACAAATCCCAGCTGTCACCCCGGGGGACAGGGGTAGAGGGGACTACTGGGAACATTTGGTCAGCAGAAAACTGGAGAAAAAAGCCCGTATCGATTGATTCGCCGTCTCTTTTTTATATGATTTTTTTTTTTTCAGCTTTTTTATATTTCAAATTGTATGATATTACTGTACAATATGTATGAGAATGCGTGTTTTAACACAATGTATGTGTGTGATATTGTCTGCAGAAGCTGCAACAGCGTAACCACAGCAATATTGAGTGGCACAGTCACTTCACGTGACCTTTTTGTTGACGGTCAAAACAAAAACGAGAGGAGTTGCACGGCAATGTAAGTGAAATTGGTGATTTATGCACCCTGCACCGGTAGATGGCGTTATAAGCACCTGAGGCAAACATGGGGGATTGTTTTTATCACTGCTTTTTACGAAGAGTATGAAGAATAACACAACTCTGAACTATCTAATTTAAAGAGAATTATGAGATTCAAAATTCTTTATTCGATGTAGGATAAATAAAAATAATTTTCAATACGTGACGCTACACTATTGTTTTTAGATGGCAATGGATATGTTCCATTGAATCCATGAATCCAAATTGATTCAATACAATTGCATAACAAAAGAATCAGTCTTTTTATAGTAGAACGAGCGTCTAGATTGGCAAATGGAATTTTCTTGGTCTTCCCTGTAGAAGTAACTACAAGGAAATTAAAACTAGCCTTGCACTTTTAGACTTACTCATTAGAAACTACACATTAAAAGAAAGAGAACGACCAAACCTATGAGAAAAGTTGGTAATCTTCTTCTTCTTCTTTTCGTGTGGGACACCGAGTCGTCCAACGACCCGATGAACCCTAGTGTCAGAATTGTTCAACCGCCTACTACAAGTAGCAGGCTTCTGACGTGGTTGTGTAACGACCGCCGTCTAAGTGATCATAGACAGCAACCGGGACCTACGGCTTAACGTGCCATCCGAAACACGGAGCCATCTTACTTACGGACAATCGGGTGGTTCAGCCCGCAATGTCCTAACCAGACTGGGAACAAACTCACAAAGTGATAAATATCAACTTTGTGGGTGACCCACCGAGAATCGAACCCGGAACCTTCTGCGTCAAAGGCAGTCGCACTACCACTGCGCCAAATCGGTCGTCAAGTTGGTAATGCAATAATACCTCGTTTTATCATGAACTAAAGAAAATAAATCTACCGTCCTTTATCAATTTGTCTGAAATGAAAATTAATTGCTGTGTAAATTATTTTGATATTTTAGTCCTTTACATTTAAGTTCTTTTGATCGTGTTTGCCTTAGGTGCCCTCTATCGGTCACGCACGGAATCACCCTGTAGGATATCCTAATCCTTTTAGTTTTTGCTTGCCGTTTTTTTGCAACACCCTCTGTAAACCTTTAGCACACACCCTGTATTAAGCTTGTCTCAAACCACCCTTTCTAACCCTATGATTATGCTTTGTATTATACTACTAATACTAACGTGAAATTCTGTTTTTTTTTTACTAATATAGATAGATAATAATGTTTTTGTAAATAAAGTACTCTTGGATGTTTTTGGTTTATTATATGGTTTTTACTAAACACCCTTTGTTGTAAACTAATTAACCCTATTATTATGCTTTGTATGATACTACTAATACAAACTTTAATTTCGGTTTTAGTACTAATAACTACCTAGAATCTAGGTCCTAGATTATAACTTATTTTATTATATACTTTTTTAGAAATTGATCATAAAATAGTAGGTTTTTGAACACTTGGTGTTTTAATCAAACACTAGATATTGATTATTTACTTTTTATCACAAAGTTAGTACGAAACAATTCAAGCCACCAATGGGAATCGAGACGTGTGGGTTCGAATCCCGTCGGTGGCGTGAATTTTCGCCACTTGTTTCGCTTGTGTTAACTTCGTAAAGAAAAGGTAATGTTTTTTTCTTTATTACCTAGTTTTTTTTTATATTACCTAGATGTTTTTTGTTTATTATGTGGCTTTTACTAAACACTTTGCATGTCCTAATTAGTCTAACCTTTACATCAAGTTATGGCTAGTTAATAATATTTCACAGCAGGATAATTTTACTATTTTCTTTAACAATATTATGTATTGGACGTTGGACGTCCTATTTGGCCCAATTTGACAGAAAATGGACCCTCTGCCATAGCATTAGCACGAGTTTGGGCTTTTTGAACTTTAGGTGCTGCCTTAGCTTTAAATTCATAACTCTTGAACCCGTAATTTATATAAAATCCACTGATAGAGATTGTAGAAAAACGATTTTCGATAAATTACATTTTTATTCAGCGAGTTATGAACTCACAGTGATGATAGCTGCACCTAGCCTTTTTCTTTAGCTTTGTTTACATTTTTTTACTGTACGATTAAATTAGACCTGTCAACCAATATCTATATAATTTTGTATACTAGTAATTTTATCAGTGATTCATTTTCATACCATGTGCAAGTCACATTATCGTTACATTTCCTTGATAATGCTGTCGTACCATATAAAAATAGCTTACTGTTGATCGATCTAAAGTCACAAAAAAAATGTAATCGTGAATGACTAGTAGATAAGTCAATATCAAGTTTTCGGGTAATAAATAAAGATACCATGTTCGTTGCTTTGCTACTAACAAAATCTTACAAAGAAACATTCAACAAACAACAGTCCACTGTTGGACATGGGCTTCCGCCTGTTACGGGGTATTGCAATACGGACGACCGATGTGGCGCAGTAGTAGTGCGACTGCCTTTGACGCAGAAGGTTCCGGGTTCGATTCCCGGTGGGTCACTTACAAAGTTGATATTTATCACTTTGTGAATTTGTTTCCAGTCTGTTTAGGACATTGCAGGCTAAACCAACCGATTGTCCGTAAGTAAGATGGCACCGTGTTCCGGATGGCACGTTAAGCTGTAGGCTGTAGGTCCCGGTTGCTGTCTATGATCACTTAGACGGCGGTCGTTACACAACCATGTCAGAAGCCTGCTACTTGTAGGTGGTTGAAAAATTCTGAAACTAGGGTTCATCGGGTCGTTGGACGAGTCGGTGTCCCACTTGAAAAGAGAAGAAATCCATACTTACCACGCTTGGCAAGCGGATTGACGAGTGCAGTGCAAGTTAGACCTAGCTAAAAGATTACACTCAACTGCCTTATCCATATAAAATCTATTATATACAGTACTGCCTGCCATACTAAGTACAGTTAACTCACATCTCAATAATCCACTGCCTATTGTCCATCGGCCATTGACCTCTATTCCCGTTTTGCCACTCAGCTATCGGTCACAGCTGATACAGTTTGGACATTCACAGTAATATTGTACCTGCCTGTCATGAAAATACAGGCACAATCCGATGTAAATGAAAATAAGAAATCGAAAAATTTACAAGCGTCGACCGCGAATCATTTATGAGAATAATATAGCACTGTGAGTGCGGTAAATCCCAATAAAACAATTCAGTGTAAGACATTGCGTAGCCGGTGGGACATTATGAAGAGGTGTACATAAAAGTTTACGTGTAGATTTGTAGCTTGTAGTTATGTACACATTGGCGGGGCTCTCACTAGAACTGAGCTTGACTGTACCTAGTGAATATGACATCTGTTACAATAGTCGTAGGTGGTTTAGATAACACCGATTCATTGGGTCGTTAGTCAACTCGTTGTCCCAAAAAAAGAACTTACATTAGTGCAGCTGACTTCAATCTCATCCCTCATACAGTATCGTCGCTCGAATATAAGGCATACTTGGTAGCTGTCAATTTAATGAATAAGGGTATGAAATAAGGTCTAATTTTCTTTGTTGACACGTCTTCTTTTTTTTCAAAATTGGCTTATTCGGGTGGTGATACACTAGTGACCAAAGATCCATTGGCCACTGACCCCTATCCCGTTTCGCCACTATCGGTCACAGCTGATACGATTTCGTTCCATCAGTCATCAGTCGTCACACACGAATATCCACAGGGTCGACGACATGTGTGTATAAATAATCGCCGCTTTGTGTGGGTGCGCTTGTATCTCGTGTTTACATGATGTTCCTCAGCAGTATACGAGTTGAAGTTTAGCAGAGATTAAACAGGCTTTATGGTGGAGAAACATTTGATCTTGAAAACTGCTGAACCTATTTTGATAAAAGTTGGGACTCCTAGTTAGATACATTTTATTCCTACAAAAGGGATCATACAAATCGGTTTAAGGCCCGTATTGATAAACTGCACTCAACTCTTGAGATCGATCTCAAAAGCGATATTGACATATGTCAGGTAGTAATTACATCTCATAATAGCACTTAAGAAGATCGATCTCTATCGATAGTAAATGTAAATAATTTCATGGAACTTACATATCAAATGCGAGTGGTGACAAACTGTTCCCATTTGTATCTAGTGTGAAATGGGAATTCTTATTTCCAATTATTACTAGTGACAGGTTTTGTGGGGACAAATGGGAACAAATAATAAATATTTTTAGGATGATTTCTACTTGTTAACTCGTGAAAAGTAGAACAAGCATTTACGAATGTAATCTTGACTTTGCAACATAGTAGCGAAAGTGTTGTGAAAGAATAACACTATCTTTGATTACCTTATCACTGATTGATATAAGCGTTGAAGAACATTCTAGTCTCTACCATAGCAATTTAACACACGAGGTAATGTTTAGTCCGTACGTAAATTTACGTGCTTCTAATATGTAATGTGAACCACTTTTACTGGACTTCTTAGTTAATATCGCTATTAAAGAAGTATACCTACAGGGTGTAAGAGACGGCGGCGTAACGTAAACTTTGCAGGCGGAATCAGACCATGACACTGAACAACTTTTTCTATGGGCTTATGTTGGTAAACGAAAAAAAATTTTCGAGTTTCCATACAAAGTCAGTCAGCAAATCGGGAAATCTAAAATCTACCTTTACTTAGAAAAGCAGTTCTTTTCTCCATTTTAGTCTCATAATAAAAGAAGTTCATATTGCTCACTGCAGAAGTAGATAAACCATGCGTACAGTCTAAAAAATAACCCTCATATTACAAGCACTCGATACAACTCTTTGTCATTCTGTTTACACTTCTTGGCAGCCTTGTTTTCCTGATACTACTAAAATCGCTTTGTTTACAAACGTACGCTCTCCCGAAATAAAATTCTTTGTACGCACGTACTGAAGTGAACTTCACAAAGATTAATAATTCAAACCACGTCAGAGGCCGTTTGGCATCTTGAGCATACGGATATCTGGGTTTGGAAGTTTCTCCGGTCTGTGTTTTAGTATTACAGGAATAAACAAACGATAAATACATGTACTGAAGTCATGCGGGAGGAACGAGAAAAGTTGGACAGAAAAATGTTGTTTTCCAAATCAGTTTTTCGCCGTTGTCATAATAGTGTGGTGAGATTGAGAGTGAAAAACAATAGAATTAAAGATAATGATGATAAACGGAACTGATAGGAATCCCCGCGTAAAACTTCTTGAGAACTGTCAATAAACACGACAATAGCACATCATAATCGCGTCCCAATCATTTTAGATTACATTTTAAATCTTTATAAATGATAAAATTCTCTTGTAGGCTTCTTATTCTTTTGCATCGATGACTCAAATAAATACTCTCATATAACGTGGAACTATACCAGCCGACCAACTCAATTTCTATAGAAGGTTCAATTTTTTTTCATATTTCTACCTTTGTTCGCTGGGGAAAGTTCTTCAATTTATTGGGCTGTATCACACCTTAAAATAATTGCAGTTAATTTCTTACATCATGTACGTTTTAACCCGAAAATTTACCACGGCTATAGCAGTGTCAGTGGCTTCATTTACAAGTCGGGCAAGGAGCTACACTAACTACAAGACATCAAGTAGAAGGCGGTTGAAAGATTCTGACATTAGGCTTTATCGGATCGTTAGACGATTCGGTGTCCTACACGAAAAGAGAGATCGAGTGAGGCATAGCCTGCTAGGTCTCTTGTGGAAATTTTCTATGACGCTAACAAAGCGTAGGTATTTCCCTAAGTTCAACAATGGACACGAAGAAGAAATGAAACTGCTGATTGGTTGAATAATATCTTTCTCAACTCTTTACCATAGTTGTGCGTCATCGTTGATGGATGAATGCGTAAAATGATTCGCAAATTGTTTTGACCTTAGCTCTTCCTTGAGACAAGTTCATTTCTATAATGAAGTGTTTTACACTAGGCACAGTCATCATGCTTTTGTCATTGCAAAGACGTAACATACAGTCCACTGCTGGACACGGGCCTTGCTTTAAGTGAGGGGTATAATGCCATACACATCATGCTTTATTAGGGGTTGGTTCACATGCCCTTAGTCGCATTTTACGTCACCCACAGGTAGAACAGGGTGATGCTATTCTAAGTCAAGTGCTTTTTATCGTACAAACTAACCACGAAACAGGAAGTAGGAATAAAGCATTCCGATCGTGCTAGTCAGTTCCAGTTTCCTGTTATTGCCATGTGGATGACCTCTGGCTGTAAATAGCCATGACATTCACCTCACACACTATTTTTCGTAGAATCTTTACCTTAACAGCCACAACAGTCCACTGCTGGACATAGGCCTCCTCCATTTTTTGAGCGCGTTTTTCTGCAATAATTATTACTTAGGTGCAGTAACATTTACTGAACGTGCATTATCATTTTTAACTGGCTTGTTGGTAACGATCACAAGAGAATCGAAAGCTTAAAAACTGAATTTGTCATGAGTTACGATTACCGACTGTACATGTTTTATTTAACCATTAGTTTTAGTATTTAACTCACACATGTTTCTTATGACAACGCACCAAAAATCATCTTTTTTTTCTCACTGGATAATCTGAGTTAATTTTTGATCTCGCATGTAATCCACCAGGGACGTTTTACGACTCCCACCTAAAGTATCGAATAAGCCAATTTTGGCAGCTTTCAAACCTTTCAGATGTCAACAAATTAAAATATACCCTAGGCCGTAGCATTAACATGATTTTGACAGCGATCAAATGTGGCTTAATACAACCGGCGGTACTGCAGTACAGAATGAGTGAAACTAATGAGATCTTGCTCCTTTTACAGATGGGACGGGACGATATGCAAGTAAACGTGGCGGGCCTAAGAAGGAATATTAAAAACCTCGCGCACAACTACAGCGATGCACAGGTGCGTAAAGCAGTCCACTGCTGGACATAGGCCTCCCCCAGGGTACGCCACAATATGAACGATCTCCCGCTTTCGCCATCCAGTTGCTACCAGCCGCTCTCGGTCCATCTGGCCTGACTGTCTTTGTATCTTAAAAATGATGGCCAGAGTACACCGCCTGCGTATGCAGCTCGTATGCGTGCACGTATACACGAGCGTACCTTGTAATATATGCAATTGTATGACAGACGGCACACTGCTTGCGTTGTGTAGTGCAAGAAAGCGGTGCGCCGTTTCTCATACAATCCCATACACGTGCAAGTATACGAGCTGCATCCGGAGGCGATGTGCTCTGCCTTTAAGCCTAGATAATTCACAGTTCTGGGAGCATAGGAAATTGTAGTTAAACTTGCAAACAAGCAAACCGGTTGAAATGCTGGTCTGATAAAAGTTTCCCAGTACCTTAAATTTTCCGGGAAATAAAGTACAATATTGGTCTGTTAGTAATGAAGCCTACTGTACCTAGAAAACTCCTGACTCAACTCTTCATATTTGCATAAACATATTTTTCCTCTGATTTTGTTAAAATGTCGTAAAAAATTGCTTAGGCTTGCCAAGTTACTTACAATAGGAAAAATACTCATATGACTCACTGTTTTTTTAAGAAAAATACCTTATGGATCCCCAAACTTTCTTTTTCCAGGTCAAAGTGCGCGAGGCGACCTCAAACGACCCATGGGGTCCGTCTTCGACCCTCATGGCGGAGATCGCGGACCTCACATACAACGTTATGGCATTCACCGAGATCATGCAAATGATATGGAAGAGGCTGAACGACCACGGGAAGAATTGGAGACATGTGTACAAGGCACTGGTTCTCATGGAGTACCTTATCAAGACTGGCTCTGAAAAGGTATGTATGTAGAGACCAATATAAGCTGGTTATAGCATGAAAAGTAACCAACCTTCCAGCGACGCGTGAGCTACTGTCTATTACCGAACATTTCTGCTTTTGTGTAAAAGAGACACACTTATGTGACATGTATAGCGCTGTCTCTCTCTTCATCGAGATCATGCACATGATATGAAAGAGGCTGAACGACCATGGGAAGAATTCGAGACATGTTTACAAGGCATTGGCTCTAATGGAGTACCTCATCAAGACTGGCTCTGGAAGGGTATGTATGTAGAGACCAATATAAGTTGGTTATGGCAATCAAAGCAACCAACCTTCCTAGCAATTAACCTAGAGCTACTGTCTTAGCTGGTTATTGCATAAAAAAGAACCAATCTTCTAAAGGAGCTTGAGCTATTACGGACTTTTACCGACCATTGCGGCGTGTAAAAAATAGACGCACTTATGCGGCACGTATAGCCCCGTCCCTCTCTCCACTGAAATGATGCGTACGAATAATTCCTCTGTCGGATATCCATGGGTACGCCTATTGAACTTTTGCTCTGGGTGAAACGCTACGGTGGGAGGTAGATCCCGAAACAACCCTTACTATCATATCATATTCAAAACCATAAGAATCCATCTACTAAATACACGGTTTTTATTTATTTACAGGTGGCTATGCAGTGCAAAGAAAACATCTTCGCGATTCACACGCTCAAGGACTTCCAGTATATGGAGGAGGGAAAAGACCAGGGTGAGTTTCATATTCATACACACTGTTATGTCCAGTTAATAGAAATAAAGAAGGAAAAATAATTTATTCAGCCTACAGCATACACAATATACGGAAACGGTTGCAAATCAGCGTAATGTCACAGCCGGTCTATAGTCACTAGTCCATCCATCCACACATCACGTCTATATCCTTTGCGTGCTAGGCAGAGCTTAAATGAACGAATAAAAAAAATTGTCTACGTCGTACATCCGAATTTGCTTACTAGAATATATTACGTACCTTTGGATTATACGACAAAAATGGCAACCGATATTTTGGCGAAATTAGATTTTATCGATCTTACACACACTACTGTACAATTAATGTATCCTTAATCGTAGTTTTGTCGTTATCGAACTTAATTTATACTATAAAATAAGTCGCTTTTAGTGTTTCCGGTTTCTCCGTCTTTTTGTTTGTCTGTCTATCATCGATAAACTAACTCCCAAAGTAAAAAGTAACTCCACTAAAGCGCGCCACGGAAACGTCTCATTTCGCCTGAAAAGTAATTAGCAGCGGGTGAAACTGCTGTGCGTAACTCTTGTAATAAAACGCATTATAATAATAATAAAACCTAAACATTTGTTTAGATATAACTGATCATGTCATCATCCTCCCTGTTCGGGCCTAACTGACGTAGGCAGCAAATCCGCCAAACTAAAATGGGAATGTGCCGGTCTTTCTTTCTTTCTTTTCGTGTGGGACACCGAATCGTGTTCGTTGGATGCACCCAGATCGATGGGCTAAAATCGTCACTTGGTCAGTCGGATGAAGGCGGATCCCGGCGCCAAAGAAGATCCCGGAAATGATGGCGTGACGATCTTAATGCCTATGATAGGGAGTGGTCCGAGTTGGCTTTGGATCGGAAGAAGTGGAACACCGCGGGATCTAGTGGGCTGACTATAAAATAATTTGTTTCTCGTACTGAGCTCACCACATCAGTCATTCATACCGCCTGCTCGCTAATCAGGCTGCACTAACAGATGTTGCAATACACCTGGCATTGGCACTCCTAATTTAAATTAGAAGCATTATCTATAATTATTATTCCGACGCTACCACACTCCTCATTTATTATTACACTACCCTACCAACAGGGTTCTATTTGGTATACATTACTGGTATTGGAATGGCATTTATTTGCGTCACTGTAATATTCTTTACGACGGCCGATGTGGTGTAGTGCGACTGCTTGCGGCGCAATGGTTCCAGGTTCGATTCCCGGTGAGGCTCACAAAGGTCATATCTACTACACTAAAGCGTGAATTGGTTTCTTCAGCCTGAACCACCTATTTGTCCGTAAGAAAGATGGCTCCGTGTTTCGGGAAGCCACGTTAATCCGTACGTCCCGGTTGCTGTCTTGTTTATGATAACTTAGACGGCGGTCGTAACTCAACCATGTCAGAGGTAGTAAGTAGAAAAATAGACACCAGGGTTCATCGGATCATTAGACGACTCGGGTATACCACACGAAAAGAGAATTTAGAAAGCCCGCAATGTACGTCGACTTGCGCCTTACTGACAGGGTAATGTAATAAGGATTTTTAGTCTATGTAAGTTCATTTCTGACCAGTCTTTCTTCCAACTATGTCCACTTTGCGTAAGGTGTACAAAAGAGTTAAGAAAAAAGTGTTGTCTGTGTTTGATGGTTCAGAAAGTATTGACTTTGATAAATATGATCCGGTTCTGATTGAGCCTGACGGTAGGATATTTTTCAGTGAAGATCAGTGAAAGTATCAATTATTTTACATGTGTTTTAAATCTGTGCACAGGAGTGTTTTCATGTTACAGCCATCTCTTTGCAACCAACAGTTCTCTTTTCACTTAATAAAGCAGAAACATCTGGCATGAATTAAAAAATCATGTCATGCATCGTGAATGACATAATAAACAGTTATAAAGTGTAGTGTGACATAGTTGTGACAATCTTTATCGATCTTTGCTCCTTTGAATTATCTTTACATTATCGTAAGTATTTAAAATGCATCTGCAAATATTTTCATTCGACTTTTTTATTTTATTTCTAGGTCTAAATGTACGCGAAAAGGCGAAACAGCTTGTCAACCTATTGAAAGACGAAGAGCGTCTAAAGAATGAAAGAGCGAGAGCATTGAAGGCGAAACAAAGATTCGCGCAGTCAGCCAGCGCTTTCGGTTCAGACGGAGCGTTAGATACACCCACTAGCCCTACATATCCCGCGGTAAGTATTGCTGTCTCATCTAGCGTCTAAGGAATGAAAGAGCGAGAGCATTGAAGGCGAAACAAAGATTCGCGCAGTCAGCCAGCGCTTTCGGTTCAGACGGAGCGTTAGATACACCCACTAGCCCTACATATCCCGCGGTAAGTATTGCTGTCTCATCTAGCGTCTAAGGAATGAAAGAGCGAGAGCATTGAAGGCGAAACAAAGATTCGCGCAGTCAGCCAGCGCTTTCGGTTCAGACGGAGCGTTAGATACACCCACTAGCCCTACATATCCCGCGGTAAGTATTGCTGTCTCATCTAGCGTCTAAGGAATGAAAGAGCGAGAGCATTGAAGGCGAAACAAAGATTCGCGCAGTCAGCCAGCGCTTTCGGTTCAGACGGAGCGTTAGATACACCCACTAGCCCTACATATCCCGCGGTAAGTATTGCTGTCTCATCTAGCGTCTAAGGAATGAAAGAGCGAGAGCATTGAAGGCGAAACAAAGATTCGCGCCGTCAGCCAGCGCTTTCGGTTCAGACGGAGCGTTAGATACACCCACTAGCCCTACATACCCCGCGGTAAGTATTGCTGTCTCATCTAGCGTCTAAAGAATGAAAGAGCGAGAGCATTGCTACATATCCCGCGGTAAGTATTTCTTTCTCATCTAGCGCCTAAAGAATGAGAGAGCGAGGGCATTGAAGGAGAAACAAAGATTCGCGCAGTCAGCCAGCGCTTTCGGTTCAGACGGAGCGTTAGATACATCCACTAGCCCTACATATCCCGCGGTAAGTACATAACAAAAAACAGTCAAAAGATAATTAAAACTGAATATGCATTCACGAGTTTTTCTTACGTCCGTTACCTTTTTAGTCCTGGAATTTCGTCTTAAGCGTAGCATGTTTTTAAAATTGCACATGTAGTAGTTTGCTACTAATGGTGCTCGTATCCACACGTTCTACTAAACTTATCCATTCACACATACCCTTGATTGACATGAAAAAATTCGAGTACTTATAAAGTAGAAGGTGTGATTCGAGTAGTTATTATATATTTTTGCCGTGTGATGCCGGCTTAGAATAGCATCACCCTACATCCTTCCCGCGGGTGTCGTAAGAGGCGACTAAGGGACTCGAGGGTATTGGTGTATTACAATTTTTAGGCGACAGGCTGGCAACCTGTCACACATGTTTTCTAGAACAACCTTGGAAAACAATCCTCAAAAATGTCAGACGTGGCGATAGCGACCGTATTCTTACGGCCGTTAACGCTCTGCCTACCCCGTAAGGGATAAAGGCGTGATATATGTATGTATGTATGTATGTAGGATTGCATAATAAGCCACAAACCTTTTCAACCTGATTGCAGTTGTCGAGCGACTCGGCGGAGTGGCGCGGCGGGCGCGAGGCCGAGCTGGCGCGGCCGCTGACGGCTGGCGAGGAGGAGCTGCAGCTGCAGCTTGCGCTGGCCATGTCGCGCGAGGAGGCCGAGCGCGAGGAGCGCCGCCGCCGCAGCGACGACGTGCGCCTGCAGCTCGCGCTCTCGCAGAGCCAGACCGATTTCCAGTAAGTCAACAACATTTTAATAAATGTAATAAATATCCTGGACACGTCACACAGCGCCATCTAGCCCCAAACTAAGCAAAGCTTGTACTATGGGAACTAGATAGCTGATACTAATACTTATATACTTTTTTTTGTAAATAAATACATATTATAAATAGAAAACACCCAGACTCGACACAAACATTTGAAAATTTACTTAACAAGTGTTAGTGTCCGGTGGGGATCGAACCCACGACCCTCGGCGTAGAAGGCAGGGATACTATCCGCTACGCCATCGGGACAGTCAATTTTATTTTATTATTTATATTTTATCATATGATTTTCATGAGATAGCACGTTTAAACAAAGCGCTCGCGTTATGATTTTATTCTATCTCACGTGTAAACCAAGCGCTCGCTGCCAGCCCGTTCCCAGCGACCCTTGCCTTTTCCAATAACAACCAGGAGTAAAAGTTGAGCGTACTGTTCTTATCTGGCAACACTAATAAACAGTACATTGATCACATTGTAAGAAAGGAATTGATTGCTAACGAGTGTAGTTTGAAGCCTGAAACGCAGCTAAGGCATCAACACTCACGAGTGTGCAATCGGACTTTCTTTCGAGTGATACATATTTCCCTAATCAAACCCTTACCCTATCAATTTCATAATCCCATCCCATACTAACCCCACCTTCCTTTCCTACGCAAGATGGGAACAGCTCACCCGAATACAATGCTGGCGAACCAACGTCAATTACAACCAGAACTTTCTATGGCGTACCTTCGACGAGAAAGAGACAGACGACGCCAAGATGCGCGCCGCCGCGAGAGGGAAGAGGACGGAAGATGGGCCGGATAGGAGTTGGGGAGAGACGTGTCTCGCGTGGCTGCCTTGTTCCTGTCCACGAATGTAATTCCGTTAGTGGCTGCCGTTTGTAGATAGAGTAGGGTTGTGTGCTGGCAGGTCAAATTAGCTACTTTTTAAAACGATGTAAAACGGTTTTTTTTAAATGAAAATAGGAATGTATGATGTCATACATATTAGATTTTATTAATTTATTTCATAAATAAAACATGTCAAAATACAATACAAAAGTCAAAATAAACAAAACAAACAAGATGGCTAAATTTAGCCTCAGTCAAACAGGCCGCCCCGAATGGTACCCGGAGCTAATGTGCCCATAACGCTGGCTGCGTTTCCGCGCTGTATTGCCAGTGATATGCGCTGCACCAGATACCACTCGGCACGGGAATCTGAACCCTGTCATACATTGCTATTTTGGATAGCTTCAGAACACTTACTTTTATATGATTTTTCTGTTTATTAATTTAAAATTTAAATATATTGAATAATTATTAATGAAGTACTAGTACTAGTACTGAAGACAATAGTTTTAAGCGTACAACTTTTATATTTTACTAATGACCCAGTCCACAACCGAATTGAAAGAGATTGTTTTTGTGATTGGGAGTCCTTAAAACCTGCTGTATCGAAATATATTCACAAAGTACATTAGAGACAAGATATGTAAAAAATCGCAAAAAAGATCGAAGTTTTGCTTAGTAGGTCACAGCAGGTAGTTGTAGGTCCTGGTTGTTGACATCAACTGTAAATTATTCGTCTCCTTTGTTTCTATTTTGAGCAAGATTCAGGAGTTAAGAAATATACGGTACCGATACTCGTTGGTGTCCCTAACCATCTTATATCCACAATAACATGACAAATTATAATTTTAGTAGGAGTACAAAAATCATCATTCTACTTGCCTTAAATCCCGTTTTCTGTCGGGATCGGTCACCTAACCTAGGGGATTTGACGTGGAACCAAGTTTTTACACAAAGCGACTGCCATCTGACCTCTGCAACCCGAAGGCTAACATAGCCCGAATCCTAGATTAAGTCACATTCAAATATCATCCGAATTCAAATTTTATTTTCATCACGATGTTTTTCCTTCAGCATAACAGTCAGTAAATGTACGTGTGTAAAAACACATTAGTACATGGTGGGGTTCGAACTCATGTCTCACTATTAAGACCGGTGTCCTAACCACTTGGCCACCGACGCTCCATCCATACTAACGAATTCTTTATCTTACAGGCAACCGGATGCCAAGAAGCCGGAACAGCAGTCTCACTTGCTTGATCTGCTAGATGTAAACCTGGGCTCGCCCGCGGCCACGCACGCCGCGCCCAGCGCTGGACTCAACGACGTGTGGACCATGCCCCATCCTAAACAGGTTAGTTCTTAGACAACTTGAAAAATACTTGAACTTTGTTTACAGGCTTTTTTTTATCAGGATTTAAAACATGTTCTTTTTTGGCGATGTTGTATTTAAAAACTGATGAGAGTAACTAAATATAAATCATTTTTTAAATCATATAAATTTATTATAATCTGATTTTTTAAAGAAAGTTTCCCGACTTAGCAACATGATTGTTTGTCTCTTTATCAAACTGTATGACATATGAGCGAGATGTCAACAATAATGTTGCCCTTTCGGGATCCTTTCTTTGAAAAATCTACTTGTAGCTGAAATCATGTATTAATTTTTATTTTGGATACGAACGAGGTGACGACGCTACTCTATAGTTTCAACGGCTATGAACACAATAAACAACTTCTATTGAATTCTATGTGCAATAGGCAATAGATGACATATAGTAGATTACGTACTTAGGTGTGTAAGCTATCAATAATAACCGAGGTTTTTTAACGCCCGAGCGGAGCGAGGGCGGTACCTTTCCGAGGTTGTTATTGATGTTACATCCGTGGTACGTATACTGCTTTACATATCGAATAAAAAGTGAGTAAAATAAAGCGATAAATACAAAAAAAAAACGATCCATAAATGATGATTGTATCGTCTGGTATTCAAATTGCACCACAAAACTTTTTTTTCTATGATTGAAAAATATTGAATTAATATGAAAGAAAAGTATCCTAACATAAAGTAGACATTTTTCTGATCGTAGAGATATTAGTCAATTTTACTTTTGTTACTGTAATATTGAGTAATAATTCGACAAACTCATTTATTGAGGTTATAAAAATACAGATTAAAAATATAATTCCTGCGTTCAAGCAACACAATTCGTAGCGGCCAGTTCGAAATTTAAAATCGTATACAACTAAATGGCGCAACTCCTATTAAAAATAAGAAGAAATTTATTTTAACTTTTTAATTGCCGCGATTCTATTGGTTCTTTTTCTAGTTCCATATTTAAAATTACTTACAGGCTTAGTTTTAAAACCTCGCCTGTAAGTTGAACTTACAGGTCGTGTTTTTTGTCAGTAATGACCTACTTTCAGAGCATGAGATATGTAAAATGTATTTTCTATCTTTATTTGAATAGAGAATAGCTTTTTTATTTATATTTAAGTTACTATTTAAAATATCTAACTAAACTTATGATTTTCATATTACGCTACAGTCGGACAGCATATTTTTTGACTCGATTCCAATGGTAAGATTGTGTGTGGTAAAAGTAGTTGGCTATATGAACTTATACACCAAACTTTCTAGTGAATCAATCACAAATGAAATAGCGTTTATAACGTATAAAATTTAGTTAGAAAATTCTTCTTAGCGTGTCGATGGCAGACACTACACCGTCGTAGCCCAGAACTTGGCCAAAATTAAGAACTTTACTTAGAAAATTAAAAACCCTACACCCTTTCCTACATATTAAATTAATCTACTTTTTTTTATTATTGTCTGATCTGTTCCTTGGGGAAATCGTTTACTTTGGGAAAATATATTTAAGTCTCTATTATTTTTACATTACGCTCTACAGTCGGACAGTATTTTTTCGGACTCCATTCGAATGGTAAGAATGTGAACGTTTTTAGTAGCACAGAATATTTTTATATTTGAACATAATTGATAAATAACAAACCTCATGAGATTTTTTGCACTGACAGAAACTATTACTCCAAACTGAGTACCTACGCTGGTGACGTTTATCCTGATTGAGGGATAATCTGTCAAGTTCAGTGCACAATAAAAAACTATTACCCCTGTCTATGGGTAATCACAGCTGTGTTTTTGCATCATTCGCACGAGTCACCTTCTTAGAACTGAACGAACAGATTTTAAATTTACCTTTATAGAAGTGCGTCACTCTGATTGATTTTGCACTCTAGTATTTTCCGAAAAGTGTATTGAAAATTGCGCATCATTGGCTACAAATACTGTATTTATAATTTGTACCTATTACCAAAGATAAATAATTAATATGTCTCGATATACAGACGGACAGCATATTTACTGACTCCGTTCCAATGGTAAGATCGATTTGTGTTGTGAATTTTGGAAGAGTTAATGTATGCTAGCTGTATTTTGTGAATCTGTAAGGTGTAAAAATATTAACTGCAAATATTTAAGGGGGGAGAATGAGCCCATGAAACTGAACAACTTTTCCCAAGAAATATAGGTTGAAATATGAGAATTTTTTTTGGACTTCATACAAATTTACTTTGTCGGTTTTACGACCTATGTTCTTCGGGGAAAGTTGTTCAGTTTTATGGGCTAGTTCATCCCTTAAAATATATGCAGCAATTTTTTTACACCCTTTATAACATAACCGATAAACAACAAACATAACAATAGAAGTGCGTCACTCTCAGGGGTTTTGCACAAAACGCCTCTCTTAGTATTGTTATTTCCTTAAGAAGTATATTAGAAATTGCGCATCATTGCCTACAATAAAATGTATTTATAATTTTTATCTATTACTTACCAATGATGAATCGTCGTCGTCGTCGTCGTCGTCTCAGCCGATAGACGTCCACTGCAGGACATAGGCCTCCCCCAAGGATCTCCACGATGATCGGTCCAGCGCCACCCGCATCCAGCGGCTTCCCGCGACCTTCACCAGATCGTCGGTCCACCTTGTGGGAGGCCTACCTACGCTGCGTCTACCGGTCCGTGGCCGCCACTCGAGAACTTTCCGGCCCCAGCGGCCATCGGTCCTACGAGCAATATGCCCCGCCCACTGCCACTTAAGTTGCGCAATCCTTCGAGCTATGTCGGTGGCTTTGGTTCTTCTCCGGATTTCCTCATTTCTGATTCGATCGCGGAGAGAAACTCCGAGCATAGCCCTTTCCATTGCCCTTTGAGTGACCTTGAGCCTTCTTATGAGGCCCATTGTTAGCGGCCACGTCTCAACTCCGTAAGTCATCACTGGCAACACGCACTGATCCCAGACTTTTGTCTTGAGGCACTGCGGTAGTTGTTGAGAAGAGAAGATGTTACGTAGCTTCCCGAACGCTGCCCAGCCGAGTTGGATTCGACGATTGACCTCTTTCTGAAAGTTGGACCTACCCAGCTGGACTATTTGTCCCAGGTAGACATACTCGTCGACAACTTCCAGAGTAGAGCCCCCAACTGTCAGAGTAATGGGTGCAACAAGAGAGTTTGACATAACCTTGGTCTTGTCCTTGTTCATTTTTAGACCCACTTGTTGGGAGGCTCTATTGAGGTCATCGAGCATTGTACCGAGGTCCTCCAGGGTTTCCGCCATGACCACGATATCGTCGGCAAAACGAAGGTGAGTCAGATACTCGCCGTTGATGTTGATGCCAAGTCCTCTCCAGTCCAAAAGCTTGAAGACGTCTTCCAGTGCTGCTGTGAACAGTTTCGGTGATATTACATCTCCCTGTCTCACTCCTCGCTGCAACTGGATAGGTTTCGAGTCCTGGTCCTGAAGTCGAACTGACATGGTGGCGCTTTCGTACAAGGACTTCAACACTTCGATATACCGATAGTCAGCTTGGCACCGCTGAAGAGACTGAAGTACGGCCCATGTTTCGATCGAATCGAAGGCTTTTTCGTAGTCCACAAACGCGAGGCAGAGTGGTTGGTTATACTCTTCAGTCTTCTGTATAACTTGCCTCAGCGTATGAATGTGATCCACGGTGCTAAAGCCTTTTCGGAAGCCGGCTTGTTCGGGAGGCTGGAAGTCGTCGAGCAATGATGAATAATAAACTATAATTCCTATGTCATGCTATTCAGCCGGACAGTATATTTACCGACTCCGTTCCAATGGTAAGATAGAATTGTGTTCTGTCCTTGTTTGTGAATGATGGAAGTGTTAAAAGTAGTATATGCTAGCTGCACTGTGTGGCACTATAGCTACCTACACCAAGATTAAGCTCACTCGCGTCTCACCAGTGATCTATTTACTAGTAAATACACACAAAAACTGTACTTTTCGATGAGTAATGTCCGTTTACGTACACAACTTGATGCCATCTAGTGGCAGAAACATGTTCTTCAACAACGTATGGCTTATTATCGGGCGGTTTTTACGATCTGACATCAGCAGGCATTGGCTCGCCAAATAGCCCGGAATAACCGGTCAAAATTGACACTATACTAATTCAAACGGGTAGAATAACGTGATATAAATAAGTCACTGAACTTCTGAACCTTGTAGTAACCGCAAAGGGATTTAAAACAAAACAATTTTACCTTATTATTCATTCTTCACCGGATGTACCTACTCATTGCGGGCGCTAAATGCTAGGCCCGCTATAAAAGCACAAACCGCGATCAACTTTAAACAGTTCCCATACAGCCGTCAAACATGTCTGACTTTGCGATCTTCTTCTTACTGTTCGGCTTAACAAGCGCCGCGGTCTCCGATTGGTCGTACACTAGGTTAGCCTCAACCAATGAGGGGCGAGAATGCATCAACGAGTGCAGAAACAACAGATGTGTCATCGATTGGAGCGGGAATTACAAAGAGTGTAAAGAATTGGACGAACCAGCGCCGAAATACAGAACCGCCGAAGTTATACAAAAGAAACACGAATACTGCCTTAGTAACTGTGGTTTCTTCGGGTACGAATACGAGTGGTGTGTGACAACGAACGATAGAGGTTGGGACTACTGCAACTCCGGGACAGAACACCGTTCAGTATACAAGAATCCTTGTAAAGAAACTTGTGACACGCATTTCGGTAACTACTATTGGTGCTACGTAGCAAAAGGGTCGTGGCAGTACTGCGCAGTGCCGAGGGAAGAAGTTGTGAAGAAGGAAAATATACAGAAGAAAGAGACAGAAAAGGAGGTAATACAAAAGGAAGAAGAAAAGAAGGACGTACTGCAGAAGGAAGATGAAAAGAAGGAGACAGTACAAAAGGATGATGAACAGAAGGAATCAAAAGTTACTAACAGCGTTTAATATTTAGTAAGTTAGCTCTAATTCGCTAGATGACTGGGTGTTTTATTCTATATTTTTAGACACTCTTCTTATTTATTAGTCAAGGATATTAAATAAAAACAATTAAAACACGTGTGTTGTTGAGTTTTATTGATTGTAAAAATAAATTACACATAATTAGACTGTCGGATACATGAGAGGAACAAAACAGGTAAATGGTCACACAAAATCATCAACATAAGCGAAAACCGGCTTAACGACTATGTTTGTTTTGCTTATGGGCAAGTATGTAATATAGGTAATGCCCCTTACACACTACAAGGCGTTGATGGTTCTTAAAAACCAGTTTATGTTACGAAGGTACATATCACTTCACTCTGCCTTTCCAACAGTTTCTGAGACTTCTTCCCTTGGCAACGCACAATATTGCCACGATCCTTGATCAATGTAACACCAGTAATAGTTATTTTTGTATTTACCACACTTTTCCTTACACGCATTCTTGTACACGGAACGGTGATCCTTAGACGAGTTGCAATAATCCCAGGCTTTATTATTATCCACCATGCACCATTCGTACTCAAAACCGAAGAATCCGCAGTTGCTCAGACAATATTCCTCTTGCTTTTGCTTCAACTCGGCAGTTCTGTATCTCGGTGCCGGAATACCAGTTGAGTTGCACTTTTGGTAATTCCCTTGGAAGTCGACGACGCATCTTTCGTTGCGACAATCTGTCATGCATTCACGGCCATCCAATGAGAATACTTCTTTAGTGTAAGACCAGTCGGACACTGCCGCAGAAAAACCGAACAAGAATAGCAAGATCCAGTAAGACATGTTTGAAGCGCCGATGTAAACTGTTCAGTTGGTGCTTTTGGTTCTGGTTTTTATACCATTTTGTTAATACCTACCTAGGTATGTGGGTACTTGATGTAGGGTTAGGTTTTGACTTTGAGTTCAGCTTGTAAATGATTGATTATATCCGTTGAGGTTGCAAAGACCGATAAAGAAGATTTAGTCATATGTGGAACCGGAAGAACCGGTCATACCTCATACTAATCTTATTAAAGGAATATGTTTTTGTTCTTGGGTTTTATTGTATCTCCGTCCATCACAACAGAAAATTGATTCGTGATGCTTGAATCGAATTATATTCGTCCGCCGTTTCGTCCGAATCTAGAGATATATTGGAAAAGATATTGGTCACATGAAACATACCTTCTACACAATCTTATTTATTGTTTCTAATACTTAAAAATTCAGACTTCTTAATACTCAATCGTCCAGTGTCAATTCCCACCTTCTCTCCGGCCTTTCTCGCGGCGGCGCACAATATTCCCAAGAACCCTCTTCCAAATAACACCAATAATAATGTTCACCGCTTTTCGAGCAAGACTCCTTACACTTCTGACCGTACACGGTTTTATGCTTGTCGCTTGAGTTACAATAGTCCCATTTCTTGTCATTATTAGTGACACACCATTCATAATTAAAGCCGAAGTAACCACAGTTACTTAAACAGTATTTAAACTTCTTTTTGGCGAAAGATTCAGCGGTGCGATATTTTGGGGCTGCTACAGGTGTTTCACCAATGGTACAACTTGATCGGTTTTGATCCCAATCCACGATGCAAATATTATCGATGCATTCGGTAAGGCATGGTCGGCCATCGGTGGTTTTAGACACAGTGCTGTAAGACCATCTCATGCATAATACGCCATTTAATAATAAGATAAGCGGTAAAACGCGTTCCGCGAACCACATCTTGTGGAATACTAACAGTGTTTGTGTTTTGACCAATATTTATATCATGTTTTTATGATATGAATTGTTTTAGGAACTACTTATTTGACTGTAGCCAAATTATAAAGGGGCTTTAAAAAACTTGTAATATCCAAGTATGGTTTTTAGGAAACTAAATAAACCTGGCTGTTTCTGATCAAGACGAGAATGCTTGTCTAAATGGTCGCGATTATATGTACCTATGTTTGTATACTTCACTCGCTTACATAGTGTCACAACCAGCGTAACTGTCAGTACGCGCCCGTACGTGTGTGTATCGACCATTAAAGGTCAAGTTACGCTGGTCGTGACACTAAACGAATGAGCGACCTGTAAAATAAATACAAGAAAGCTGTCTTTCAGAAGCCTGCCTGCATCTGCGTAATGCAAGTCCAGTTCAACCGGTTACATTATCGATAAAAGCTAACATCTTGCCTTCTTTGCATTTTAGTAGAACTTGTTTCCAATATTATTCCTGACATACCATGTGTGTGTATACCTTATGAACAATACAGATTGGCGGAAAAATAATTCAAATTCTCGGATGATCTTTTCTACAAACAATCTCATACAATCTTCGCAACTTTGACTACTTATGTTGGGGTTTTCCTTATACCCAAGAAAACCTGTCTTAACAGGACAAACACATGAAGAATCCAATATTTAAATTTATTTTAAATTTCATACCGGTGTTGAGGAAAATCTTTTATTTAATTTGTTTAAACATGTTTCTTGATGTTCTGCCAGTTGGCCTTTTTTTTTGGGATCTATGGTTTAGTAAAAAAAATCACAAAGTTTCCTTATTAATTCGTTTAATAGTCTGGATAAACTTATATTAGATTCACTGATTGTCTATCTATTACTAGAATGACAAGTCGCTTGAAGCAGAACACATCGGGTTTTTTCAACGATTTTATATCTAAATTCGGTCACGTACAATTCTTTTTAAATCACATTGTCAAAGCCGCTCTCAAGAGAGTGCAAAATATTTAAAACGCTAACACGAGTTCCACTCTTCCAAGTAACAAAACAACACTTTTTGATTCCACTGATGAGCAAAGTTGAAGTCGCATCGTCTCAGTCGTCAAGCGTCAGTTGCCATCTTCTGTCAGGACTCTCTCGAGGCGGCGCGCAGAACTGCCAAGAACCTCCTTCCACATGACACCAGAAGTACCGCTCCTTATGCTTAGCACAAGGCGCTTTACATTTACGCTTGTACACAGATATGTGCTTCTCACTACTGTTGCAGTAATCCCACTTTTTATTATTAGTTGTTACGCACCACTCGTATTCTTCCCCGAAGTAACCACAGTTACTCAAACAGTATTTTATCTTGCTGTTGTCGACGAACTGTGTTGCGAAGTACCGTGGCGCGACGTTTTTGACGTCTCTCGTGCATGGCTTGCGGTTGCCGACCCAATCTATGAAACAGCTGTTGTCTTTGTCCAGGCAGTCGGAGAAGCAGGGTCGGCCGTCGGTCGTCGTGGCTTCGATGGTGTAGGCCCATTGAGCGGCTGCACTGTCGAGTAGAACGAACATGGCCAGTACGGCCCACGCGTATGCCATCTTGCTTACTACTGACCGGGTTTCAGTGTTATTCCGACTTTTATGCTTGCTTCGATTTTTAGAAATTATTTTACGTAGATGACTTCCTATATTCTATCTTCCCTACGTTATCTTAGATATCTTACCGGCAAATAAATTTAAATTGTTGTGTGTAAACAACTGTAAACAAGTGATGTTATATAAAAAATGTACATGCTTTAATACGCAGCAAGCAACACACAACGTGCAACGGATTTATCGCGCAAAATTATTAAAATTTTGGCCATGTCTGTCTAGTTCAGAACTAATGTGATGAACTAATGTTGCGGTGATGATTGTACATAATACATACATACATAAATCACGCCTCTTTCCCGTTGGGGTAGGCAGAGACTATTTCCTTCCACTTGCTACGATCCTGGCATACTTCTTTCGCTTCTTCTACATTCATCAGTCTTTTCATGCACGCTCGTCGGTTTAGGGTACTTCTGACCTGACCTTTCTTTAAAACGTCCCCGATTTGATTGATGATTGTAACGGTTAGATTTTTATGTTGTCGCAATTTTTTATAATCATAATCATTTATTGTTTATGTACCTACATCACAAGGTTTATTGTCATGGATACATGTATATCTTAATACTTTTTCCTCCTTTGGTAACGCGGCCATTGTAATGTGCTATTCTTGAAACTTAACTCACAAAAGCCAGACGCACGTTTAAAAAGTCTTCATACAAAAAACGATAGACAAGCGTTTCACGCGCTCCTTATCTTTTTCGTAAAGCCTTATATTTTATTCTTACATAATCGTCAGAAAATCGGTTGCACACTATTGGCAATGACAATATCAAGTTTAAGGCTTGTAAGGTGATCGTCCCCACACCAGCCTTCGCGACCGGTTTCCGCGGTTATAAGCTCTTTACATTATACGCGCCACTTCTATACAGCTCTGGCTACGTACTTGTGAAGATGTATTAAGAGTTTATAGAAAAAAACAACATGTATATTTCGCTCATTCTAATGGCAATAAGCGGCATATCCGCGCAATTGTCCTTTGAGTACACAAAGCTAGCGACTACGACAGATGGCTTCCCTTGCTTCGCTGACTGCATCAAAGGCAGATGTCTGGCCGACTGGGACGGGAACACCAAAGAATGCTGGACGAACAAGCAACCAGCACCCAGATTCCGCACCGCATCCAACAAGGACAAAGCTGCCCAATACTGCTTAAGCAACTGCCACTACTTCGGCTGGAACTACCAGTGGTGCGTCACTACGAAGCAGAAAGGCTGGGACTACTGCAATGTAGAAGCTACAAGTGTGTCAGTATGGGGCGTACCGTGCTCTGGGGAGTGTAAGAAAGGCTCCACAACTTACTACTGGTGTGAGGTTGAGAATACAACGGACTGGCAGTTCTGTGCCCCGCCGAGAGAAGACGTGCCGCCTGATGATGCAACGAAAACTGTGGAAGAAGTCGCCGCCTGATGGATGTGAAAGATAAAGTGGCTATCTCTTGGAACGAAGGCGAAGTTAACTTGGAGACCTTGGAGTGGACTTGTATGAACTATTAGTGAATACTAAATTTTAAACTGCCGCGGCTTACAATTTTTTCTTCACGAGTTCTTACCGACAATATTTAGTTTTGAGTTAATAGAGATTAAAACAAAATAAACAAAATTAATTCGTCGGTAAAAACCAAAATCATGACTATTAAAGGTATTATTGAATAAATAACATGGTGGATTTACCTATGCGTTGATAATAAGGAAAATATACAGGGATATTCCTAAATGCAACAGTTGATTTGATTTAAATGTTTGCCCTATAGATGTATTACTTCGTCTCTATCAGGGTTATGTAGGATGAAATTTTAAGTTATAATATAATTGAATGGCTAATTGCGTAATAAACAAGATTTGTTGTATTTCTTTGTTTCATTTATTATTAAGAACACAATATCAAAATCTAATGTCTCTTCTGCTAATGCTTAAGTACCTATTTCTGTCATATTCTTCGATAAGTACAAGACGTGGTCTGCCTAATAATCACTGCAAAAAAAATTAAACTATAGACACAAAACAAACAGAAGTAACCAAATATAGATAACAATAACAAAAAACAAAAACCCACGAAACCCCAATAACCTGTTTTGCTAAGTAATATCAGCATAAACCATAGCTACTTGCTCGCTAGCTTGTGTTTGTTGTAAGCAATAAAGAAAGAAAATAAATTATCTATCAATACTACTAGCTACAAGTTCCAAATCAATTTCGTTCTGATTTGACACTAAAGTGTAAACTAATATTTGTTATACATACATACATATATCACGCCTTTATCCCTTGCGGGGTAGGCAGAGCGTTAACAGCCGTAAGAATACGGTCGCTATCGCCACGTCTGACATTTTTGAGGATTGTTTTCCAAGGTTGTTCCAGAAAACATGTGTATCACTATAGTGACAGGTTGTCAGCCTGTAGCCTAAAAATTGTAATACACCAATACCCTAAAGTCCCTGAGTCGCCTCTTACGACACCCGCGGGAACGATGTGGGGTGATGCTATTCTAAGCCGGCATCACACGGCAAATTTCATGATTTCATGAACAAAGCTAATTATACTTACTTCATGACATTCTTTAAAAGAGTTTACTTGGGCGCTAATATCGCTAGAAAAAGGCTAGAAGTAAAATAACTACTTCTTCAGTTGGAGTACTTTTCTATACACTATTACGCTTGAAAATAACGAATGTTACCTGAAAGTGCCTAACATAATATCGTTGTAATTTCCAGGAGACGTCATCAGACGCGTGGTCAGCAGTGGGCAGCCCGGCGAGAGACCCGTGGGCCCCTGCTCAACCACCGCCCCCAGCTGATCCTTGGGCCCCTGCACAGGTACGTAATCCTCACGTTATCAAAACAAGTACTTTCTATTTATTCTGTAATCAAAATAAGCTTCTTACTTACTTGGGCAACTATTCACATCAAAAAATACTCGAAGAATTATTTTTATCTAAGTACAAGCTTATGATACCCAGTTACTAGTAACATATCGACGACCGATGTGGCAACTGCGAAGTGTGACTTCCTGCAACGCAGAAGTTTCCGGGTTCGGTTCTCGGTGGGTCACTCATAAAGTTTATATTTTTATCACTTAGTGAATTTGTTCCCAGTCTGGATAGGTCATTGCAGGCAGAACCACCTGATTAAGAAAGATGATTCTGTGTTTCGGAGGGCATATTAAGCAGACGGAGGTCGTTATACAACCATGTCAGAAGCCTGCTTGTAGAAGACGGTTGAAAAATTCTGAAACCAGGATTTCATTGGGTCTTAGGATGACTAGGTGTCCCAAACGAAAAGAGAGAGTAACATAATATCTCTAATCTTGATTAATTTTCCCGCAGAGCAAGTCCCCGACTTCAATGCTGTCATCGCCTTCATCATCAGAGCTGGAGCAATTCGACGCGCTGTCAAAACGCACCGCCGCGACCAACAACAACGGAGACCTGGCTGGAGACCCATTCGATCTGTCTGCGCTTAGTAAGTCGCCTGTCATTTCGGCATACAAGTTAATTATGTCATCGACTAACCCAGATGACGAACTTATGATTGGGGATTAATCCAGTGCTTCAAGCTCAAGATACTTTTTCTATGGCATTTATTCTGCGTTTCGCTTACAGCACTTTTGGCCCTTCTATGGTAACGACGTGAGATGCGCTCGCAAAATTTTGTGACTCTTTACTTGATGTTATGAGCCATTCGCTTCGCACGCGAAACTATCTATAATGTGTTTTAAAACACATATTCAAAATTATTCGAATAAACTTCATAAACTAACCAGTATCACCAATTCTCTTCCAGCAGACGGGCTGACCCCGAACCCGATATCCCCCCCATCGTCCAGCACGGGCGCCATCAAGAAGTCTCCGTCAGCCTTCCTCGGGGAGAACTCCTCGCTGGTGAACCTGGACCGTCTCCTGCAGCCGTCCAGCGCGGAGCCCCCCGCCGCCCCCGCCAACCCCTTCGCAGACACCAGGTCCCTGTTCCAGCCCCCGCCGCCGGTAAGCTCTCCATCATGACACCTCCTCAGCTCCCCTCATGACATTTGCTTAGTAAGATAATCAAAGTGCAATCTTAAATAACTTTAGTAGTGGGAGGTTCTGACTAAGCACTTTAATAAGAAATTGTTTAGTATTTAAGCCAAAGTAAACTTAAAATAGTGAGTTCTCATCTACCTGACGATCTCCTAGTACCAATAAACCTGAAGAAACCATTGGTCTGCCTCTTATTACTCTACTTCTTGAGTCCCTCTCCTCTTTCCAACGTGTGATATTTTTCATTCGTTTCGCTCGACACTTTTTTGTTCCTGTCCCGATATATATTTTTGTCTCTTTCTATCTCTCTTTTACCTTTTTTGTGATATCCCATGATTAAAGTCGTGAAAATTGAAAGCCCCAGCGGGCGATATTTACGCTACCTTGGATGGCATTTGATTTTGTCCTGATACTGTTCCTCATAATTACAACAAATTGTCAATTACCCGCAGGCGCGGCTTACAATCAACGAGCTGAAGCAGCAACAGATGGGTCTGACCGGCGCCCCCTTCCCCGCGCCCGCCGCCCCCTCCCCCGCCTTCGCCGCCCCCTACGCCGCGCCGCTAGCGCCCTTAGCGCCCCAGCCGGTAAGTAAATATACACAAGAGTCCACTGCTGGACATAGGCCTTTTTCTATTAGGGGGCATTGTCAAATAAATAATATGTCTTCTTTATTTAGATATATTGTCCATACTAAAACATAAGAAAGATGGCTCCGTGTTTCGGATGGCACGTTTAGCCGTAGGTCGCGGCTGCTATCTTTTATTACTTAGAGGGCGGTCGTTACACAACCATGTCAGAAGCCTGTTACTTATAGAAGGCGGTTGAAAAACTCTGACACTAGGGTTCGTTGGACGACTCGATGTAACACATGAAAAGAGAAGAGACTGCCGTTTATGCTCTGCCTACTCTGCAAGGGATACAGGCGTGATGTATGTATTGGCCTTAACACAGACTCTGGTCTTTAAGGGCTGTTACTGCATACCACCGTGCTGTTTGTGATAGCTTGAATTAATGTTCTTCTTTAATATTGCATGTCGTGAAATGTAATGTTTTAATGATATACTGTATGAATAAAATAAATAAAAAAGTCATCTTAGACTAGCATCACCCCATATCCTTCCCGCGGATGTCGTAAGAGGCGACTAAGGGACTCTAGGGTATTGGTGTATTACAATTTTTAGGCGACAGGCTGGCAACCTGTCACTATAGTGATACACATGTTTTCTGAAACATCCTTGGAAAACAATCCTCAAAAATGACAGAAGTGGCGATAGCGACCGTATTCTTACGGCCGTTAACGCTCTGCCTAGCCCGCAAGGGATAAAGGCGTGATATATGTATGTATGTATGCTAATGTATGTATTTGTTTGCAGGTGTCGTCAGACCCGTGGGCGCCGGTGGGCGCGCCGGTGGCCGCGCCGCGCACCACGTCCCCGTGGTCGCCGCAGCAGACGCGCCACACCCCCAATCCGTTCCTGTCCTAGCCGAGACGGTGAATCGGTAAGACTTTCCCAAATGCATACTCTGCAATTGTAATTTCATATTCTATCGTTTTTAATGATGAGATTTTTGTTAAATTTTCTTTTTCAAATAGAGTCTTGTTATTTTCAGTTTCAAAATGATGAGCTTAAACAAACTTTACTTTTTAAAATATGTCCTATAGTTTGTAAAATTTAGCTTGATACCTACGACGTTTGCTTCATCCTATACTCTTTAGACTATAATGGCGCCACTTTCGACTATGCTTTTTTCTGATTGGTCAAAAATGTGTCAATGTCAAAATTCAGTCACTTCTTATTGGGGCGTGTAGGCACAGTCGCGCCTGCTGCCATCTGCAATAAGCTTTGAGTGTTCCTCCAAATTGTTCCTGCTTGTCTTTTTCATAATTTAGTGTCATGAATTAGACAGATTTATTGTATATATATTTTTTTTTATTCAGGGTCTACTCATTTTTATTATCCCTTTCTTTCTATAACATTTCTTTTCCAAATCTACATTCTATCAATTCTTCCTATTTCCCTTTTCAAAATGGCGACATAAATGTATTTATTTTTTATTTTTTTTCACTTCCAGGGAAAAATCTATCCGGGCGACTATGTCGTGCCGCAGTGGCCGAGGTAACTCTCACTACCCGCATTTCGTTACAACGATAGCTACACAACCACTACCAGTTATATCTAATAGCCTAGGGATAGACCGTAGACAACCCTACTTATCGAGTACCAAAAATTACTTGAAATTTGAATTTGCTAGGAGACAAACGCATCTATTGACTAAAATTCTTTTTAAAACAGCTATCTTTATGAAATGAGGTAGAAAAAAAATTACATTGAAAAAAATATATATATTCACACTCAATGATATAGGGTTGTCGAGGTTACAAAATATAAAATTAGCGATAAAATACAGGGTAAATAAAGTCCTTTTAAAATCGAGATCGTTACCGACGGCCACTATCAGACTAAAGAATGGCTGTTGAATAAGCCATATTTGACAACTGTCAAACCCGTACTAAAGGACATGTCAACAAAGAAAAGTAGACCTTATGTCATAGCATGTCAAATAGGGCCTATTCGGAAGGCCATACTTTAGCTTGTCGAACAACTACTGTAATGTGGCTATAGCTCGTTCGGTCAGATGGTGTCGACCAGCGTAACTATCTGCGCGCGTCCCTAGGTGCGAGTATCGAGCGTCAAGGTCAAGTTACGCTGGTCGTGATACTATCTGAACGAATGAAGTATAAGGTGTAAAAATACTAGCTGCAAGTATTTCAAGGATTGAATCAGCCCGTGCAACTGAACAACTGTCTCTAAGAATCATAAGTCGATATTTGATTTTTTAAACCTGCCATACGAATTCACTTGATTGATAATTTTGTAAGGGATGTCCAAATAATTTTCTCATATTTCGACCTATGTTCCTTGGTTTACCTTTTGTTGTTCAGTTGTTGTTCAGTTTCATGGGCTAGTTCACTCCTTAAATATATTTGAATCTATTTTTTGCACCCTGTATATTATATCAATCAACTAGCAATCTTTCCTTGTCGATTAAATATATCTTTTCGTGTGAATGATCACCATTTTGACTGGTTAACGGAGATCGGAATAGTTTTACAGCTGCTAATAGTTTTAGGTCATGTGGGTTAACGAATCTTCGAACAACCCCATGAACTCTATGGGTTTGATCCCCTTTTATGTCGGACGACATTATACTATTGGTGCAAGATTCTGATATTAAAAAACAAAATAATAATACATACATAAATCACGCCTTTGTCCCTTACGGGGTAGGCAGAGCGTTAACGATCGTAAAATTACGGTCTTCATCGCCACGTCTGACAAGTATTGAGGGCCCTTTTAGATGATTCATGTATCACTGTAGTGACAGGTTGTCAGCCTGTCGCCTAAAATTGTAACACACATGAAACCCTCGAGTCCCATAGTTGCCTCTTACAACACCCGCGGGAAGAAAAGGGGTGATGCTATTCTAAGCCGGCATCACACGGCATCGAAATAATAATAATTGGTACAAATACTTTTGTTACTGGTTCTTTACATAGCGCGCCGATTAAATTTTGTCAGAGCAATAAATTGCCACTTTTGTAGTAGCCAAGGACATAATATAAATCGTAACGAACACAGATCACAGATTTCATACATTGAACTATAGTGTACCGTTCATATAAAAATGTAAAAAAGAAAGTAAAGATAATCTCAGATTTCTTACATTTAAGTATGCTTACATTTAAGTATGCTTAAATGTAAGAAATCTGAGATTATCTTTACTTTCTTTTTTACATGTACGGTACATTATACTTCAATGTAAGAAATCTGAGATTACTTTTACGATATGGTTTATGTCGTCTGAAATATTCTGGCTCTTGTTTTGAAATATATATTTAGCTAATTAAAAAAAAAAACACTATTTCCGATCTCAGTCAACAAGCATTTTAACATCTTTATTTTAACATTTTCCGTAAGTGGTGAGTGTATGACACCTGTCTGTATGGGAGAGAACTAAAGTAGGTTACGTGGTGGTAGGTTAACAAATTTGAAGATAAATAAAATTAAATATGTAAGACGATTACGGATATGTACATGAAAGTTTTTTATATAGACTGGATGATGCTGTGACTTAATTGTAGCACATTTTTGGGGCCTCATTCAGATCGGGTTGGGAAAATGATTAACTATTTTATTATTTTCTGAATATGCCCAACAAAAGGCGACATCATATTGTGTATTTATTGAACTCACAATGCTATCAACTACAGCAGTAAACTATTTGTCAGGGAATCCGGTAACTGCTATTTATTTCGAGACGTAAAACGTTATATTACGGATCATTTAAACCCCTTTGAAATTACGGTTGAACTTGTTTGTTTTTTCCTGTCCGATTTGATTTGAAATCTGCCCGTTGTGTTTTTGGAAATAACCACTCTAGCATTTAAATTCTAACGATTACCGCCTTCTATATTCTTTGTACTGTGATATTTTAATACCTTATTTCGTGTTTTTAATTTGAAAAGAATTTTAGGTTGAAGAATTCGTTTTTGCCATTTTACATCTTTGTTTTGGAGGAGTTTATTTTCAAAAGCACATTTAAATATTCAGAATGTTGCAGTTTAAATGTGCTATTCGTATTTTGGAAAATCACTGGTCAGTTCATCAATTTTCAGGCAATAAAATAAAATTACCACAATCGAATCCATGCTGCCATTTTACTGCAACATTTAACTTAGCATCCATGAACTAAAATACGGGGTGTAAGAGACGATGTAGCGAAAACTTTGCAGGCGTGATCAGACCATGAAACTGAACAACTGTTTCTATTGCGGCTTTGTTGATAAATGTTTTTTTTTACGAGTTTCCATACAAAGTCAGTCAGTTGATCGGGATAAAAAAAAACACGTTTACCAACATAGTCCCCATACAAAACGTTGTTCAGTTTTATGGCCTCACCACACCTGTAAAGCTTTCATTCCACCATGCCTTATACCTTGTATAAAATAATGTTTGACTGTCGCACCGTTTGCGATGATCCACAGGTCTCTAACCTATTTTGAAGAGGCATCGATTTTGGAGACCCTGAAATCTGATCATGTTTACTGTTCAATATTAAGTGTTGAAGTTACAAGTCTACATGTAACATTCTATGAACATTGCGTAGCTGAAGACACATTATGAGATCAGGACTTTAACCCCTTACGCAATGTATTAGAAAACTTTAACTGTAGACTGGTAGCTTCATAACGTAGGGCACTGAATGATGTGAGATGCGGTATAAGTTTGTGGTTTCGGAATATAACCTAAAAACACACTTCGGTTATATCGTGTATTTCACTTTAATGTAAAAAGTTTGATCAGATTAAATGTTGTAAATTGTGCCTTAGATACCGTTTTGTATTATTAACGTGCGTCGCCCTCCACTGCAAGGGTTATAAATACAGATCTTTTAAGATAAAACATTTATGATAAAAAAAAAATCTATGAAAAACTTGTTTCGAGGTTGCTTTTATTATTACTATCGCAGCTAACTATTTATTATGAAAACCCAGAAATATGAAACAGACTCGGAAAGAGAATTCAGCAAAATGTTATTATGAATATCTGTATTGATAACTTTTGAAATTCGCTAGAGCAGACTTGAGACCGAATGACCTAGATAATGGACTTTTGTCCTAAAATGTGTGAATGATATGACGTGAACTAATCTTTGCTTAAAAGTCTTATTTTATTACAACAAATCGACAGATGTGTCCCGATGTTCCCAAGAATCGTGTCCCCAAAAAAGGTGGGGCCAGGTTTGGCAGGGTAAGTTGTGGCAGAAGGTTGGGCAATGTCTAACCACCTGTACCTTGCCCCATCTTGCCAAACCTCGCCCCACTTTTCGGAGACACGGATCTTGGCGCAACGGGAACACACCAGTAGACCGTAGAACTAACCCGAAACTACCCCCTATAAAGCATTTATTTGTGGCCGCGAAAACAGTTTTAAATTTTACTAAGCAAAGGATAGTTCAAATTTAGGATTTCATGTGTGAAATATAATCAAGTCCACCCTTTGCGCTTTACACGAATGTTGCGTACAAACTTATTCCATTTTATATTATAATCGCGATTTCTGTATTTGTTTACACGCCCTAGTATTGTCAATAAGTCTTAATTTAAAAGGAAATGTTGCCAGTTCAAAAAACACCTTATTGGGCAAGTTTTTCAACTGACAACATTTTCAAATCGATTTCCTTATTTTTGGCTTCATTATATTTAACTAGCCAGTTACACGCGGTTATTATAATTTTGTTTACCTTTTATCAGTTAATGTAGATAAATTATTTTTAATATATTAATTTTTTGACCAATAAAATGCATCGATGCTATTACAATGTGTCACTAGCTAGGGAGAAACTGTAAAGATTAATGTAACTATTTAATTGAAATATATAAGTTTTTCAACAAAATATTTATTTTTGAATTACAACCCAAGTTTCTTTAAAAAGGACATAACGGAAAAAAGGTTGAAAATAGGGAGAATACTATTCAATAAAACACCATCCACGTACAATATGATTATAATTTATTAATTAATAGTTTACAAAGACATTATCGTACAAATATTAATTTCCAGGTTCGTAAATTGCAGTAAAAATACTCGATACATATTATTACAAGTTTGTTCGTTATAGTAAAAAACTTAGGTTACGCTTATGTTGTAAGTACATAGTTTCCATAAACTGATCGTTACATTCGCTTATATACAAGATAAAAAATGCACCAGTTACAAGGTATAAAACTGTAAAAAGTCTCAGTCCCTCGGAGTGAGCGCAGGTTGGCTGGAAGCTGATTTCATATGCTTATTCTATTCAATGTTACTTACATTAAACCTAACTAGCTTTACTCATTAATTAAGCCAGACTTGTGTGGATAAATATTGAGCAACGCACGGGGAAACATTGCTTGATAGAACGAGCTAAAAGAAACATCGGCACACGTCTGGTATTGCGGCAATCCCTGTAACTTAAATTACGAATTTTCCTGCAATTTCCACGGCTGATCTGTAGGTTTCAGTCTCAAACGTCAACTTCACTAACCTACAAGTTGGGAATATGAAACGTTTCAGATATAAAAACGTACAAAACCATCGACTAGACGCTACAATATCCAATAAATTAAATATTCTCGAAAACTCCCAATAATGTCCCGATTAACTTCATAACTTTACCGTAAACCTAGTAATAAATAATTCAAAAGCATCGCGAGTGGCGGTCACAAAAACAATAAAAAATATAATTCGAAAACAAGCTATAGTGACGGCAGATCTAAGTACCAATAATAAGAAAATAATCTATGATTATAATAGAGAAGCGATATTTTCATTACGATCACATTCGCGTTATGCCGCGCGATAAATATCCTTAACGTATTAAATGCAAAATCGGGCGCCACGTCTCGGCTGACTCGAGGAGAGACAGATTTTTTTTATTCCTGAAATGTGACCTCAATGCCTTAGCGCATTGACTAACATTCCGCTTTTTATTTTTTTAAATAGCCATTGGCAGCGGATTCGCGCTGGAATCAGCTGATTGGGTCGTTCGGATGCCGCCATTTTGTCGTCGAGGGCGGCACAAGATGGCGGCTGAAAATTGTTAGAATCAGCCGAGGTCGCCTTTGCCCGTGTTCACAATTTCACATTTACTCGAAAAATTATTCTGTCACGCCGTTTGCAACTGTATAGATAGAGGCGTGTAGGGTACGCTAGTGGAAGAGTATTGTGAACAGATTTGTAAGGTTATCAATAGACATTCGTTTGAGCGAACATCCAGAAATAAATTGGGGGTATTAAAATTTGTAAATTGGATCAGAAAATCAGACTATGAAATCTATTCTTATCTAAAAGTAGGCTCAAACGAATCTCTTCAGTTCAGAAGGCAGATATGACTCGTCAACTTTTTATGAAGATATTTGTAAGGAGCAAGTAGTTATTTTAAAAATATTTTTCCCTATCTACTGTTGACGCGTCATACGAGCCGCTACTAATCGCTACGCACATTCGGTTCAGAAGTCCTCAATTCATGTAACTTAAAAATGTTTATGTAATGTAAATTCTATCTAAAGTGACATCAAAGTAATCAGAATGATTCTTGAGCATAGTTTTAGAAGGACAAATCCATAACTTTATTTTATAGTGGTTTCAGCCTGGGTTTCTTAAGCACATTTTAGCCACATTATACTTTGACTGTTTTTGACCTGACTGCCTTTTAAAAGAACAACTCCTCAATATTATAATGTCACTTTATTATGTATTTTATTACTCAAGCTTAGTATTACCTCTCTCAACCCAAACCGAACGCCGTAGCCCCTAACCAGCTTAGTACTCCCAATGCGTGGCGGAGGTGATGTCGGGTCCGGCCAGACGGAAGTTTCCGTTCTTGGCGGCGGCGAGGTAGTCTCGCGAGGCGGCCGCGCGGATGGCGAGGCGCGTCGGCTCGCGCAGCTCGAGTAGGAAGCCCTGCGGCGTGTCGCTGTCGCAGGTCACGGATTCGCTGTCCGCGTGCCAGTATTTGCCGTTTTGACCTGTAAAAAAGCAAGTCATAAGCTTTGCGACGATTAACAGGTATTCAGTGGATAAGGAACAAGTCGCGGCCAAAAGCGGGAATAACCGCGAAATTTACATTTGTAACATTTGACGCTTTTGCCATATACTTGGGCTCCAAGTCTGCTGTGTTTTTTTCATTCTAACGCCATCGAAACCTAACTGCAATCCATTGTGACTGTGATTTTCTATACTTTAAACTGTTAGTAGACTACCAAATTATCACCATCCAACTGACATGCCATCGAGACGTAACTGAAACTATTTTTATTGAGTAGACTTCGGCCCCTGGTTCCTTGTCTATCACAGGGTACTTCACCATAGAAGACATAAAAATAGTTTTGAAACTTATATTTTACTAATCATCTTGAAGAGACAGCATCAAATAAAAACTTTGTAAATTGTATAACAAATATAATTTGAAATAACTCACCCTTGAAGTAAACAGCACCCTTAGGGCCCCGGACGACCTGGATGGTTTCGTAGTTAGCCTTGTTGCATTCCAGCTTGACACCCTTGGGACCCACGAAGCCTTGTTCGCACTTCAGCACCAGAATAGGCCTGGAATGATATCACAAATTACATTTAACAAAATAGAAAACCAATTTTATTTCGACAGTATAAATAAAAAGCGTTGCGCCAACAGACTATTAAAAAAATTTTGGACATTTGTCCTACATTGAGGACATTAGGCAATTATGTATGATAACAACATCTGCAATTCATTTTACACATTAGAAGAAATTATAAGATAAATACAACTTACGTTTAACCAAATAGAAAATAAATTTTATTTAGTTAAGACAGTGTAAATAAAAAGCGTTGTACCAACAGACTATTACAAATGTTTTGGACATTTGTCTTTCATTGAGGACATTAGGCACTTATGTATGATAACAAAATCTGAAATTCAAACATTTTACATATTAGAAGTCATTATAAAATAAATTACAGACAAGAAACTTTACCTGTTGATAAGATAGAAGTAGTATTTGCAGTTGTCATCAATGGAGTCTGCGTTGGCGTAGAGATGTCCGGAGCGTTTGGTCATCAGGTATTTGCCGTTGTTAGCGCGGAACGCCACGGAGCCGTCACCTTGCCAGTCCAAGTCGAACAATGCGTTTGATGACCTGGAAAAGAAAAAAAATAACAAGATTTTAAAGAGCTTGTTTTATGTCAAAAAAGAATTATTATTCGCTAGATGAATGGGTCATACAAGCTCCCGATTGTCCTAAATAAAAGACATCGTAGAAATACATTTAACTAATGCATTCAGTTTGTATGTTATGATTCCTTTTGTCTTAAATAAAAGACATTGTTGTGGTTCATATACTAACTTGTTATCCCCTGAGGCCTGGATGCCACCGCCGCACTCGAGGGTCCAGTAGCGGTCCTGCAACAAGAAAAAAAGTCATTAAAAATAACAAAAATATGTAAGTACTAATAAGTACCTAGTTAAATCAAAATATGTATACTTTTATCAGAATTACACAAAAATTGATTTACATAAATCCACTACACAGAATTCATAAAATAAAGTTATAAAAAAAAGTAATAAAAAGTTCAACGCATAATAAAAATATCGATAGCATGGTACTGAGTAACCAAGTACCTAAAGTAGGAAGGGCGAAAACTGGGTGAAAATTACAAATAGACAGTATAACCAGGCACCTTTCTTGGTATATAAGGTGTAAAAATATAAGCTGCCAATATTCGAAGGGGTGAATCAGCCTATGAAACTGAACAACATTCCCTAAAAAATATAGGTCGAAATATGAGAAACATTTTTGGACCTCCCATACAAATGATCTTGGTCAGTCGGTAATTTTGTATTTGATGTCCAAAATATTTTTCGTATTTCGACCTGTTCCTTGGGGAAAGTTTCATGTTTCATGGGCTGGTTCACCCCTTAAAATATTTGCAGCTAATGTTTTTACACCCTGTATAGTACAATGGTAAAAATTGCAGACAGAAACAGTAGGTGGCCTATCTCTACCAGACAACCTTTTGGCGGTGCAAAAGTGCGATTATATGAGCAAGATGCCATCCCCACAATACTGTTAAGAATGTCTTATTACAATCACCTGCATGGTGCGGATGTACCAGCGCCGCGTTGCCCAGTCGAACTCCAGCTGGAAGGTCTCGTGGGAGGAGATCTCATCCTGGTTCGCAGTCACGTCCACTCCTGAAACAACCACATTTACCACATTTACCAAATTTATGGTACTAGGATCCAAAAAGCAGGTCAGCAGCTGTATAATGCAAAACCCCAAATTAACTATACTCGGTACGCCAGTAGAACTTGTGAAACAAGCGCGAAATCTGGGTATAGAGATGGACAGTGGACTGCGTTTTGAGGCTCACGTAGAGAACATCGCAAGATCATGCCTGTATCGTCTTAAAATCTTTTATAAAATCAGACATTTGCTCAGTATTGACGTTAGGCTTAAGATCTGTGAGACACTTATATTGTCCAGACTCAACTACTGTGACGTTGTTATTGGTCCTTGTCTACTCTCCACCTCGAAAAAGCTCATACAGCGTGTGCAAAATGCGTGCACTAGGTTCTGTTACAAGGTGCCTCCTAGGACTCATATCACGCCTGTGCTAAACCACTATGGAATTTTAAATATGGAGTCTAGAAGGTACCTACACTTTGGCAGCCTAGTCTACTCAATAGTCAAATTCAAGAGTCCACCTTATCTTTTTAACAAATTAAAATGGGCTACTTATAATTTTAATTCGCGTAATAAAAACAGTTTTTTGCTCAAAACGCCTTTTCATAAAACCCGAGCTTTTGAGGGAAGTTTCCGGTATCAGGCATCCAAATGTTGGAATAATCTCCCACCACCTCTCAGGAAATCAGTATCCAAGGTAATATTTAAAAAGCACATGAAAAATATATTATTAGAAAAACAACGGATGTCCTGATGCCGGGATATAGATGTTTTATACATATAATATGTTCACCTATATCATTTATTCACTTATATTATATATATTCATAAACATATATATATATATATATATTTTAAAATAATGTCCTGTTGTAAATGTATAACGTATATTTAATTTAACTTTATAATATTAACGAATAACACACATATACTAAAACACCGTTTACTCGCGCTTTGGATCCGGTCGACGAGAAAATCAAATAGGTTTCGACTGAAAAACAGCTGTCCATCTCTCTTTCGAGATAGGCATTTTTGCTGAGTCGATGACCTTTTCATTATTGCGCCGCGTTGCATATCAGAGTACCTATATTTGCATTATTATAAATATTTGTTTATTGCTTTTTGTTTTTCTAGTAAATAAGTACTTTGCTGTGTAGAGTGTCGCAGTATTTATGAATAAATGTTTTTCTATTCTATTCTATTCTATTCTATTCAGTATAGTTTTTGACCAGAAGAATTTTACAAGTTATGTTACAAATGTAATGATAGGGTAAAATCATTTGAAACTGCGAAGGCACGATGTTGCTTTTATTGCTATGATCAGTTGTTTTAACCAACCTTAAAGTCCTTTATAAAGGACACAGGGCCGCAAAACTTGATAGGGTTATAAGTAATCAAAGGATAATAATCTTTTTACTTTTCTAATTATAATTACAAGTAGGTAATCAAGAACAATCTTTTCATATTTCTATTACAATGGCTGTCATTAATATAGGAAGTTACTTGTTACTTTTATTTTTATGCACAGTAAGAATACATCGACAGACCTGCATATTATTTAGTCATCAAGTCTCTAACAGTACAGTAGCCCATCAAGAAATAATCATAGCTCTATCTATCAGGAAGTAGATTAATGTTTTCTTTGCATTACTTCAAACATGCTGTACCTACCAAGTGGGTCTAATTTAAAACCATAATATAAAATTATAAAACTATACCGAAATGTTATGCGAGCATTCGCAGCGACACCCCTAACATATTGGTAGGTAGTTTTAGGTTTTAGACAACTACTTCAGCAGATAATTCGTTACTACGTTACCAAAATATTAACTTTTGTCTTTGCGTATAGCCTGAGAAATATAATTTGAGGCGATTCGGTTCACGATGAGCTCAATAGAACAAATGACTTAAGACTTGAGTACAAAATATAAAACAGTCGTTTAGAGATAACATTCACTTATACAACAAATATGGAATTAAATATCAGTGTATCTAGGTAGTATCTAAGCACTATCTAAGTATAAGTAATAGGGTGCTTCTTATATGACCATAAAATTTTTTTTTTAGATTTTGTTTCGCGTCATGGTTTTATTCTGTTCTAGTATACAAAAAAAACATTATGTAATTTTTTTAATTTTTTTTAAGCAACATTTAGGGGTCGCTACCAGCAAGTAAAAAAAAAGCAAAAAGTTAGTAAAAGAAATCGTTTTCAATATTTTCAAAATAGCAGTATGTTACATAATATAAACAAAATATCAACAGAAAGGTAAGAAATCTATTTTAATAATGTACTTTTCTTTATATCTGGGTATTTTCGCCTGAATTTATTTACTAACAAAAGAAGAAAATGCTTCTGCTCTTCATTTTCTGTGATTAACTTATTATACTCTTCAATTAATGTCATACCTCGTTCAGCAATATTGTTAACTACTTTCATTGCACGTACAATAGGTACTTTTGGATGCAATGTAATCTTCGTCTCCATTCCATAAACCAGGGTCTTTTTGCAAAAATGCCGATGAAATGCCAAGGATACTGAAATATCTTAGAGTGTTCGAGGATACAAAATCCTCAATATTTTTTTCAGCAATATGATTGATGTCCAAGCTGATTCGTTTTGGGCTGTAGTCCGAATATTCTGTAAGTGCGGCAACCATTTTCTTCTTAGATTCAATGGACACTTCGTCATCGAAGAACGCTAGAGCTATGAGTTCGTCTGAAAGGTACCAAAGGTGCCATAATATCTTTGTGGTTGCTTTTTTGGTCATAGCTTTGTTAATATTCTCATAGCTGTTTAGCTCTTTCAAAAGCCATAAGTTCCGTAATTGATTTGAGTTCTCGGTGTGTCATTTTGAACTGGTATTGAAAAATAAATTGCCTTGGCCATCCAGCGAGCGCGGTGAAGACCTGCTGGACCTCTGAATAAAATCCCTTTTTCAAGCACACCTCCCAGAAACATAATCGTTATATTCAGCAACTCCTTATAATCGCCTCTGGGTTGATAGACATCGAGCTGGTTTTTTGACAAACACAATTGTACTGTCTGCGACATTCTGTACGCATCTCAAGGCGCCAGGATTTGAAGAAGCTGTGCTGAACTTGTTTTGATCAATACCAGGCCAAGCAGCTCTAAACCGTTTAAAAATCAATATTTCGGGGCCACTTGATGGACCAACAATTGCTTCAAGCATTATTTCCATTATATGGTGACGACACGCTAACCAGAGCAAGTCTTTTTCCATCTTTTGCTCTATCAATAAACACGCGCCACTTCTTAAACCAGTGTTTACTGCAGTTGTGTCGAAACATAAGCACTGTATTTTCTCCTGCAATTCTCAAAAATCGGTAAGCGATCAACTGTTTTGTGTCCTGTGATGTCCTCGATTAATTTGCCATCTCAATGAATTGTTAGGGGTACGTCAGGCTTAAAATCTTTATTTAGAGACTCGGCCACACTCTGCCTTTGCTTCATACGTTGGCGCCGTATTGAGGCTAAATTAACGTTGAATTGCAAGGGATCAACTCCAGCACTTTTGAGCGTCGATGACAATACAACAGTTGCTTTCCTGTCACTCATTTTAGCAATATCGAGACTTGCTGCTAATCGTTGATCAATAAGGTTTTTTATGGCGCGTTTACGTTTAGGTGGAGGTTCCTCTGCTGTTGATGGTCCAGCCTGCAATGAAAACTCGATAGTCGGGCTCATAGTTTCTACATCGCTGCTGGTGGTTGTCGAAGAAATCAGGGTACACTTTTCTCGTGCACTCTTTGTCGCGGTACAGAGCGACTGACGTCAAACTGGCGCGAACTCGTGATCAAGCAGACTCTGGAGTGATGGGGGCGTGGCATATAGGTATGCTAGCTTCCAGGAAAAGTAATAAAAGCGTGTATCCTATTTAGGATATGTTCGATAACACTAAATAACGCGTTTAAATGATGAATTAATCCGTTTTGTATACATATAATGTTGGGTGAAATTTGTAAAAATGTTACTTATTTTCAAAACTTTAACACGCGGTAGCGACCCTTAAAACTCTTTTAAAAAATTTTAAAAAAATCACGGGTCCGTTTTTTAGGTGTTAGCACAAAATGGCGGCCTGACGTAGTCATTTTATAAAAGTTGAAAAATAAGAAGCACCCTAATAAGTAACTTAAGCTAGCCTACGTACAGACGATTTGCCGCGCGGGCGAGATGCATTCGGGCGAATCATATGGTCATAGGGCTGTGCTATTACTTAAAACCTTACGATTGATAAGCATACTTTACAGTTAGTACTAATTCATCATCATTCTCCTTGCCTTATCCTGTAGGTACTCTGCCGGGGTCGGCTACATATCGTAGGGGATTAGCGTTGAACTATGTTTTGACACAGAGCGACTGCCATCTGACCTCTGCAACCTGGCAAAGTCACATTCAAAAGATTTCAAATTAAAATTTTATTTGAATGTGGGTTCTATCGATCAAAAAACTAAGGTGTTGCTACAGTAATAAATAATCCCAGTACCTATACTACCTACCAACTTAGCCCCCATAGAAACAAAGGTTCAGTCTCATGGTTTGAGAAGTTTTCGGTACACCATACCTTACATCCCGTATGTATATAGTTCAAATGGCGAACTGAATAGGATCGGAAGCTAGCTGCACTTGCGAATCCACTATTTTAGAACGATTGACTAGGAAAATGAGTAAATAAATGATAAATGAGAATCGCTTCGAATGGAATGCTCTCACTGACGCCATTATTACAACCCTGCTATCGGGCGTGCGCGCACAGCCGAAGTCCCGCTATTTCTCTCGGCTCTGATCTAAACAGCTATTTCTAGGTGGTTCCAAGGAAACATTTAGATGGTCTAGTGCTTGGCCTACCTAGGAGATTATTCTAACGATATACCTTTCTAAAAAGGAATTATTATGAATAGGTAATAGCAATAGAGTGCCCTTATGTAAAGCTTTCTAGAAATTTTTACTCAAATCTATTTCCTCAGGTCTATCTATGGCTATAATAACACTGTATCTGTATAAATATCTGCACCAGCTGGGAATGAAACCCGGGACGTATGAACCGTAAGTTTGCCGTTTTACAAAGGAAATGGCCAAAGAGTGCCCGAGGTGAACCGAGCTTATAGTTACGTAGGTATATGTAACCAATTCAGTGTCTGAATTTCGCTAAAAGTTTCAAATCATGCCGAGTCATACTGGCTTTTGTGGTATCTGGCTGGCTGCAATTGCCAAAAAACAAGAAAACCTGGCTGTTATTCTTACTCAACCCTTCTCCTTCCCCAAGTCTACGGCCGCAGACGCCGGCGTATCATCTGCATACTGCATACGCTTACACGGCCAATCAATTACATTACCACTTACTTATTACCACACAACGATGCGCTCCATTGCGGAGTGCAGTCTAGCAAATTGCAGGAGTCTGCGTTTTTGCATACGTCCGGCCACCCGACCCTGCTAGTTGCCAAGTTAGCATGCACGCAAAGATGGGATATGATATCATGTTGACGACCGATGTGGCGCAGTGGTAGTGCGACTGCCTTTGACGCAGAAGGTCCCGGGTTCGATTCTCGGTGGGTCACTCACAAAGTTGATATTTATCACTTTGTAAGTTTGTTCCGAGTCTGGTTAGGACATTGCGGGCTGTACCACCCGATTGTCCGTAAGTAAGATGGTTCCGTGTTTCGGATGGCACGTTAAGCCGTAGGTCCCGGTTGCTGTCTATGATCACTTAGACGGCGGTCGTTACACAACCATGTCAGAAGCCTGCTACTTGAGAAGGCGGTTGAAAAATTCTGACACTAGGGTTCATCGGGTCGTTGGACGACTCGGTGTCCCACACGAAAAGAAGAAGATATCATGTTAACAGAGAATAGACTTGGTTCAAGTGTAGCACTGACTTGGTAACAAGTCTACTTAAAAACAAGTCTACTTACTTATAATACGCTAAATTGTTTGTACGTCGAACTAATGTAAAAAGCTAACCAATCTAAATGACATGCTAATTCCGATTTTGTTTACTTCACTGGAAAATCTGTGATATGTACCTATTAATTCCGAGGCAGATTTCTTGGTCACGTTTCTCAGTTGAACCAAGACGAGCCCATAAAAAGGCTAAACTCGACGGAAGTAGCAGACTTGCACGAATTTACAGAGAAATTCTGAAAAAACTTTACGTCGTAATTTTTTTTGTCTTAATATCTAGAAATGGGCGCTAGAAGTAAATATATTTCGGCCCTTCCGAAGTTTTTTAATCATTCTGAGTTACCTCACAAAAATCACGCCTTTATCCCTTGTGGGATAGGCAGAGCGTTACCGATCGTAAAATTACGGTCGTTATCGCCACGTCTGACAAGTATTGAGGGCCCTTTCAGATGATTCGCGTATCACTGTAGTGACAAGTTGTCAGCCTGTCGTCTAAAATTGTAATACACATTAAACCCACGAGCCCCTTAGTTGCCTCTTACAACACCCGCGGGAAGAAATGGGGTGATGCTATTCTAAGCCGGCATCACACGGCATACAGTTACCTACAATAAAATAACCAACTATCTACAGTAGCGAGTCTAGTTTTTATTTTCCAGCATGTATTTACGTATTTCTTTTTCCCACAACGTGTGTTTACAGCTAATTTGATTACGACCGGAACCGAAACCACAAAGAACACTGTCCTTATTGCCCACAGCGATATTCTCTATGTGCCGTGTGATGCCGGCTTAGAATAGCATCACCCCACATCCTTCCCGCGGGTGTCGTAAGAGGCGACTAAGGGACTCGAGAGTATTGGTGTATTACAATTTTTAGGCGACAGGCTGACAACCTGTCACTATAGTGATACACATGTTTTCTGAAACAACCTTAGAATACAATCCTCAAAAATATCAGACGTGGCGATAGCGACCGTATCCTTACGGCCGTTAACGCTCTGCCTACCCCGCAAGGGATAAAGGCGTCATATATGTACGTATGTATGATATTCTCTATCACGACATCTTCCATCGCCACATTACCGTTGCCTGCAGCTATGTGCTGTTATCTATAGCTCTAATTGCACCATTACAGCTAGTTATTCATGCTTCATTAGCTTTTATCGAGCTGCTTAGGTAAATGTGCAGATTCTTAGCGAGAGGGAAGTAAGTTAAAGTCAGTGATGCGCGAAGAACTGTGATGATTGTTATTTCGATGATTGTCTGCTTTTTATGAGCCAAATTATAAGTCTGGTTGGTTTGCTACAGATCTTATTATGATACTACAATGTGTTACAATGTAAGGAAACATGGAAAAAGGTCTGGTTGTAATCGGGCACCGTAACCATGTTAAAAAATCACGGCGTGCTGCGTTGATACGAAAGATAAAAATAATGTCACATTTCGACCTCAAAAAACAACATCCTTCGACAATACTCGTCTCTTCTGCTTCTTCTTTTCGTGTGGGCAACCGAGTCGTCTTTCAGTTTGACCTTCTTGGTCTTTTTTAATCGAACAGATAATAGTCTAAGATGCGTCACTAACAATCTAAGATCCGTGCGTTCCTAAATAGTTCTTTAACTTGCCTTAGTCTCATGCAAATACGTTACAATTTTTACGTCGCAGCATTCACTCGTCTCTAAACTCTCAACATTCCTCCGCAATCTCCGTTCACATAACTCGCTCAAAACGCCTTGCGCATTGCGGCGCATATTTGGATGCTCCGGCGCACGACACGGCGGCCAGGCATCCGTGCAGTAGAAACGCTAGAAAGCATGCTCTCGCGTTTTTTGCGCGCGCGCATACCGCGCTCTTAACAACAGATTGTGATTGATTTCTGATGTGGTCACTCGATGATTGACAGCAAAAAGTGACACTGCTATTATTGGGCGAAGTATGAATAACGGAAATATGTTTCAATGATTTCTCAATGTAGCGGCGTGCGATCGTGGCTACTATAATTTTGATTTGCGGTAGCGTGTAATAAAAGCTTCACATAGGTACTCACTGGGAACAACCACGAAAAAACGTTGACATTATGGAAAACCTTCCTGCCACGAGATCAAAGTGCATAAACTGGACTATATAGGGTGTAAGAGACGGTGTAACGAAAACTTTGCAGTCGTGCTCAGACCATGAAACTGAACATCTTTTTATATGGGGGCTATGTTGAGGAATGAAAAATTATTTCCGATCTCCCATACGAAATTCCCGATCAGCTAACTGACTTTGCATGGGAACTCGAAAAAAAGTTTCGTTAAACCGTCTCTTACACCCTATATATGTAAATAGTTTATAAACTAAGCAACAGGAAATGATCTACCATAGAGCTCCTGATAGTTGTTCTAAATTAGGTATTCAATTCAGCCTCAATCAAGATCGCTAAGTATTGAAATAGACAAAGCTGAAACTACCGTTAGCCCACCGTTTCCTGTTTGTTATTGGATCTCAGGAACATAAAGAAAGATACGGAAGATTAACCTTAATTACTTAAATGTCGACCTATAATAAATATCTATGACGGATCTTAGCGTGTCCGATTGTAGCGTGCTATACGTGCCTAACTTCAATCACTCATATTATACTCTGTATTTTAAGGCCATATCAGAACGAAATTCTTATTCCCCGAAGAGGATTTTTTAGGCTGATAGCAACACGTCATGTCTGAACTAGGTAACGCTGTCGATTTTTTTTGTGCACAATAAAAAAAACCATTACTTATTATGGACTTCATATTATCTGTCTATCCACTAAGCTTTTACATCTTTCGCACTAGCGCCACTACATGAACAGATTATTATTTTTAGTTTTTCTTATTGCCAACTGCCATACTAGTACGACCGACAAACGACTCAAACTTTTAACGGAAAATGTAAAGGCCTAAACCATTCAACTTACCCTCTATAAAGACGCAACTGTTTCGAACAAATATCGCTAGTAGAAATACTTAAATTCTTCAATTTACACATGAAATTTTCAAGCAAGTAGCATGATTAATTTAGATAATAGCTAGTGGAGGCCTTTCCCAACAGATGGACATTCAACAAGGTATATAAAAAATATCCAGTGAGGTTTTGACTTTTGGTCCAACCTCGCCTTAACTAATCTTATCGTTCAGCTAACCATCGGAAGTGCTCAACTCGCAACACACAATTTAACTATTAACTATGAAGATTCTTTTGCGATAAGATGCTTTCTTCCGTCGAGATAAAGTAAAGTCTCAGATGCTAGTTAATAAATGCCTTGAGCTTCTGAAATTAATAGCTCACGTGAGGTAATAAACATTAAGAAATGTGAAAACTGAAGATTAAATTAAATACTACACGGTGTTTTTTTATCTTCTTATTCTTATTTTCTTTCAGTGGACGATAATCCTGATAAACTTTCTCACCTCATTTTCTTGTTAAAATCAGTCCATTTTATAAAATAGCCATCAAAAACGAGCGTTTCCGGTCGCTGTCGTTCTGTCTACCTCGCAGGGGAAAAAGGCATGTGTGAGCAGCGTAAGTGTGTGTGGGTGTTTCTGTGTATGAGTAGGTATGTAAATTTTCAAAACTGAAATAAGTACCAATGTAGTGTAATGGTAAGCCAATGATGATGAAGTGTTATCAATTCATGTTTAGTGTTCACTCTTTGTTCAATTCCTGTTTATAGTTCTTCCAAGCGTTTAATCGATTTTTGACAGCTGTCAGGAAAATATTTTTTTTACGCCAATTTAAGGCGTCCTGCTGTCAAAAATCAAATAAATGTTTGGAAAGACCATACATAGCGTTCACAAAACTGCTGAAAGGTCATAAAATGTTAGATATAAGATCCGTCACTCCTAAAACCAACTTACGAAGTCCTGCCTTCACTCTCCACCGTTGTGAACCTGTAATTCATTCTCACTTCCGTCACTGCGTAAATTCAGTTTAAAATTAAATTCAAAATGAAAATAAAATACAATTAAAAAAATATATGGATATTGATGGATCCATCATCCTGTCATCGGTAAAAAATTATTACATTTTTAATTAAATTATCATAGCACATTACAAATAATGACACAGTATTTTACTTGTAACTAGGTAGTTAAAAAGGTGACACTGGGAAAAATTGTATTCAAAATTATCTTTATTTCTGGAATAAGTACGCATAAATATTGCAAAAGATGAGATTGTCAACAGCAAGACGAAATAATTGTCGCAATTTCAGTTCATGAAGTATGAAATTACAATGACGGGTCTTGCAAACACAAGTACAATTTTACACAACACTTTTAATCGGTTTAAACTGTTTTTAATACATAATTTAAGCCGGATTATATTTGATTTTTGACAGCAGGACGCTGTATAGGAATCTAATTGGTGTTCATAAAGGGAAACTTCAACCCTGTAAAAAACTATAATTACTATCACTAATTACTGTTACTAAGTTCCTGAAAAATTGACACATTTTCAATTATTTTTTTAACTTTCGTTTCAAATTGATGTGAAAAGGATAAAAGAAAAAAAAGTTTTCACCTTACAGCTGTCAAAAATAATAAAATGCTTGGAAGAACTGTAATCATACTCAGTTCCGTAATCTTCGAAACTTTTGTTCTAATGTTTTAAGACCCTGTATACGATTTTATTGCACCTCTAAACCGCCGCAGTAGCAGGTGGGTGCTAACTAGCGGACGCGGTGAAAACGTGAATTAACTCTTATTTTTATGGCCTTAGAGACGCTTTTATTGTTTTATGACGGCTCTTAGACGGTATAACGGCGGTCGGTAGGCGAATTCCGGGTGTAATTGAAGTCAGGCATTTCAATTTATTTATTACAGATAATTGTAGCGAGATCGACGGTCATGATGTCTCAAGACATTCATAGCCTCCATACTATAATTTGGGTCTCTATTTATGATATTACCGTGCCGTGTGGTGCCGGATTAGAATAGCATCACCCCATTTTGTCGTAAGAAGCGATTAAGGGATGAAACCAGGGAATGGGCAGCAGCGTTCCTTATGAGTATTATCTACAGTATCTTACACTGCGCTCACCAATCCGCCAGGCGTGGTGAGTATGGCATTACCCCCCAATGGCTGTTAAGTTTAGTAATAATATTTGAAACTGTCTATATCCAGAGATCTACATTTGGTTGAACGTACATACATACATACATATACCACGCCTTTATCCCTTGCGGGGTAGGCAGAGCGTTAACGGCCGTAAGAATACGGTCGCTATCGCCACGTCTGACATTTTTGAGGATTGTTTTCCAAGGTTGTTCCAGAAAACATGTGTATCACTATAGTGACAGGTTGTCAGACTGTCGCCTAAAAATTGTAATACACCAATACCCTCGAGTCCCTTAGTCGCCTCTTACGACACCCGCGGGAAGGATATGGGGTGATGCTATTCTAAGCCGGCATCACACGGCTCGTACATATTCGAAATAGCAGGTATAGTATAATGAGGTAGTAATGGCGCTACTCTCGACTGTGCCATTTTTCTGTGATTGGTCAAAAATGTATCAATGTCAAATTTAAGTTACTTCTTATTGGTGAGTTTAGGCACAGTCGCGTTGCAGCCATCTTGCAGCTTTGAGTTTTCCTCCCCATTTGTTATAGAAGTCATGGATGGATGGAAGGAAGAAAATAACGTTTAATGGCATCTAAATACACTTGCTTCCCTTTGGCAGAAATCGCGATAGCCTGGAGGATGTCGCGATTGTACACATCTAACCTACAGCATGAGAATTTTGCGAGTTTTGCAAAATTATTCAAACGGTCATTCTGCTTCGGCCGTGTGATACCGGCTTCGAATAGCATCACCACGCATTTCTTCCCCGTGGGTGTCGTAAGAGGCGACTAAGGGACTCGAGGATTTCACGTGTTTTACAACTTTTAGGCGACAGGCTGACAACCTGTCACTATAGTGGTCTTAACCGGCCCTCAATATTTGTCAGACCTGGCGACAGCGACCGTATTTTTCCGGTCGTTAACGCTCTGCCTACCCCGCAAGGGATAAAGGCGTGATATATGTATGTATGTCGTTGTACAACATAATGACCATCATGTTAACGAGAAAAATAGCGTCATAAAAAGGGATTTGACCTGAGCTGGTGTCCTCACAAACCAAGTCAAGCTGACTTAGCAGCTCCTCACATCACAATGGAGGCGTTATCAGGTCAACAATGCTCGGGTTTGCATTCAAGAAATTTGCCGCCTTTGTGGTTTCGTAAGAGCTCGAAGCTTGTAAGAAACTGCTTGCTCTTGTACAGACAAAGTTATATTGCTGTGGATGCATTTTCCGAGAAAATATGATGACTTCCTGTGCTCCGCGTTTTGTACAGTTTAATCTGAGCTTATGGTGCCTTTACATTAAACCTATCTATGTATGACATAATTGCTTACGGTTACAACTTTTTAATTGACTTTTTATGAAACTAGTAGATGAATCTTCTTTAAACGGGATAGTAAATGAAAAAATATATAAACGGAAAGAAATATTTAGCTTTCCCAAAAGGAACAAAACTGAAAACATTGATATAAGAAATCATACTTATAGTAAAATATCTTGATTGATGCGATGTGGTATTGGTAGGTAGGTATGGCTCATCTGCTTTGATAGTGTAGTGACCAGCGTAACTGTCATTCGCTTACATAGGTAAGAGAATGAAGTTTAGGTAAATAGTACGGAAGAAACGTGAACAAAAAATCATCCAATCCACATTCACCCACCCTCAAAACAAAAGCAAGGAAACCAACACAATCAAAGCTTACAAGGAAACATCGCGCCTATAGCAGCCTATAGCAGTCTATCATTAACACTTTCGCTGCTCGACAATCATTGCCCACATCAGTGTGGTTCTAGTAATAGCAGGGTGGAGGCAAGGAAAGTGTCTGAGCAGTTTTTGTTGCTAAGAAAAAGGAAGATTGGTCACGAAGATACTGAAATAGCTTGATGTGTAATGAGATGTGGGTGGATGCTGCTGGGAAGATTGATGGAGTTTTTCTATCTTTTATATTGTAAGAAAGACTACTATCGAAAATTGAGAGACGTCTCACCAAGAAAAATATGTCTAAATAGAAATAGTACAACTTCAATCAGCTGATCGACAATAACATTGAAGACGTACAATAAAATGGACCGATGACTTAAAGACATCGGGGCTGGTAGCAACCATATGGCGAAAACGGGAGAATGTGCCTTGTGGTTTACCCTAAGAAAGGCCCACGTCCAGCGGCGGACTTCTCTTCTTCTTTTTTCGCGTGCGACCCAGCCAGAGTCGTTCATCGGATTCTATAATCTTATTTGATAAATGCTACTCCAATTATACGGTGACGTAGGTAATGACTGGATGGCGAAAACGGGAGATCGTGCCCCGTGGCGTACCCTGGGAGAAGCCCCCGTCCAACAGTGGACTGCTATAGTCCGATGAAGCTACGTAACATATTTGACGGAGACATAGATAGTGACTGGATTGCGACAACGTAAGTCCAGACTTTTGTAGTGTCATGTGATGAATTCTACTCAACTTAGGTAGGTAACGACTGGAAAGCGAAAACGTGAGATCGTTCCCTGTGGGAGAAGACCAGGGGGTCGAATCTGTGTGAAAAACGATACGTCAAAAAACGATATGGAAAACCACATGGGTGGTTTCTGGCTAATTGACGACAAATCGCGCTGAATTAGCAGTACATTGATAGTTTTGTAGTAAACAAAAAAAATATATGGCTAATAGCAGTCAATGTATACCAAATATTTTTTTGCATATGTGTGTGTGTTCGAAATCGTAGGTCAAAAAATTTAAATCATTCACTCAACTTTGAATGATTTACCCGAATAAGGACATATTTTTGGCATAAACTTACGTCAAAATAAGATACACTTCAATAGCTATTTTATGTCAAAAAAACGATATCGTTTAGTGATGGGGTACAAAACGATATGGCGAAGTGTCGGGCAATTTTTTTTACAAAAAAGATCGACTGAACAAGGAGGATTGTTATTAGTAAGGCTTTATTGAAACAAAGATAGTCCCACCATAAACAGAAATGTGGAAGTTGGTAGCCAAGTTCAATGTTTAACTAAAAATAGTGTTGCTTGAAAATGGGTGCAAACTTCAGTCGACAGTCCCGAAATGTATTTACTATTTCTAAAGCTGTTTGTACGTCAAGAATACCATTGAGCAGGAACTATGTCTTTTTATTTACCAAGGTACAACAAAGTGGCTTTCTGGTCTCTGTTCCATTGTACGAGAGCTTTAAAACTACGTAAGGGATTTTGCGGCGGTTTTCTTCTACTCGATTCGCGTACTGTATTATATTATGTCCGTATACCAAATATCTAACCTCTAGCATGAAAATCCTAGAAACTTTCATAAAATCTTTAACCCCTCAATTTGGGGGGTTGTGGGGTGTTTATGGGATGTTTAATCGAAACGAATTTCAGCTTTCTAGCACTTCAGGAAGTACCCAATTTGATGATCATCAGTGTGTCAATGACGAAATTGGCGGATTTTAGACATCGTTAAAATAATAAAAAAATAAGAGCTGCAAAACTGAAACTTTGCCTGTTTAATAATAATTACTATTGACAATATATCCCGAGAATTTGATCAGTCTTTTGTATATCGGAAACTATCACGTTTCTCGCTTTGGCGGGGCCACTACCGTGGCCACAGAAGTTTTTACACGACTGCTAAATCATAGGCACTTCCTCCTCATACTTTTTGGTAACTTCGTGTCACGAAATCTATGGACGATTGACGTTCATGTCTTTGATTGAGCTGTCGTCTTGCATAATGTCTAAAAAATCAAAACATAAACACAAAAAATAACTAAATTGTGAAAATTTATCTTTAGTATGGCAAGAAGCTACTACTACTAGCAAAGCTACCGTAACCCATAAATACTGAATTTTATAATGATAGGGCTGACTGACTGGCTGTGAAGATGGTCCGATGGTGTAGCACCGAAGTGGTTCACTATGCTATCGGGATAAGTACCCCTGCCTTCTACGCCGAGGGTCGGGCCACATTCAAATATCATCTAAATTCAAATTTAATTTGAATATGGGTTTGATCACGATGTTATTCCTTCAACGAAAGAGCAGTTAGTAAAAATACATTAGTTCATGGCGACGATTGAACTCGGTTCTTACGATTGTAAGACCGGTGTCCTAAACTCTTGCCCACCGACGCTCTTGAATTCCTCCTGGGTGGGGGCTCGATCCTTACAGGACATAAATATTTGTTATTTTAATTCTAAAATATTTGTGTCCAGTCTGGGTGTCTTCTATGTATCTATCTATGTACCTAATCGACTGGTTTACCCGATAAACAAGTCACTAATGGTTTTTAGATGCTTGAATATATTGTTGGATAGTAGATTATTAGTGAGAATATTGACCACATATTAACAAACTTAAATTATTTATTGCAGAACGATGTCCTCAAAAAAAGAAATGCGAATCTTAGAACATCTGGCACTGTTCCTATTACAAAACATGAAAATATTGCTTTAATTGCAAGTACTTCAAATAAAATAATATGAAACTTACGTATATATAAGAAAACATCTTCTGCTGCTCTCTGAAAGAAGTTACTTTAAGAACTGCTGGTACAAGTTAATTTGGGCTAAAGTCTGTTATTGATCCAATAAAAAATCTGTTTGAAATAAAATCTGTTTTCCTACTCAACAATTTTACCGGAGAGTTGAAGGGCGTTTGCCTTGATTGCCCTCCCTATATAGTAGGGGATTCCGCCATCAACGACCTTCACCGAGATGATAAAGTTACAAAAAACTTCGTGACAAAATAGGCTGCTTATCGACTAACAATACTGGTAGCTCCTGTCGTCTGAACACTTGTATGTATGAGGGAAGATTCAACAAACATTTTTTATTTTATTGCTAACGGTTCTAAAATTACTTCAATACTATTCTTATGAAACTACATAGGTGTAAAACTAACGAAGGAATTGGAGTCGAACATTTTCGAACACAGGCAGACAAATTAAACGAAATTATAAGGAGGTAGTATGGTATATAGTAGGGTATATAGCATAATAGGCTTTGTAGTAGGCTAAGGAAACCTTAATTCTAAATAGGATTGATTTTGATATCGCGTTTTAAATGTTAACAGCGCCATCTATTGAATCATATTATGTATCACATCATGCTGTTATTTCATTGCTTTTTATGAATTTTCATAATATGTAGGAATATCGTTTAGGGGTGTCTAAAACTTTTAGTGCTCATTTCGGTACCTATTTGTTCATAGTTATCTATTTTTCAAAATAACAATGTCCTTGTGCCAGCAGCATACGAATAGATAGAGAAAAGAAAAGAACGAAATGCGTGTTCTTGTCGTAGTCTCATAATTTTAGGAGCCCAAGTGTTTGTAGTATCTATGATGCTACTATAGGAGGACTTTAACCTCGTAAGGCTCAGGAGTTCGTGAGAATTTTTCATATAACGGCCCGAATGCCTTTTAAAAGGTATGATTCTACAATGGAAAATTAACCTTATAAGCTCACCGTTTTTCCAGAAACTTGCAGTTCCAGCAGAGCCTTTTGTTAATTACTTAGTTTGAACTACAAATATTAATAGACGAGATATGTACTTTAAAATTTTACATAATTTTACACTATGCCCAAGTTTATAGCTATAAGGTTGCTTTATAAAGTGATGTTTGCACCACTATAGATCGACATACCTTTTAAAAAGCATCTGGACTTTACGAGGAATACTATAGGAGACTACACAGAATAACAAAATTAATAGGAAAAAATATTTTCATCAGGTTACCAACAATCATAGAAAAGAATTAAAAATACAAGATCAAACGCTAAATAACATTATTATGTGTGAAGAATTATTAAACCACGTCAGGAAACAAACAGTTTCAAAGTAAATCAAGGTTTGCGACGATGATGATTACTGGAAATGCTACGATTGGTCAACAGCGACGAAATCTATTATTACTTCCTGGTTTCTTTTATCATCCTCACGTAGCAATTCCAGCCGAAAAACGCTTTAGATGAGATATCTTTTTCAGTAGGCATTCCGCTTCTCCTTTAAATTGAAGAGAAGCACTGCTTTTCGTTTGCTGCAGTGGTGGTGGATTAAATGCGAATACCATCCATACCACCTGTGTTTAAACTGGTACTCGGTAATGAAATCGCCACAATCTTCTTCCTCATCGGTAGAACGCACGTGCCACTTTATGACAACTAAAATGGAATCAGAAATTAATATTATTACTTTGTTCTTTTTTCTATCTGCCGCTGTGATCTGTAACTGTACTATGCTAGCTAGACTGTTGTGTGTATCAAAATCAGTAGGTACTGTGATAGAATTTAAAGATTTTCATAAGTTACTTATTTTGATTCCGTGTATGTATGGAAGTCCGCAACGACTGGTCCAATCCTACTACTATTATAAAGGCGAAAGTTTGTAAGTATGGATGTATGGATGTTTGTTACTCTTTCACGTAAAAACTACTGAATGGATTTGAATGAAACTTTACCACAATATAGCTTACACATCAGACTAACACATAGGCTATAGCTTATACATCAGATACTAGAAGACGGGACGAACCTGAAGTCCACGCGAACGAAGTCGCGGGCAAAAGCTAGTGTATTATAATTTCTATTACTCTAAGATTTAAATCTCTCCTTTCTATGAATTTATAAGGATATGTGGGTATTGATATGTAAAGTAGAATGTGTGATACAAGCATAATTAGAAGGAAACAAATTACAGCATGAATCGAATTACGACGTTTCAGAAATGGAGCTCCAGGTGCTCCTACTCATAAATTCTAATCGTATAGTTTTAAGTTACCTTTATTAGTTTTATTTACTAAATTTTATCTTCAAATTATTCATCGAGAAGTTCTCCTTTACAAAATTTACTCCCTTTACTATCTTTACTTGTAAGGTAGGCAGGCTGATAGCGTAGGTATATCTGAAGTTGGTAGAGACAATAATGGGTTATAAGCCATAGTAAGATTCTCAAGCAGAGAAAATAAGAATCGGTGCAATGCTTCAATGATTACATACATACAGAGTGAGAAAGACAGTCACTTCATCAAATTGCCACTATATCAAAAAATGTAACTGATATTTTGTTCCGGAACCGATCCTAGCGTGGTGACTTATCATTATCACTTTATCAGGCTATAGCTCAATATAGTACCTACCTTCGCTCAGGGTATACTTTTCGGGGTTCGATTTGTGCATGACACTCCATTATGTTAATCGATGAGGGGGATATAAGTAAAAAACTAAAGCAAAATACTTTTAAAAAATTGTACCTATTTTAACAATCGACACAGACATCGTCGCACGTATATATTATAATACGTATGTATGTATCCGTTGTCCGTGAAACCCATGTGTATTTCTTATATAACAATTACTTATAAAATATAATGAATATTTCGAATTTTCACATACCCAAATACAATTTATTGCAAAGTAAACAAAGCTAAAACTGACAGAAAAAAAATTAGGACAGGAAATTGAATGAATGGAAAGAACTACGAGTGAACGTTATTAGGACCAATATGCGGAAATGTTTTCTGTTTCTACCGGTGTCATAAATACTGAAAAGGACGGTGTATACGAATTGGTTCCGATTATGCCAAAATCAAGCCAGAATAGGCCCATACCGTTTTTTGACTTATTCTTTTTTTTGGCAGTTAGATACACAACTTTTTAAACGCGCGTATTTACGGTTTATAGCTTGCGATAAGGTCCTACATTGCTGGCTCTAAGCAAATTGAGTATGATTTTGGTAACAAAAACTGTAATGGACTGTTCCCAATATGGCAAAAACTGTAACCGAAGCCTTATAGGGCATATCGCTTTCACGATATGTCAAAATGCTGCAACAGATTCGGGCCCCAGGTCCAGCAGTTGACTGCTACAGATGACTTACCCTGTTTGACGGAGACGTATTTCTCGTTGAGCGCGGCGACGAAGGCGGCTTGCGGCAGACTGTCCTCCAGGGAGAACAACTCATCGCGGGTCACTGCTGTGGACCTGCGGAAAACAATCATATTAGTTACTAGCTGCCCGCTCATTTTCCATATCTCATTTTCCCGTGGGAAAATGATGTTTTTCTGGCAAGTATTATACATATAAACCTTCCTCTTGAATTCCTCTATATTTTAAAAAAGACCCTATCAAAGTACGTTGGGTAGTTTTAAAGATTTAAGTATACATACAGACGCGCGGGAATCGACTTGGCTTCATACTATGTAGGGATAGTGATGGGTTGTTAGACGATTCGGTGTCCCACACGAAAATAAGTCATCATTACAGTATCAGGCGTCACTTTGCGTCTTCCTGGCATTATACCCATCAAAACAAAAAATTTTGATGATCAGTAAATCTGAATAAATACTTATTTCGAGCGTGAAATAGAATGCCTATCTACCTACAGAAATTAAAATTCGCATAGCAGTTTAGACAAACGAGAAATTTGACATTAAATACGTCTTCTTCTTCGTATTTTAGGCGACAGGCTGACAACCTGTATCACCATGATACAAAGTTTTCAGAAATAACCCTCAAACATTTGTCGGACGTGGCGTAAATGGCCGTTTATGCTCTGCTTACCCCGCAGGGCCTATAGCTTTTAGCTAACAAACAAACTAGCGGCTGTTCTCGCACAACGCAGAGCTAAAATAACGCTGCCTAACGCATGCGTTTGTCAGATCCATACTAGAAACGTTATTCGCCAAACTAAAACCTATGTTACGCAGCGCTAGCGCAGCGTCGAGCGTTGTACCTGTGTCAACAGCGGTTAGCAGGTCTACAGTTTATCTCTATATCACAAACCATTTTGAGGGTCTCCCTTCTCACCTGGTCTTCAGCACAGCTTTGGAGCCAATGGGCGCGAGGTACTGCCCGCTGCTGTCGCGGAGCGCCAGGGCTCCGGCGTGGTACTCAGCACTGAACAGGCAGGCCGGCGTGCAAGTGTCCAGCAACTACAATGAAATATAGGACAATAAATAAACGAATCAGCAATTATTACAAGACAAGGAGTTCATTTTAAGACATTTGTGTATATTTGAATTTTTAATTTGCATCACTTGTAGCAAATCTTCAAAAACATTTGGTATGCGTTTTGTTCCACCACTGAGTCACATTTGGAGAGTTACTGGCAGCAATTCTAGCGTAAGCTTTTCTTATCAAAAATAACTATTCCGTTCAATTTCTCAAAACAGGGGCATATGCAGTTGTTATTTACTTTCTGTTTCAAGTCCACGCATTTTTACAAAGGACCATAAAATAACTAATTTCTAAGCAAGCCTAATCTCAGTTATTACACAACAATTAAGTTCACATCCATCACATTAGAAGAAAAAGACAAGACAGGAAAAAGAAAATCACAGCTATCTGTCATCTTTCTTTTACTTTTTGAGAAAGTGTTAGAAATGTGTAAGTACAGCGATACACGAATCTTCTGAAAGGGTCCTTAGTAGTATAACATCAGATGTGGCGATAGCGACCGTATTTTAAAATCGTTAACGCTTTGTCACCCCGCAAGGGATAAAAGCATGATATGTATGTGTTAAAATACCCAAGAATCAGCTAAGAAAACGTTCCAACAGAATCGAGAGCACATTCTAACATCTGTTGTCAATGCTGAATAAAGAACGCTGTGCTTCGATTTGCACATAAAAGACCATTACCCATACATAAACATACATGAGAGAAATACTTCCACCTTGTGTACATTTTTATCATCTACAAGAAAAAAGCGTAATTGCCTATACACACGTACGGCGACGATCGCAGTGTTAATGCTGCGTTTTAATTCTACAAATTAGCATCAGTACTACAATAGTTTTTTTTTTAAATCTTGATTAATGGTCGTCAAAGAAGGAGCGTTTCTGTCAGCGTTTATTTAGCTCGCACTTATAAATCGCACTCAAGTCTGAGATCGATCTCAAGAGCGATTTGACAAATGTCAGTCAATATTAGCAGCATCTGAAAGTCGCACTCAAGATCGATCTCAGAGTTGAGCGCGAAACCGTAAAACTTTTGGCAAGGAAGATAGATCGAATTCCGATAAATATTTTGACAGTGGTTTTGTTTTGTCCCATTTAATAATTGTTGTTGTACCCAGCCTTGCCTAGTCTCTTCAGTTTACTGCATTATATAAGAACTCAAACAAATCAAACGCTAATGCCTTAACATCCACTTATTTTCTTTTTTTAATCCGCGTACGTTGCACGCAAATCGAGCGATTTTATCCGCCAGTGTTTACGCTTATCAAAACAAGACCTATAATCATAGTCAGAAGTGCGTGCGATAATCGTGGCACCGTGTCAAATGGTGATTTGTAGTCGCTCACTCTGCCCCACCCCGTGGGAAATAGAGCCGTGATTATGTGGCATTTCTACACGCATTGTATGGTAAATACGTGCGTACGATTAGTATTTGTATGGAAGCGTAGAAAGGTAAATGAATAATAATGAGTATGAGATGAGAACGGATGAAACGGAGATGGAGGTTTGATTTAATCTAGAAAATCCATAAGTAAATTTAGTTTCCAATAACTTTCTCAAGGAAATCACTGATATTTTTCAATTGTATTGAAATAGTAGATGGATCATCAAGGCACATGTAATAGTATATATTGCGTTATAATGATAATTTAGTATTGGATTGTGGATAACTTATTCTCATACTTGTATGCTCGATTGTTTTTCGTGTTATAACGACGCAATTCTTCCAAAATCTGGACTCCACTACATAGTATAAAGCAAAATAGCTTTTCGAGTCTGTATGTATGTATGCTTAAATATGTAAACTAGACAACGGAGTTAGGTGCAGTTTTTTAATAGATAATGTGATTAAAGAAGAAGGTTTTATTTATAATACTTGCCGGGAAAACATCTTATTCCTACGGGAAAATGAGTTGCAGCGGGCGCAGCTTCTGGACGAACCGCTAGTAGGTTGATAGAATTACTTATATACCGTATAGTAAATTATTATAGGAATAATCTGCTCTTAATCAATTTTTATCAGGTCTCATATCCCATTAATAAAATAATAGCATCTCCAGTCCTCCAGGCCCGGGGAAAGGTCTGTACAATCTAATCAGGAAGGTTCAAGGACCCCCAAGGACGTTCAACGACCTCTGGAGGTCAATGCCCTCCCCCTACCCCACCCCCTTCTAGTTCCGGCAGGACCTTACGCGATGCGTGTCGGATCGGAGATATGCGAATAATGTGGTGTCCATTACTGGTTATGTGAATGTAATATTTGTTTTCATGTTTTAAAATATGTGAAAGTATTCCAGGCGTAAACACAAACACTATATCACACATTTAAATTTATCCCTTACGGGATGGGCAGAGAGTTGACGGCCGTAAATATTCAGTCGTTTTAGCAATGTCTGAGAAATATTCTATAAATCAGCTAGTAAAACTGAACAAACTTTCCCCAAGATAAGTGCATAGGAAAATAGATATGTGAAAAAGAATTTCGGATTCCCTATTCACAATAAGCTAGCCAATCCAATTCCGTTCAATTTATTTTTACTGTTCTTCGTAAAGTAAACATTTTGTCCAAAACAAAACCTCATTATTTATTGAAGTCTGTTAACAATAAAACACAATTTGTCGCCGCTACTCTCATAACGATCGTACAAGTTGTTCGCACGTATCATTCTGTATGTTTTATGTATGATACAATACAAATCTACAGTCTGACTGCACGCCATTGTTTGCAAAAACATCGCTGTTATGACTACAGATCGCCCATTCAATCTTATTCGGTCATATCGTCATTGTCATTGTAAAGGTTTTATTGTGAAGTGTTACAAGCTGTATTATTATTAGTACAAATTGGACACATCATCGGCTCCATCCGATCTTAAGTAGACTTGGTGTCCCACGCAAGAAACGCGGCCCCTTGAACTTTAGTGGTACTAGACGCTCTAAGGATCCATGGGTTTTCAACAGGAGGAGAGTTAGCATACTAAAATGTATTTCCCCCTTCATCAGCTCTGCACTTCAGGGTGAACAATCATGTCTTATATCCAGGGTAGGTTGGGTACTTTACGAAGAGTGATGATGGTTGAGGCAAGTTGGCCGAGTGATGACGGTAGAGGGAAAAGGTTCGCTACCCACCTGGGCCCTAAGTTTGCTAAACGAAATTGTTTCAGTTGGATGTCCATTTTATCTCAGTCGCAATGGAATTACAGTTAAGTTTCAATGGCAGACTAGGGGCCCCGATCGGGTGTTGTGACCAGGGGAATGACTGGTCCGTCCGGACATATTCGGAAGTTGTATATATAATGATCGGCGAAAACACTTCGATACCGCGTTTCAGGACTGATATGTGGAGCAGCGCCTCGTTACTAACCTTGCCTCCCTGGCTGAGATACTTGTTGTTGCAAGTGTGGAGAGCGTACTTCCCTCCCTCATCAGCTCGGAACTCCAGGGTGAACAGGGTGTCTTCGCCCCAGGGCACGTTGGCGTCCACGTGGATCTCGTCCAGGGACTCGGACAGGTGAGCGAAGCGCTTGCGACCGATCGAACGGAGGTTCACCTGGGGAGAAAGGAATTAGTTAGAAAATGTAAATCTAGATCAAAATCTTAATATAATCCAGTCAGAAAATCGAATATTTAAATTACTTATAACGGGTTTAACGAGAAACTTTCAGTAACTATTATGAAATTATCTAGAGTTGTATTTATTTGACGCATATTATTCTTGACACTTCTTGGTTTAATAATATCATTGCCTTTCGGTATAACTGAACACTACGTTTGCTCAAAAATTTACTTCTTTTTCTTTCTTTTCGTGTGGGACACCGAGTCGTCCAACGACCCAATAAAGTGTCAGAATTTTGCAACCCCCACCTTCCACAAGTAGCAGGCTTCTGACATGGTTGTGTAACGACCGCCATCTAAGTAATCATTGACAGCAACCGGGACTTACTATGGCTTAACGTGCCAGCCGTAACACGAAACCATCTTTCTTTAAAAAAAATATATTTAAATACCTAAAGTACAATGTAGACAGTAAGAACTATTTAAAAAGCTCATTTTATACACTTTCGACAAACATTATGTTCCTCCTATAAACAGGACATGAATATGACTAACAGTAGCACAAAATCAAGGAACTATTAAATTCCCATAATACATACATCTGTTTTCGTATTAGTTCCACTTCCTCTCTCTTCGATTACCATAATTACGAACGATGTTATCAAACAAAATTATTGCTTACATAACATCGTAGTCTCTCCATTTCTGGTATAGGAAGTGTTAATATACAGTTATAAGCATATTACGAGTATCTCGACTTCCGAATTTTAAAAACTAGATTAGTTACATCACTTGGTTTTCCGATTTTTATTACGTTAGACGATTGATTTATGTAGAATCTACATAATTGTAGATCATTTGCTGAGGTGTAACGTGTAACCAAAAGGTTTTTTGAGTAGTAGTGGATACAGATTACATTATGTATAATAAAGACGACATGAAAAAAAAGGTGTGAATGAGGATTAGACTGCTGATAGAGATGAAGGAAGAGATTGCAGAAGTCAGATTGCAGTCGCTCTATGTAAAAACTTGGTTCCACGTCAAATCCCCTAGGTTAGGCAGCCGACCCCAACAGAGAACGGGATAAGGCAAGGAGAATGAATGGAAGACTACATGCTGCGCAAGGCAGATGCTCGAATGGTCGTACTAACTATTACTCTATCAACACGCGATGTAGGAGCATTATTAGGATACAGAGACATCTCTAACAATTGCTCTACCAACACGCGTTGTAGGAGCATTACTAGGATACCGAGCGAGACATCTTTATCTTTAGTAGTACAAGAACGTGCTAAATCTAGCTTCAAGATGCGATGTTAGACTGAGATACGGCACGAATCCTTAGCTCACAATAACGTCTTTATCACGTTAAGATTCTTCTTACAACATCTACTTCTATCTGCTAAATGTAATCTATGCATTCTTTTCCTACAAACATTTCATAATATGTGATGCTTCAGATATCCGCCTAACCAAATAACACAGATTATAAACCGAATTTCCTTAAGTTTATATCAAAAAAATTCCCCTCGATTAATTTATTACACAGTGAAGCCCCGCTAATTGGGGATTTGTCTCGCGCTCGTCAGACTGCTAACTAGTTGCGTGTGCGCAGCCATGGAGCCGCATGCGTAAACTAGGATGATCGATCGGAACTAGCTCGCATGGCAAGTTTGCATGTCTTGTTTAGAGCAAATTGAGATGAGAAAAACGTTAGTTTACTGCCAAATCTTTTACAAAAGTTGTGCGTCAGTCAGTAGGTTACCTAAAATGCCAGCATATTTGCCCAATTTCGCGTAAGTATGTTTTAGTTCCAACACATTTACCCTATGGGCATGATGCCGTAACTGAACAATACGAACCAAATATACCTATTTTACCACAGTGTCTATGTCGTTATTTCAGTAAGATTTTTCACTACCTGCAAAATACTAGACCTAACCCATTACCTAGTCATAATCGCACAATTAATAAGGATCTAAGAAACAATGGTAGGTCAGTTGATTTTGAATAGATAATTCTACTAAGGAGGCATTCTTCGTTACCATAACGCATTACACTTGTCTTTTTCTTTTTTTCGTGTTGGACACAGAGTCGGCCAACGACCCGATAAACCCTGTAGTGGATTTGTACTCACTTGCGGCCTGGCAGCGAGGTGCACGTGCCACAGTTCGGCGTCTCCCGGGACCTTGGCGGTACAGCACAGCTTGTCCTGGCTGGAGCCGAGGAAGTAGCCACGCTCCACGTTGCGGAGCGCCCATCTGCCGCTGCCGTCGTCGGAGACGCTATGGAAGAAAATAAAGTATAAGCAAGGGAATTTAGATATCTAATAGTTCAAAACATTAGCGTCAATACCAGCAAATAAATTGCGCAGGGTGAGAAACAGCGACTCCGAAGGATTGGATAAAAGTTGTCCCGTAGTATAAGTTTGTCAAATAAAACCAATCAAATTTTAACGTGTGTTAGGGTTTTGAGCTTTTTCAGTAAGCAAGTATTAGGAAGAATCACACGTAGTACGATTCAGAAACATTTTATCATAGATATGGTGGTAGTTTATGTCAATGGCATACGTTTTCTGATAGATAAATGATGAAAAACGCAAAAGTGTGTGTCTCGAGGGTTGTGTAACGATAATGAGAAATGTGAGTGTTCATCAAATAAGTATGAAATGATCGCTGGACATGATTCAATACGGAAAAACAAAATGGGTTTTCGGTAGGTTACTCTTGCTTCATCCATGTAATCTTGCTTTTTTCTGTTAAATACTTAATTATAAAGCTGCACAGGAACACACGCACATCCCTGCGGAGTAGGCAGAGCGTTAACGGCGGTATAGTTACTTGGTTGGTTAATACAGCTTGTGCTTTTGAAATGTCATATCAGCGAAGACTTACTTGAATACACGATATGGTAGATCCTGACGCCAGTCACGATATGTCCTAAATTCAAAAGATATTACACATTTATCGACTGCTCTAGGGGTGCAGGCAAGGTAAATTTGAATTCAGATGATATTTGAATGTGTCTTAATCTAGGATTCGGGCCAGGTGCCTTCGGGTTGCATAGGTCAGATGGCAGTCGCTCTGTGTAAACACGTCAAATCCCCTAGGTTAGGTAGCCGACCCCGAAAGAGAAACACGACAAGGCAAGGAGGATGATGATGATACATAACTTTTGCCGTGTGGTTCCTTGAATAGCGTTATCTCAATTCTAACCGTGGGTGTCGTAAAAACCGACTAAGGGAAAATCATCAAGGGAATGGGCTGCAGCGTCGTCTATGAATGCAACATCTTGCACTATGCTGGCCAATCCGCCTGCCAAGCGTGGTGAGTATGGCAATACCCCCCGCTACGAGGAGGCCCATGTCCAGCAGTGGACTATTGTGACTGATAAGGTTAATGTTATACATGACCTAAAAGGGGTCGTAATTGCAGTACAGAATTCGCATTCAAAAGGGTACATTTTTTCCCTTTACGAATTTAAAAAATGTTATCGTTGAATATCGACTCCTTATACAAGTATACTATGTCGAAATGCCGAACGATAAAAAATTTAATAGCAAAGGGGTGGCTTTTTACGACTTGTTGGGTCAATAAAAAATATACAACTTTATTATTTGCTACGCGAGTGAATAATGTATTGGAAGTGTGTGAGCAGAATACTCATTGGGAGATTAGAGCCCAAAAGAAAGGATAAACGAAAGTTCTTGTATCATAAAGAAAAAGTAATGTATGTCTGTAGATCTTCTTACAACTACGTAGGTAAAATGATATCTGCTTTCAAATCAAGGATAGACTTACGAAAATAATATGGATTGACAAAACATAAAACTGTCGAAATCATTGACGATCACAAGATTAAGTATTTGCTTACACAACAGAATATTTTTAATAGTAAATCGCTCTCCTTTGAACTTGCAATCCAAGAGACTTCACATCTTATTCATACAATACATATTATACATAATTTACAAGTAGATCCTAGATTTACAACATCACTGCTGTCTATTTAGGTAGTTCTTACTTATAGAGCTATTTTAGCTCATCTGTAATACATGCGTTTTTCAGATTCAAGGAAATTTCACTCAATCTAAAAACCGACGTTGACGCCGGTCTAACGCATGAACCTGCGTCATGCACCTGTCAGACAACGCAAGTTCATCGGTTGGTGCTGCGTCAACGACAGTTGCACACTAAGGCCAATCCCACATCTAATTCGTTAAGGATGCGTTAAAAATGCGTTTGATGTGGAATCCGCCTTAGTGGGCTGTTTGTAGCCGGTAGATCGCTGTGGCAGTCTGTCCAGTGTAGATAATGGACTTCCAATCAGAACAGGCCGGGCATCTTTTGTTAGCTAGAGTACAGTCCTCGAGCACTGGCTAGAACTTAATTAACCAGAATGGGATTGAATAGTATGTCTGGCTTGAGCTAGAAGTGTTTTTTCAAAGAGAAGAATAAATCATTGATCGGATTGGTTTGGGGCAAACAGTAACTTATTTACAGACATATCGATAAATTAGACGTTAGATTAGAATAAGAATATTTATTCTACAGACACTTTAGATTACATTTTTTAATAGTTAACTAGAAAGATAATTTGATCACTTTAGTCTTCTAAGATTTTTTCTTAGATGGTGAGAAAAGAGAGGTTCCAATCTGCAATTTTCTGGCTGTTCCGTTGTTATATATGACAATGAGCTTCTTCTTCGCTCCACTGCTAATAAAAGGCTATTAGATATTAAAATTTAGGCCATCCATCTTGACGTAATTTGCCTCAGGGAAATTGAAAATATTGCAGTTCCCCCTAAAAAAAACACCAGGTATTTTAGTTTGAGAAGCCGGGAGTGGATAATTAAAATGCATAGCGAGGAAGTTTCAAGTGGGGCCGTACGTGCTTCTCTCTCGGGAGATGTCGTTTTAATCACTCTTCTATAATTGACATTGTTCGTGATCCTTCTGTGGCCTGACAGTTTCAGTTTGGTCTCAGAAGTCGGAGTTACCTGGTTCGATTCTCTTCAAAGTTGCTAGTTGTCAATTTACTACTTTGCAACGACATTGTTCCTAGTTTAGTTAAGACACAACATATCAAACAAAATTGCTACTTAGGTCACTTTTTACTGATTGACTGAGATCAAACGTATATGTGAGGTAAAGTCATAAATGCAACTAGCACACTCACGCTCAAAATAACAGAAAGAGTAAATACTTATTGAAAGATATGCACCCCAAAAATTTTATCAGTAGCTCAAACACTGGAGGCATTTAAATGATGTGAAATGCCCTTCCACTTGAGTTAACTGAGTTTGCATTAAATTGACATTAGGGTGCACACAATGTGCTCCCAGACTGAGTTGGCAACACTCGCCATTTGATGCAAAATAGTATAGGAGAGATTTGACAGCAAATACCATACGTTTGACGCAAGACTAACGTCGAACAAAAATTGAGTGTAAAAATGTCATTAAACCTTTTATTAGGAGTTTTCTCGCATTACTTGTAGGTAGAGTTTGTCCCTTTACGTTTCGGCTGATTACGATATGAAAAAAGAAAAAAAAAAACATTAAACCTGCTACAAAAGACAACCTAGTAATAATGGCTGTGCTTATAAACTCCTTACAAGTAACAGTTAGGTAAATCTAGATTTATGCTAGGCTAACTACATTGTACCGTTGGCACCATTGCCTCTTAATAAATCACTACGTATATATAGTATAAAGCGAAGTCGCTTTTCGCGTCTGTCTGTCTGTATGTATGTTTTCTTAAATCTTTACAAGTACTCAACAGGATGCAGGTTGTTTCATTAGATAGAGTACGTATATCAAAAGGAAGGTTTTTATGTATGACACTTGCCGGGAAAACACCTTATTTCCAGGGGAAAACGAGGCCGCTAGTATTCCATTAATCCAAGCTGTGTTTACTTGTTTTCCTATCATCCTGGGTTAGTGGAGGTTTTCCTATAGTTTTTCTTATACCTATGTGTACTGAGTACTAGGGAAAAGATACAAGCCCAGACATGGCATAAGTATCTTTCTGCCAAGAGGAATGGGTCTTCGACTTTATTCCGGTAAGCAAATAAACAAAATCTTTACTTGGAGAAAAACCGTGGTTTCAAGCTTCAATGTACAAAAAGCCAAATAATCTTATGAGTTTAATATGCCATACACGTAAACCCAGCCTCAAAACACAAGTTTCATCTCCCCCTAAGAGCAGCAAGGCATGAAACTTTATTCAGAGTAATTAAAAGACAGAATTTAGGCACAAGCTCATTACGATTCTCCTCGTATAACCTTCATGTACCCTTGCCTTTACAAATACCTTTTAAAGCATATTCGTCCTTAAACTTAGGACTTTAAAGTTCAAATCTAAAGTACTATTTGTCCCTATAAAGGCCACCCTTATAATATGCACTTGTTCAAGTATGTTTGTACAATCGATAATTTAGGGAGCATCGAAAGGTTAGGAGAGGTTGTGTTCGGAAGTGTTCTTTATTCAATTTGTTTTTCCATTCAATTTGAGGGATGACTAGAAAACACACTTAAAAAGTTTACACTCTCGTTCGAAATGTGAACTTCCGACATAATACAATATGCAATGGGTAATTTTTGTGTCATTTTCTTTCTAGAATCAATTTCAGTACTACTCGTAGGGTTTTTACAACTGGCTGGCTGAAAAACCACATTTTCTGTTGTTAAATTACTTCTATAAACCAAGGTTGTAGACGTTAAGATGAAAATAGTTGCGAAAGCACTAAAAGTTCATAGAACACTACTGGTTTCGATTACCCTGTCTTTCTTTGCACATACCTACACAAATCACGGATTTATCCCAGGCGGGGTAAGCAGAGCTTTAACGACCGTAATTACAATCTTCCTTTACAATGAAACATTATAGGAGTAGTCTACGAAACCTTTAAAATGAAATAGAAATCCTTCAATATTAACGCTTTCGTGAAAACTTTCTTATGACTAAACTAAACATAAATTAGGCGACATGACAGTCGATAAAGCTAGTACTTGTAGTTATTCGCGTTCAAGTGACTCAGTGAGTGAGTCAACTCACTGGGGCATCGGAGAAATGCTCTCACTCAGTGACTCAGCAATGTTTACTGAAATAAGTGATTTATTGGATAAATCTAATAAGATGCAAATAAATCCAATGTGAAATCTGGGAAATATGTTAAGTATAAGACTTGAAGCCTACCTTAGAAAGTAGCGTAATGCATGAATGTGTTTTTATATGGTAAGATTCGGCGTCATTTTTACCTTGCTTCAATAGTTTAAAAAAACTGTTGCGAAATGCCAAAAGGCAGTGTGGAAGCACCTGTAGAATAAAACTATCGTCAGACTTACGACAAAAGGTAAAAAAACAATTAAAAATGTTAACGATAGTCAATTTAGTATAGAACATAGGTATAGGCAAAGAAAAAAACTAGATTAAATAACAATCAAGAGATATCATACGTGTAGCGAGCGACGCAAGTGTCATTTTTGCTCTGTGATTCAAATAATGAACTCCTTGGAACGGAAACACAGGTGAGCAGGCTACCTAAACTCACCGGACTAAAACAATAAAAAAAGAAACAAAAAATGCGTATATCCTGTGAGTCAACAGTTTTTAGAAGTGCTATTAGTATGCGGCCGAGACGCGAAGGGGTCGCAAAATGAGTTACGACATCCGTAGTGCTTGTAGAATTGATATAGGATTGTTCAAGGCTTCTATAGCGATAGCACTAGTCTGTATTCTTGTTTTGAAAAACGGGACAAAATGTTATCCCAAAAATAAAAACCACAACTAAAGGCATTAGTTGTTAAAGGTAATCTACAATTCGACATAGCTTTCACTTGTTGGCAATAATCAAAGACTACGGCGAACAGGTAGTCGGGGAGTACTTATTCATTTCATTAACTAAGACATTCAATTAAAATCAAACGCATTTCAAACACAATATTGAAGATTGATTTGTACACGAAAATACTGGCTGCCGCTACTACACTTCTTGTCCTTATTCTTCTTTTTTCAATGTTCCTCTAAATTCTAAAGAGGTTTATGATTGTACCCCGAACAAAATAAAACCAAGTACCAATATCAATAACGTTGCAATTTACAGCAATTTGTGTCAACGCACAATTCTACGGCAACACGTTCTTGTATTAGAGGGTTTTGAGACAGTCCGATCCGTTCTTCCCAGAACAACTTCTAAACCCTCGCCCCAAGAGCGTGATTGGGCTGCTATTTGTTTGAACAACCATACAAAATATTCCCGTGTGAGCCTTTGCTTCCCACCAAGCCGACCGGCGTAGTATTGATGGCCCCTGGACCAAAAACACTTTCCCATCATCAAACAACAAAATGGGTCCTTTAAAATAAGGCCTTGTCTTACCCTATTATAAACTTCTGGTCGTCTTTTTACCTGATCTGGAACTTGCTGCCGGGCTCCTTCTCCTCAGACTCGCAGGTGACGTTCCCGAAGGAGTCCACCGCCAGGTATTTGTCCAGGTGAGAGCGCAGGTATATCATACCTGGAACAATATGTCAATGTGAGCATGTCAATGTTGTTGTACTGAGCGGTACCGGTTGAGCTGATGTACCTAGCAGAGCATTGACGTGAAATATCCTGTGAGATGGCCATTACTGGACTTAGACTGTTCCATAAACTGCCATATTAGGGAATAGAAGACCTTTGGGCAGCCACTCCAAACGCCGTTACTGTGGCAACTCATTGGTCCGAAAAAATTTGATTCGCCGCGACACACAAAAAAGAAGAAGAAGGGAATATCGATGTCAAGCAATGTATATCCAATGGGCTCCATCTAGCTTAGCATAGGTTTTCACTTGAAAAATAAAATATATCAAGTAGTAATTTGCTCCCAAAATCCTGGCTGATTTTGTCTAATTACTCAAAGAGGATTAAATTGACCAATCAATTGATCATGCTGATACGTCATTGTCTGACTTTAGGTGGATCGCACACTAGACGCACGATGGAGCGCTAAAATATTGCAGCGGACTGTCAGATCCATACTAGAAATGTCCATCCCCATACTAAAACCGCTGTCGATGATGCGCTAGCCGTCCGTCGAGTGCGGTTTTAGTATGGGGTGTGACGTTTTTAGTATGGATCTGACAGACCGCTGCGATATTTTAATACTCCGTCGTGCGTTAAGTGTGCGATGCGCCTATGGCGAATGGTGCGGCACCGCAGGCGCAGACAAGTTACCAAAGTTTTGATGGCCTCGAGGCCAAAAACAAAGTCCAATACAAAAAAGGCGCATACAAACCTTTCGTCGTGTGTGTAATCTAGTGTTTTACAATGTCATGTACCATTATCAAGTAAATTAGTAGCTTACTACCGTTTCCCAAGATTTATAGACCAATTCTGAGATTAAAGATTACATTTCTTTTCCTACGGTAATCAGTGGATTGAAGTGTACAGTCGAACGCTTAAAAAGATGAGCTCACATACAAATCGTTAAAAAGCAACGACGACTAATGGTCTAAGATCCCGCCATACAACGACTTTCACACAGCTGTTTAATGGACGAAAGATATTTTTTATCAAATAAAATATGCCAAAAAATATAAGATATTGCGTATGGGTGCCTAAAAATTTCAGTCCAGAGCGACGACGATAAAAAAATATTGAACAAATAAAAGCTTTTTTAGGTAAAGTGTTATAATATTAACTTCTAATATGTTAAGGGGTGAATCAGCCCATGAAACTGAACAACTATTTCCAAGTACGTAGGTTAAAAAAAAAATACTGCAGTACTGTACCTAACAAAGTTAGATTGAAACGTGTGGCTGATTAGCGATTTGTCACGCCACTTATGTTGCGGCAGGTTGATCTTGATTTATGGGTAGGCAAGCGCGGGAGTGGATTCCAGTACGTACTGTCAGCCTAATTATTAAGAATGTTAGGTATAAAGTGATCTCTCAAATGGGTAAGTTGTGGTATTGCGAATAGTACCTATTACATTGTTACAATAGGTATAAAACTAAACCAAACATTGTAGTCGGAAGTTATTTGACAGCAACCAAATACTTTTGACGATTATTTACAAAATTGCAATGTCATAGTTATGTAGGTACTACACTTAGCACTTTTACGTCACAGTCACAGAAATATATCTACTTATGTATGACTCCACTAGGTACTTATGCTCCTATATTGAGATCATACTGCCAAAGTTAAAAGATCTTAGTCATAGATTTGAGAAAAACCATATTTAACCTAAAGAACTGTCACGATTTGAAATACTGCCCAGCTATGCGTTAGAAAGGTCAGCTCAGCAATTAAAAAGAAATTATCTGTCATATACAATTTATTATATTAATTAAATTATTAGTATGAATAGAAGATGGATAGACGTACAAACGTCTTAACAAATCAGCTGATTCATTGCTAAGGAAAAGTGAGACGACTCATCTACCAGCTTTCAAAGCTTTTAGAATGACTACGCTCATTTATTATATAGAGGTGAAAATGTTTGGTATTTGTGTTCACTTTTTATTATAGTTGACACGTCCTTACGTAAGCATTTTAGTTCCATACGTAAGTAAGGTTATAAGTTGGATTCACTTTCACGACTTTTATACAGGGTGTTAGGAGTACTGCCTTCCTTTCAAGGGGTGAACCAGCCCATGAAACTGAACAACTTTCCCCAAGGAACATAGGTTGAAATATGTTTTTTTTTTATCATATTTCGACCTATGTTGCTTGGGGAAAGTTGTTCAGTTTCATGGGATGTTTCAGCCCTTGCAAGGAAGTCAGTGCCTACTTTTCCTAACGCCCCGTAAAATATCCTATTCATAATGTTGTTTCGGAGGGCATACCAGGCTGTCAGTCCCAGTTGCTGTCTTTGATTAGATTACTTAATATGGCGATAATCAACCATATCAGAACTCTGACATCAGGGTTCATGGCGTCGTATTTCTGATCGAAAAATTTAAGGGATTCTAAATAACTTCATCTTAACTGAAGCCCATCTCGACAATTAAGAAAATCATGTAATGGAATCATGGTTTAACAAGTTTTTACAGTTCAGTAAATTTGTATAGGCATGTAGGCCCCAGCAACAGTGTTGTCTTTTAAATGTTTATGGAAAGTAAAGATATTTGTATTTGAGAATAACCTATTCAAAAATAAAATTAGAAATTCTACTGTATTTCACCCTCACTTATAAGTCGTCGTCGAACTGAGGTTGTTATTAAAATACTTACAACTTTTTCGACTAGGACTTAAAGTCTAACTTTATTAACTTCTTAAAATAAACTAACTGGCTATTTACATAACTTAGTTTCTAAAGTCGAGCGTAGGTATGTTAATTTGTTAATTTTAATGTCTTGATAGATGTGTCTGGGTGGTTAATCCGTTATAGACTAATGAGTTAATTGACTTCCACTTGCATGTGATCCGTTTAATCTGATTAGTATTATTATCCGCTATTTCATTAAGTGGATTTATGTTGCTGCAGAAATAACGAAGGTTTGTTAGGTATACTAGCTACAAAATGTCCCATTTTTTATTATTATTATTAGCCACTGTCGTCCCACTGCAGGGCAAAGGCCCTTTCTTCCATTCTTCTTCCCTATTTTGGGCCGTCTCCATCCAATTCCGGTCTTGCGCATGTATTTCATGCCCATTTACGTCCCATTTATTAGCTTTTTATTTCATTTTATTTTTTTAGTAACGCTCTACGTTTTCGGCACCGGGGCCATCTATACAACGCCTGTCGTCTTGGTGGGGAGCAAGTCTCACCCGGAAATAATTAAATGGTTGTTCAAACAACGGCTTAGGCGTTGTTCTGGGAAGAACTCTCTCTTATTCTCATCTTCTTTTATCTCTTCGGACTGAAAACGCCCTTAGGGCGAGACTGGGCTTAGGAGTTGATCTGGGAAGAACGGATCAGACTGAAACCCATTAATAAACTTTTACTTACGTTCCTTAGAAAACTTGTTCAGTTTCGTCACAAATTTAACTATGTATTGGCGGTGGTTTTTAATCTCGATCACCATTGAAGTTTTTGCAAATGTTTTGTCATAATATTATTTACGTAATGGCGAATGTGGTACTCTTAGTATTCTAACCACATTTACCTCGCATTTCGTTCCATTCCAACAACCAGAGGGGCTTTTGAACGGTTTAATTTTTAAACAGTGAAATGTTGAAATCGTGTACAGTCGACGTCTGACTAGGAACACAGTACGTACCTACGTAGATAGACGCACGTGAAGCCAATACAACCAAATTTCGGCTGGGGCTGAGGGTGAATTACAGCTTACGTACCGCCGTCGTAGCCTTTATGAACAACCTACCATTATTTAGAATCAAGGTAGCTTTTCACTTGAGTTTCATTAATGAAAAAACTACCTGAATACCAAATAATTTACGTCATTTTAAAATTGATGTCAAATAATCGTTAGAAATTGTAATTTTAAATTACTTACACTCAGGTACAATATAAGTATACCTTGTGCATAGTTAGTTATATATAGGGTGTCAAATAAGTACCGATATCGTGTATATATACACGATATATAGCGACAAATAGGCAAAAGATGTTTGATTGAAAGATAAAAAAATACAAAATGGCGTTTACCTTCACGTTTGCATCCAAGAACTACGATAAAATCACGTTTAATTTGTTTGAGCGTATCAAGTAGATATCTCATACAGATAAAGAAACGATCCCGAATTATTGTTTGGCTCTCTATCAAAATATATGACATATTATGAGCGGGATGTCAACAATAATGTTGCCCTTTGGGGATCGTTTCTTTAAAAATCAAGTTATACATTGGTATATTCTGTGCTATCGGTAACAGTTTCATTTATTAATGTACTATTTAAAAGGTCCGCCGTTAGGTACATACGTATAGATACCTTATATGGGTAACTAAGTAGGTGCCAATAGGTAACTCCAATATCACACCCTGTAGTAGCAGAGAGGATTATCCGGGCTTGGATCGGATTATTCGGATTATACGGTCCGGTTTGCCACTTCAGGTTGTTAATCCTCTTTCCAAATGGGACACCGAGTCATCCAATGACCTGATTAACCCTGTCATCAGAATTTTTCAACCGCCTACTACAAGTAGCAGGCATCTGACATGGTGGTGTCAATCCTAAGGTTAGACTAAGCCATGCCGAACGTATCGTACCTATAAAGGATGTTAGGAAAAGTACTAACTTCTTATCAAGAGATGAATTAGCCCATGAAACTGAACATCTTTTGCCAAGGATCATAGGTGGAAATATGAAAAAAAAATGGACCTCCTATACAAAATGTAACAACCGACTGATCAGTTTGTTGAGGAAATGTGTGGTCCAAAAATTTGTATTTCATATTTCGACCTATGTTTCTTTGGGAAAATCGTTCAGTTTTTCATAGACTCATTCATCCCTTGAAAGGAATGCTAACTTTTCCTAACACCCTGTATAATACAGGACATGACAGCCGTCTGGGGTAGGTGAGGGTAGGACCATGAACCTGTCAGCTGTTGCCATTGCCACGACCGTGACAATGTCACCCCCAACCCCCTCGCCTCAACTCTACCTCAACCCCACGCCCCCGTGATCGGAAACGGATTACAACAACATTGAAACGACAGGGCTGTGAAGTGAAACCAATCGATAACTCTTTTATATCCTACTAATATCATAAACTAGTGGGCCGCCCAGCGACTGCGCCCGCTGCAACCCGTGGGAATAAGATGTTTTCCCGGCAAGTATTATACATAAACCTTCCTCTTAAATCACTCCATCTATTAAAAAAACCTGCATCAAAATCCTTTGAGTAGTTTTAAAGATTTAAGCAAACATACATACAGACTGACAGACGCGAAAAGCGACTTTGCTTTGTACTATATATTGATGTGAAGGTTTGTATGTTTGTTACTTACTCCTTCACGCTAAAACTAATAAACCAATTTTCATTAAATTTGGCACACAGATAGAGAGTAACTTGAATAAACACATAGGACAGTTGCTATCCCAAAAAAAAAAAACCTGTGGAATGCTACCGGATCAAAACTGACTTTCACGCGGGCGGAGCCGCGGGTGCCCACTAGTCAGTGTTATAATGCCGTAAATCATATGGGCGAAATTAAATGCGTCTCTTATTTATCAGATGTCAGCTGTCAAAACAGATGAGGGTAGATCTAATCAATAATTGACGTACGCACGTGTTGCCCTGTCTGCCCTACGTCATTCCTTGTTGATTCAATACAATATCCGATCCTACGGTATGGACGCTGAGTCGACGACTGACCCTCTGGTTTTAGAGACTAGCTACTATAGGTAGTAGGCGTTATGAAAACAGAGACCCTAGGATTTATGAGGTCGTTCGTCACCTCTTCTGACCACGATATTGTCATGTTAAATTACATCCCTACATACATTTAATCACGACTTTCCCGGAAGGGTAGGCAGAGACTACATCCTTCCACTTGCTACGATCCTGACATACCTCTTTCGCTTCTGCAACATTTATTAGCCTTTTAAATACAACATATTTACTTAGTGCCCTAAATGTGGCCAAAGGCTGATCCAATAGTCGTCGTCCATTTGGTTTTGATTATGTATTAGTCTGTACGATTAAAGTTGAGTTTTCGGCACGGCATCGGCACTAGGACGGCAACGCAGCCGATGGATTAATGAGTATTACGAGCAGGCAGGGGTGCCGCACGCGACGTGCAGTTTTTACACCAATTAGTAATAAAAAATCGAACATCCGATTGCTTTACGACTGCCGTAAGTTCATGTCGATTATCATTCTGCTTATATAGCACAACAATTTGCGGCACCGAGCCAGCCTTCTTAGGTAGGCTAGGTTAGCAGTAAGCAGCTATGTTTCACTCTCTCTCCCTCTCTTCGTGAAGGACAACGACTCGTCCAACGGCCCAATGAACCCTGCTGTCAGAATTTTTCAACCACCTACTTCAAGTAACAGGCTTCTGTTCTGACTTGTTTTATGCTTCACTGCTTTAGCAATATATATTGACTGCACAATCAGTTTCCTTCCGCATCTAGTATATATGTAGCGACCTCTGGTGGCTACAACATGAAGGTCACTCAAGTGGTTCACAAGCATACAAGACGCAACAGGAGTTCTCAATATATCGGAGAGATGGCGCCACGTGACAGAACAATGGGCCTGAAACGCGGTATCGAAGTGTTCACCGCGCAACGCATATATACAACTTCTAATCCGATCTAGGTGGACCCGTCGGTCCCCTGGCCACAACACCCGGCCAGGCGGGTAGCTACCCTTTTCCCGACACCACCTGGATTCTTCCTGTCACCCGCCATATACGAGTATATAACCTATAAGACAGGGATCTCCAACACATGGTTCGATTGGGCAGGGGTGGCGCACCGTTTTTACTCCAATTAGTGCGTGTGTGTCGCGTACGCCACGCGTGAACAGTGGAACATCAGATCTGATTGCATTCAGATTGTTGTAAGCTCGTTAGGGTTTGTTATGGTTTGTTTAGCGAAGTGTAATGCAATTATTGAATTGCATACAGCGGTTCTGCAATGCAAAATATAAGTGAAGTTCCCATCGCAGTTTGGCCGTGATGAAATCTCAAGTATTATAGACAGTATAGGAGTTATAGACATGAAGATCGCCCAAGAAACGTAGTGCAAGATTTTATTTCATGGCTTCACTCGCGACTGTGCCTTTTTTCTGCGATTAGTCAAAAACTTGTCAATGTCAAAATTCAGTCACTTCTTATTGGTGACTTAGGCACAGGCGCGCCTGCTGCCATCTGCAATAAGCTTTAAGTTATCCTCCCCATTGACTGCTTTTAACCGGTTTTTATTTAATTTCTAGAAAATGATGTGCCCTTGCAGTACTTCAAATGTATACCTAGTTTATTTAAGTACCATCAATTGTGTTAGGATTGAATGTAACTTGCAATAAAATGAACTGAACGGAAAGGTCTTATAAACCATGTTACTATCATCGAATCGATGATGAAGAAGAAAGGACCAACCAAACCAAGCCCTCAATCAAATTTAAAACAAATAAGTGGTAATTCTTCACATACCTAATGAGTCATACTTGTTCGTTTAATAATCCAAGAAGAAAGAAAAAGAAGGACTTACTGTCATTAGCGTTCCCAGAAGCCGGCTCCAGGGTCCAGATCTGTTTCTTTTTGAGGCTGGTGCCGTTGGCGTTGATCTTGAAGCCGAAGGTCTCGGCGGTGAGGTACCGGTATCTGGAGTTGATCAGCCCGATGGTCCACCAGCCCCGCTGCTGGTTCTGGGTGATGATGTCTCCCGCCCCGTTGACTTCGCCATTGCTGTGGCCGTTCAATCCGTTCATCATCTTGAACCTGGGGACGAGGGAAAACGCTGATAAGTATTATTTTTTTACACAACTATTATATCACATCAATCATAAAATAAACATTTTTAATGGATGTAAGTTCTCGTCTTTTGAAGTGCTCGAAACGTTAGGAAATGTAAAATTTTACACAACTTCCGTCTATCCCTTGACATTGTTTGAATATTATATCCAAAAGACTGTTGTTGTATTGTAGGTTAGGTTAGGTCATATTCCACAGCTGGCAAATTCATGTTAATGCTATGACATAAGGTCTATTCTTCTTTGTTCACAGTCTATGATGTGATGTATAATTTCTTCGGCATTGTTGGATATTTGTCGACACAGTGACTTGCAAACATATTAGTCATGGATCGATTACAACAAAGACAATCTAATTTGACACAATGAATTTGTCAACAATACATTGACATTGCTATTGCTATTGCGAAGCAGATTTTTTAACACAATGATGGTAGTATCAGAAGCACAATAATGGTACTATCAGTAGCAACTCAACAGATCAAAGTGAGTTCGAATCATTCCACTCGATGTATTTGATACGATATGTTACATAGACAAGACAATCTAAAGCCCGTATTAATGAACTGCACTTAACTCTGAGATCAATCTTGAGTGCTATTTTGAGATGTTGTTAGTATTAACTGACATTTGTCGTACATTTGTTGATCTCAGAGTTGAGTACGATTTATAAATACGGACCTAAGATACCACTAGCCTTTTAGGAAACGGCGACAGCGACCTTTTTTTTACGAGCGTCGACGCTCTGCCTACCCCGCAAGGGATAATGGCGTGATATGTGTATGTAAGTATTAAATCCTTATCGAGTTCTACGAAGTTACGGCTGAGCTGTCATAAAATGTACCATGTAATAGGGAACGCATCTCAAGATGGAGCCAGCCATTTGAGCGAGGGAAACCAGACTGCACGCAATAAAACGGGGGTTTATTGCTCTTGGTCTGCCAGACGGAGATCTAGACTGGAAATAAAACAAACTTGCAATTAAAGTAAACCTTGAACTTGCTTATTTTACCAAGAATTTTAATGTTATTTCAAGTTTATGCTCTCGAACGCATGCACGCATTCCAGGGTTTAGAATTTCAAATGTAAGTAGAGTAGGTATTTATATTTAGTGTCTACAGCCACAATAGTCCACTGCTGAATTTCGGCTTCCCAAATTGAGAGGATTTAGCTATACTCAATACGCTGGCAGGCGTATTTGCTTGCGAGCTAACTGCAAGGTCTTCACAGAGAACGCTGCAGACCACTTCTTGGATTCATCCGATACACGCATAAATGCAGTGATGCTATTCAAAATGCACCACACGGTTACACCACACCACCGGCATCACACCGACTCTTCTTCATTCTCTTTTTTAAAGTAAGACAGGCCCAAGAGTAGCAGATCATCCTCAAAACATGTAATCCGGCGTCCGTCACGGTGTGAGCCGCGCAAGGCCGCTGGGTCAAAGCCACCGCGCCTGCCATTGTCGATCTGTGACAATATGCGTTACATGACTATGTCACTGTTACGTACTTGCGTAATTTTGCTACATTCATGCATTTGAGATCAAAATGCCGCGTGGTGTTGTTGTTTACTTTAGTACACGATTTGAGTCAAACCAGCCCATTTCTAAACGGTTAGATTTATAACTATGAATAAGGAAATCATTTTCCTATGGTTTTTATCGGATATTAGAGATTGCAATAAGCGTTTTTGAATAAAGTAATCCAAACAATACATCGGCATATATGTCAAAATTTGACAGCTAATTCGGAAAAGTCTATGGCGGTCATAGAGCAAAAATTACATTCGCGTCGCCCAGACGCCCACCATGGCGGTATATAACGATATTATGGATTAAAGACACGAGGACGACGACAATGATGGTGAATTTCGTTTAAAAAACCAACGGATATCAGTCAGTATTTAAATTAAGGAAGTTAAGGTCATGCAACCATTAATCTACTCCTCCTAGGGACTTGAATTCATGCTAGTCAATCCAGGACAGGGAGTGGTCTCAGACAGATTGGGTTCAGTCAGGCGAACTAGGTGCAGCAAGCCATTATAATAAGCTACTCGTACAGACCTACTAGTTTATACAATAACTATCAGGAACTTTGTGCTCTCTGCGGAGTAGATAGTGTAATCAAGCGCATGTAACTACCGAGAGTATCAGAATATGTTAGATATTTATTGGGACAGCGTTGTAACAACACCAGGGATATTGTGGATGCGAATTTATGATGACTCACAATCACAACTGTGTTTGAACTGTAGAATTTTTGTAGATAGAACAGTAACCCTATTAGGTTAGTGGTTGTCTATGATTACTTAGAGGGCGGTCGTGGACGACTCGGTGTCCTACGCGAAAAGAGAGAGACACCTTATTAGATAACGACAAGGGAACGCAAGGGATAGGCGTAATGTATATGTACGTAGGTACATACACAAGTTCGAAGCACGCGTTTCGCTGGAAATTCTCGTAATGTTCATAAGTTTCTAAAAAGGCAGTGAGAATAGAATATGCCACTGGGTTAGTTCTGGAGTTCAATTTAGTTATAAATATGGATTTCTATTGCGCTGACTTCCTCAAAGCCCTAGAAGAACAATCGAGAATCACAATCACAATCGACAATCAGTTTGAATATCTAATACACTTCCCGTGTTAGGTATACAGTTTTTTTACATACATACATACATATATCACCCCTTTATCCCTTGCGGGGTAGGCAGAGCGTTGACGGCCGTAAGAATACGGTCGCTATCGCCACGTCTAACATTTTTGAGGATTGTTTTCCAAGGTTGTTTCAGAAAACACGTGTATCACTATAGTGATAGGTTGTCTTGTCAGTCTGTCGCCTAAAAATTGTAATACACCAATACCTTCGAGTCCCTTAGTCGCCTCTTACGACACCCGCGGGAAGGATGTGGGGTGATGCTATTCTAAGCCGGCATCGCACGGCAACAATTTTTTTGGTTGCAAAATTTTCACCAAAGGCTGGATTTGAACCAGCGACTTCCGCCATCAGTACTGGAGAGACGCCTCTTACATTTGGGCTACTGCGGCTTTTCTGCATCCCGCGAAATAGTGCAGCTATGTCTGTTTATTATCACTAATCGATCACATGTCATCATACCAACGGTCATCTCTTATTTTCTTATATGTTTCACATACAAGCTTTTGCTAGGCTCAAATGAGTAGGTAGTAGATATAACAACATTGTAATTATAACAACATTGTAACTATGTGTTGAAGAGGAAATATGCTATCACTGACTCAACTCTGGTAGGCAGCAATACTAATCATCAATACATAGTATAAAATGGAGTCCCTTTTTGCGTTTCTCTGTTTGTCTGTCATGGATAATACCCTAACTCTGTGACATACATAGGTACATACATAAATCAGGCCTACATATCTGGCGGGGTAGGCAGAGCGTTAACGACAGTAATATAACGGTCGTTATTGCCACGTCTGACAAATGCTTGAGAGTCGTTTCAGGTAAATCGTGTATCACTGTGGTGATAGGTTGTCAGCTTGTCGCCTAAAATTGCAATACACATGAAACCCCCGAGTCCCTTAGTCGGCTTCTACGCCACCCACGGGTAAGAAATGGGGTGATGCTATTCTAAGCCGGCATCACACGGCAAACTAACTCTGTGAGCTATGTAATAATAACTAAATAATAAACAATGCTATATTCCTTTAACAACCGCAACCGCATGTCATGTAGGTAACCTAATAATAAACGTAGGTAGGTAAGTACTATAAGGACTTTCCGTCTTGTGTTTATGTGATTTGAGAGTCATAATGACTTTAACATACATACATACATATATCACGCCCTTATCCCTTGCGGGGTAGGCAGAGCGTTAACAGTCGTAAGTATACGGCCGCTATCGCCACGTCTGACATTTTTGAGAATTGTTTTCCAAGGATGTTTGAGAAAACATGTGTATCACTATAGTGACAGGTTGTCAACCTGTCGCCTAAAAATTGTAATACACCAATACTCTCGAGTCCCTTAGTCGCCTCTTACGACACCCACGGGAAAGATGTGGGGTGATGCTATTCTAAGCCGGCATCACACGGCACGGTGTAAAATATTAGCTGCAAATATTTATATATTAGGTGAAGAATCAGCCCATGAAGCTAAACAACATTCCCCAAGAAACATTATGTAGGTCGAAATATGAAAAAAAAAAAATTTGGATCTCCCATACAGTTGACTCGCTCGGCTGCTACATTTTGTTTCTTTAGTATTTTATTTTACAGTTAATCTTACCATTAAATATACATAAATTGCGTATGTATGTGTATATTTGCCGTGTGATGCCGGCTCAGAATAGCATCACCCCATATCCTACCCGCGGGTGTCGTAAGAGGCGACTAAGGGACTTGAGAGTATTGGTGTATTACAATTTGTAGGCGACAGGCTGACAACCTGTCACTATAGTGATACACATGTTTTCTGAAACAACCTTGGAAAACAATCCTCAAAAACGTCAGACGTGGCGATAGCGACCGTATTCTTACAGCCGTTACGCTCTGCCTACCCCGCAAGGGACAAAGGCGTGATATATGTATGTATGTATGTGTATAAAAGGCAAAAAGTACAAATCTAGCCCTAGTTATAAGATTTCTTCCATCTTTCTTTGCAAGTACATGTACAATTTTAGTAATCTACTCGTATTAAGACCACCTGCGTTGCTAGCATTAAAGTAAATGATCTGTATGACCCAATTATTAGCTTATACGGTAATTAATGCATACTAAGTAGTTATGATATTAACTGCTCTGTGGGGGCGGTCATTAACTTTACAAAGTGTAGCTGTAATATTATTTATAATGCTGTCACATGTTACATTATGAACTTACATACAAAATAGAAGCCTGCTACTTGTAGAAGGCGGTTGAAAAATTCAGACATTGAGTCGTTGGACGACTTGGTGTTCCTCATGAAAAGAGAGATACAAAATAGGTACCTATTACTGTGCTATTACTAGTTGAAACTAATGTACTGTAGGTACAGGTATACCACATGTAATAAAATATCTTGCACCAATCGTAATTTAACAAACTAAATAAACAAAAGCACTGTTTTACGTATTGATGGGCGGTTCCCGGGAATATTCCCCAAGTGGAAATATTCCCAAAGGAAACTTTCCGGTGCCCGGGAACATTCCCAATCGCTGGGAACGTGTCGGCGAAACAACATAAAATAAAAATTATTATTAAACAATGAATAAGAGTATAATATATAATAAAGAAAATAAATTATTTCATAAATAAACCATGTCAAAATGCAATTTAGTCAAAATAAATAAACAAGATGGCTAAAGGGCAATGAGTAAAATTGGTGCCTTTCATTTGAAACGTTTTTTTATTGTCAATAAACGCCGTCTTGATAAATGTGTAGAGTACTTCCATACAAACAATATTTTGTGTGACAGCTCAGCTGTCAAGTGTAATCATTACGAGATATACGCTTTTCATTACGAGATAAACACTACGACAGTTTAATACGAAAAACTTCTTTTTTTAAATTGTCAACGAACACCACCCCCATTAGTTGTGTAGAGTACTTTCATACAAACAATATTTTGTAAGAGAGCTCACCTGTCAAGTGTAACCATTACGAGATATAACGCTTCAAAACGTCACGACGGTTTTATATGGAATATATTTTAAAGCGTAGGTATATCTCGTAATGGTAACACTTGACAGTTGAGCTGTCATACAAAATATTGTTTGTATAGAAGCACTCTACACAGCTAATAGGGTATTGTCCGTTGACAGTTTTAAAAAAGAAGTTTTTCAAATAAAACAGTTGTAATGTTTTAAAGCGTATATCTCGTAATGGTTACACGTGACAGTTGATCTATCATACAAAATATTGTTTGCTTGGAAGTACTCTACACAACTAATAGGGTGTTTTTCGTTGACAGTTAAAAAAAGAGGATTTTCATATAAAACAGTTGTAATGTTTTGAAGCGTTTATCTCGTACTGGTTACACTTGACAGCTAAGCAGTCATACAAAATATTGTTTGTATGGAAGTACTTTACACGTTTAATGGGTTGGCGTTAATTGAAAGTCATAAGCAAAGAAGTTTTTCATATAAAACAATTGTAACGTTTTGAAGCTTATTTCTCGAAATGGTTACACTTGACAGCCAGCTGTCATACGAATTATTGTTTGTTTGGAAGTACTTTACACATGTAACAGGCTGGCGTTCGATGCCCGTCAATAATTGGCATGAAAAAAAGGCACTAATGCTCCTTACATTTCCTGCAAAGCCCTTTAGCCTCAGGTAAAAAGGCAGCCCCGAATGGTACCCGGAACTAATGTGTCCGTAACGCTGGTTGCGTTTCCGCGCTGTATTGCCAGTGATATGCGCTGCACCAAGTACCATTCGGCACGGGAATCTGAACCCTGGTTTCTTAGGCGCTGTCCCAACCTATGGACAAAGTCCTTTGCCTCTGCACACCATGACCCGCTCACCTCTACCGCAAAGGGTACAAAGTGGCAGGCACTCCTCAGTGAAGCATATCTTTGATGCTTCTGAGCTGCTGCGGATTCCGCAGTTGTACCCAGAGCTCGAATTGAGCGTGGGAGATGAGATGCCGCGAACGTGCTTACACACGCCGCGTCCCACACCAAAGAGAGCCCTTTCTCTCACGGGATCATTGTGAGCCCATTCGGTCTCTTACCGTCATCGCGGCTTAAACCGGGAGGCTCTAGAACGCAGGGTACACCAGCGGACACCAGGGCACGGCGGATAATCTCATTGAGCATGTGGTGCGGAGGAAAAAGACCAGCTGATTTGGCACAGCTCAAGCCATGGTGACCCCTGGCGTCCACCTTTACGCCACAAACATGCGGCTCACAAACCTTGCATCCAAGCCTCAGTGCTACAGCCACCCTGAGAAAGTCATTATTAAGCGCCGTACTCATGTGGGGTGACGGGAGGGCGTAAAGCCAAGCCCCTGACTCTGGTCTAAGAGCCGCCTCAAGGCAAGCAGAGCCCAATCCTGATGACGCCTCAAGCAATTCCATCACTCTGACCTTACACAGCTGCTCATCCCATTGTCGCTGCACGTCTGGTTTAGTCGGGCGATCCGCATCAGGTCAAACCAAGTCCCAAGCACTCAAAGCCTCCCCCACAAATGGAATGTTAAGACTGTCACCATGTATTTTGAGTATATTAGTGACGAGTGACTACTCCGTGGGAAGAGGCCAAGAAAGCCGAAACGTTGGTGTCCTGCACACACCTCACGCCCAAATCTCCATGTCGGATCGGCAACGACGCTTGCAGCCACTGCGTCTCCTCTAACTGTACATTGAGGATCATCTCCAACGTGACTTTAATGTCTTGATCCAACCGAGAAATTTCATCTGAAAAAAGCCACGTCGGAGACAATTTCAAGAGGTACATGAGCTTGGGTACTGAGAGACAGCTGCGGAAGAGAGTGAGGGCGACACGGGCCGGCAGTTGCTGCAGGTGCTCTCGAACGCTTAGAAGCATCTCACGCTTTGTAGCCAAACTAGCCTCTACTGCATCCCTGAAGGTCGGCGCCCCCAGCAGCTCAAATGACTCTATTAAGGATTTTCACTCCCGAAAGAATATGCTGGAATTGAGCTATGCAACAACTGAAGACATCGCCGCACGGATATAGCTCGCATTTGTCGCGGTTGAAGATCAAATCAATCTCCGCCAGTTTTGGAATGAGCGTACTTATATCGCGACATACGACATCTGGTAGGTACACCACCCACCAATCGTGCCGTCGTCGAGGTACCACTTACTTCATTCATTTCAGTCATTGATTCTTTTTAAAGTTATTTTTAACGATCTCAGGACACTTATCACACTTATTTGCCAAATGACGAGCAAATTTTGACACATTTCGACATGTGTATGTTTTGTTGCAAAATGAACACTTGAATATTGTCTTTTCATTAACAACAGTTTCGTCGAAGTGACTATACACTTTGTTTTTAGGCTTCATTTCGAATTTCAGTTGTTAACTGGACGAGGGTTGCAACGAAACTGACACAGTTTTAAATGGCCGCCAGGCAGGCTAGATACAATGATAAAAAAAAATACAATTCTGGAGTTACCCATTGTTTAGTTTTTTTTTGTCACGCCGATCAAGATAAGCTCCAGGCTAAACAATATAGCAGAGTTGTCTTCTCAGACTAAACTGCCGAATATATTACGGATAGGTATAAAATATATTTCATTTACCTAATTATTTTAGGCAGTAAGTAGTAATTTAAAGTTTTATAGGTGATGGATTCACTTGATGTTCTAAATCAATTTACTTTCGATTTACATAGAAATGAAAAAAAATAAAGTTTAAAGATTTATTTATTTGTAATATATAATCATTTGAAAAGGTACATAAATAAGGTTACCTTATGATAAAGAAACCTAAAATATGCCTTAAACTTCAAGAAAACCAAACTTATATGAAAATGTTATTGTTCCCAGTAACTGGGAACGTTCCCGGGCACGTGGGAATATTGCCGGGAACATTTCCATTGGGAAGTTTCCGGGAAAGGAAATGTTCCCGCGGCCCATCACTAGTTTTACGGTTACTGTTTATCTAGGTTTTCAAATATAAAAGCACTTCACGTCGTCACCCTATTTTTTTAATAACCCAGTCGTATTTTTTTCCACTGTTTATATATATCTATTGTTCTTTTTCCCTTGATATGTATATGTGTGTATAAAAAACCACTTTCGAACCTTTTTGCCACTTTCGCATGTATACAGAATATCAAAAAATTTGCTGCAAATTGTTTTAATGGGTTGAATCAGCCCATGAAACTGAACAACTTTCCTCAAGGAACATAGGTAAAATATGAAAAAAAATTTGGACCTCCCATACAGTTGCCTCGCTCGGCTGCTACATTTTGTATGGAAAATCCAAAAATTTCTTTCATAATTCGACATATGTTTCTTGGGGAAAGTTGTTCAGTTTCATGGACTGGTTCACCCCTTAAAATATTTGCAGCTAATATTTTTACACCTTTTATGTATAGATAGACAAAGTAGAGACTTCAATAAAGCTTACGATATCTCGGCGTGTCCTAAGGGCAAAGGTGCATGCCCGCGCGGCCGGCCGGGCACGCAGACACGCGGCTGCTTGGTTACTTGTAAATAAACAATGCCCACGCAAACCGTGCTGCTTGAATGCTTCAAGAAACATGGGGTCTGATCTAAACCTCAGCACTTTTATATACCTACTATACTCATCACAGTCGCAGTCTACAGATAGAAAGGACTGATAGGCATAGGCCACGTCCCTTCTGGCGTTACAAGGTTTTTCACAGGGAACGCTGAGACTCTGCTAGAATGCTTCAAACCTCAGCAGTTTTGCTAACTATGCTCATCAAGTAGTCCACTGGTACCAAGGAGTAATAGACATAGGTCCATTCTGGCGTTGTCAGGTTTTATTTAGATACTCAGATTCTGCTAGCATGCTTCAAGAAACATGGGGTTTGGTCTAAACCCCACCAGTTTTGCAAACTATGCTCATCACAGACACAACTGTCAATGTTGGACATATGCCCCACTAGTGAGCATTGTAAGGTTTCAAGGGTATTTCACAGCGAACGCTGCTTATTGAGAAACTTCCACCAAGTGGCATCTCCACTGGTCAGTCTGGAAATGTGGAAGTCACTCAATCGACTCCTGGCTGGCTGAAGATGCCAAAAATGCAAACCGGAAAAGGTGGGGTTTCTCAAGCAACCATACGTGCGATTGCAGCGCTGTACAAACAACGTCCCATCTACTGTGCTGGCCAACTAACCCCTGCTTATGTACACTGAAGGATTTGCAAGAGGCGAATGACAAGGCCATAGCAACACAATGGTCCAATTTGTCTGTGGTCCTGTTACCATTACCATTGACTCGACGAAGAAGTAGAAGCGAACGCTGCTGCTAATTTTCTGGATTCATCCTTTTTATTGGCTTTTACTACACACATAGGCAGAAATAAAGATATGATTTTCTAAGCCCTCATCACACGTCAAAAATTTAAAGTATGCTCTCCTAACAAAGATGCACACACACATCACGCCTCTATCCCTTGCGGGGTAGGCAGAGCATTAACGGCCGCAAGAATACGGTCGCTATCGCCACTTCTGACATTTTTGAGGATTGTTGTTTTCGAAGGTTGTTTCAGAAAACATGTGTATCACTATAGTGACAGGTTGTCAGCCTGTCGCCTAAAAAAATGTAATACACCAATACTCTCGAGTCCCCTAGTCGCCTCTTACGACACCCGCGGGAAGGATATGGGGTGATGCTATTCTAAGCCGGCATCACACGGCATAAACAAACAAAGATGCACCGGAACTCATTAGCAAATCATTATTTTATTATTTCAAATAACTGAAAAGAGCAACAGTTACTTTGGAAAGTAGGCGTTACCGAGATAAAGACGTTTGCCTCGCACGGAAGAAAGTTAACCGTTCTAACTGTTCGCGCCAATACCGCAGTTCGAAATATGAATCACCAGAGCACTGGCTGGACCGTTTGTCGAACTCTCATTATGTTTAAATCTGGAACGCAATTTTGAACTGCATCTTGGGTTTACGCCTGACATTAATTAGAATTCAGAATTTGAATTTCGAAACCCTTAATCGACGGATGGAAAGCATTCCACCAATGCAATAAAAATATTAATTATGAATCACCAAAGCACTGGCTGGGCTGGACCGTTTGTCGAACTCTCATTATTATTAAATGTTTAAATCTGGAACGCATTTTAAATTTCGTTAGAATTCAGAATTTGAATTCCGTAGCTAGTAATCGACGTGACGCTTCTAAATTCAATACACTCTTTCATTGCATCGAAACAAAAAAAGTTAACACTTCAGCCAAAAATAATTTACTTACGTACCATAACATACAGGTTAACAAAAACAATCTGATTACTGTTTCCGGTCTCTAAACAAGATAATCATCTACATAATTTGTTTTTCTTTTTTGTGACTAAACCCCCGTAGAGTCCGTTCCGTCGCGTGGTGCACAAATTATAAAAAAAAACACGCTATATTCGTGCGAATATCGGGCGCCGTTAGAGTCGTTGACCCCGATGTCACTACATCTGGCTGGCCAAATACAAATACACCCAGAAAAGGAAAAAATTACGCGGCAAAGAATTCAAATTTGGAACACATTTGGATTGCTGTTGGTCACAGTGAGAGCTTCGTTGCTGCACTTCGAAATTAAATTATTCTAGAGAGTATTCTATTCTCGTACCACTCTAGGTATTTGAAGAGTTTTGTGGACTAATCGAGGAAAGTTGTTGTACCGTTATTGTCTTATTCTCAATTTATCAACGGGCAATAAATCTTTGCTAAAGACAAAAGAACCATCTATCATAGGTACTTACTTTCTTTCTAATAATACTTGAGTACTTCAAAAGTAATTAATAAAATTCGCAGTTCGACTATTTTATTATTGCAAACAATAGCATCAAGAGGGGTATTGGACAGTTTTTCTCACATTAACCTCAAATTACTTCACACAAACTCCTACTAAGTTTACGTCATGTCATTCAACGACTATTAACCCCACATTAACAAGATCCATCACCTGCTTAGAGAAGTTACAAAAAAAAATTAGAAGACATGGTCAGTGAGCAGCTTGCTTTAAGTCTCAAACTGGAAAAAAATATCTAAACTCTTCAACATACATTGCGTATCTGGGGGCACGGCAGTGCCCCCGCCAAGTCGAGCTAGAAAGCGGCACAGCCGTACCATCCTTTTCTCGAAGCGGTTCAGGCCATTTTCAACACCTTATAACTTTCTTGTGGATAAAACAAAAGACTTGAAACTTCAGGAATCAATCAAAAGCCCTGTAGATACGGTATATTTCAAATTTCGTTCACTTTGAACCAGTGGTTTAGGAATTATAGCTAGTCAAAGTTCTTAATTTTGTCACTGACTCAATCACTCACTCACTAACCGATTATCAAAATTCTAAGGCACTTCTAGCAAACATAGAGACTTCTAATTTGGAATATAATTTGGGTTTAGTGTATAAATCAAGGAAAATCTTAAAAATCTAGCAATTTCAATGCAGTTTTCTAGATAAACCGATAGCATAAATAACTTTGTAATTCCATAGAAATGTACCGTTTACCAAGTTATATTTTGCAGTCGCTCCTAAAATACTTTGTTTTGGTCCAGCAAAATAATCACAGATGTCGCTGTTAGTTTCTAAAACACGCTATCGCTATTTTAATGTCCATCGCGAACAGTTTCCAATATGTATAGCCTATGCTATAACTATACATAAAAGTCAAGGCCTCAGTCTGAATAATGCGCTGATGGATATAGGTTCAGCTGTATTTACATCTGGTCAAGCTTATGTAGCACTATCAAGAGTAACAAGTCTGAGCGGCTTACATTTTATAAACATATTATTTTAATATTTTCAATATATTTTAATGTTTACAATAAATTGAATGACTTGGCAATCGCACTGAATGTATTAATTTTAATATGTATTACACGTTAACATTCTGTTCTAGTGCGATGGCTAAGTCATTCAATTTATTGTAAACATTAAAATATATTGAAAATATTGATATGGTCACTATAAAATAATGCTTATTAACTAATTACGTAATTAATTAAGATAGATCTCTTAAGTGGGGAATGAACAAATCGATAGCCGACTTGGTTTCAAATGGATCTCATACCTTTTTACGGTGGAACAGCTCAGTAGCGAGACTTGGATTTTTTTATATATTAATGTTTTTGAGGGGATACTTCTTTCGCTTACATAGTATCACGACCAGCGTAACTGTCAGTACGCGCCCGTACGTGCATGTATGGAGCATTGAGGTCAAGTTACGCTGGTCGCGACACTAAGCGAACGAGCTATAGTCCTTGATTAACCCTTAACCAAGCGGACTTATGCTTACACATAGACATGCCCACTACGCAATGTAGATCAAATAGTTACAATAATTTAAAAAGTTTTGAAACTATTTTTTTCAAAGAAGCGGTAAAGCGCGACGGACAGTGTTATGCAAGAACGCCCTCGACCGGAGAGATCATCTTTTATAACAAGAAAAACCCAAATCTAAACTCGAAAATAAAAACGCACCTGCGGTAATTTCAAAGATATACATATTTAGCGTTTAAAATTCGTAACTTTTGATGAAAATTTTATTATAGCCATTGCTGAAACGAATCTAACGACCAACACCCCAAAACATAACATAATATGTCAAAAACTGCCTAACCGTTAGGGCTGACTGTAGACCGTGAAAAATAATTTACTTGTTTACAGACATACATATTACATCATACCTTACATACATAGTTTCGGAAAACTGACCCTCTGTTGACGCATCCGGGTAAAAACGGCAATACCTACTATAGCAGTTATCGGAAAGAAAAAGATATCAGGTAAACAGTTTATGAATATTCATAGAAACCTCTCTCTTTTTCATAGTTTGATCTAGTCTATAAGAAATAAGGAAATTGATAGGTTTAAAAAACTACGTAAAGCTATATTTATATATGGAGCAAAAAATATATTTCCGACTTTTCCAACTTTTCTAACGTCGTCTGTTGGGAATTCAACGTTTTGCAGTCTTGATATCATTGAAGGGGCGATGGGGGCCGTTGACGCTCTGCCTACCCCGCAAGGAATAAAGGCGTGATATGTTTATGTACGTAGTTATGTCTATCATTGAAATACAACCGCGTGGTTTAGATTATTGTTTAAGTACGTTGTTCCAACATTACCTATACGCTCCATTTACTACATTTACACTTCCATTACAAATATTAATATAATTTATGCTTTATAAATATCCCGAAGAGGACAATAATATGGCGTGATTAAAAAGGGTCTAATTAGAATAACACTACCTACTCTGTATATATTTGTATGTATGTATGTAGTACGTGCGTGTGAACTTGGTGACCCGATGCATGTGATCGTTGGTATTTTAATCGCATATTGTTTTGACAGCCCTCGCTTGTTATATTTAGGGTTGCCAACATCTATATTTTTTGTATATCAGTTCTCATCCGACATGCTACTCTTTCTTCGTCAGTCGCTTCTCGCTTCTGTATGTATACTTATATATGTATTATTTAGCAATCATTTTTTCCAAGGGAATAATACATTTTCCCGGTTCCACTTGAACCACTCTTATTACAAAAAATCTGCTTTAGTATAAGTTAGCGGTGTCCACGACAGTCAGACAAAGAAACTCAAAAAGTTATCTAATTTATTATTTATTGATTGATCGATGAAGCTGGCAACCCTAACAACGTTAACATCAGATATGGTTCTCACAGCAGTGGCGCCATGGTGGCCCGGATCGAGGCCATCATCTCTCTGTGAAGTCTATTGTCTTCGTAATCCTGAGCTGTATTTGTTATTTGGATCTTAGATCGATCGTGAATCTTTGCCGGTCATATTTACTTTTCTCTTTTACATTTACATGTGTGTACAGTTGCTTTGAAATATGTTTGGAAACGGATTGGACACACTGACTTACCTACTATACTTCAGACTGGAGAAACTTGATAAACGCTGCAGCATGTATGTTGGCGTAAGAATAGTGTGAGAAGAGAGTATACCAGGTGTAAGGAAGTCAAAAGGAGAGCCCTCCGAATACTGATAGGGAGCACGCAGATTATAAAACTTAACAACTTTCCCCCAGGAACATAATATGTCAGGAAATAACAAAAACTTTTTCATTTCCCATACAAAATTGCAATCAGCGCGCAGTATATGAACTCTCCTCTCCAACAGCAGTTAGCGAAAAACTCTAAGTAGGTACTCTACCAAACTTGGTACAAATAACATTTACCCCGAAATAACAAGGAAAGCCCTACCTACAGTTTAATGGTTAAAATTAACCGAAACTCAAGTAAAGCTGTCACCAAACCCATTTATGTTTTTTTGTTAGCTCGACAGTGACGAAGCCCAGCTCGTACTAAACAAACAGCTCATTAAGCAGGATGAACAGCAGTGATTATCAGCGCAACAAAACTTAACTAGTGGTTCTCACACATGCTGTAGGATTTCACGGTTTATACATACATATATCACGCCTGTATCAGAGCGTTTACGGGCGTAAAAATACGGTAGCTATCGCCACGTCTGGCGACCAAATCGGATGATTCCTGTATTACTGTAGTGACAGGTTGTCAGACACGGTTTAAATGGCTAAAATTAACCAAAACTCAAGTAAAGCTGTCACCAAAGCCATTATGTTTTTTTGTTAGCTCGGCCCAGCTCGTACTAAACAAACAGCTCATTAAGCAGGATGAACAGCAGTGATTATCAGCGCAACAAAACTTAACTTGTGGTTCTCACACATGTTGCACGATTTTACGGTTTTCTTCTTCGTGTCAATGGCCGAACTGTATCTTTTCCTGCCAGTACTTGGCGACGGCAATGGCATTTAATGGCAAATAAAGCTCTTCCTTAGTGGAAGTGAAATGCTATCGCGGCTCAAAATTCTTACCGAATTCTTATCGTAGTGCAATGTATTTATTGAATAGTACGATATTTCGGCCCAATTCATGGGCCAAACGAAACTACCAAAATTTTTTTTTGCTGATAGGTATACGAGGCCTTTCTTGCATTTCTGCATTCGCTATTTCTACGATCAAAACAGTATGAACTCAGTGTCCACGCGACACGCCTTTATTTAGAAGAATAGTGATAAAAACAATTATATGAAACCAGATGTAGAAGCACACACGACGCCGCACCGCCGTACGAATATCTTACAAAGTTATACGAGCAGTCAAAAACCGCAACATTTTGTGGCATGTGTGAATAACGCCAAAACAAAATAACACAAAACGAATCGAAACGATCTTACACGACAAATTAATTTATACCAACTAGGAGGGATGTGGGAAGATTAAAGATTGTTGCTTTTGGATGAGGTAATTAGTCGTAATAACTTTCAGGAAATAGTTTTACGAAATAAGCAGGGATTTTCTACTAAAATGCCAACAAAAGAATGTTCAAGGGGTGGTAAGACTAATCGTTGTTACTACTTTTAGACTAGAGACAAAGCAAACAAGAATTTTGAACCTATGAAATTAATTTTTCGATTTTTTACGATTGGTTCTGCCTACCCCGCAAGAGATATAGGCGTTATTTATGTAAGTATGTATTTTACAATTTTTGCACCCCGTTTTATAAATGTTTGCCGCATCCAATATATTTGATTGCACGGCCTAGTATGGAACACGTTCTTACTCTTATTGTAGGTAGTTCCATATTAGTCTCGCATCTATTTTGGGTCGTAACTAAATTAGATAGCGCGGGCGTGCGCTTGCGCTTCTTCCGCTTCTAGTTTTGTTGGGATAGGTCGCCGATAAAACGTTTTTTTTTATCTTTTTTATTTTTATTGCATTGTAAATCAATGTTATGTATGACTGTAGAGTCAAAGGTTGGTTTTGAGTGAGAGGAACAATATAAGTAATGTTTTTGCTTAAGAATATGCTGGTCATTAGAAAGTAAAGTTTTCTAAACAAAAATCATCATCATCATTCAAATCAAATGTCTGGCTTGCTTGGGCAGTGCGTGTTCAACTTCTAAAGGGCAACAATAATGATTATTGCATATTTTCATCTCATCTCGATTATTCATAAAAATAAGACGTTTTGTAATCACAGTGAAAGGTGTTTATCCAAATAGGCGTAATGAATGATGATCCTTTACGAACTTGAGCCTTAAATAAAAGGAAATAAATCTTAGTAACTGGCCATAAAAGTACTCTCTGCTGTCACAGCTGCACGACCTAAGTACAAATTAAAAAAAAGAATCACAAGTAAAAGAGTCAACGCTCCCCGCCCGCGCCATGGCGCGAGTTGACGCATGCGCCCATGACCTTGACACTGGCGACGACGCGACTTCCATTCCATATTTGAACGTCGAACATGGGTAGTGAAAATGAAATTCTTTTTTCGAACTTATGACATGACTTGCTTTGCTATTTTTTAGCGTTTCTACTTTCCTTTGGATTCGCAAAAAGTTTAGTGATGTAAGGATTTAGGTGTTATAATCTAAGAAATAAAATTTGAGCTGATTCAGGTGTGCGCCTTCTTTGTGAGAGCACAATAGAACAAGAGACTGACACAATAGAACTATTCGCCAAATACACTCCTACTCTACCCCATATACCTACAGACTACGTACGTGTTGACCACTTAGACCTTAGACTACATTCTGTTACTCGTATGTCCTTTCCCCATGGTTATATTGTGACTGACATTCCCACACAGACGAAGACAACGATGGACAGACATAGCTGCAGATACGAATAGTCTGTAACACAATGAACGCCATTCAACCATTCAGGGCACAGGACTCAAACCGGGAGCAGACAGATGCGAGATAAGGCCTCGAGAGCCTTTTTGTGACTAACGTTGAAAGATACAACAATCTTCTAACATGTTTTTTAACAGTATTCATTACGTTAGATAAGAGTTGTTTGTTATCATGTGGTGTTTCATCTTGCCACAACAGTCCACTTTTGGACACGGGCTTTCACGAATTTGGGGGATATTCTATTGGGGTGATATTCTCCCGAAAAATGCCGATGAGACGGATTCGAAAACAACCGCGTTTATTCGCAAGAACGGTTCGGAATTTGAAAAAGGAACAAAACGGATAATCCTGCGGCGCGCTCTAATTTTAGCTCGTGAAGGACTAATCACTGTCTGCAGCTGCAAAAGCAATACCAGGAGGATTAAATTTTACGCTCCAATAAGCAACGCCATCTCTATTTAATTGCCCCTATTAGATAGAGACAGGCTATAGCAATTCAGTTCAACTAGAGCGCAATCTCCATTGCACCTATTTTTTCCATTTTGCTTGCTAGAATAATCAGCGTTGACAAAGTATACTTGGACTTACTTTGAGAAAGTAGATTGGATAAAAGTAAGCCGCGGTCATAGTCTTGTTTACGGTCTTCTACTCTAAGTGCACTTTGACGAGTATTGCATTGCCATGATCAAAATAAAAGACGGCTAGGGTTCCGGGTTCGATTCCCGGTGGCTATTTATTTTTGGGGAATTTGTTTCTTGGATGACTCGGTGTCCCACACGAAAAGAAAGAAAATCAAAGTAAAGTCCAAAATGGCCGTCAACATACTTGGGTTATACTACTTGATAATGTCAACTCGGCTATAGCCGCGAAAGGCTTTCCATGTCGACCCTACAAGTGCAGATAAGACAATATCTATGGCGCTTTATGGGGCAATAATAGGCGTTGAAGCGATAGCGATATAATGTGGTATTAAATAATATTCAATAGTAATTGTTTTATTAGTAAGAATACAATGGATAGTTTCGTATGCAGCTTGCGTCGTATGGAAGATGTCACGTCGGCACGTCGCGTCGTGTCGCGTTTGCACTTGTGTAAATAATGAATAAGAATATGCTGCAGTTGTTGAAATATGGTTATGGTGGTAGTATGTTTTGGTTCAGGTAAATTAGGTTCTGTTTTGACGCTTCTCTTACATAACATATAATCGACATAAGAAAAACATACTTACAGTACTTGAACTTTACGGTACTTGAATACATACATACACAAATTACGTCAATGCCCCTGGCGGAATGGGCAGAGCGTTAACGACCGTGAAAGCACTTGAATAAGCGCTTCAAAAACTTTGTCACAAGTATTCGTCGGGTTGTTGGACAACCTGGTGTATCACATGAAAAAGGAGAGAGACAGTAGGTACTTCCAATAATGAATTGATAATTTGAACATGTTAAAAACAATGTATGTACAAGCAAAGTAAAGTAAGTAGATAATAGTCAGTGCGTTAATATTCTATTGAGATAGCAGATGCAGTACCGTTGTCATCCGTAATATCTATAAAAAAGCGATAATACTTGGATCCCACGTAAGCAGATAAGAGTTTTCTCTAGACTCAATTCAATTTATCTCTTATCGCGATCGTTTCTCAAAACTTGCACGAAAAGCATCTGTCTGATTTAAATTGAAAGAAGATGATATAGAAAGTAAATCAAGTCATAAAACTAAGAATTTACACCCACAAGTAGATCAATTTCAATCGCTCGTTGGGTTGTTAATACTATTAACTATAATTCCTCCCACAGCCGTCTATAGAGACATAACAAACAATGATAATGAAAGCCAAGTTATAATCAGAGAAAATGTTCTCTCCTTCGGACTGGAATGAATAAGCAATCACGGTATTATAAATAAGGAGGGAGCAATGACATCCGGCCATTGTACTAGCTCAGAAGAGCTCAGACGCTCAGACCTTGGGTTGGGTTTCGTAGGATCATTTTGCTTAATGTAGGCAAAAACGACATGTAAACATGCATGTTCCAGTCTCTAATACCACCTTTACCTGTAGTGTGTGCGAAAAGTCATGCCGCTCCAACATCGGCTCATATAGCCACGAATATTCTTGCCTAAGAGACGGATTAAATCGTCTGTCACAGACGTACGAGGCCAATGATGATGATGGTCAAATGTGATCCAAATCCAAATGTGTACTCTTATTAGGTATATTTTCACACCGGTTGTGCTTTATTTGTACCGGTTTACATAGGTACTAAACAGATGCTAATGACTTCAAAGAACTGTTTACATTATATTACAACTGTTTACATATTTTTCTAAGTTTTTAGTCTATTGGGTTAGTTCAAGTTTAAGATGTTGGTCGTCAAACTGTACTCAATTCTCTGTACTCAATTCATCTTACGCAAAGGAAATTGGCACGAACTCTTCACCATTCAGCTTAGTGGAGAAATCAAGACCGCAACCACCATTTGGCCGCTAACCAGCTTCAAGACAAAAGAACAAGTTATTGTCCACGAGAAGACGGTTTGTGAAGTACTGTCTGAAAGGCTTTGGAATACGCCAGTCACTTTGCAAACAATTTAGGCGGATCGCACACTTAACGCACGACGGAGCGCTAAATTATCGCAGCGGTCTGATCCATGTTAGAAACGTCACTCCCCATACTAAAACCGCACTCCACGGACGACGCTGCTATAGCGCTGCATCGACAGCGGTTGAGCGGTTCAGACATCATCAGCGGTTCATGGATCTGACAGACCGCTGCGATGTTTTAGCGCTCCGTGGTGCGTTAAGTGTGCGATCCGCCTTACCCCTCGGCACTTGAGTAGTTGAGATGACGAGACGAAACAGTTTTCTGAACGTTACTAAGTAATGAGGAATGAACGAAGCGAGCAGTAAAGAAAGCCAGACTTTTGCCGGTGAAATTATGATGACAGCTGTGTTTGGAGTGTACCTACCTACTGAGGATGGTAACTGCGCGAAAACATTTGGATAACACAGTTTGTTTTAAAAAATTTACAGGGTGTAAGAAGTAGCTGCGAATATTTTAAGGGGTGGACCAGCCCAGAACATAGGTCGAAAATAGAAAAAAGTTTGAACCTTCCACAAATACAAACCAGAATTGTTACAAAATTGCCAACCGACAAGTCAATTAGTATGGAGGGTTTGTCCGAAAAAAAAATCTCATATTTCGACCTATATTTCTTGGGAAATGTTGTTCATCACCCCGTAATGGAATCACCTCTTAAAATACACAGCTAATATTTTTACACCTTATATTGTATCACTTTTGAAGCGGACTTTCATTGCTTCGGTAATATTCAATCTGTAAACATTGAATTCCTTGTTAGTGTTGAATCCTGTCCTGGAAAAGGAACAAAGAAACATCCCGGTTTTTGCTCTGTGGCTGTACTCAATAACTCCTAACTTTTAGCGAAGTCGGTCAAAACAAAAACCGATGTAATACCATGAAAACCCCTCTCGAAAATGGTAATAAGTGCATATTACGTGGACACACTCCAGCCGCGATATTGGGCGATTGGTTATCTGTCGTTTCGATAGAAAAGTGTGATAGTGATATGGCAGATACGCTCTCGGACATGAGATGAGAAGAAATGGCTGAACGGCCATGAACTGATTAGATAAGTCGCTTTGAAAGTCTGAATATGCAGTGTAGCGTTTCCATAACATCGCTATATGAATACATTTGCGTTGGTGGCCAAGTGGTTAAGACACCGGTCTTACAATCGTGAGAACCGAGTTCGATCCCTGCCATGTACCAATGTGTTTTTACTCACGTACATTTACCGAATGCTGTGTACTGTATTTAATTTGCATTACTTACAACTGGTGTCATACTATTCGCATACTATACGTAGTTACTGTTGATTATACACGTCTATTTTGCAAGTTTATCAATAAAACACCTCAATCCAACCGAAAATCTTTCCTCAAAGCGCAATTTCGTGGTTCTACAAGCGAATTAACAAGTAACAAGTTTTACAACGAATCGTTCCGGTGTCCGCCTCAGCGGCATAATTGAACCTCGCTTAATTACTGAAATGCTACACATCTGAGGCACCTCTGTGTGTGATAGATCGCACATATGCCGTCCGATGTTCCGGTGTTACGACGGAAGGAGTCAAAAGCAAATGTAGAAGCAGTTGCCGCAATAAAAAGGACCTCCTGAGCCGTATAATTGTACCCATTTTTGCCAGATACTTGCGAATTCGCCGAATTCGGTACTTGACAAGGTAATTAATAAAATATGAAAGTTGTATTGTGAAAACTATTGTCTAAAAATGCTTCTAACCCCACTCATCGTTTTTGAAATTTTTGACAATTGGAATTTTTAAACAAAAATGAATATAAAAGTTCCTGACGCCATCTAAAATAGTAATTTTGTCATAATTGTATGTTTCAGTACAAAAAGTAGTTTTAAAAAGTAGTTCATTTGACCTGTCAGTCAAGTAGCGAATTGTCGCGTGGCGGCATAAAATACGCATCAGCTTGGGCGCGTGTTGACATTCGTTGTCTGTCAAATACCGCAACGTCGCGCAGCAAATGTGATAACCGCCTTAATCTGCTCATTTTTATAAAGCCGCAGATAACATCGGTTGGAAACTTGGAAAGCGGTGGCGTGCTCGGTACAAACATTTGGGAAAGTAAGGCGATGCTGGTGGCTGATGCATTCTTGTGATGCTGCGGGCCTTTCACCTTGGGATAATTAGATTATTGTACCGAATCTAATGGTGACCCGCTCGCGTTCTCACCTTCGGAAGGTACCTCGTACCGCGTCAGATTACAATCAGAGTCTTTAATTTTTATCAATACATACATATATCACACCTTTATCCCTTACGATGTAGGCAGAGCACTAACGGCCGCAAAAATACGATCGATGTCGCCACGTCTGACAAATATAGAGGGCCGTTTGAGATAATTTTGTGTATCACTAAAGTGACAGGTTGTCCGCCTGTCGCCTAAAAGTTGTAATACACCTGAAACCCTCAAGTCCCTCAGTCGCCTCTTATGACACCCACGGGTAGGAAATGGGGAGATGCTTTTCTAAGCCGGCATCACACGGCAATTTTTATCAGGTTTTTTTTTCGCATCGGTTATGTCTAGGTATGTTTTGTTTGAATTGAGGAATTTTTGGTTTCAATGTAGGGAACGGTTTCAACTCATTGTCAAGTTTATATTCTCTGAACCAGTCTAGTAGCAAGGATACAGAGTCGTCCAATGAACCATGAGTCCTAGTGACAGATTTTTCAACCACTTTCTACAAGTAGCAGGCTTCTGGCAGGATACCTACTGAATACCAATCAACAACTTAACCCTAGGCCCACGGGTTGGCCCTAAACAAGTATTAAATTGCAACTTTTTATTCAGTATGATCTACTGTTTTCCCCAGAAGACACGTCGCACGCAGTGATATCCACCAATCGTCATATCGCGAAAATCATACGTCTGTCTCGTATGTTCTTGTATCGATATCTCACTATGGACATGCCCCATCATCGCTTGACAACTGGCAATCAGACGATCGACGCACGCTGTGAGCCGCATCTATTTAAATCTATCGCCGTATATTCCAATAAAGATATTTATATCATCGAACATAGCTCTTCACCAAATTCTTCTTGAGACAGCAAACTTGGTGAAGCAGCAACGAAAGATTAGCGTTTTTATTTCTATTTAAGCAAGTTCTGCCACCGAGCGCCAAGTGCCCCAAGTAATTAGGACACTGGTCTTACAATCGTGAGACTCGAGTTTTATCCCCGCCATGGTTTTTACTCACGTACTTTTACTGACTGCTGTTACGGTGAAGGAAAAACATCGTGATGAAAACCACATTCAAATGAAACTTGAATCCAAATATTACTTAACCAAGGATTCCGGTCAGGTTAGCCTTCGGGTTGCAGAGGTCAGGTGGCACTCGCTCTGTGTAAAAACTTTGTTCCACGTCAAACGCCCTAGGTTAGGTAGCCGACCTCGACCCGACAGAGAACAGGAAAATGGCAAGGAGATTAGAAGCATGTTCTGCACTGCCACCAGCACCCCCTATTGCAAAAGAAAATAAGGCACGCTAGAATCACCACACTATCAATCATCATATCCGATATCTCACTATGGACATGCCCCATCGTCGCCTGACAACCAGCTATCATACGACTGCGTCTGCAGTTTACACGCCGCGAGCCGAGACGCTCTGATTCAGTTCGCAAACGGTTTAAAGAATTGCTCGCTTAATTTCAATTTATCTAATAAGACAACATGGGCCGCGGAGCGTTTAGTTTTTAACTGCTTTATAAAGGAGGGATCTAGTGGCTCGACCTGATACTCGAAGAGACGAAAGCTCACCGACATCGCCGGCTCAGCCACTTAGAAACAACAGGTGAGGATTGGGGCGTCAAATGAGCGTACATGGGACACCCCAGTTACCGCTGGAAAGATATGGTGGAGGCTGACCTAGGCCATTCCCAAGTCAATAATTGGGTGGAGGTGGCGTACGCAGGACAGAGATCAGTAAAGGCAGCTCGTTTCGGAGGCCAAGTTCCATTTCGGGTCACTGAGCCAGAAAGTTAGTTTAAAACTTTTCGACCTGTAACATTATCATAATAATAACATATTTGACTTGTTGACGTTTGAAGTCTACAGAGAACAAGTGTGAACACTCTAAAATAAGATGTATAGTTATGTCTAGGCATATCTCGAAAACAACTGGACTAAGTTTGAAAATATTTTTAATTAGTGTAGGAAAACTTATCAAAATTGGTTCAACAGTTTTAAACAGGATTATTATTATTTTCCTCGATGAAGGCGGTAAAATTTTTGCTTAATTACGATTGTCTAATAAATAAGACAACACGGTCCGCGAAGCGTTCAGCGTTTTACTTAAGCAAGTTGCGTAGAACACAAGTTTGCCAGCATGCTGTATCCACTTTCCTACTTTATAGAATACGTATAAACTTGTGTGATAGTATGTATTGTACCGCTTTCGTGCGCTTTATGAAGCTTATCCGCAATTTTCTCACGGCTGGAGAAATTGTACAGCGTTTTGGTGTTACGGACTGTTAATTTTCACAGGAAACCAATTCGATCTGTTATCTGATTTCGTGTGGTGCCGTGTTAGAAAAGTATTAACTAAGGATTTAATTCATTTAGGGAATGGTCAGCAGAGTTCCCGCAATTACGACAACATGCACTGCGCTCGCTTATCCGCCTATAGAAAAAGGTGTGGTAGTGCACTCGTAGGTGCCTGTCCAGCACTTACTGCCATGGCTGTCGATGATAAAGTTAGGAAGTTCTATATGACAAAATATCTCACATTTTTAGAGTCTGTGCGGAAAAGGAACCGGCGTGGAGTTTGGGGGCGCTTTTGTGCCTTATTATGACTTTGACATTTGTCGATTTTGGGTTTCTTTGTAAGCTAAATAAGTTCACTATTTTGCCATGAAGGTTCACTTTCCGCACATTCTTCTGCCCTGCATGTCCGGATAAGAGCCTAAGGTAAGGTTAAGGCGTTATAAATATGATACGGATTTGATAAAATTCTAAATTTTGCGAACGCACGTCACGGCCGCTTCACAGCGCATAACTTAAAAACGAAAGTATGGAAATGTACCGCAGCCCAACGAGACAGTCTCAAATTAATTATTTATGAGTATTATACATTAATCTCGGCGGCTATTAGACTCATTAATTCAATATAAACACTAATTGCCACTTTCACGCTGTATATGTGTATCTAATCTGGACGGAATTGCAGATATATGAACAAATGCATGTGCGTATCGTGGGTAGTTGCGATATTATGGGTACTCGCACACGCGCTGTAGTATACTGCGGTTTGAATTGCCAGCAAGCTTATGACACCCTAAGAGAGGCGCACGACATAGCAGCGGCGGCTCGTGTGCCATGATTAGGCAGTTTGGCTATGCGATTTCATACAATTCTTAATTCGTCGATAGAACTCGATCGGCAAACGCCGCAAACCCATGCAGTACATGTGCAAACCACGTAAGCTCTGGAGAAAACGGAATATATTGGTTTGGTGTCAATAGTGCCCGAGTTTATCGACTGTGGACATAAAACTTCTAACAACTCAAGAGGTCGTCTACATAAAATCAGTCTGCAATATTTCGATGAATTGCTTTCTTTGTGCTGTACTAGGTAAGTAAATAAGTTAGAGGATTTTAAGACTTTCATGTGAGTTCCGTAAGTTCCGAGAAGCCGTGAGATGCGGGTTTAGAAGAGCATCACCCATCTACCCGTGGGTGTCGTAATAAACGACAAATAGATGAATCCAGGAAGTGCGAATATCTACAACACGTCTGTGCTTGCCATCCCAGCAGTCAAGTGTAGTGAGTACGGTAAATACCCCCTAGGGGGAGACCCATGTCCAGCAGTGGACTTTTGTGGCTATTGTAGAAGTTCAAGTTAGTCAGAAATCTCTGACAACCGGATGTCTTCCTTCCACCTCCTATGGCCTTAGACTACAGCTATAGACAGTAGTAACAACTAACAGACTCTCTGACACCTACAACATAGGACACCTATGATGCGTCCCGTAGTGACTTATCTTGCGCGCGAGTAAACTTCAAACTCGTCAAATCTAATGGATTTTATGAAAACAAACAAGTGAAGATGACACAAAGGTGTAGAGAAAATCTATGTCGCGGTAGGTAGATACTTACGCATCATAGTAAGCTTGGTCCCTATTTGAAGAGGTAAAGAAAACGAGTAGGTTGGTATGTATTTTTTGTTTCATCTGAGAATTTATAATGGTTTATATAACTAATCAACCATTGAGGTTAGAAAAATAGAGATAGAAAATAATAATTTTGCTGATCATTTTCCTTTATTCCTAATAGGATCACTGACCCCTCAATTATTAGAATAAAGAGTGACTGACAGCAACAGGAAAATTAAATATCATAATAAGTTAACTTATGCGTCTATGGGTTTTGTTTCACCATAACGAATTTTTTGTTACATCTTATTTATACTTTGATGATTTTATGAACCTGATGAGTCCCGATGAGTTAACATCGGGTTTAGTCTGCTTTTAGCGCCATCTAACGTGCCCTCCGCAGCACGAATCCATTAAACGATCAGGTGATTCACCCTGATGTCCTACCTAACCAAACTGAGAAATCTGATATACCCAGTTTGATAAGGACATTGAAACCACCATTTTCCGTAAGAAAGAAGATCCGGGCTTCGCAGGGCACCTGGTCGGCCATTGTAGATCGTACCTTGTAGTGCTTTAGCTTGATACCTGTGACGTTTTTCAGCTTGGGGCAAGTGCTATAACATAAGGTCCATTTTCCTTTGTATACTTTTATCTGTAAAAACGTCACAGGAATCCAGCAAAATTTTACGGTGTGTAGTAATGGCTGGAGAGACAACTATGTCATTCGTCGATATGGCGTCCCCTGGGTGTCTCTCATGAAAAAAAACGTACGTATCAGGTGGTAGCCTACTAGGTAAGTTACTAATAATAAACCTACCTACAAACCCTCTGCAATACAATATCGATAAACTAAGTTTTAAGTAGTAAGTAGGTAGGTAACGCTATTAGCAAGATCTACCCACCTAGACTCTTATTAGATACTTGGAATCTATTCCAGGGGCTTTGTTTTTCCACAGGGGTGTGTTTTATGAAGATTCATTTAAAATGTTAATCGAGCGCCCGTACTTGGAATAGCAACGATGACCGTTTCCGAGTAGAAAAACATCGTTCGTTGCACGGCTCGCCGGCGGTGCATACGTTTATAAATAATTCATATCATAACAAAACCGACGCTAGTAAGCAGAGCAGCTAGTTCAAGATCACGGTAAGTGAAACGACACATAGAGTGCGGCGTAAGCACGAGAGAGAGGTGAGGGTGGGCGCCCCTATCCCGGCCCGGCGGCTCCCTGCAATCGATTCAGAGCCCGCCAGCCCGCCGACCCGCCGGCCGACCCATCACCCACTCGCCGGCAACCGGCAACGCAAAAACTCACTCACCTCTTCACACTTCAGCAACCTCACACCACCAAGAAAATCAGCAACACGAAGATCGCGATCTCAAACACTGTTGCACTACCGTATAGGCTTCGCAAAAAACACTAACATCAATTAACTTGACACTGATTTTCGAAGTAGTCTCTATTTTAATCCTAGAATTCGTATTGCCGGCTTATTAGAAACCGGTGCGGCAGCAAATTTTAATTCACTCGGACAGCGACGTTGCCTCCACGACGGTTCGCGGCGGACTGAACGGAATGAAGATGGCGTCAATCGGGCGGCTGCATAGACGCGAGTGAATGCAGCTGCGAGGAGCCCCGTTAGGTAGCGGACCAATAGGAAATCAGTGCATTTTCGATCGTCCAATGAGCGCCGAGAGCTTTCCCTGATCTTTGCGCGTGAAAGTTCAAAAAGTTCGTCTTCGTTTCGTGCGGCCGTGATTCTGGAAACGTGATTGAGCGTTTTTGATACAATTTTGATGCGGTATCTATCTCCAGATCATTGCAAGCCGTATTAAATTAAATTATAAATAAGGTAGCAGAAATCAAGTCAAAATTCTAATTTCAATCTTTATTTGATATTTTAATACTACGCTCGCTACCCACAATTAAAAGAGAACTTTCCTGAGAAACGATACTTGTTCCATACTCAATATTTTCCTAAAACGCTCTTGTACTCGTATTTGCAGTTTCACAAGATTTGTTAGCTTTATACCTATAGTCGCTATAACTATTATTTAGAAAGCTCTATGCAGTTGAAGCGCACAGAGGTAATAAAATCTAGTTTGTTGACTTATTAGTTACGTTAATAAAGTATTAATTTGTGAATAGGCAGGATGTTTACATGATGACAATAAGATGAAGACCACATGCCATTTTATGTGAAGACTTAAATATATTCTAGTAGCTGTTTAGAACTGTAGACTTAACTACACCTAGGCTAGACCAATCCTCGGTCATTTAGGCTTTTATTTCGGTCGGTGGTATTTTTGATACCACAGGCAGGAAAAATACAGAAACCATCGGGAAAACAACAAAGAAATACCACAGAGTACACCTACCTTTAAAATGAGATTGAGAGATGCTTCCTTTTTTATTTGCATATCAAAACGCAATGACCAGAAATAGTAAAAAAAATAATTACACCGCCACGTAGGGTTTGTAAATTATATTATTATTAACCTTTGGATTGCGCATTGCCACTGTCGCCCCCATGGCATCCCTTTGGCCAACCTACTTGCCTTAGGCGCATAAATACAAAAACAATCATGGTATTTTTATGGATGATTTTCACTTAATTTAGATATTTAAGATATTCAAATTGATAAGATATTTTGAAATTGTTAAATTAATAATACCTAGTTTTAGTTTAATACATACATACATATATCACGCCTTTATCCTTGCGGGGTAGGCAGAGCGTTAACGACCGCAAGAATACGGCCACTACCGCCACATCTGTCATTTTTGAGGATTGTTTTCTAAGGTTGTTTCAGAAAACATGTGTATCACTATAGTGACAGGTTGTCAGCCTGTCGCCTAAAAATTGTAGTACAGCAACACTCCTGAGTCCCTTAGTCGCCTCTTACGTTACGACACCCGCGGGAAGGATGTGGGGTGATGCTATTTTAAGCCGGCATCACACGGCACTAATTGATTATTAGTCTTTTTAGTTTAATGATGTTTAAATTAATAAACGGACAAGTAAGTATAACTCATTATATACGTAGTCGGTCCCAAAGTTCTGTCACTGGCATATTATTTTTGAATTTAGAACACGAATTTGGAAAAGTTTTATTGCATTCCGTTTTTGAATGTTTGACAATTATTTTAAAACAATAAATGATCATTTGGCGCGATTTTTCGCGATGGAGTGGACTTTGAAAGAAAACCAAATAGCAGTTGCGGCGTTGCATCGCTGTGGGCACTCGCCGAGTACCATTTTCAAGTTGCTCAAAAAATTGAAAATAACGCTTAGGTTTGTGTATCGTACTATAAGTAGGTACACTGAAGTCTCTAGTGTTGAGGACAAGAAAAGAACTGGCCGGCCTCGCTCCGCAAGAACACCAGCAGTGATCAAAGCGATCAAGGAGCGCATACGAAGAAATCCTGTCCGAAAACAGAAACTTATGGCTTTGCAGATGAAGGTTACTAGAAAAACAGTCAAAAAGGTTTTAAACGAAGACCTTCAGCTGCGAGCATACAAAAAAAAGAGTGGGCACTTACTTAATGCCCGTTTAAAAGAAATTAGACTCAAAAGATCCCGGGTGTTGTTAAAACGGTACGCGAAAAACCGGCACCGCGATATACTTTTTACAGACGAAAACATTTTTGATATAGAAGAAAAGTATAATAAACAAAACGATAGAGTGTACGCTACCAGCTCTGAAGAAGCAGGAAACAAAGTTCCGCGGGTGCAACATGGGCATCATCCCTCTTCAGTCATGGTCTGGTTAGGAGTCTCCTACTATGGGCCAACTGGGGTTCATTTTTGCGAAAAGGGGGTCAAAACCAGTGCAAAAGTGTACCAAGAGACGGTTTTGGATCGGTACGTCTAAGACCTGCCCAACACACTATTTTCAGGACATCACTTTGTGTTCCAGCAGGATTCTGCGCCCGCTCACAAAGCCAAGACCACTCAAGCCTGGTTTGAACGTCAAAACATTGAGTTTATAAGACAAGAAGATTGGCCTTCCTCCAGTCCGGACCTTAATCCTCTGGACTATAAAATTTGGCAGGTCTTAGAAAGCAAGGTCTGTGCCAAGCCCCATAAAAATTTGGAGAGCCTGAAGTCAGCCATAGTTAAGCAGTCGCTGAAATCGCCATGGATATGGTGCGTGCTGCGATAGACGACTGGCCGCCGCGGTTGAAAGCCGTTATTAAAAGCAAGGGAGGTCATTTCGAATAGTTTTATGTTATTTTGATTCTTCGATAATTGTATTTTTAATTGATATATAAATTTTTAAAAACGGATTGGTACTTTTTATTTTATCAGTATTTTCATATATGACAGAACTTTGGGACCGACTACGTATTGTTGGTTTTCGCGACTTAGTTGTTACATATTTTGTAGACAGTATGACCTCTGCGTTTCGGATGGTTACGACAGCCTTCAAAATGTAAGAAGTAAGGGGCATAAAACTACATAATGATTGTAATCACATTGCATTTCTCTTAATTAACAGAACCGATTGAGCTACGAGTATCACTGCAAAGAAGTTCTAAGCCCATAAAAAAGCTGATAAACAACTAATTAAATGGTTTTCATCGCAAAATTTACGCAGTCAAGCACCAAATCAAATCAAATCAAATCAAATCAAATTATTTATTCAAAGTAGTAAATTTTACATTTCGCTTTTTGATGGTCAAGAATTAACAATTTTAACAATAACAATTTTATGAACCTAGTGTAAACGCGGCTCAGGTGGACTAAAAACTTAAAACTAGCCCCTAAAGCACTGCCTCGGGGCTGGCCAAGCTAACCAAACAACATGTAACGTTAGGTGGTAAATAAAATAACATCGAGTTCATGCCAAGAGAAAATGTTGTGTTACATGCGTATGGTTAGCCGGACCCCCTGGACAGTAAACCACCCAGAAACCTGCCCAGAAGTGCTCATATTCTAAAAATACAATTTGTCAGGCCCTAGGCTACCCTAGCTAAATTTCTAAATATGAAACAAAAATATATTAATAGCCAAAAGCGGCTACGTTAAAAAGATAAAATATATATCATATACAGTAGATAATTCTACCTGTGTCGTCATATAAAGTCTACTTTGTACATTTGTAACTACTCCCATGGAGATTTATCTTGCATATAATCTGATATTTCATAATAGCCTTTCTTATACAATTTTTCTTTTATCACTCGCTTAAATTTATTTAGTGGTAAATCTTGGATATCTTTGGGAATCTTGTTATAAAAGCGTATACAATTGCCTTTAAAAGATTTGTTTACTTTACTAAGCCTGCTTATATGCGCAGCAAGTTTATCCTTATTTCTAGTGTTAAAATTGTGTTTATCACAATTTTTCTTAAAAGAATCTATATTTGTCTTAACGTACATAATGTTTTCATATATATATTGAGACACAAATGTTAATATGTTAATCTCTTTAAATTTTTGCCTTAAGGAGACCATTGGCCCTAATTTATAAATTGATCGAACAGCCCGTTTCTGCAAAACAAAAATGTTATTCACATCCGCAGCATGGCCCCATAATAATAAGCCATAACTCATTAGACTATGAAAGTAACTAAAGTAAACTAGTCTAGCAGTGTCCACATCAGTGAGGTATCTTATCTTTTTAACTGCGTATGCTGCTGAACTCAGTCTCTTCGACAATTTTTCAATATGTGGCCCCCATTGGAGCGTGGCGTCCAAAGTTATGCCTAAAAATGTAGTTGAGTCAGCAAGGCTCAACTTTTCATCCTTTACCTTAACAATTGTGGTACTCGGTTTAACATTTGGTAAAACAAATTTTACACATTTAGTTTTCTTTTCATTCAATAAGAGGTTATTTACAGTAAACCATTTTACTATTTCAGATATAGCGTTGTTCACGTCGTCATAATCGAGTTGTTGTCTCTTTACTTTGAAAAGTAATGAGGTATCGTCGGCGAACAAAACTATATCATGTTTTTCTTTCACTAGATATGGTAAATCATTAATATAAACAAGAAATAGGAAAGGACCAAGAATCGAGCCCTGCGGAACGCCCATGTTTATTTTAGATCCAGATGATCTTTCACCATTGACATCAACCTTTTGGATTCTGTTGTTCAGATAAGATTCCAAGAGGCTAAGAGCCTGGTCTTTTACGCCGTAATGACTTAGCTTCCTGACAAGAGTTTCATGATGAACACAATCAAACGCTTTGGACAAATCACAAAATACACCTATTGCATCATGAGATTGTTCCCAGGCATCGATTATATGATTAATTAAGTCAACGCCTGCATGAGTAGTAGAACGACCCCTTGTGAAACCAAATTGCTGTGAGTGCATTAAGTTATTACGATAAAAATGTCCTTGCAATTGATTTAAAATAGCTTTTTCAAAGATTTTACTAAGTGTTGGCAGTATTGATATAGGTCTAAAATTAGTGGGGTCAGTAGTATTACCGGTTTTGAACAGTGGAATAACTTTACTATGCTTCATCAAGTCAGGAAACAGGCCAAGATCAACACATTCATTAAAAATACATGCTAGACATGGAGCAATACAATCGATTATGGAACTTATTATTTTAACTGAGAGGCCATGTATGTCTGAAGTCTTTTTCAATTGTAAAGTTTTAAATACTTTTATGATTTCAATATCACTAACGTGCCTAAATTTAAAAACATTATCACTACGTTTTACATTTCCTCTTAGAATTGATTCAGCAAGAATAGGGCAAGAGTTTAACGATTTAGTAGTCGAAACTGGAATATCAGTGAAAAAGTTTTCAAAAGCCTGAGCTACTTCTAAATTTGTGTTTTTAATTTCATCATTTATCATTAATTTAAAATTTTCGTTTCGATGTTTAGATTTCCCAGTTTCGTTGTTTACAAATTTCCAAGTAGTTTTTGTTATGTTGGTACTGTTTTTAATATTATTTTTAATGAATTTAGACTTAGCTTCTCTACAAACCTGTCTAAAAGTTTTAGAATATCGTTTAACATAATCAGCAAAAGATTTTGATTTATTATATGACCTTTCATCATAAAGATCGTACAATTTTTCCCTGCTCCTATGAATTCCTACGGTTGCCCAATCACTAAACAATAATTTAACGCTAACTTTAATTTTTTTAGATTTAAATACATTGTCATATTCTGTTTTAGCAAGACTAAATACTGAGTTATATAATTGATTTGGATTTTGATGATATGACAATTCAGGTAATTTTTGTATGATATTTTGTCTATAACGATTTAGTCTACTTTCGTTTACCGGTACACACGTAATATCTTGTTTAAGTGCCCTCTCAATGTTAATTTTGAAAGTAGCTAGCTGACCAGTGTGGTCGGAGCTTAGTTTATTTATGACAGACGCGTCTTCGTGTTTAATATTTGTGAAAATATTATCTATGCATCTGGCTGAAGTAGCCGTGATTCGCGTGGGCACCGAAATAAGATTCACGAGGTTGTAACTTAAAAATAGTGATTGAAACCTTTTACTGATACTCGAGTTTTCAAGAATATTTACATTGAAATCTCCACAAACAATAATTCCTTTATTAGATTTTGTTGCTTTATCTAAGGCTGCCTCCATAACTTTTTCGAAGGAATCATATTTGGCATCGGGTGGGCTGTATACGCTCATTACTACAAGATGATCAAGTTCTACGCAGGCTATTTCAATAGTTCGCTCAACGGACAGGTTCACGATGTCAGTGCGTTCTTTGTATTTAAACTCATTTTTAAGTAGTATTAATGAGCCGCCGCGTATTGCTATTGATCTGTTGAACGAACTTGCAACCTGGTGATTATTAAAACTGAACATTAACTGGTAATCTCTTAACCAATGCTCAGTTATACATAAAATATCAATATTATTACAATTCATGAAAAGTTCGATTTCTAATTCCTTGCTTAACATGCCCTCAATATTTTGGTGTACTATACTTAAAACAAAGCTATTTCGATTTTTAGTATTATTCGAACAATTTTTATTATTATTTTTTAAAGATAGTTTTGGCAAGATACTAAGACTCAAGTTAGTGGGAGAAGTAGACATCGACGTATTGCCAGAGTTACTCTCTGTTGTCTCAGGTACTAGTTTAAATTAAAATTAAAATTACTTGGAACCAATTCCAAGGTTATGAGGTTTCTATTTCTATTCTGCTCAATAGAAGCAGTTGTCCTGTTAGCCAACATATTGGCTGAATTTGTTAAATAATAAGATAGTAACTCTGCTATCTGTCGTTTATAAACTTTAGATAGATAATATCTATCTTTTGTTACATAAAAATGTTTTCCAATGAAAATATTTGTGTCAATAAAATGAAATTTGTCATGATTGCGACATGTCAAAGTATGTAAGTACTTATTACACCAATGTCGAGTATTATTTTCTAAGTTAGTAAATTTTTGGCTGTAGGGAAAAGCAAACAAAATCACTTGTTTTACATTAGTCATTGAATACAGTTTGTTTGAATATGAAGCAAAGTCATTTCTTGTCGCGTTTCCCCTTCTGCCACTAAATATAATAACAATAGTATTTTTATTAAATTGAGATGCCAACACTGTGCTTAGAATTTTAGAATAATCGGCGCCAGGCATGCAATGATTAATTACTGCCTGACCCATGTAATGACCAAGTTGTAAACCCATATTTTTACCAAGTTCATCACTAAAAATAACAATCTCACACTGTTCTTTATCGCGTGTGTGTGACAAAGACGCATCGTTGTCACTCACCAGCGCGGGCCGCGTCGGCGCCGCCGGCTCCGGCCGCGACACCGGCTCGGCGGCGGCGGCGGCGAGCGGCGGCGACGCCGACTGCGCCGCAGTCAGTTGTGTACAAACGCGCAGTGACGTTGGCTCGGGACACACGGCCGGTACGGATGGGTCTGTTGGAGTATTTTTACAATCGCATTGATTGTTTGTCAAAGACTGAGTAACCTTACTATTATATTTACACGACTCCAACAAACTGTTCATAGCCAGCACATGCTCCTTAATTTCTTTTCGCGCTGAGTCATACTTAGTAGAAATGTGTTCTAAAGATCGTTTTAATGCCGACATTTCTGACTGGAGGAGCAGTGTGTCGCGTTCATAGTTTTCCTTATTTTGTTGTAAACTGATAGTACAAGATTTTATTTCATTAATTAATTCAGTGCGTTCCTTATTACAGTTCGAGTTATTGCAGAAAAGTATATTATTACGCCTAATTAAAGATTGCGTTTTCTTTATGAAATTATTTAGTTTAACAATTTTCCTAGTTTTTTTCCTACTAAAAGACACTGAAGTGATGTGTGAGTTATTGAGTGGACTGTCACACGTTGTGAGGTCAACAGTTTCGACTATTTGTTCTTCAGTAGTCTCCACCGACTGGTGTTGTGTGAGTGAGATGCTAGAACACGCAACTGCAGGAGTGACCAGCTCCTCGAACAGCGACTGGGTGGTAAGTGCACTTTGTGCTGACTGTAGTTCTTTAATTGTCTTATTTAATAAGGTAATTTCCTTATGAGCATCGCGCAATTCTTCTTCCAGGACAGTAATACGCCTCAAGGTGTCTTCAAACGCATTTCCGTCCCGGTCAAAGTTGTCCACTAATTCTTGAAGCCGGTCCCTCTCACCTGTTACGTCCACCAGCTGGTGGTACATTTCTGCCATCTCACTCTTTAACCGTTGATTCCTATTATTGATTTCTAGCATTTCATGCTCACTTTCATCCCGTTCTCTTAATAACTGCTCATTTGTGAGTTTACACTTTTGCAATTCCATTAAAGTGGATTTGAGGTTGTCCTCCAGTTGACGAATAGTTTGGGACCTTGTAGTGTGCATTTTAAAAACAAATAAATAGGAAATTAAGTACCTTGTAGGTTAAATGAGCGGTTACCAAGATTGAGGTTATGTTCCGTTAGGTAAATACCGTAATATCCACTAAAACATTTGCACTAAGATAAAAACACGTAAAATAAACTGTTAAATACGTTCTGTTTTCGCTAAACTACTTAAGATTACTTAATTATTACTTAATTATGACGTAGTATTCAAATATTGAACCTACTACCACTAACGGTTTTTGTCGTTCACTTATTACAATAAAAACGTGATTTCCGCACAGTTTTTGCACTAAATAACTTAAATTATAAATAATTATACTAATTTGACTTTGAATAAACTTGGTATGGGTCGTATATTAATAAAAAAGTATATATTTTACACGGAGCTCGAATGTTTACAACTTGGCCGTTCAGTGTTGCCACCACAATCCCATTAATTAATCCAATTGTCCGGAATTCGGAAAGCCGACATACTCCGGTCCGCGGTGGTCGCGTGTGCTGCGCCGGCGCAATCGTCGAGGCATTATCATAATTGATGAAAGCAGGAGGATCTGTAACTGAGTGATATTTGAGCAGTATACTCTTTGTTTTCAGATGAAGGTTCTTTATTACTTGATACAAATTTTCATTTAAAAAAATATTCTCTATAATATAAACTCAGAGGCATGCATCATACAATTATTAGGCATAAAACCGAAATAAATCTACACTATCTACGCAGTGTACGTACCGTAGGGTTTAAGGGCACAATAGGACTTAAACCATGCTTAAATAATAATAAAAAATATTAGAAAAATAATTCAATTAAAAATATAACCCCGGCGCTTACACTGGCCACAAAGGTGCCCAGGTAATACCAATTAATAGTGATAGGTTTGTGTCGAATTTTACATAGACTGATCCTACTTATGCTTGTTTTATAGACCTTAGTAAAGCCTTTGATGTTTTGCATGGTCGTTCAATCTGATAATACTTTATTTTCAGTGAAATAGGTATATAGTTTTGCTGATATTGATGTAAACATAGGTAATTAGGTAGGTCTATTTCATTAAGGAATCGCTACGTCTACGGATAATTAAAATCATTAATTTTTATGTAATTTTTTTGGATATACTGCACAACATGTTTCAGCTGAAAATCTCCGGTGTAAATGTACGAAACACAGTTGCGGCTGACAGCCGGTGCGTCTCAACAAAAACCTGTCATTGCCATACATTGTTACTGGAAAGTGTTTTGCGACAAGAAGCAGCTCGGACGCACTCACGCGCGACGCACATTTTACGCTCAACGGGTGACATTTGTAAAGATAAGTTTATGGCTCTATCGTGCCTCTAGATTTGTGCATTCCAGACGGAAGAAGAATACTGATAGAGTGCAGTAGAAACGATTGCGAAGCTATTTGAAGTTAACCAAAGCATCGATTAAATTTAAGCAACTTTCTTCAGTAATATTGCGAAAGAGCTACATATTTTACAGGCCAGATAAACGCCGCAGACGACGTTTATTAAATAATTGTTCACAGAAAATTGTAAATTACTTTAATTCTATATTTCACAGAAACTTCTTTTCTATAGTCGCCATATCTATTCATCAGCATATCGACACGCAGCATCACAATTTTTCAACGCTCCATTCAATTAGTCGGCATCTAATTACCTATAATAATCCGCACCTAGCCACCTGCGCCCGCGCCGCTGCCTGGGCATATCGTTAAAACTCGATTGTGGAAGAGAAAAAAATAATTAACGGTTGGTCCGCAATCAGAAGTGGCGCCCGGAATCGGCAAGAGCTATTATTATTTTATTTGCTGTTATTTACTGTAGATAAACACGCGAAAGACCATGCGTTACTTTCTGTAGGTACTTATTTACAACTTCCGTCCATAGATAGTGAAATTATAATAATCAAATATTGCACGTTAAAATTTAATTTTTATGTGTATTTATTTATTAATCTGCTCTGTTTTTTGTGTTTAGCTCCTCTACCCGAAGTTTGTCTGTAAGAGATCGCTCTTAGTGATAAAGCCGTTATATTTTTTTTGAAATATATATCTTGTTTTCTGATTTTCATACTGTGCATCGAAGTAAATTATTGTGGTATCTCTTTTAGAACTTTGCAAAAATTAAACCATCAAGTAGAACTTCTCAATCTTTCACGTTTCACTCCTTGGTATTTAAAATTAAGTGAGATGCAAGCAAGTGGAGCGCTATCTTACTGATATCATGTTAAAACTTTTTCTAATTATAATAATTTCGTAAGTTTTAATTCCACGTCTAGCTAGACGGTGAAAATTACAGTTAGAACAATAAAACATGTCAAAATGGTTGAAATATAGCTGGCAAAATATTCTTGTAGAAATGTGAGAGGGGCTCGCAGCGCGGAACGGGATCCTAATTAAATTAACTGGAGCGAGACTCGCTCGCGCACGTTAATGCCGAAGATTTTTTTCTGGACAAGAATTAAAACCAGTGATTTTTGTTGGTTAACTATCCAAAAGGTAGTTTTATGGCTTCATTATTTCACTAAGCTGAGACTTTCGAATTAAGTTGCGCGCGTCGTCACCTACTTACATAGAAAGTAGATGATTATGATATTTATGATGACACTCATATCAGCAGATTATGCTTTTCTTTACCTTAACTTGTGTGGAATAATTATAATTGTGCTAAATCGAGAAAGAATTTGATTAAATATAAAACTAATCTACGTACGACTAAAATGTCTTCTGCAGAGTGAGGAGAAAAAAAAGATTTAGTTTATTTACTTTATTGTATTTGACTTGTGTAAGTAAATGTAATAATATATAATTTTACGTAAAAAAGGCCAGGGTAAGGCCACAGTGGACTTCACGAAGTGTTAAATTTCCGAAAATTATTAAGTAAATTGCCATTCAGTTTCTTATACCGAACTATATACATGAAAAGGAAGGTTAATGTTTTTGAGAGTATGCGAACAAGTAAACTATTTCTCACGGGCTGCTATCCAAACAGCTCAGACTTTATTAAATTTCGAATTCGAAATAACGATTATCAAATGCAAAATGTAGTTACCTATACATATACATACATATTTACATATCACACCTTTAGCGCCTGCAGAGTAGGCAGAGTGTTAACAGGCGTAGAAATGCGGTCGTTATCGCCACGTCTGATAAAAATATTTTATATCCGTTTCTGAAAGATCGTTTATCATTATCACTGTACAACCTGTACAGTGGTAAGTGTCATAATAAGAGTCAGCCTTAGTGTCTTTTAACGACACCCGCGGGAAAGAATTTCGGTGATGATAATCTAAGCCCGCTGCCAGCATCACACGGCTCAATGAAAAACCTTGAAATTATGGTATTATTCGGCTATTTGTTTTTTATAACACAAACTTACAATTCTTACTTCCATGCATCAGATAAACCAAGCTTGGTAGACACTACTTTAGGACTCTAGATATTATGTAAATGCACAAAATTCCTTGATTTTAAAAATATTTTTTTTACTTTCATAAAAAATAATTTTTTTTATCCTCATCCACCTCATCATCTCATCCCACTTTGCATCCCACTCTCACAGTCACAGCCCACACTAGACTTTTGCCTCCCCCCTAAGGTTAAGGTGCTCCCGGGGCAACCTCTTTATTTTTGTAGGAGTAGCGGTGGTGTAGTATGAGTAAAAACAAAACGCGTTTGACGTCTGTCAGTCACCCAACATTTTGAGGTTATATTTGTACTTTTCGTCCGTATTTTCCGTACGATTTTCTCAATTCCTATATGAACTAACTGATAAAAATAGTGAGTTTAGTGCGAAACAACAATGGCGTTCTCTCCGCTAAGGATGGGACTACACAGGATGGTGCAGAGGGCTTGCTATACAACTCTACTGAAGCGGCCCATGGCCTACAAAAGTTCTATTTCCTTGGAAACCCTATACCCAAACAGCTCTTTGAAGCTCCACACACCCACATTGGTGAGCAAAACCATTTAGAGTACGATTTTACGTTCATTTATAATAATAGCTTTACAAGAAGAAGGTTAGCTTTATACATACCTACATAAAAACGTCTCTTTCCCGGGACAGAGACAACATCTTTCCACTTACTACGATCCTGACACACCTCTTTCGCTTCCTCAACATTCAAGGTTAAGTTAATGAAGACTAGAAACAAGTGACAGGCAGTGCCCCGGAGCCCTCGGAAAAACAAAATAAAAACAATCCATGGATTTTGACATAGGAGAGTTTAAAAAATCTGATTGTTTTACTCGCATGCTAGTGTTGTAAGGAGCTCTCTATGCTGGCGACAACACTTTTTATTGTATTTCCACCAGTGTGCTATAGGATGGTATATGTGCTAAAGGATGGTCTGGCAAATATAGTAATTTAATTAACACATTGGGGAATATGTTACAAGGCCTAGGATATTTTTGTGCCCCAGTGCCTTTGGTGTCCTAGCTACACCATTTATTGTGGAGTTTTAAAAAGTATATCTTATATTTTTCAGAGCACAGACTCTTCAGAGAAGTGGAATGGCTTCATACCAATGGACAAACTGGACGTCACATACAGCGCCAGCTCGGGGCCTGGTGGGCAGAATGTCAATAAGGTGATCAGGATAATAATAAGGCTTGATTTATTTTTAAAAACACTGAACAACATGTATAATCAAAACCAAAACAACAAAAATTAAGAGCATTCCTGAGCAATAAAATTTGACTTCAGATGATGAATGTGACTTAAGCTAGGATTCGGGCTAGGTGAGCCTTCGGGTTGCTGAGGTCAGATGGCAGTCGCTCTGTGTAAAAACTTGGTTCTACATCAAAACCCCTAGGTTAGGTAGCTGACCCTGACAGAGAATGGGATAAGGCAAAGAGAATGATGCTGAGCATTCCTGAGTGCTCCCAGTTTTCAGTCTTTATTCAGATACATTCTCTGGTTTTGTTCACGAGTATGCCTCTAGAGCTATAATTCTTTTTATTTAAATAAGGCCTACTAAAGGCATGCCCCTATTATTTTACTTTTCCCAAAAAAATAGTAATTATGAAATGGAAAATAAGCATTTTTAGTTTTCTTTGGAAAAAGATTGGTCATATTTACTTCTCGTAAGTATAAGACATTATAACGGGTTTTAACTCACGGTAGGGATATATCGAGCACCCAATATTTCAAGAAGATGTTGCAGTTTCTAAGGTCACCAAAGGATCGATTTCCATTAGAATGTCCAGGGGTGTATAAAATAGCCTGTAGTTGTGGTAGTTGTTACATTGGTCAAACTAAGCGGACCATCTCCACCCGTGTCAAAGAGCACATAAAGGCAGTGAAAAACAATGAAGCACATAAGTCTGCCATTGCGGAACACCTGCTTGAGTCTGGTCCAAACCACTGGATCGAATTACATAATCCAAAAGTACTTTCGACCGAACGCCACTACATACCAAGACTGGTAAGCGAGGCTATTGAAATCACCAAGTACAAAAATTTCAATAGAGAAGATGGCTTCAAATTGTCAAGTACATGGAATCCAGTGGTAAATTTGTGTAAAAATAAGTTTGTGTCTAAACCTGCAATAAAATCATGCCATACCGTTAGTGTGTGTTATCGAGATGACTTTCGAGTGAGTACCGATAGTGACCAAAGTGTTTTTTTTTTTTTTTTTAATTCTGGCGTCACATCTCATGGGTGGAGACGTATTTTGCCAATGTCAAAGTAGTCAGGTCGTCGGTAAGGTTAGACTGATGTAAAGTTAAGTGGCATTACGCCGAGGGAGAGTCCACAACACAGTGATCCTAGTCTGACGACTAGGGGCTGTGTTGCGCAAAATTATGTAGTACAAAAAACTCGATAGTAAAATTTTCTGCACCACGTGGAGACCGCTCGTCACTATTGCACAATGCCGAATATATGCATTAATTACAATTTCCTATTTAATGAACACTTTCAGAATAGTTTGTTGCTTAATACACTATCAGAATTATTCACCAAACACTCAAATGAACAAGAAATATCAAATTATAACCAATACACGACCCGCCATGATGGAATACCAACGAGCGACCGACCAAAGTGTTCCGAAAAAACGCAGAAGAATGAGGGTAGATAGATATGTTTGCCTTTAGCCGTCACCCGCAGCCGCTCCAGTTTACCCGTGATCATGGCGATTGCAACATCGCCGAAATATTGGGTGCTCGATATATCCCTACCGTGAGTTAAAACCCGTTATAATGTCTTATAGTTTTAGTGATAATAACCACGGAACCTTAAATCAAGTGTTCTCGTAAGTATTCTTTGAAAAAATAATATAATAGAGGCATGCCCTAACTAATGCAATAAAAAAAAAGAATTATATTTCTAGACTAGAGGCATTATTTAGGGAAAATAGGGTGTATAGTTTCTTGTTAGACTATACAATCTTTACGAAGATGATGCAGTCTTGTTGAATGATAGATGGTATTCTTGAATAATGTAGTTTTATTTCTTGTTACAATGTGACAATCGATAATAACTTGTTAATATTAACGAAAGCGAGTGCACGATGCGCTTGTATGACGTGAACTTATTTTATGTTACATAGGTAAAAAGTAAATTAGCTGATTCAGGCTGTGCGGTCGTACGAGACCGTACATAGGGAAATTTAAATGAAAACCCAGAGGGAATGAGGCTGAATGTTGCCTAAACAAAATTGTAAAGAGTGATAATTATTTAGCCTTTATTTGCAGGTGCACACAAAAGTTGACCTTCGGTTCAAGCTGAGTGAAGCAGAATGGTTGGATCCTGAAATCAGAACTAGAATTGAAGAATTGGTATGTTCCTTGAAATATTTTGTAAAAAAAAGATTATCTACCTACCTAGAGAAGAGTAAGAATATCAGACTAGACCTAGTAAGGTAGTGCAGTGGTAGTGTACCTGTCTTTTTTACGTGTGATGTTTTTTGTGATGTGTGTGACTACTGGGATGCCGTGTGGTGCCGGCTTAGAATAGCTAGCATCACCTCATTTCTCTCCCGTGGGTGTTGTAGAAGCCGACTAAGGGACTCTAGGGTTTCATGTCTATTGCAATTTTTGGCGGCAGTCTGTCACTCTCTCTCTCTTTCTCTTTTCGTGTGGGACACCGAATCGCCCAACGACCCGATGAACCCTAGTGTCAGAATTTTTCAACCGCCTTCTACAAGTAGCAGGCTTCTGACATGGTTGTGTAACGTAACGACCGCCGTCTAAGTAATTATAGACAGCAACCGGGACCTACGGCTTAACGTGCCATCCGAAACACGGAACCATCTTACTTACGGACAATCGGGTGGTTCAGCCCGCAATGTCCTAACCAGACTGGGAACAAATTCACAAAGAGATAAAATATCAACTTTGTGGGTGACCCACCGAGAATCGAACTCGGGACCTTCTGCGTCAAAGGCAGTCGCGCTACCACTGCGCCACATCGGTCGTCAACCTGTCACTGTAGTGATCCACAACGACTCTCAAATATTTGTGAGATGTGGCGATAACAACCGTTATGTGATGGTCCTATGCTCTGTCTATACCGCCAGGGACAAAGGAATAATTTGTCGATACGTATGTATGTATGTTATTCCACTTCCAGCACAGCAACAAGCTATCCAAAGAGGGCTACCTGATCATCCGCTCGGACTTGACCAGGTCGCAGCAGCTGAACCTGGCGGACTGTATGCAGAAGCTCAGGAACATGATAAGGGACGCCTGCGTCACCAAGAGGCAGCCCACTCCTGAGACCGAGGAGAGGATTAGACAAAGGTAAGAAACTGCTAGCAAAATCAAAATGTTTTTATTTCCATGTAAAGTTACAAATAATAAAAAAATATCCTGGACAATTCACACAGCACCATCTAGGCCCAAGCTAAGTATAGCTTGTACTATGGGAACTAGATAGCTGATACTAATACTTATTATACTTTTAGAAATTATCACTAGATAAATGGAGTCTAGCTAATTGTAGCCTAAGATACAGGATCTAATTTTTTAAGGTGTTTACTATGGTGTCCTAAAACTTGATCAAAGAGACTAAACTCTAGCTTGAAATGGATGGTCATGATGATCTATGGGTCCGCACCCATGAAAAATAGACACGAAACCATATGTAGATATGATAAAAGGTAATAAGTAAAGGATGGATATAGAATATCAAAAGGAGGAAAAATGGTGTGGAAACCATACTCTGGCTAGACTCTATAAACTTTTGTGTTGTGGGGCGATCAAAACCTTGACTCTTCGGCTGTCAACTATCTACTTTTTAATCTACTACTCTATAAGATCTTTCAGTAGTGGTTTGGCTTTTTTGCTAATTCTGAATTTAGCAGTCACTAAAGATTTTTGATGAATTGAGAACCTCCTCCGTAGTTTTTGTTAGTTAAATTTCTAAAATATCTTGCACTATTTCATGTCGGATTTTGTACCATATATTTTTTTTCCAGGCATCTTAAAGCAGCGCGGATGCGCGTGGCAGTGAAGCGAGAGGAGTCCATCAAGCGCGCTCAGAGGCAGCCGCCGACTGTTGTAGACTTATGATTCTACCATTAAATTGAGCATACCGGACCTTAAAATGAGCTATATTGAAAGCTTGGATACATCATCATCACTACATCAGCCTATAGCAGTCCGCAGTCCACTGCTCGACATAGGCCACCCCCAGGGTACGCCACAATGAACGATCTCCCGCTTTCGCTATCCAGTCGCTACCAGCCGCTCTCTTTAAGTCATCGGTCCCTCTGGCCAGAGGGCGTCTAGCGGTACGCTTGCCGAGGCGTGGTCTCCACTCGAGAACCCGCGCTCTCCACCGGCCATCGGTTCTACGACAAATGTGGACTTTGGATTAATTACCATTTACTCCATCGAAAAGAGTGGGAGACGCGCTGTACAGGGTGTCAGGAAAAGCAGTAACTTCCAACAACTTTCTCCAAAGAATATACATACATACATATATCACGCCTTTATCCCTTGCGGGGTAGGCAGAGCGTTAACGACCGTAAGAATACGGTTGCTATCGCCACGTCTGACATTTTTGAGAATTGTTTTCTAAGGTTGTTTCAGAAAACATGTGTATCACTATAGTGACAGGTTGTCAGCCTGGCGCCTAAAAATTGTAATACACCAATACTCTCGAGTCCCTTAGTCGCCTCTTACGACACCCGCGGGAAAGATGTGGGGTGATGCAATTCTAAGCCGGCATCACACGGCATCCAAAGAATATACTTATGTCAAAATATAAAAAAAATTGCTGTTAGGATTTTCGCAGCCATGGAATTCTTCTTTCTTTTTACAACGACATAATGGACCCTAGTGTCAGAATTACTCAACCGCCTTCTACAAGTAGAAGTCTTCTGTCATGGTTGCTCGATGACCGCCGTCTTAGTAATCATAGACAGCAGCCTACGGCTTAACGTGCCATCCGAAACACTGAACCATCTCCAGTCAGTGGACGATTCAGGGTTTTTTATATGATGATGATAATGATCGTAAGCCAAAGTTTTCTTACATTTATGTAGGCTCATTTTTAGGTTTATTAATTCTAGTGTGTTAAACTGTTTTGATAGTGAGACCTAGTTAGCCTGTACAAAATAGATAATAAAATAATTTACGTTTATTTATTTTACTTTTTTATTTCTTTGGACCACTTTTTATGTTATTAAATCTATTAATCACACCATCTCGATCAGAGAAAGAAACGATCCCGAATTATATTGGCAAATTCATTCGGGATCGTTTGTCTCTATCAAAATATATGACATATGAGCGGGATGTCAAAAATAATGTTGCCCTTTCGGGATCGTTTCTTTAAAAAATCTAGTTTTAATTTTAATTATGTATGGTAGATCCAAGGGTAGACCTTAACAGAAACGCCTGCTTAAAGTATAAATGCAACAAATAACTATTTGCTATTCATTTCTTATCAGGCATTATTTTTCAGGATTTGCATTTTAACTATCAGATCAGTTTAGACTGCCCCCACATTGGGCGTTGGCCGAGCGTACGCGTTTCCTGAGCGTACTGCCGGCGTTTGCGCGGCGCGAACGTCGCGTCAGCGCACCGTCTGCGGGGCGCAGGCTCAGCGTTGTCCAGCGCCGCGCGGGCGCTGCGTGAACGCCGCGCAGACGCCGCGCTTACGTCGCGTTCCACAGGCGTTCGGCCGCCCGTGTCCCCCGCGCACATTCCCCCTCGCGCCCGCTAGCATCTCAGTTGCGGCCGAACGCCCGTGGAACGCGACGTAAGCGCGGCGTCTGCGCGGCGTTCACGCAGCGCCCGCGCGGCGCTGGACAACGCTGAGCCTGCGCCCCGCAGACGGTGCGCTGACGCGACGTTCGCGCCGCGCAAACGCCGGCAGTACGCTCAGGAAACGCGTACGCTCGGCCAACGCCCAATGTGGGGGCAGCCTTAGAGCTAGAATTAAAATAGAGAACCATAGTAGTCAATGTAATTATATTAACTACCTACATTGACTGCTAAGGAGTATGCTCAATTTAATGCATCGGTACTATAATAGAAAGGGTAGTTCTGGAGTAAAAATTAAATATTGGACACAGGATAATAATTGTAGATTATAAATGTGTGTGTATTTCTATCTGTGCTAGTCTAAGTCTTGCTTGGTGTCTCAAAAACTTACTGACCTAATAGTAACTACTTAGGTAAAACCACAAAATAGAAATTATAATAAAGTAATTTCATAAGTATCTGCTGGTTTTTTTACTTATTTTCGGTGCTCTCTTCCTATCTTTTCGTGAGGGACACAAAGTCGTCTAACGACCCGATGAACCCTGGTGGCAGTTTTATTGCTATAAAACCTTAGATATGATATAGACTATTTGTCTATGGGAGAAAAAACGGCACGATGGGACTGGGAGAAACGTCGGGACTCCCGTTACCATGGATACCAAAGATTATCAACAAAACATTGTCAAATTGAGTTTCGCAAGGAAAATATTTTGTAAAAATTAGGAGTTACGATTCACGATGTCGTATAGAGATTTGAGGAGTAAGTACTTAAATTTTAGTTCTTTTTGTCGAATAGATGACTATTTCTTAATGTTTTTCGTGCAAACACTTAATTCTTGAACCAGACATCAGTTAAGTGGTAGTATCGGACAAACATGTTTTTCGTAGTGTTCCTTTACAAGGACATACATACATATCACGCCTTTCTCCCTTCTGGGGTAGGCATAGCGAAAACGGCCGTTAACGGTAGCAATCGCCACGTTTGACAAATATTGAGGGTCCTTTTGGATGGTGTATCACTGTAATGGCAGGTTGTCGCCTAAAGTTGAAATACACATGAAACCCTCCTGGCGGAATCATAATGAAAATGCCATAAAACAAGAAATTGAATTGAGTCCCTTAGTCGATCTTACGACGCCCGTGGTGATGCTATTCTAAGGTATCACACGGCAGGAAGAACATCTAAACATAACAATTGCATGATCAGATTTCAGCGAAGCGATGCGCGCTCTAGGGTTTCCACGGCCGATATCCTTGGAAAGCTTCAGGACCCCCAACTGGGAGCTGGTGGAGGAATGCATGCGCTGGTTGGCTGCTAGACTGGAGCCTGATACGGTTCTGGCAGGAGGGAAGGACACCATGGAGCAGCGGGTGGCTTTAGTGACCCATGCTGCTCAGCTTTTCGTAAGTTATTCATTCTCCCTAGGTTATCTTAGTTTCCAAGCCTTACAAGCTTTATCTTAACTGGGAGCTGGTGGAGGAATGCATGCGCTGGCTGGCTGCTAGACTGGAGCCTGATACGGTTCTGGCAGGAGTGAAGGACTCTATGGAGCAGCGGGTGGCTTTAGTGACCCATGCTGCACAGCTTTTCGTAAGTTATACTACTTAGATTTTCTTAGTTTCCATGCTTTGTATGCTTTGTAAGCCGTCTGATTGCATATTACCTTCATACGGCCGTAGAAAGAAATCATGGCAGCGTAATATACGGGTATGGACAGGAATCAGTGCTGCCCAACTGTTTCGCCTCGCAAAAGATAGAAAGAAATCTGCCAACCTTCTAGAAGAAGTATAATGCAGGATTGCCATTGCAAGTATCTTTGATCAGCAAGTGCCTTATTGTCCATCTTTTACCTTGATCCTCAGCATTCTCGCGCCAACTTGAAACTCAACGGCAAGAAGATCTACGGAGCTGACGGCTGGGCAGTCAGGGAGCTGCTGAAGGTGGCAACACTGCTGAGGACCGCGCTGGAGTCTCCACCGCCTGATGAGCAACGCGCCGAGTCGGGGCAGTTCAATTATGATATCAGCAGTAGAGTAAGACGTCATCATCTTCAATAGCTACAGTAGTCTTGTGGACTGTCCACTGTTGTACGTGGAGAGATCTTTGCTCTGATCATCATTCTCCTTGCCTTATCCCGTTCTCTGTCAGGGTAGGCTACCTAACGTAGAGAATTTGACGTGGAACCAAGTTTTTACACAGATAGACTGCCGTCTCTGCAACCCGAAGGCTAACCTGGCCCAAATCCTCCTACGATAAGTCACTTTCAAATATCGTCTGAATTCAAGTTCACGATGTTTTTCCTTCACTGTATGAGGAGGTTTGAAATTTTCTGAATTCGCCTCTACATCACCTTTTAAAACATCACCTCCAGATGTCTCCCCTTGTTATGTTTAGGCAGCAAAAAGACCCTGAGGCTTGGCCACCAAAGCCACTAGCGCAGTGTTTCGAACGTTGAAAGACGGGTTATGCCTTTACGGGTCTACATTTTGTTACAGTTGGGAGAAATTAAGCAGGCGCGTGCATTGGCTACTGACATCACTGCACAGGGCGCTTTTCTCTATGATCTACTGGCTAGGGAACCTGAAAATAAGGTAAGCAGAAGGCACAAACAATCCTGAAGAATGCTCACGTTGATGTCTTCTATAATTGATGAATCAACAAATTGTCTAACGGCCTTTATTAGATACAGACTTAAGTTACCGTACGACAAAACAACTTATTATGCTTACATATTTTCCAAAACTAGTGATATTTCTTACGCAGGAGCACCGCGAACAAACCCTGGCTCGTCCTCTCGACATGTCAGCGATGGAAGCGTGTCTCCGCCGTGCCTTAGATGCTGTCGCCGAACGCGTCACGTCAGCTAAGGAACAGATTGACAATGTAGCAGCTAGTGAAGCAGCGTTGGATGCTAAACTAGAACGGCGCCGTGCTGAGTTGCAGCGAGCTGAAAAACGTCTCCATACTGTGCAGAAGATCAAGTATGTGATGTAGATGGTCATTATTAGTATATACGTAGTATCTTCAAGGCCGTATTAGTGATTTAAGGGAATGAACAAAATGACAATGTAGCCGCCAGTGAGGCAGCGTTCGAAGACGTCGTGCTGAGCTGCCTAGTTGAAATCCCATCTCAATCTTACTTCTTGCTAGCAAGCTTACGTTATTCCCCTGTACTGTTAGACCAACGACCTCCTATTCCTGGGAATATGTTCAGTTTTATCTGTAAGTAACTTCTGATGTCTGTATATATTAGCTGTATAAGTTCCAATTGGTTCCGCTGCCAACAGAAGCCCTCAAAAATCATATATTGTTATTTGTTTCCCAGGCCTGCTTACCAGGGTGAGCTGACGGCTTTAGAGGGTGAGATCGAGACGTTGTGGGACCAATACGTGCTGCGGTATCGCTGTGTGGAGCAGCTCAAACACCAACTCAGCATGCTGGAGATCAACCAGGCTGAGGTAACCAATAAACACTAGGACTGTGTCAAATGTAGCGTCCAGATGCCGAGTGCTGCCGACTTAGAATAGCATCACACCATATCTACCGTTCTCCGTCCGTTTTCAAATGGCGACCACGGGTCGGAAGACGTAGTGTTAGACGGCCTTCCACAAGGTGGGCAGCTGATCTGGTGAAGACGCCAGTTGATGCAAGTTGCGCAGGATCGTTCTCTTTGGAAATCGTCCACTGCTGGATATGGGCCTCCCCCAGATTGGGGGTACTGCCATACTCACTACGCTTGGCAGGCGGGTTGGCGAGTGTAGTGCATGATATTATAGATAATATTCACGAGGAGAGCTGCTGCCCATTCCCTGATTTCATCCCTTAGTCGCCTCTTACGACACCTTTGGGCAGAAATGCGGTGATGATGCTATACTAAGCCATTATAGCCTTTTATGTATCAATACAGGAAATCTAGAGGATTCAAGAGTGTTTTTTATTTCATAGGCTGCTGAAGAGCAGCAAGCGGCCATCATGCAGCTAATCCACAAGTACGAGGCTGAAGACGTGCTCGGGAAGCTCAGCGACTCCGAAGACATGGACTCTTCGGATGATGAGAAGGATCTGAGCGAGGTGAAGCAGCCGCGACCCGCCACCAGGCCTAAGACCAGGCTTAGGATCAAAACTGCAGGTAAAATACCGAAATACACAGGTATAATATGAACCGCGAATAGTCTCGCAGAATGATTTAGGTAGAAAGTAATAGGTAGATTTGATTTTGTAAAGGCTAGAAATATGTAGGTACCGAATTTTTATAGATCACATCACAGATCACATCAGCCTATAGCAGTCTACTTCTGGATATAGGCCTCCTCCAGGGTACGCCACAATGAACGATCTGCTGCTTTCGCCATACAGTACCAGCCGCTCTCTTCGTCCAATTGTACGTTTGCCGATAAGTAGTTATCTCGACAACCCGCTTACTCCATCGGCCATCGGTTCTACGACAGATAGCCCACTGGCACTTCAGTCTGTTTAGTTTGGATTATAGATGTAAAAAAATATAGTTTTTATTTTATAAACACTTGGTTTATACGGCTTTATGTTGTGTTCTTAGGAGGCCCAGCGGCAGAAGCACGTCGTGCCTTCGGAAGTATGGCAGCCAGAGACTCCCTTGACGAGATCCGTGATGAAGACAACTCGCAATCCGACTCTGATTTCTCTGATCGACAGATTTATGGTACCTATGTATTTTTGCCTTATGTGTGGTGGTGGCGGCTTAGAATAGTATCACCCTATGTCTCCCCGTGGGTGTCGTAAAAGGTGACTAAGGAATGGATCCAAGGAACGGGAAGTAGCTTTCCCTGTAAATATCTGCAATATCTTACACTGCGCTCGCTGATTCGCCTGCCAAGCGTGGTGAGTATGGCAATACCTCCCAATTGGGGGAGGCTTATGTCCAGCAGTGAACTGTTGTGGCTGTAGAAATAGAAGTGTTTTTGCCGTGTGCTTCCGGCTTAGAATTGCCGTGTGCATTCCTATCCCGCGGGTGTCATAAGAGGTGACTAAAGGACTCAAGGGTTTCATGTGTATTACAGTTTTAGGCGACAGGCTGACAACCTGTCACTTTTTTTTTTATCTATGATGGGCTTACTCTTGACCAATCTTACCCTAGAGCAGAGATGGGATCTACGGTGGAGCGAGCTTGCCCAGAAGATGCCTATTCACTCTAGACTTAAAGAGATTCAGGTTATATGCACTCGGAAATACAGAGGCAGGCAGGGAATTCCATTCTTTAGCCGTGCGCATAATGAAAGATGATTTGAAGCGCTTAGTGCGTAATGTGGGTATTTCAACTAAGAACGGATGGTAGCCGGCCGTGCGTCTGGATGTCCGATGGAAGAAAGGAGACGGTGGTATGAGCTCATGCAGCTCACGCTCACACTCTCCGAAGTACAATCTATAATAGACCGATAGGCAAGCAACCTTACGGCGGTGAGCCAGGCTGGGAAGCTTGGTCGCCACCAGTTTTTTATCGCCTATTAATCTCTTGGCTCTGCGTTCCACCGAATCCAGTGCAGCAAGTTGGTATTTCGCCGAGCCATCCCAAAGGTGACAGCAGTACTCCATGCACTACAGATACACGAATCATTTGAAAGGTCCTCAATATCTGTCAGACGTAGCGATAGCGACCGTATGCGGCCGTTAACGTTCTACCTATCCCGCGGGGGATAAAGGCGTGACCTGTGTATGTATGTAGGTATCTATGTGTATGTTATTACTGTAAAATTGTGTGGTCAGGAGGCGGTGACAGCGTGTCATCTCGCTGGACCCGTCCGCGCCCTCGACCCGGCACCAGGACCTTGGCTGCTGCTGACGATGACGACGAGTTCGCTGACCTTATTGAAGGTAAAATTATCAAGTTCCGAAATTAAGTAGGTACTGAGAACCCCACAATACAGACTTCTTCAAATTGTGTCCACTGTTGAACGTGTGCCTACTAACTTTACCTACTTACAATTTTACGTGTAGATTATTATATCTTTATATCGTTTATATCATCCCTAAAGTCTGGAAGAAGAAAGGGAGGCCTTTGCCCAGCAGTGGCACACTCTAGGCTAAAATAATAATTGTAATAAAAACTTGTTTTTATTCACTACCAGCTGGCCCATTTAAAGATAGTAAGTAAAATGAAGATAAATGCCTTTCTTATTGTGCTGCTATGATTGTTTCATAACTATATTCTACTGCTTAAAGGTCGCCTTTGGTCCAAAAAATCAGTGCTTGTAGCCCTAATACTTCGAAGCTTTACTTATCATGGTGCCCAAGTATTTTCCAGCAAACTACTAGAGCGTCCTAAGCTAGATTTATGATATTTGTATAGATGCATAGACAGCTCCTTTAATTTTTTTGGTTTTACTTGCCATCACATCAGCCTTATCACATCAGTCCAGTCCACTACTGAAAGTAGGTCTCCCCCAAGGCATACCACAGCGCCATTTTTCTAGGCAGTTGCTACCAGCCGCTCTCATCAGTCCATCTGTTCCGAGGGCGTCCTGCGGTACACTTGCCGGGGCCTGCACCCGAGAACCCTTTTATTCCATCATCCATCGGTCAACAACAGTTGCGGCCAGTTCCCACATCAGCTTACTACACTTCCAGATTATGTCTTGCCTAGCATCATAAAAAGCTTTTAGTTCTTTGACAGATTGATCTGCAAAACTCTTTAAAGAAACCTTAACTCCAACAGGTGTGGAAGGCGGTGAAGAGGGCGATTCTCTAGGCAGTTCTTCGGAGAGCGAGCTTCGTCTGACAAGCGCGCGGCCCAGCGCAGCGCCGGGACGCACTTCGGCGCTCAGCGACAATGAGTTCTAAACCTTCTGCCGTAAGATTCATTATTCATTGGCAGTATTCAGGCAGAGATTGAGCCGCGGTAGCGTATTAATGGCGTAAGTAGCAGGGTCAAATCCTGCCTGTGGTAGAAAATTTTGCGAGTTTCCTATAGTTACACATTGGTTCTAATTGTAAGGCTGACAAAACATTTCAACGTGATAATAATTACAAACACGAGGCAGGCACAGAGAGTGTTCCTGAGGGCGCCTAGTTTTCACCCTTTTCATACAAACGTATTATATTCCCCGGTTTTCTTCCCGGGTAAAGTCTCTAGAGCAACAATACCTTTTTAAATAAAATTAGTCCTACCAAATGCATGCCCCTATTACTTATTTTTAAACAATTATGAAATGAAAAAAATAAAATAGTTACTATTTTCGTTTTGAATGTAAAATAAATAAATCTATATTTCCTTCTCATAATTATTTTTCGAAAAAGAAAATGTAGAAAAAAGAATTGTAACTCTAGAGGCATTACTCAGGAAGAAAACAGGGGAATACGGTTGTATGAAAACCCGACGCTAGAGATAGCTTTGTAAAATGGGCGCTATGGCGTGACAGGTTTGTAATGCTCATGAACTCTCGAGTCCCTTAGTCCTATCTTACTATATCCGCGGGAAATACAGTTTTGACGGTTTTAACAGTAATTTTAATGTCAATCGAAACGTCGACGTCAATAACGTCTCAACGTCATTATTTAATGAGTAAATGTCTTAAAACATGAATCATTTACTTCATGAATTACTCTCTACTTACTTCTACAGCTACAACAGTCCACTGCTGGACTAGGTCCCTCCCCCGAATTGGGGGGTATTGTCATACTCACCGCGCTTGGCAGGTGGATTGGCGATGAATCGGTTATTCGTATAATATCTTACTTACTTACTTAATTACTTCGCCGGCTCGACGACCCAAAGGTACCAAAGATAAATAATTATTTACTTATCGATTTCAATGATTGCACTATTTATTGTATTTCTCCTATTTAGAATCTTTTTGGTTTAATAAAACAGCGTGTGTATTACAAATCATGTTTATTTTAACGTCACCACCATACAAAAACGGTTAGACCGATAACATCGAATAAAATAAAAATAAATAAAAACTAAAGAAATTCGTATGAAACAGTGAATTGGAAATTTTTCATAGTATGCACCTCGGCCTTATATTTACTTTATTTACAATTTTTAACTTACTTGGATGACATTATAATTACTTTTTTGCGAGTACTTCGTCAAAATCGTTTAGATCTAAAACACGGTAGGTGTAGGAAGGTATTATAATGTATTGCAAAATACCTTTAAAAATAATTGATAAGTACCCATTTGCCTCAAACCCTCTTTACCTTTGCCTTTATAGGTAAAAAAATTGAGGAAAAATTTACATTAAAATATTAAATTAAGCTTTTAATACATAAGCACCCTATAAAAATAATTCTGGTTTTCGTCGATTTGACAATTGCACGTAAATAAAATATTAGGTTTATTTTCATTTTCATGCCAAAAAAAGAAAATATAAAGTGTTTCCTTCTACAGCGTAGTAACTTCAAATGTTCTTACTACTTGTATTACGCTTGTAAGGCTTTTCAAAATATTGATAATCTCAAACGAAATTATAACATAATATTTGATCAAACGGTGAATTAAATTAAAAAATTACATATATAAAATTTACATGAAGAACGTAATATAAGCAAACTTATTTAAAATTTTTGTTCATGACTCCCAATCAAATATATAAAAGGTTAGCCTTAGCATACATGATTAGCGAATAATTACGTATTTTTACACCCAATATAAAATAAGATTACTTCTTAAATAAATTAAAGTAAGTACAAGTAAATAGGTACAACTAGTTTCTTACTTATTTTAAAGTGGTAACATAGATTTGAAATTCAAATTATAGTAATATAAGTACTTTGCGGAATAATGTACGAAATTTGTGCTCTTGTTAACTTAAAATATAAAAAACTAGGGTAAGTAACCTAAGGAAGTATTACTTTGTAATACAAAAGTAAGTAAATATATGAACGAATTGAGCAATTTTCGATACGATGATACAAAGTTGTACTTACACACTTTGGGTACTCGCCAGAATGCCTACACATTTCACGAGATGGGATAGAAGTAAATATACGGATTCACCATGTAAATACTGTGTAAAGATCAGCATTCAATATTATAATTATTGTTTTGCCTTTTGACTTTAATTATTATCTTTACTTTTAATGCACCTGTCCTGTTTTTTCCACATCCCCTAAGGTACACTGGGAGAAGTCCGCCAATGTACATTCGTGCATAAAGCTTAATATACGTATAAAAAATAAATAGAATAAAATTATTATGCTATGGAGTAGGATAACTTTCCAACCAAAATAATTTCTTTCTCCATAATATAATATAAAATATCAAAATCAGCTGATTGGTGGAAAGTCAACTCACAGTTTATGACATTGAAAATTCCATGTATTTAACGATCCCACAAGTGCAGTTTTTCATAGGTTATTTCACAGACTAGAGAAAGAATTATGACTCCTCTGGTCTGTGAGTTATATCCAGTTTGTAAAGATATAAAATACAACTCTGTAACGTACTTTACGTTATTTTCAGACCAAAGGCTTGCTCTCGCGATAATTTGGCACCAGTTAGGTACATCGGACTTCTTTCAAAAATATGTACACTTAAGAAACTAGGCGAATATAGACTAAACTAAAATAAAATCAATACATTTTGATTATTTTTTCGTCCTATCATTTTTGAATTCAACTTTTATTAATCGTGAGTTGCCCACGATTGCTCAGAATTATAATTATAAACGAATTCTTTAAGATTACGAAATAATCAAAATATATTGGATTCATACTTAGTTCTAGATAAATAAGACTTAAAAGTATCGTAATAACACAGATATTTGACGATATTACTCAAGACTAAATTATATTCATAAGTAAAGTGACAGTGAAGCTGCTTCGACAAAATGGAGAACTTTTAAATGCGAATATTAGTCTGTTTTTTTTCTGCGTGCAAATTAGTATATAAAGTGAGATATATATTCTACTTTCTTATCAAAAATTAGTAAAAAAAGTGCTATTAATTTATTAGTACTTATAGAAATATTTACAAAACTCAGGCGACTAAAATTATCAGTTTAGTTTGGTTTGATATGTCTAGAATTGAACCCCCTAAGATTAAGAGTATTACAATGTGAATTTCTAAACCTAGGACTAATCAAAAGTTAAACTACATTCCCAATTGATCTTAAATTAGAATTTATTTATTCTGGTTACGGCACCAAATCTGAAAAACTTACTTTGTGCGAGATTTTAGACCTACCTACATAAGTAACATGCAGGAAATAAAATATTCTGCTCGACCAGTCTCATCTAGACCTAAAACTTATTCACAATTATGAACCAGACACCATTGTAAAATATAAAAAGGAAATAGCTCTCAATCAAGTTTTATAGGTAGGCAGTACTTAAATTTTGTTAGTCTTCGAACAACCCCAGTTATTATGGGTATGATAATAAGGGCGATCTTGTCACATATTATGTATCATTAAAACATCAGAAGTGGGATCAGGGCAAAATCCTTGCTTGTAACGTAGACATCAGCCGTGGAAAATGAGGGCGTCAGTGAAATCTTCAAGAGTGGAAGGTGTGGCTGGTGTCGCTGGTGGCTGAGGGGCTGACGAGGGAGTCAGGAATGATAATAATATTATGCCTCAGTTTCCATTTGGTAATTAAAACATCAGAAGTGGAATCAGGCCAAAATCCTTGCTTGTAACGAAGACAGGCGTGGAACTTAAGGTGTCAGAGGTGGAATCTTCAGGAGTGGGAGGTGTGGCTGGTGTCGCTGGTGGCCGAGGTGCTGACAAGGGAGTCGTGGCGTTCAGCAGCGTGACGACTCTCGTCGCAGACTGCGATGAACTGCTCTGCGTATGCCCTGCAATACACCAAGAGGTTACTATTAGATGCTGGAAAGAAATAAAGCATCAAATCAATGTGCGCCATTAGTATGCCTCTATCTCACAATTGATTTAGTGAGATGGAAGATATTCTGCCAATCAGCACATTGCTTATACTAAAAACCATTACAAATTAGATGTTTTAGTTATGTCATGTTTAAAAATGTCTATGGATTCTTTGCTATCTGCTTTTTTTCATGTGGGACACCAAGTCGCCCAAGGGACGTGGTCAGCTGAGAATTCCTTCCAACCCTCAGACTAACAGTACTAAAATCCTTTTGTTCAGATTCTTAGCTTACCTATCTAATCCAGTGAATATACTCTTCAGCATCAGACATACGTTCACTTTCCGTCCTCCTCTTGCGGGACCTCTCGATTCTCTCATGAGACCTGGTCTGCTGGGATTCTTACTTTCAACCCTCACAGGATTTTATACTAAATCCTTTTTTACAGATTCTTAGCTTACCTATCTAATCCAGTGTATGTCCTTTTCAAGTCAGCATCAGACAGACCCTTTAACTCCGCCCTCCTCATGTCCCACAATCCTCTATAATACCTTTGTTCAGATTTTTAGCTTACCTATCTAATCCAGTGTACGTCCTCTTCAAGTCAGCGTCAGACATACGCTCCCTCTCCGTCCTCCTCTTGCGGGACCTCTCGATCCTCTCCAGGGACCTGGTCAGCTGGGAGTCCTTCTCCCGTCCCTCACGTCGCCTTCGCTCCCGGTGCTCACGAGGAGAACGCCTTCTGCGGGCACGCTGCAATACCAAAATACGTAATTTGTAAAAGTTTTGAGCTTGGACTCTAAATCTCCTACTTATCCGCGTTCCTAGACAATTTTCTTAGACCAGAAAAGCCACGTCTCTCAGCCATGATGTTACGACAAAGTAGAAGAAGAAACTACTTTTAGGGTCAGATGGGTTTGAATTAATGTAACTATTACGAGACATTTAAAGGTGGTGGAGACCGTATTTGTGAAGTTGGTGGTAGTGGAACAATCGTCCATACTTATATAAAAATAAGAGCTATCAATCAATCATATCATGTTATATCGCGCGAATGGAATGAGAATAACGCATGGACGGGTTCAAGGGCAGCGGGGCCTTACAGTACGGTGTGAAAGATTAGGTAGAACGAAAGGGGTGGTGAAGGTTACCGGTTTAGAGAATATTCTTACCGTATCATGCACTGGGTAGTAGATAGGCCCATGCGGTGGGGGGGCGTGCCCGTACGGCGCAGGGGGGAGCGGCAGCGTCGCGTACCGCGGTCCCATCATCATGCAAGGAGGACCTCGACCCAGCTGAAACAAGAGAAGAACATTGGTTACAAATAGGTGCAAGAATGTTTTCTTGAGTAACCTCTCTTTAAGTAAGGGCCAAAAGGAACGGCCTTTAATTTATACATCGCAGTAATTCAGGTATCAGGCGCAGTCTGGAAGTATAGGAAGCTGAAGTGGCAGTGGGCTGACCACATCTGTTATAAAACCGATGAATGGTGGAGGTAAGCAGGTTTTCGACTAGAGACCGTGCCTCGGCAAGACGGACCGATGACATGAAAAGAGCGGCTGGTAACTTCGGGATGGCGTAAATGGAAAGTCGTGCTTTGTGGTCTATTCTGGGATGTGATCGTCGTCGTCGTCGTCGTCGTCGTCGTCGTCGTCGTCGTCGTCTCAGCCGATAGACGTCCACTGCAGGACATAGGCCTCCCCCAAGGATCTCCACGATGATCGGTCCAGCGCCACCCGCATCCAGCGGCTTCCCGCGACCTTCACCAGATCGTCGGTCCACCTTGTGGGAGGCCTACCTACGCTGCGTCTACCGGTCCGTGGCCGCCACTCGAGAACTTTCCGGCCCCAGCGGCCATCGGTCCTACGAGCAATATGCCCCGCCCACTGCCACTTAAGTTGCGCAATCCTTCGAGCTATGTCGGTGGCTTTGGTTCTTCTCCGGATTTCCTCATTTCTGATTCGATCGCGGAGAGAAACTCCGAGCATAGCCCTTTCCATTGCCCTTTGAGTGACCTTGAGCCTTCTTATGAGGCCCATTGTTAGCGGCCACGTCTCAACTCCGTAAGTCATCACTGGCAACACGCATTGATCCCAGACTTTTGTCTTGAGGCACTGCGGTAGTTGTTGAGAAGAGAAGATGTTACGTAGCTTCCCGAACGCTGCCCAGCCGAGTTGGATTCGACGATTGACCTCTTTCTGAAAGTTGGACCTACCCAGCTGGACTATTTGTCCCAGGTAGACATACTCGTCGACAACTTCCAGAGTAGAGCCCCCAACTGTCAGAGTAATGGGTGCAACAAGAGAGTTTGACATAACCTTGGTCTTGTCCTTGTTCATTTTTAGACCCACTTGTTGGGAGGCTCTATTGAGGTCATCGAGCATTGTACCGAGGTCCTCCAGGGTTTCCGCCATGACCACGATATCGTCGGCAAAACGAAGGTGAGTCAGATACTCGCCGTTGATGTTGATGCCAAGTCCTCTCCAGTCCAAAAGCTTGAAGACGTCTTCCAGTGCTGCTGTGAACAGTTTCGGTGATATTACATCTCCCTGTCTCACTCCTCGCTGCAACTGGATAGGTTTCGAGTCCTGGTCCTGAAGTCGAACTGACATGGTGGCGCTTTCGTACAAGGACTTCAACACTTCGATATACCGATAGTCAGCTTGGCACCGCTGAAGAGACTGAAGTACGGCCCATGTTTCGATCGAATCGAAGGCTTTTTCGTAGTCCACAAACGCGAGGCAGAGTGGTTGGTTATACTCTTCAGTCTTCTGTATAACTTGCCTCAGCGTATGAATGTGATCCACGGTGCTAAAGCCTTTTCGGAAGCCGGCTTGTTCGGGAGGCTGGAAGTCGTCGAGCCTGCGTGCGAGACGATTCGTTATGACTCTTGAGAACAGCTTGTAAACATGGCTCAGAAGCGTGATGGGTCTGTAGTTCTTCAGCAAAGACTTATCGCCCTTTTTGAAGAACAGCATCACCACGCCTCTGTGCCATGCCTGTGGCGTTTTGCCCTCGAGTATGACAGAGTTAAACAATTTCTGCAGTGCTTTAAGTATCGGTTTACCACCGGCTTTCAGAAGCTCTGCCGTAACTCCATCATCACCCGGCGCCTTGCTGTTTTTTAGCTGTTTCAGAGCCATACTAATCTCGTACAAGCTGACGTCCGGGATGTCTTCTGTGTAGTGCCGGGTTAATCGAGCTCTTGGATCTGCGACCCGATTATTGACAGGTGTGCATGTTGTCGCGTATAACTGTCCATAGAACTTCTCGACCTCTTCCAATAGCTCGGGCTTGGACGATATGATTCTGCCATCGTCGGTCTTTAGCTTCGCTAGTTGGCTCTGGCCTATCGACAGATCTCTAGCAAACACCTTGGAGCCTTTGTTGCGCTCAATTGCCTCTTTAATACGGTCAGTATTAAATTGGCGTATGTCGCGGGTCAAAGACTTAGAGATCTGCCTATTGAGCTGCCGATATTGGGAAGTATCCTCCGACGACTGCAGAATCATCTCGCGTCGTTCCTCCATGAGCCTCGAAGTATGGTCTGAGATTTTTTTGGTTCTGTTCGTACGATTGGGTTTGAAGAACTTAGAGCCAACCGTAAGGACAGTTTCCACGACCCTGTCGTTATAGTCGTCCACGTCGATACACTCACCCAGGCAATCGAAGCGGTTTTGCAGGTGGAGCTGAAAGCTCTCAGGGTTTTGGATTTGGGCAGGTGCTGGTCGGAGCGTAGACTTCATCAGACGTGATCTCTCGGCTTTTACATTAAGATTCAACGTGCCTCTTACCATTCGGTGATCGCTACCCGTTTTGAACGAATTGATCACAGAGACATCGTTGAATATCCGTTTTTTGTCTGTCATAATGAAGTCTATCTCATTTTTGGTAACGCCGTCGGGGCTCTTCCAGGTCCATTTTCGATGCGGCCGTTTCCTGAAGAACGAGTTCATCATAAAGAGTCCCTCCTTCTCCATGAAGTCGACCAGCATTTGACCTCGGCTGTTCCTCACCCCAATACCAAATGGCCCAACTCTCAGTTCGTCACCGCAACGATTGCCCAGCTTAGCGTTGAAATCCCCCATGACCACCGTGTAATGAGTCCTGGAGGTATGTATGGCTTTGGATATGTCCTCATACATTGCCTCCACGTCCTCGTCGGGGTACTTCGAAGTTGGGGCGTATGCCTGTATGACCTTCAGCGAATAACGTTTAGTTATTCTGAGTATAAGGAATGCCACCCTATTTGAAATACTCCCGACCTGTACTACGTTGTTCACGAGGGACTTGTGGACGATGAACCCGACACCACCTTGGGACAGATGGTCGCCCTCCCGGAAGTAGAGCAGGTTACCTGACTTCAGGGCTATGGTGTCCTCCCCCTCTCTTCGGACTTCGGACAGTCCCACTATGTCCCACCGTAGCCTGCTCAGCTCTTCCTCGAGTTCCACTAACTTCTCTTCCGTCCGCAGTGTGCACGCGTTATATGTTGCCAGGGCCAAGGTCGTTCGGCGAGGGATCCACGCCGCCCGGGGATTCCTAGCACCCCTGGTCTCGGAGCCGGGTCGATTTTCGCCTGAATCTGCCCGGCCACCGGGGCCGCCGGGCACTTGGGGCCGATTTCTGATTGTAAAATCCATAAGGGGGTACGGGCCGTCACCCACCACGCTGGCCCAGTGCGGGTTGGTGGGGATTTGGTTGCCAGAGCCTCGTTTGTAGTCCAGCAGGGTGCACCGCGAGCAGGAGAGGTTGGCTTGGGGCCCGAGAGATGTAATTTGGGCCCCCTTACACCCCAATGATGTGATCAATTCTGGTAAATGACGGATTGGTAGGCTATCCTAGGTTTTATGAGCCAAAACAGAAAATTGTCGCGTTGTTTCATTTAATAACTTCATACTTCTCTATCTTCTTTTGTAACGGTACAAATAGTAAGTAGTAAGCGTGTGAAGTTAACTGAACTATTAGTAAGTTCAAGATTCGTATCTGGTATGCCGTTGACGTCATCGTGGTAAAGCGCCAACTATTTGGCCGAGTTGCACCTTAGTGCGACGTGATCTTAACCACACCAGTAAACTTCATTCGCTTACATAGTGTCACGACCACCGCAACTGTCAGTACGCGCCCGTACGTGCGTGTATGGAGCATAGAGGTCAAGTTACGCTGGTCGCGAGACTATCTAAGCGAATGAGCTTATAACCGGCCCACTGGCCTTTACCAGGCAGTCGGCAATGCTGGCATACATTCTATTGTTTGACTTGCAACGCTGATGTCAGATGGGTGAGGCTGATTGTTATGCTGAATAGCGACGAAAAATCAAATACCTACAAGAAAAAAAGCGTAATAGACTAGATGACTGGCAGATCAAATGAGATACTTTTAAAAATGACATTTTGTATGAAAATACGAATAAATGACGTCATATCTCTCTATTGCCGTGTGATGCCGGCTTAGAATAGCATCACCCCACATCCTTCCCGCGGGTGTCGTAAGAGGCGACTAAGGGATTCGAGAGTATTGGTGTATTATAATTTTTAGGCGACAGGCTGACAACCTGTCACTATAGTAATACACATGTTTTCTGAAAAAACCTTGGAAAACAATCCTCAAAAATGTCAGACGTGGCGGTAGCGACCGTATTCTTACGGCCGTTAACGCTCTGCCTACCCCGCAAGGGATAAAGGCGTGATATATGTATGTATGTATGTATATCTCTCTATTTCGGATGGCGTCGAAATACTTACATTTAAATTAGTTTTCTGTTTATTAATTCAGAATTTGAATACTTTGAAATCTGTAAGTTGAGTAATATTTTTGGACAATAGTTTTGAGAATACAACTTTTGTATTTTATTAATGACCCAGTCATCTAGCGATTTCCAAAGTTTTATTCATTCAAAATCCGTCAATTTGACCCATTTTGTCAGTAGACAGAGCCGTTACATTCGGAGTGATACCTGGTTACAATAAAAATTTTATAAATTTAAAATGGCGGACACAAAATATAGCTTTGAAATTACCACAATCGGGTCTTTTTAAATATTCATGCTTGTTAACTTAGTACCTACATAAACCAGAGAAATCATCTTGTCATACTTTTCTTCATTAGGCATGAGAAGAAGCATATCGCATGGAAAAGTTCCATATAAACAAACAGACAATAACCTCCATTTCCTCTTAGCAATGGGAACTTTGGAACTAGAAATGGGTGCACAATTAAACACGTCTCATCTTGATTAGTAAAAGTAAATAAAAAGTAAAACTAGAGACACAGTTCTCATGACATTAGGAATACGATGCGGTCTTCTGTATTTACCAACTATAAGCATAAATTATTTAAAAATCAAATCTGCTGCGGTAATTATAAAGATTTCTTGCGTTTAAAACCCGCCATTTTCAATTTATGAAGCTATATAGCCAGCTTTATTCGTGTTGCTGAGTTTTGATAATAACTGTACTAGCACATTACTAATTAAGATTAGCAAAAAAATTGGCAACGCAAAATGTCAATTTACTCTCTCTTATAGCGAGAGGATATACTAAATTCATCATAGTACTGGCTGAAATAAATATCAGGCTGCGCTTACGCATCAAAATCAAAATCTGTGAATGTATAAAATATATCTTCGGCTCAGAGCAAGGTATGCTTCAAAGATAATTCTACGACCAGGCAGAATAAAAGCATGAAAATCTCATCGCGATTACATTTGGCAGGCGCTAAAATACAACTACATGCACGAAAACAAAAATATCAATCCAAAATCACATAACAATAACCAGCCAATCAGTCTGTATGTGTTATATAGTGGATACGTGTATTTTGAACTGCAGCTCTTTTTAGTTGACAGACTGACAATCTAAAGTGTTAATATATTTTTTTATAACGGTTCTCAAATATTTGCCAGACGTGGCAAAGGCTTGATATGTGTATGCATTTTTCAAGCGTCTTTCAATTGGAAGTGTGCTTGCGACGAGTTTCAGGCTTCATTCCCACTGCCCGCAAAGTTTTCTGAATCCTTTCCTTGCTCTGAAACCCTCGGACAGTTAGACAGCCCTAGATGAAGATGGATGGATGGTGCCTCAAAGCTCCTTAGACAGTCTGTGGTAGACCATTCAGGGTAGAGGTGGATGGACGGACACTCGCCTGAGATGCTAATATAGCGAGGCCATTTAATTCATTGCTGAATTTATTGAGGCAGTAAGGAAATAAGTTTCTGATGTGATTCTATGTGGTCTATTTCAGTAATTCAGGAAATAATCTCATCAATCAAAGATTAAATTTTGTAAATTATTGGCACTTTAAATCTTGGGACTACTACCATGGGGACTTGACTCATATCATATATAAACATAAATATGCTCCAGTAGTTTTTGGGATAAATGTATACAGAGCGTAAAGGACTGGGGAACGAAAATCAGACCATGAAAATGAACAACTTTTTCTATGGTGGCTATGTTGGTAAACATCAAATTTTTCAACTTTCCATACAAAAGTTCCTATCAGCTGACTGATATTGTATGGGAACTCTAAAAAATTTTTCGTTCGCGAACTTAGCATCCATAGAAATAGTTGTTCAGTTTCATGGTCTGATCATGGCTGCAAAGTTTTCGTAACACCGTTCCTTACTCCCCGTATAGTAGCAAAAAAACAATATCAGTGTTTATTCAGGTCACTGGCAGAGAAAAGAAACGTATCATCCGGCTTTTTGTCCGGGAGCGGCGTTTCATGTATATTACAATTTTTTTGCAATGATTCCTCCAAATAAAGTAGGTACCTAAGTAGGAAGCTCTTCCTTGTTTTGAAGTCGGTTATGCCCAGTTTATGCAAGATCATTTTATGTAATGAATGTTCAAAGCTCGAACCTTCTTAGAAGTCGATTTTAAATAGGCATTTCTGCTAAACCTGTTAAGCTGAACCAAACCTCCTTGATACACTTCCAGACCGATGGCCTGCGCTTGCGCCGATCAGTGTAACTGGCTATTGCGCTATTCTGTGGCAGAGTCTGATTTAGCATACATTGCAGGTTGTTGCCGGCTTAGAACAGCATCACCCCATTTCTTTCCCGCTGACGTCGTAAGAGGCGACTAAGGGACTCAATGTGTATTACATTATCAGGGCTTCATCTGTGTGGTGTAGTTTAGGTGACAGACTGACAACCTGTCACTACAGTGGCACACAAGTCATGTGAAGGGGCCCTCAATATTTGTTAGACGTGGCGATAGCGATTATATTGGTTGATCACTTTGTGATTTTTTTATATTCTAACTAGTTAGGACGTTGCAAGCTGAGCCACTTGATTGTCCGTTAAAAAGAGGGTTCTGTGCTTCGGAGTGTACGTTAAGTCGTCGATTCCCGGTTCCTGTCTATGTCCCGGTTCCGGTCCTGTCTGTTGTATTCGTTACACAACCATGCCAGAGGCCTGCTACTTGTAACAGGCGGTTGAAAAACCGACACCAGGGTTCGTCGAGTCGTTGGACGACACGTCGTCCCACATGAAAAGAAGAAAAAGACCAGCAATGTATGCCGAATTAGGCTGTCAGCACGCTAACTGTAATAATCACGTCGAACAGTTTAACTAGACAGTTTTATCACATGACTACGAAAAGGAGGTGCCATTGAAACATTATCTTGTAGGACTTATATCCAAGTTATGTCACATTGAATAAGCTTAATAAGGCGATGTTGACATGCCTTATCCACTCTGGTTTAAATGTACCTACCTATTTTGAACTTTATAAAAAAAAATACACATATTAATTATTATGCCGTGTGATGCCGGCTTAGAATAGCATCACCCCAATTCTTCCCGCGGGTGTTGTAAGAGGCAACTATGGGACTCGAGGGTTTCATGTGTGTTACAATTTTAGGCGACAGGCTGACAACCTGTCACTACAGTGATACACGAATCATCTGAAAGGGCCCTCAATACTTTGTCAAACGTGGCGATAATGACCGTAATTTACGATCGTTAACGCTCTGCCTACCCCGCGAGGGATAAAGGCGTGATTTGTGTGTGTGTGTGTGTGTGTATTAATTATAAAAAATATCATTTTGCTCTCGTTTATGTCTTTCGTATGAAGGTTCTGTGAATGTGGCAAATCCAATACTGGATGACTTAAAATAACAGAACATGACGTTATGGGTGCGTCTTTAAAAAAATAACATACATACATACATAAATCACGCCTTCATCCCTTACGGGGTAGGCAGAGTGTTAACGGCCGTAAAAATACGATCGCTGTCACCACGTCTGACAAATATAGAAGGCCGTATAAGATAATATGTGTATCACTATAGTGACATGTTGTCAGCCTGTCGCCGAAAAGTTGTAATACACCTGACACCCTCAAGTCCCTCAGTCACCTCTTACGACACCCATGGTTAGGAAGTGGGGTGATGCTATTCTAAGCCGGCATCACTCGGCAAAAAAATACTACTAAAAAAACTACTAATTCAACCTAACTAATTTATAATTTATTTATTTCTGTATCTATTTTCTTTTTATGATAAGAGATAAGTTATCATGAAGTGGAACAATAGGGCTGGCTATACTTCATGTAAAAAAGCCCTAAATTTTCTTCGCAAATAAAATTCTGATTCTAAACCAATTAAAGAAAAAAACCCAAATGAAGATACCAAAATGTCCATATTCGTTTCTGCTTATCCATCTATACAGAGCTGTAACCTGTCTAAACAAAAGTTGTTTATCTGAGCTTACAACCTTGGTGCAAGGTGCTTAGAGAAGGCTCTGGACCGGTCGCTAGCAAAGGGACGAACACGCCTTAATACCTTGCGATTACCCAGCTAGGTGAATGGCTCTGCCGTGCGATGCCGGCTTAGAATAACATCACCCCACATCCTTCCCGCGGGTGTCGTAAGAGGCGACTAAGGGACTCGAGGGTATTGGTGTATTACAATTTTTAGGCGGCATGCTGACAACCTGTCACTATAGTCATACACATGTTTTCTGAAACAACCTTGGAAAACAATTCTCAAAAATGTCAGACGTGGCGATAGTGGCCGTATTTTACGGCCGTTAACGCTCTGCCTACCCCGCAAGGGATAAAGGCGTGATATATGTATGTATGTATGTACAACCTTGGTGCAAGGTGTTTAGAGAAGGCTCTCGACCGGTCGCCAGCAATGGGACAAACACGCCTTAAATACCTTGTGATTACTCAGCTGAATAGAACGGTGACCTATTTTGGAAGGTATTTAGATATATACATATATCACACCTTTATCCCTTGCGGGGTAGGCAGAGCGTTAACGGCCGTAAGAATACGGTCGCTATCGCCACGTCTGACATTTTTGAGGATTGTTTCCCAAGGTTGTTCCAGAAAACATGTGTATCACTATAGTGACAGGTTGTCAGCCTGTCGAATAAAAATTGTAATACATCAATACCCTCGAGTCCCTTAGTCGCCTCTTACGACACCCGCGGGAAGGATGTGGGGTAATGCTATTCTAAGCCGGCATCACACGGCATACATCACGGCAGGTATTTATATAGGCACGATTACTACGGGAAGTGGAATTGTCTAGAAATATAACGTTTTAGAGACCTATTTCTAATAACTCTTTAAAACGCGTATTACGAGTATTAACATTTTGGTATCTTCATTTAGGTCTATATTGTCTAAGTCGCATCCATATGTTCTGCCCTCATCAAATAAAAAATTATAACTCAGTGAAAACGTAAATTTTGGGTCATCCAGTAGTGGATTTGCCTCAAACCATGCCCCAATTTTTTGAAGACAAGGATTTTGGGGACAACGGGAAAACACCGTATTTTTTTTTGTTAGTATTTACAAACATAATTTAGTTCTGACACCAGGGTTCATCGGGTCGTTTATGACTCGTTTTGCAACTCAATAGAAAAAGAAGAAATAAGGGCCGTTTGACGTAACATTTCTACAGAACTTAGAAACACAATAATTTACCTAATTTACGAAACAAAATAAAATGACACGGCTAATTTTAATTAGGTAGCACAATGAGAAGTTAATCAAAGCTTGGTCGCTTGTGCTGCGAAATTGACGTATTTGTATTTTTTCGTATTTTGCTCTGGATAGTTTTGGTTCGTCAATTTTCCAAATTAAGCAAAACGCTTTCCAAAGTTCTTATTTAATTATTGTGAAATGTGTTATGTAACCATAATTACATTTAGGTAAATTATAATTAGATTAGTCTGATTGGTGTAATCAATCGTTTAACCGGAATAAGGTATTTGAATTGTTTCGGGCTGATAACGACACTATTCCGAAATAGGTGGCGCTGTTGGCGCTGTTGGCGCTTTTTGAGATTGATGGATCATATAATGTCAAGTTCAGTGCGTAATAAAACAGATACCACGTTCTATGAAAAATCATTGATAAGCTTTAACACCATGCGCAGGAGCGCCATCTACTAGGAACTAAACGAACAACTTTAAAAAATCCCATTCTACTTTTAACAATGTTATGGCCTCGAACTCAAATACAAGAGGATCTGTTGTTTACATCGTTTTCAATAGAATGTTTGTTGATGCAGACTGGTTTGTTAAGTTTCAATAAGAATACGCAGTCGGGTCACGATCTGGCAAGCCCAGAACATGCGGAAATGGCCATGATAGCGGGGCTGGCAACATTGTAAGGAAATTGTAATAAGTTGAAGAAACACTACATGGACTTTTAATTGGAATTCTTATTGAAATATTTATTTTATTTTGGGGAATGATTTTGAATTACTCAAATTTTTTTCTTCTTCTTTTATTCTTCGTTGTGGAGTTTTATATTGTATGGAATATGACAACATGCGCGTAAAATATGTTGAGTAAAATCAGTAATTCCGCTAACCAAATGCATAGTTTTCAAAAGTAATGTTCTTAAATCTAATACTGATTTGCACAATCGTTTTTTTAACACTTCTTTATTTGGAGAGAAGGTCAACTATGGAAAATCATCTAATTGGGACCATAAATGTAAACTTGTCGAAACTATAAAAATGTCGGTTGCAAATCATAATTTCGTCAGCATTCAAAAGTGAATACGCAAATTGTTTGCAAACTGTGTGAATAGAGATTGCAAATGTAATTAATTGTGTTATAATTATATGGACGGACGTGCTATCAGGAGCACATCAGTCTACTTATTCAAGGGATCAACGTATATTATTTTATTCTTGGTAGCTGTATGAAAATCCAGTCTAACTCGATCCCTTAAATAATATTCATATCTGGAGGGCTAAATTCAACTGCAAATGTTTTAAGTGTTAAATCAGTTCATGAAACTGAACAATTTTCCCCAATATATGTACCTTCGTCGTATAGATCGAAATTCGAAAAAAATGGACCTTCCATTTAATTTTCTGTAGACAGTACTATCGCCAGCATATCAACTTACTCATTGAAGGGCTCATCTTATACTAGTTTTTCTTAATATTTCTATGAAAACCAGTACAAGTTGGCCTCATCATGTACTGGCGATAATCCATACTCAGTTGAAGTAAATGTAGAACTGTATGTTCACTCAGACCATTGTCTTAATTTTATTAACGCGGAAATTTGGAGCAGTGAAAGGAGATGTCTGTGCAATTATTTTGATTATAGATTTGTATCGCTTTTTAATTGAATTTCATTAATGTTATTTAGGTACATTATTGTTATTTTTCAAGTGAATATTATTTTTCTCAAAGGATAAGAGTGATTCAAAGACAGAGAAGGTGCTCTTCTAAGTTGTTGTTTTGTTACATTATGAATTTGAGAGTGAAAAATTATCTCAGACTCCATCCAATCTATCTATCTATAGGTAGTATCTCCTTGACACTAATAGAATCCTTTGTCGTAACACTGTAATTATTTTGAGGATATTGATTATCATAAGATTATTTTAATAGGTAATCCGATCTACAAAGCCTGATAAAATAGGATAACGTCGAAATAGTATAAAATTGGATTATGTCTTCTGCAGACGCTATCACAATTTAAGTTACTTATTTGTACGTCAAAAAGCATTCCTCATTTACATCAATTTATTTCCAAATCTTCTAAACAAAAGTTTATTTACACAAAAGAGAACGGATTATGCCGTGTGATGCCGGCTTAGAATAGCATCACCCCATTTCTTCCCGCGGGTACCGTAAGGGGCGACTAAGGGACTCGAGGCTTTCATGTGTATTACAACTTTAGGCGACAGGCTGACAACCTGTCACTATACTGATACACGAATCATCTGAAAGAGCTTGCAATATTTGTCAGACGTGGTGATAGCGACCGTGTTTTTACGGCCGTTAGCGCTCTGCCTACACCGCAAGGGAAAAAGGCGTGATATGTGTATGTATGTAGAACGGGTTTCTAGTTTCTCCGTCAACATCTCCATTCTTTCACCGTTAATGATAGTTGCCGAATTCTAGTGCGGTTTGTAACCTGATACACGTATCTGGTGGCTTGTTGAGTTGTGTTATTCTGCCTGTGACCGAAATAAGCGACCTCTGGGAGGATGACCCGCTTCTATCAGGGTCTTGGAGATCACCCAACTTTGATTATATCTACGAGTACGTGATGACACTTGCTACTAGTAAAGTACAAGTTATTTAACGCTTAGGTCGGTTTAGTTGCTCTGTGCCGACTTTCTGCACTTTGTCGACTCTTAAAAAGTTTCATACATCTTATCGCATCAAGCCGACTTTTTAGAATCTACGAACATAAGATCGCATAAAGTCGACAATTTATTTATTTTCTAATACTGGTAACATACTATATATAAGCTGACAACTTGTCATTGCAGAAATACACGAATAAGGGTCCTCAATATTTATACGTGGCGACAGCGACCTTATTTTTACGGTCGTTAACGCTCTGCCTATCTCGTAAAGTATAAAGGCGTGATACATGTATGTAACTGTAACAAAGTTAACGGTTTGTATAGAGTCATCTGTTTAAATAAGTTAAATTAATTTATAATTCAGTTAAAACTGTTAGCTCTATACTAACTGGAATGTCATATAAAACTGTAGAGTTTTTTCATTACATAATTTAATAAAGTTATCATTGATTATGTTATACCCTATAAATATAAATTGACCTGATGACTGCTCTGGAATTTTTCGAAATTAGTAAGTACCTACCTTTCATTTATTAGTATCTACCGATTAATTATACAAACTTAACAGCTATAACACAACACAATAAACAGACATCTTTACGTAGCTCGCATTGCAGCTATAAGCCATATTTTCTTGCGATTAACATACAATAAGGAAATAATTTCCCGTATGAACATCTATGCTGCATGTATGTCCGTCTAGGAAGACATTAGCGCATGCAAACGCATTTGACACTCTCACCTCAAGCTTACCGTGGGAATCAGGTGGAATCAATGACCGGGGGCAACAGGAATTTGACAAAATATCCAAAAATACTTCCCGTTGTCCCCGGTGGGCGTGTCTCGGTGGTCGGGGACAACGCTCACCGGGGACAACGGGAATAAAAAAAACAATGATAAAATCAAAAGTAATAAAAATCAAAAAGAACGTAAAGGTGATATTTATGTCATTTTTATTCGTAATGGTACGATACCCTTCGTCCGAGAGTCCGACTTGCACTTAGCCGATTTTCCTTACTTGACTTAAGTACCTGGATGATCTAACCTAACTAAAGTCTATTGTATTAAGGGAAAAGAAATATTTGTAATAAGACCTTAGACCATGAGTGTGACTCGACACGGTAGTTACGTAAAACGTATTGTATGGAAATGTGAATAGCGTTATAAATGAAAATATTATGATTATTTTACTTAAATGATATGGGAAGCGAACTAGCGTGATTTTTCTCGGAATAAAATATTCTTGCTAGACACAATGGGTTTGTTTTTGTAAATTATGCTAAAGCGTGTCATAAACTCACCTTTATTTAAATTCCAATAATGTAAATGATGTAATTTATTTTCAGTTTGCAGTTGAAAACAATCAGCATGGTGAACGCAAACTCAACCTCACCGAACGAACCGAATTTTAGAACTCTTTATATGAAATTGATGCAACATTGAGCCCACTCAATGGGAGGGTCTGGTAGCACAGCGCCCCGAATGGCGCGGGATGAAGAGGCAAGTCCGCGAGTTTGAGGAACAGCGTAAAGCAGACCTCGACGCTAAACGCGATGAATTAGAAGCCCGTCCACCCGTCGCCATTAACTATAATTATGTAAATTGCAAACACACGTGTCCACACTGTGCACGGGAGCTTACTGCCGAAATTGCCTACAATAGCCATCTCTGGGCGTACCAGCGCCGATCGGATTAGGAGTCGAAGTGGTCGCCATGTCGCCATGGTCGAAATCAGTCGGAGAGATCATCATCATCATCATATGCTTCCTATGAAACCTCGCACATTTGCCTGATTCGACCGACAAGACCGATTCGGTCCGGGCAAATGCGGGGTTTTATCGGATTTCATATACAGAATTCTAAGATTCGGTTCGTTCGGTGCGGATAAGTGTGCGATCACCTTTATGCGCAGGTCCTAAATCCGCGTTTTCAAGTTCTAAAAGTACAACGAACATAACAATCCATTGCTGGAGATGGGCCTCCACCTATTGGGGGAATTTTGCCGTACTCACCACGTTTGGCAGGCGGATTGGCGAGTTAATTAACCAAAACCCAAACACCCTTTTGGCTTACACACATACAGTATACACACACACACAAATCACACCTTTATCCCCGTAATATTACAGTCGTGATCGCCACGTGTCTGACAAATGCTTGACGTTTCAGATAAGTCGTGTATCACTACAGTAACAAGTTGTCAGCCTGTCGCCTAAAATTGCAATACCTACACATGAAACCCTTGAGTCCCTTAGTCGGCTTTTACGACACCCACGGGAAAGAAATGGGGTGATACTATTCTAAGCCGGCATACCCTGCATACAGCCTTTTGGCTTACCCTATAGATCATTTAATTTTATGACGCGTAGAACCAAATAATCTATCTAGATTTAGAACTAATAAGACGCCGAAACATTTTAAGTTAAACGGACGGGTGATCATTGATTTCTGCAGCTTGATTAGAATTTTAATGGTAAACTACAATAAAAAGAAGCCAGCTCATAGAAATAATTAAAGAAATTAATCAAATTAACGCTGAACTAATGATATTTCATAGATTAAATAGTAAACTGCAAGATGTAAATAGTAGAGATGGGCCGAATATTCTAATATTTGCTCAAATAAAAACCAACTGCTTTTAAAGTCATTTCGTTTATAATCCTCCTCTGACTGGATAACTGTTTCAAAACTATATAGGGTGTATGGGATAGTGTAACGAAAACTTTGCAGGCGTGCCTTTGCGACCATGAAGCTAAACAACTTTTTAAATGGGGGCTGTGTTGGGAAACGAAATTTTTTTTCGACCTTCCATAGAAAATTCCCGATCACTGTATGGGAACTTGAACATAGCCAACATAGCCCAAAAGTTGTTCAGTTTTATGTTCTGATTACGCCTACAGAGTTACACCGTCCCTTAAACCCCGTATAGGTACCACATGATAATCTGTGAAATGTCTATAATTTGGCTGATACGACCCATCTTCCAGTCCACCTGTCCCCCTGGTCCTTTACAATGGCGTAGGCGGAGCTGGTTACCAGGTCCCGTTACCAGGAGGGCATAAATCCTCGAAGGTATTCAATAAACATTCCCCGGTAATAACCGCTTGATGCTGCGAGCCTGTGAGGCAAGACTTATGCGCGCGAGCGGGGCCGGCCAGGTCTTGTTTACACTCTTCGTGGTTCCTATAGCTGTACATACATACATACAGGGTGTAAAAAAATGCTACAAATATTTTAAGGGGTGAACCAGCCCATGAAACTGAACAACTTTCCCCAAGGTACATAGGTCGAAATATGAAAAAAATACCTCCCATACATAATTACCAACCGACCAAGTCAATTTCTATGGGAGGTACAAAGAATTTTCATATTTTTGTTTAGTTTGTTTGTTTTGTCATTGTTTCTTGGGAAAAGTTGTTCAGTTTCATGAGCTGATTCACGCCTTAAAATATTTGTAGCTAATATTTGTTTCTTCGCCGCAATATGCACATCCTATCCACTCTCTACAACATCCTTCACCATCCTGCCACTCCCGACTATCTCCGCAATCGTTTCCATTCCCTTCCTCCACATCCTCACCCTAGGCGCGCCCGCATCAATAAGATGTTGGTGTGTCCTAGAGCGAACACTAAATTCCTTTTTAACTCTTTTTCTGTAAGAGCTGTACAGCTATGGAATAATCTCCCTATGTTTATACAGGACAGTCCCTCCATTTCTACATTCAAAAATCGTGTAAAAGAGCACTTTATTTCCCAACAACCTTGATATGTTTATGTATTTGTTTGATATGTATTTAAGTATTGGTATTCTATTTATGTGGATTAAGTAAGTATATTTATTTAAGTAGGTATGTACGTTATATTATTTTATAGCATTAGTTATTTATTTAGTTTTCATGTAGTTTCTTTTATTGCCTAATTGCCCCAAAATTTTAGATTCTCTCACAACACATGGGTTGGCTGGAAGAGATCTCTCATTTAGAGATAAGCCCGCCTTTGCAACAATTTTTCTTGAACTTATTTTCCATACTGTTTATGCAATAAAGAATATATATATATATATATATATATGTATGTATAAATATATATATATTTACATACATATGTATTATCACGCCCTTATCCCGTGTGGGGTAGGCAGAGTAATAACAGCCGTAAAAATACGCTTGCTATCGCCTCGTCTGACAAATTTAATACACGTTTAATTGAAAAGATTAAATAGTAATAAGGAACTTAAATGTAACGGAAATAATAATCTTCGCAAATTCGGTTAAAGCATAAAAACAATCTTCATGATGCTATTAAATTAATTTAGCGATTAATTCTACTAATTAACAACTGTTAAACATTCCATACAAATCGATCGGCCATACAAAAACAATAAAATTAAACATGAAAGATGCAATTTCGATCATAAAATCAGTAATGCAGGTATTACGCAATAAATTCGAGTGCATTTCTTTGAAAGAACTTATTCTACTAATTCTATTTCGTACAGAGTCTGTTAATGTACATTGTCAAGAATGTACCTACGGTGAAGTTTATGTAGATCACACACTTGACGCACGACAAAGCGCTAAAATATCGCAGCGTTCTATCAGATCCATACTAGAAACGTCACCATACTAAAACCGCACTCGACAGATGACACTGTGGTAGCGCTGCGTCAACAGCGGTTGAGCGGTTTTAGTATGGGGATTGACATTTCTAGTACCTATGGATCTCACAGACCGCTGCGATGTTTTAGCACTCCGTCGTGCGTCAAGTGTGCGATCCGCCTTTGTTGCGAAGTTTTAGACTGATTGAATATAACATTTTAAACTAATTAAGAGTTTTACGGCTGCACTTTGATTTGAGCCTGACGGTAGTCCTGTAAAATTAAGGATTGGATCTTAGCTAGGACTTCTAACAAATATTGTCATGGGAATCAATGGAGAGTTGAATGTCATTTAGTTTTGTCTTTAAGCAGCAGTAGTCCACCTAAATTTATAAAATTTATTATACAGCGTCCCGAATACTAATAGGGTGCAAGCAAACAATGAAACTGAACAACTTTCCCCTAGGAGCATAAGTCAGGGAATGACAAAAAAAAATCCACCTCCCATACAAAATCGCGATCAGCTGACTGCTTTTACTATGGGAAGCCAAAAATTTTAAGTTCCTAGGGGAAAGTTGCTCAGTTTCATGGTCCGCCTGCAACCTATCAGTATTCGGGGCGGTGTCCCTTACACCTCGTATATTTATTATTATCTGGAAGAGATCGCTTCTAGCGATAAGGCCTAAGGAATGTTCTTGTTGTCTGTAGTTGTTAACTTTGTGCGATAAAGTGTTTTTACCTACTTACTTATAAACACGCGTTTTGTACTAGTAGAATCCCACGCAGTTCAGTGCACTGTAATGCAGTCCCAATGTAATGATAATAACACGATGTTACGATGTGAACAGGTCCGGTTCTGTTATTCAATCAATGAAAGCTCCGCAAATTGAAAATAAATGTTTATTTTATTATGTAAGACGACATAAAGAATTACTCGATTGGAAGTGTGATGCCGGCTTAGAATAGCATCACCCCATTTCTTCCCCGTGGGTGTCGTAGAAATCGACTAAGGGATTAGAGGGGTTCATGTGTATTGCAATTTTAGGCGACAGGCTGACAACCTGTCACTATAGTAATGCGCGGCTTATCTGAAACGACCCTCAAACATTTGTCAGACGTGGCGATAACGACCGTAATTTTACGGTTGTTGACGCTCTGCCTACCCCGCCAGGGATATAGGCGTGATTTGTGTGTGTGTGTGTGTGTGTGTCGATTGGAAGTGCGAAAAAAAATTGCCGTACGGAGTCTAGTTTTGAAAACTTTGCACAAATTTTAAAACTACAACTACTAGTGTATAATTTGTAAAACTATTTGGTGTCATATTCAGATAATTTAAAACACAACTAATTGCAGTTCGTGATTGCCGCATGACCCGCAGTTTTATGATGCGACGTTAGCCATGAAATCTAGTTTTAGTATGATTATTAGAATTGGATTAAACGTCTAACCACACGTATTTAAAATTATACTAGGTACTCAATTCATGGTTTCTTAATCAGACTAACGAAGACACGGAGGACAGTAACCAGTGGAGAACGCGTCGGTACGATTTTGTTCAAAACCAAGCTCACTAGTTTTTGCGGGGGGAGAGGTAATTATCGCTAGACGCAATTGGCTTTCGCAATGACCGCATATTTTGTAGAGATGGGAAAAATAAAAATGTAAAATTATATCGATATTTTATATCACCGTTCAATAAGTTTACTCATATTATGTGATTGAAATTTATTGAAACATGTGCATGCTAATATTAATATAGCGATATATGTATATAAAAAAATAATAAGTACCTACTTACATTGTAATTTAAGGGTATGTATTGAAATAATTGTACCGAATTGGAAACGACCTGTTACGATCATTTTGGATGGTAGGGCTGGTTGGCGAGACGATGCTGGTCAGCGAACAGACAGACGGACATGACAAGATGATATATTGACCTACCTATTGATATTTTGTTCTGATTTCATAATAAATGAAATAGTTACAAATTGACTCGAGAGTGTTGGTGTATTTTTAGGCGATAGGCTGACAACCTGTCACTATAGTGATGGGTACACATGTTTTCCGAAACAACCTTAGAAAACAAACATCAAAAATGTCATACGCGGCGATAGTGGCCGTATTCTTACCATTGGCCATTAACGCTCTGCCTACCCCGCAAGGGATAAAGGCGTGATATATGTATGTATGTAATTATGTATGTATGTTACAAATTGATATTCGACTAGCGCAAGATGTTTTAATTATAATAATGAAACACGGAATGCGTCCGCGCCACTCCATATACCCCGAATGCATTCATTCATATAATATACATTGTAGGTAAGTTGTTAAGTACGTACATTAACATAATTCTTTTATGACGATCCCAGAATTATCGATAAAATCATTCTATACTTCTGAGAACAGTGGTATAGCACTAATACGAAGAAAAAGCCAGCCTACGTATGGACACACCCGTGCGCTAGAAAGGGATAGCAATGAAAGACATCAACGGGAGCGCATCAGAAATTATAAATATGGAATTATTTTTCATTAAAATGAAATTTTGAAAGAATCAAGCATAAAAATGTTTACCTATGAAATGTTATCCCGTCTTTGCGGAACCTGATGTTGTACTACACTTTCCACACCATTTCACTGCACAGGAAGGCATTCTTGTTTACGTTTATACGCCAAAAAACGAAGCGCGGAACGTCCGTTCTTTCGCACAGTCTCAACCCGACTAATCAAAATTTTGATGCGTCTGCTTAATATAGCAGACATCTAGTGAGTGCGGTCGCCCCCGCATGCGTTCTCCACTGGTTACTGTCCTCCGTGAACGAAGACGATAGCAATGTAAATGAAAAGTACCTGAACCTATTTATACATACTTACATACACATATCACGCCTTTATCCCTTGCGGGGTAGGCAGAGCGTTAACAACCGTAAAAATACAGTCGCAATCGCCACGTCTGACAAACATTGAGAGCCATTTCAGATGATTCATGTATCACTATCGTGACAGATTGTCAGCCTGTCGCCGAAAGTTGTAATGCACATAAAACCTTCGAGTCACTCAGTCGAAACCCGGGGAAAGAAATGGGGTGATGCTATTCTAAGCCGGCATCACACGACAAACCTATTTATCCCTCCATTTAAACTCAAATCATTACTATTTAAAGGAGCAAGCGAGGCACACAGAGCGTTCTCTTGCGCAATTTGACATGTGAAATGCGCGGGCGCATCGCAATCTAACCGCGACGTCCGCGACGCAGCGGTTACGCCGGCACCTCATTCCCATGACATGTTTTTTGGATATCAACTGAACAGAACTGAAGTTTTGTAATGTCACATCAGAATTAAAGACGTTAAAAATAATGTTTCATGAAGAAATTGTTATAGTGCTATATAAATCTTAGTCACATCCATCACTGTCTCTGCCAACTGCATTGAATGTATACACGCATCTTTGCTAGGATTGAACTCTTGCGCAGACCTATATTAGCGGATCAACTTTCACTGGTAATTCTTAGTGACTGTATGGAGAACCAGTATAACTCGATCTCTTATACCTTTAGGTTGATACGATGCTAATATTAAAGTACTAAGTATAGAACTGCTGGGTCCCGGCTTGACGCTTGACTGACGGGTTGCGAAACCTAAGGCGGATCGCACTCTTAACGCACGACGGAGCGCTACAACATCGCAGCGGTCTGACAGATCCATTCTAGAAATGTGAATCCCTATACTAAAACCGCTCAACCGCTGTCAACGCAGCGCTATCGCAGTGTCGTCCGTCGAGTGCGGTTTTAGTATGGGGCGTGATGTTTCTAGTATGGATCTGACAGACCGCTGCGATATTTTAGCGTTCCGTCGTGCGATAAGTGTGCGATCCGAATCAAAATGCACGAGATGTTTACTAGAAGGCTCGACACAACTTATTACGACATAGGTAATGTAAGTGTAAATAAATCTAAAGTGCTTTTGCGAGAAATATCTTGTCCTGTTTACTTTACTTCTACTACTTGTACAGCCACAACAGTCCACTGCTGGACATGTTCCTCCTCCAAATTGGGGGGGTATTGCCATACTCGCAGGATTAGCGAGCGCAGTGCATGATGTTGTAGATATTCTCAGAGAACGCTGCTGCTCGTTGGATTCATCCTTCAGTCGCCTTTTACGACACCCACAGGTAGATATGGGGTGATGCTATTCTAAGCCAGCACCACGCGGCTGTTTACCTTTGTCAGTAGACAATACTAATGTTATCTAAACTCATGTCTTTCAGTCGATAATAATAAATGTATATGCTATTGGAATCTAGACAATAGTCATAAGTTTATTAACTCTTAGAACATTACCTATATTACTTGTAAAATAACTCATTCTTAACTTATATTTTCATTATTTTAAACTTGGAATTTTAACTAAAACAAGGCTTACTTGGAAAATGTAGTAATCGCTCAAATGTTTCGTAATGAAGTTTATAAACGATGGCTGTAATTATGTAAAACATGTTGGGATTTGTTAGTAATGCGACGTATGGTCTAGTTACTAATAAACAAGAAATATACTTTTTTAAAATCTTGGTTTTTGTGGTGGTGGCGTAAGTTACATGCTGTGTGGCCAGCCTCAAGACAGTGACTTTATTTTTATTTTATCTCACCCGCCGCGTTTCTACTAGAAATTAGGAAAATAACATTGTTATACAGAGTGTAAAAAAAAATAGCTGCAAATATTTTAAGGGCTGGACCAGCCCATGAAACTGAACAACTTTGCCAAAGGAACATAGATCGAAATAGGAAAAAAAAAATTGAACCTCTCAAACAAAATTAACAACCGACCAAGTCAATTAGTATGGGAGGTCAAAATATTTCTCTCATATTTCGATTGTTTCCATGGGAAAGTTGTTCAGTTCTATGGGCTTATTCACCCCTTAAAATATTTGCAGCTGCTCTAATATTTTTACACCTTATATAAAAGAAAAAATTGGGTGTTACAATCTTCTCTTTTTTACAATGGCTAATCCATTTATTCAGTGATAGTAATATACCTTTACACCGTGTGATGCCGGCTACACCGTGTGATGCCGGCTTAGAATAGCATCACCCCACCTCCTTCCCGCGGGTGTCGTAAGAGGCGACTAAGGGACTCGAGAGTATTGATGTATTACAATTTTTAGGCGGCAGGCTGACAACCTGTCACTATAGTAATACACATGTTTTCTAAAACAACCTTGGAAAACAATCCTCAAAAATGTCAGAAGTGGCAAAAGCGACCGTATTTTAACGGCCGTTATTGCTCTGCCTACCCCGCGAGGGATACAGGCGTGATATATGTATGTATGTATGTATGTAATATACCTGAACTTCTAAAGGTATTCGTTGTAAATCTACTAATTGAATCATTAATGAATTTTAGCTCTATAAAGCAAGATTGCATTCACAGGGTACGTTTGCGATTGCATTCACAAGATTGCATTCTCATCGGAATTTCTGCATTATTTCATATTTGACGCTCGCTTTGTCAGATCAAATATCACGAGGTAAAATTCATTATCACGTCGCTACATTCCATACACTACTACCGACATTAGCTACAACAGTGTAGGTGTTGCTGAGGTTGGGTCTCCCCAAATTAGGAGGTATTTGTCTTACTCACCACCACGCTTGGCAGGCGGACTGGCGAGCGTAGAACTGTGGATAGATATTAACAGGAAACACTGCCCAATGTGTTTGAAAATATGCCCGGCATAAATCCAATATGTTTGAAAATATTTTGTTTTCAAACCGGATATGCGTATAGGCTGTCCCGCCGTTGTACAAACATTCAATTTACATAAACATTCTAATAAAATGCTAATTTCTATTCTAGTTTTCCTACTTTCGCTGTTTAGGCCTACAGGGTGGTCAAAAACTGTTGTCAGTGCCTATTTCGAATGTGTTAAAACTGTCTCATTTCGATTTATAATAAGAGCAAATGTGACTGCGGCGCCATTAAATCAATGTACCACTTACTGGCCTGTCCCTACCAATATTTGGTATTTCAGTTGCCAAACATTATTGGTCAACAAAAATATAACTATTACTGTTGCCATCGATTCGATGAAGAAGAAGAATAAGATCAAAGTAGGATTAAATTTTTGGGTCACAATTGAGCCATTTCTTTATTTAAACCACAGAAACGCTTTACATCCTTTCTATTTGAAATATATTTACGATTAAAATAGAAAACAAAGCGTCGGATTGAAGATATGCGGGGAATTCTTCTCCCAGGATCAAACTACTCGTAAAATCACCAGTTTCAATCCCAGTAAGTACTAGAGTCGTGGTCGTAAGAGGCGACTGTGGTATCAACCAGACTCAAGACTGGTCCTGGAGAAGGAAAAGTCCACATTAAACCCGGAACGGGCTCTTCGTCAGGCGCGTGTGGCAGAGGTCTATGGTGCGGTAGAGTCTTGCAGCTGACCTGGCTCCACGCATCGACTCGTCGTTCCTGTGGAGTCAGCCAGGAAGGCCGAGAGACTGGCGCAGGTCTTGGGCAAACCTGCGTTTTCCATAATTGCGTCCCAGGCTATCGCTTCAAACACTGATTAAATCGTCTGTCACAGACGAATGAAGCCCGTAATGATAAACCACTATATAGGTACTTACTTTGTGTTGGAAGTTTAGCTGTGTAGTTTATCTTACTACCATAGTCCGTTATAACCGTTATTTTTGTGTGAACGCAAATTCCAAATGACCGTGACTCATCAATGAAAGTTCAATACCGCACATATTAATATTTATACGGTATTAATTCAAACGGTCAACAGTTCATCGCGGCAGATGAATTCCAAAGGCTTTGACTCGTGTTATTATAATCTGTGGGTCAACGGATGACACAGTGACACGCTAAACAAAAAAACACATTCACCATATCAAATTTCTTGTATCCAATATTTGACTTGACACGTACTTGTGACAGTAAACAATTGAATAAGGTGTAGAGAATAGTATGTACACCTAGATTAATAAAATTATAAGAATTTAGTGTCCAATATGTACCAGCAGTAATCATAGGTAAGCAAAAGATTTAAAAATTATTTTTTCAAGATGAGGATGACATTTTTATCAAAAACATTATAGGTTCTGTTGGACAAAAGTTTGTATATACTTGAAAATACATCTAGGTACAATTAAATTTGAAAGTCGTACTTTTCATTCGAACGAAACATTGTCAATATTCTTTTATGCATTATTCAAATTCTGCGGAACAAACAGACACATTGTCCGAATGACAGTTCCATTATGTCGAATGTCCGAATACACCTGTCTCTTTAACTTTCTTCCATTTTGTTTGTTATCTAATTTGCGAGTGAGAGGGCGCCGGGCACCTACAGTTATCTGACGTAACACAACTGAACACCAATGAATACGTCATGTCATGTGATTTAAGGTTCCGTACTTCGGTTCCGTATGATGTCTTATTGTACACACACACACACACACACACACACACACACACACACACACACACACACACAAACACGCATAATCCGTGGGGTTGGCAGAAAATATGTCGTTATCGTCTAAAGAACAAATACTTAATATTTTGAGGGCCGTTGAAGGGCCGTGTGATATCGGCATAGAATAGCATCACCCCATTTCTTACCCGTGAGTGTCGTAAGAGGCGACTGAGGGACTTGAGGGTATCAGGTGTATTACAACTTTTAGGCGACAGGCTGACAACCTGCTATAGTGATACACGAATTATCTCAAAAGGCGCTCAATATTTGTCAGACGTGGCAATAGCGACAGTAGTATTTTTACGCCCTTAAATGCTCTGTCTATCCCGCAAGATTGTCTTGCAGGTTTGTATTTTTCTGTCGCCTTACATGTTTCAATTCAATTTTAAAATTAGAAGACACTCTATGGAACTTTACTATGATTATGTGACAACGTAGACATCATATGATTTCACGGTAAATTTAATTCATCGCGTAACAACTAAATTCAGTTTGTTACGTTTTTTGCCATTACTTTAATGAATAAGATATTTTCTTCTTTTGTTCAGTAATAAAGTTAAAAAAAAACCTTTGTTTCCGAGTGCCGGTTTTTAATTGTTTTTGTTCCGGTAGTTTGACAGGAGAAAGTTTGTTGCTTTGCTATACAGGGCTATTTTTAGTTAGTAGGTACACAAGCTTTGTCGGGTGTTTCTACTTATGATTCTGAACAACTTTACTATGGGGCCACCTGCGAAATAAAATAAAAATGGGTGTTCAATAGAAAAGTTCATACGTACTCGGCTAAAATGTATGGAACACCTAATTTTTGCAATGGATTTTTGATGATTTTCTTTTTAGGATAGAGTGGTTCATGAAGAAGGTTTTATGAAGAATGTATAAAAATGTCAGTAAACGTCTTATTTTAATGATAAAACGGTTCGCAGTGGTTGTAACCGGGCGGCGTCCAACTAGTTTATTATTTTAGTAAGTATAAAAGTGTCAGAAATGGCACGTAATAAGTAAATTCCTGTCATTCTATAAATAAATGTGAGCCGGCTACCTTCGTATCGGACTTGACTGATCTAAAGATCCAATTGACCACTAAAATCAAAGCTATTGGTAATGGGGAATGTTCCCACGGCGTAATTATTCAGCAGTAGTCCAGAAGCAATAAATAACTGAAGGAGCACCCTTCACATCGCAATAGCCGTCTTCCCAACCATTAGCGGGGTTTAATACGAAAATCATGACTGTTCGCCGCGCGCTAACGGGCCAAAATCACTGCTTCGGAAAGCATTCATCGAGCTTCATCAATAACTCACAATAGAGTTGTGGACTGGCAGGTCAAATGAGCTTCTTTTTTACACAGACACAAATCACGCCTATATCCCTGGCGGGTTAGGCAGAGCGTTAACAACCGTAAAATTAAATTACAATATTTGAGGGTCGTCTTAGATAAGCAATGTATCACTATGTGACAGGTTGTAAGCCTGTCGCCTAAAATTGCAATGCACATGAAACCCTCGAGTACCTTAGTCGGCTTCGACGACACCCACGGGAAAGAAATGGGATGATGCTATTCTAAGCCGGCATCACACGGATACTTTTTTAAACGATCTAAAACGGTAGGAATGCATGACGTCATTGCTATTATGAATGACGTCTGAACGCTTACTTCTATATGATATTTTTGTTTATTAATTCAAACTTTGAATATTTCGAAAAAATAGTTTTTCGAAATATTCATTCATAGGAATGAAGTCCATCGTTTTTTTTTGTGAAATGTAAAAAGGGCGTAAATTGCTGATTGTGATTGCGCGATTGACAACATGCGCGAAAAATGTTTGGTTCGGCGCAAAATGTTTCCGTAGTTTCCAGAAATTTTTGTATTTTTGTTTTGTAATTCGGAAGGATTCAAAATTTTTATTTCTAAGTGAATTCACAATTAATACTTTTAAAATGTTAAATACAATATTTTCACTCGATATATGGATAACTCATTTTAAAAAAGAGAACATTTTGAGATCTTATAACTTTTAGTAGTAGAAACGTGGTTCGATATTTTAGAGGTTATAAAAAGAAGCCTGTAAAAATATGAATTGAACCTCGCAGTATGGAATCCACCCTAGACCAAAACAGCTCCGCTATTTCCAAAATGGTCTTTGACGAGAAAAAAATCGCTTTATGGTTCACCATTCAAAGAATTGGACAGCAACTGCATTCCAATTTGTGGTGTAACTGTAATTTTGTATGATGTATGGAAGTCGTGACGTCACGGTGAGTTTGACGTTTATTGTATGGAAGTTTTTAATGTTGTGTGTCGGTTAAGAAAGTAATTCTTTTAAAAGTAAGGTTTTTATTGCCCTAATCTGAAGACATTACGCTTTTTTGTGACTTTTGGGATAGGTCGTCTAGGTATACGAAAGTGTATGTTCCTATTGATTGCCACTGGTAAGCGCAATACGAAGCGACCAAAACCATCCAACCGACACGATAACGACTCACAAGTAATCGATTTTCATTTAGCTTAGCATGTAGCGACCTCCTTAGGCGCTAACTTTTTATTGTATAATTGGACGTAGTTTCACAGAAAAGACTCAATCCACATCGGATCACTTTTGAGTTATGAGGGTTTGAAGTTTGGATTGGTATTCTTCAGGATATTTGTATGACATGGTTTTATATTTTGCTATATATCAATGACAAATTAAGCTTCTATTGTATGTTTAAAAAAAAAATTGCAATTTTATTAAAGGTGTCTCTTCTATTTAAAAAAAATGAGGGTTGAGTCCTTTCTGATAAAATAGTATTTGTATGTGAAAGGTTACAAGAAATACTTCACGATAATGATCCAGAATATTATTTGTAGTAAAATAAATGAAAATTTTAAAATAAAATAACCAATTCGAAGCAAAATAAGAAATTTAATTAACTAATCGAGATCATGAACATATTTTAAAATAAGTATCTAATTAAAATTAACTTCATAATCCTGTTCTGACAGCGTTTCAAAATCAGGCTTACCACCGAAACTATCCACATCATCCACTATATTGCTATATCCGGTAAGAGGAGACCACGCCTTGGCAAGCGTATCGTTGGACGCCCTCCGGCCAGATGGACCTATGACTGAAAGAGAGCAGCTGGTAGCGACTGGATAGCGAAAGCGGGAGTTTGTACCCTGGGGGAGGTCTACGTTCAGCGGGCACAGTCAGTTCAGTGGACTACTATAAAATGATTTGATGATGGTTGAACCAGAACCAATTTGTTTATGGGGGTTAGGGTAGGATATGATTCCTCGTCAACAAAGCATTTTCTGACAACACTGACAACGTGAAAGAGATCTGCTGCGTCTTGACCAGGGTAGCTTACTTCGTACTGAAATTGACCGAGAGACAATCTGTCAAGGTTGTACATGTATGTATATGCACTGAGTTCGAACATCTCAGACGAAGAAGTGGAGGCCCTATAAGACGGCGTGTCGAAGGCTACGCACCGACCGAGTGAAACCCACTATCGGTTGTCATGGGGGACTTCAACACCAAAATGGGACAGGGCGGCGAATCATGTTAGGGACATGGCTACTGGAGCTGAAACCAGAGAGGCCAAATGCTGGTCAACTTCCTCAGCAGACAAGGGCTGTTCTGCCTATATTAACACCTTTTTTCAGAAAAAGCCCTAACCCCAAGCAGTGGATCTGAAAGAGCTCTGACTGTAAGACGAAGAACAAACTTGACATTTGTGCTTTTTATTCAGCATGACGATTAAAAGACACATATTTATGGATGTCTCTGTCATCTTCTTAATAACAGAAGCGATCACCGACTTGTAAGTAAGAGGCATCGTAAAAATCAACTTCAATCGGGAATGTGCCGCATGGTGAGGCCACTTCTCTGCTCCAATTTGCCCCAAACTAAAAAGGCTCCCGGGGAAGACAGGGTGGACTCTGAGCTGCTAAAGGCTACTGGGAAACTGGTCCTTGCGGAGCTGAAAAGGCTATCCAACTCACGTGATAATCAAAGGGACAACCCGGAAGGCATGGAGCAGTGATGTCGTGGCTTTGTTTTTCAAAAAAGGAGATAAAACACTTCTCAAAAACTATATGCCGATCACACTGCTGCATGTGCCACGTCTATCAGCTATCTCGAGAGTCATAATGAATCATCTGGCATCAAGAGTTGACGCCTTTCAGCGACCGGAGCAGATAGGGTTTCGTAAAGGTTTCAACATTGTTGACCACATCCATACTGTACGGCAGGTCATACTAAGGTCAAAAGAGTATAACCAACCGCTGTGTTTGGCTTTTCTGGACTACGAGAAACCTGGGCTGGTCATTAAGTCTGCAAGCGATGCCAACTCGACTGGCAATACTTAGTCCGGGTAATCGTCCTTGCCACAATGTCTCAAAACCAAGGTGTTCCACCAGTGCGTCCTACCAGTAATTGCGGGCCTGAGACGTGGAACCTGACAATAAATAACGTATATAATCTGAAAGTGTAGCAAATTGAAGTAGTACCGTATTATCTTCGCAAATCAGCGCCTCTTCTTCTTTACGACACCTCAGCAGTATACTCCTAAACAGTGGGCTTGTCACATCAGTCGTGGAGCCCATGGCCGGTACAGTAAGCGGGTTTTCGAGTGGAAACTACGCCCTGGTAAGCATACCGTTGGACGCCCTCTGGCCAGATGGACCATTGAAAGAGAAAAGCTGGTAGCGACTGAATGGCGAAAGCGGTAGCTCGTGTCGTGCCTTGCGGTGTACCCTGGAGGAGACATAGGCCTGGACACAGGTCCAGCAGTGGACTGCTATAGGCTGATGTGATGAACCAATTTGTACTTGAAGGCTTCATGTGCCTTCAAAGATATTTTAATTTTTTTACAGTAAAGATGTTATTTTTGACTTGTTACTAATGTATTTTTTTAAATAAAATTTGTAGCAAGAAACAAAATAAAGTCCACACATATGGATCGAAAATGGCCTTAGTAGAACTATAACCAATATATCAGAAAAGAATTAAACAGTTTAAGTTTATTTCAGATGAATGGAATTTTTCCCCGTTTTCTTCAAGTAGAATTTATCAGAACTGACTTAGACAGTTTGAGTCTTTTCAGCTAAATGAAACGTCGTCTTGTATAGACCACATTCAATTTACGAGAAATGACCTAAATTGGTTGAGTCGTTTTTGAGAAATAAAAAATTGCACTGTTTCTACAAATAATGTTTTATTTAAAACGACTCAGACAGCTTGAGTCTTTTTGGCTGAACTCCTTCACTGCAACCGAATAAATGAGAAACGACTTTGTATGTAAAACGCTGCCTTTGGCTTGTCTGATCGTAATTTTTTTTTGCTGAATGAAAGAGCTGACCTTATAAACCTCTTTGGTAACACTAACTCATTTTTGACAATTTTGTGGATTGAGTCCTTTCTGCGAAACTACGTCCAATTATTATCGAAAAGCAATCTGTCACTGTAACACTTATGTCAAGTGAAAAAAAAATGACTATCGAGACACGTCTCGAGTTGGACACAATTATTATTTTCATGTTTTCATTCTAATATTTTGAACTGTAAATGTTCCGTGCATAACCACAATAAAAGTTGCACACAGTAATCAAACGAAGTTTCACTTATATCGTCAACGGCAGGCACCCTTCACACTAAAAGCACACTTCAGGCTTTGAAATACCGCGCCCTCTATGGGTGTTCCGATACATACTAGGTTATTTTTTAGCCAGTACACAAACTTTGTTGGGTGTTTTTACTAATGATTCTGAACAAATTTTACTATGGGGCCACCTGCGAAATCGCAAAAATGTTGGGTGTTCCATATATGTGACAGTATTGTATTCTAACGTTCTGACATTGTGAATCTACTTGGAAATAACTATTGAAATAATGAAATCTTGAAAATCATATTAGCCGAGTAGGTATGAATTTTTCAATGGACCAACCATTTTTTTTTTGCGATTCCGTAGGTAGCCCTAAAGTAAAAGTTGTTTAGAATCATAAGCAGAAGCATCCTACAAAGTTTGTGTACTGAGTAAAAAATAACTCTGTACTGTAGATTTGCCGTGTGATGCCGGCTTAAAATAGCATCACCCCATTTCCTACCCGTGGGCGTCGTAAGAGGCGGCTGAGGAACTTGAAGGTTTCAGGTGTATTACAACTTTTAGGCGACAGGCTGACAACCTGTCACTATTACCTCAAACCTGACCAACCAACCAACCTGATACAGAAATTATCTCAAACGGCCCTCCATATTTGTCGGATGTGGCGATAGCGACCTGCCCCGTAAGGGATAAAGGCGTGATATATGTATGTATGTATGTACATAGTTTGTGTACTGACTGAAATTAACCCTGTACTGTAGATTTCTCAACACCCAAGCCACAATTCAAGGCAGAAGACAACGCATGCCGATCGGCACCCGCTATTCTGACCCTTATTGCGATGAAACTAAGCTTCCTATTGCTTTGGAATGTTCTGAGAGTTTTGACCTTGGGATCTAAGCTGTCAAATGACGTATAAACCATAGACAACGGATGTTGGAGTGAGGTCGCAATCTGCCGCCGGAAACCGGTCCGCGAGCCTTTTTTTGACAGCGACATTGGCTCGATTTATACGCACACACAGTGCGACTTAGCTTTATTTTATTTTTTTAAGCGCATTGATGCGTTCATGAATTTTTAGACGAAAAAACCGCTTGACAATTGGTGAACGAAAACCAGAGCTACAAAGGAATTTTCGGGAGCGCGCGCTCCGCCATTTAGTATGGCGCGCGCCGCCCGATTTGTATGGGCTGGGCCAGACAGGCCTCACACCGCATCTATTAATATTCCACGCAAGATGGGCACGAATTTGCACGATTGTCCATTACTGGTTTACATGAACTTTACACTCTTGCGCAAGTGCCGCACCTGCAATCGACCAATCATAATCACCGACCAATGGCGTGAGAGCTTTTGATGTTCCACGTTTGAATTTACTTGTAATTGCGTTGCGCAACGTCGATTTGTCGTCAAATAGTGTATATCTTTCTTTTGTAATATTTATACGTTTGTTAACTATAGACTTGCTTCACTGTATAACATATACTATATAAAATAAAGCAACTGGTATTAAATTGTTTAAAAAAATTATTCAAACACTTTTAGGGCTGGACGGATCCGAAGCCGCATAGATATTAATTTCAGAACTTAAAGAACAATATTGTCTCCACCAGGCAAAACATTTTGTGATTTGAAGTTTGATGCTGTATACAGAATGTAAAAAAAAAATGAATTCTAAATATTTTAAGGAGTGAACCAGTCCAAGAAACTGAACATCTTTCCAATAGGTCGAAATATAAATAAAGGACCTCGCCAACACGCTGACTGGGCCAATTAGCAGGGAGGTCGTTTTTTTTCATATTTAGGTAGACCTTTTTTCTTAGGGAAACTTGTTCAGTAGGCTGGTTCATTTTATTTTTTTACACCTCGATATTATGGATACCCTATAGTTATTTATTATACACGTTCTATCTAATGTGTACGAGACAATGATAATGACCACGATAAGATGATTCGTTGAATCCAACGTAACATGTTGTTTATATCTGTACTTTCACTTACATAAACTTCTACTGGAAGCGTATTGCGTCAATAAAAAAAATAAAACATTTACCACCGCCTCACCGCTACCATCGTGATCTCGGCTACATTATTATATACGATTGAAATGGATTTTATGCCGTGTGATGCCGGCTTAGAATAGCATCACCCTACATCCTTCCCGCGGGTGTAGTAAAAGGCAACTAAGGGACTCGAGGGTTTCATGTGTATTACAATTTTAGGCGGCAGGCTGACAACATGTATCATCGAAAAGGACCCTCAATACTTGTCAGACGTGGCGATAAAGACCGTAATTTTACGATATTTAAACAATCTGCCTACCGCGGAAGGGATAAAGGCGTGATATGTGTATGTATGAAATGGATTTTGGATACTAATTTGCGCGATCTCCAAGTCAACAACTGGCAGGAGATCGCGCAGGACAGGGATTAGTAGCTAGGGCTCGTTTCTCCGAAACGTTACTACAAACTGTTTGAAATTATTTTCATTTCAGTTTCAATATTGATATTCTTAAAATAAATTCTCATACAAAATGACTTCCTTTACAAGAAGTGATTTCCATGATCATTATATTTTCATTTGGAACTATAATATTTCGATTCGCTTGGAGCACCCTTGTCCCTTGTGCAACTTATTCTTTTGCTGTGTGTACATTAACGTAACTACACACACGCACACTCGCACATATCAACGCAGATCTTCTGAACATAGCACACGTATAGAGAACCGTGAGAGAATAATTTGTAGCTGATTTTGCAATAGTTACATACATACATATATCACGCCTTCATCCCTTGCGGGGTAGGCAGAGCGTTAACGGCCGAAAAACTACGGTCGCTATCGCCACGGATGACATTTCGAGGATTGTTTTCCAAGGTTGTTTCAGAAAACATGTGTATCACTATAGTGACAGGTTGTCAGCCTGTCGCCTAAAAATTGTAATACACCAATACCCTCGTGTCCCTTAGTCGCCTCTTACGACACCCGCGGGAAGGATGTGGGGTGATGCTATTCTAAGCCGGCATCACACGGCAAATAGTTCAACTATCTTAAACCCGTTCGGAACCCGTTTGAAACCTTTCTTCCAAGTGCAGGCTCGGTAGCAATTGTGGTGAAAATGTTGCAGGTGTATTTTTGAATCAAGAATTGATTTCGCATACGCCAGCCAGCCAAGAATGTCTTGTCGCTGGTTGAATCACAAGTCTACACGAATTCATTCGCACATAACCTTAAACTTAACAGCCACAACAGTCCCCTGTTGGACGGAGCCTCCCCCTATTGGGGGGTATTGCCCTACTCACCTCGCTTGACAGGCGGATTGGCGAGCGCAGTGTCAGATGTTGCTTTCGAAGTCGGTTTTTACGACACCAACGGGTAGACTTGAGGTGATTCTTCTAAGACTATTCTAAGCCAGCACCACCCGGCAAACCGGCACCACACACACATACCGCATTAAATTGAATGGATAGAACTCACGGATAGGTCACTCTTTGAAGTCTGGCGCATGCGAAATCGATTTTCACCGATTCAATAATACACATCCTGGTGAAAACACAGCACTTATCACGAAATGCCAACGTCCGCGGCTGCACTGCGCGCGCGCATGGTTTTGCCACATTCCTAATTTTGCAACCGCACGTAGGGATTGCAATCCCGCAGGTCCATCAATCCCGCGGGATTGATTTGCGGGATTAGCTTAATCCCGCGCGGATCCCGCGGGATCCCGCATCTTTGAAATGATGTTACAAATAAAATTGAAAATCATTTTTTTTCAATAAATCAACTTTTATTTATTATAATAAAATCAAAAATATTAGTTTTCGAAGAAATAACAATTTGTAATAACTATAATCAGTCTTAATTTGCTTTATATGTTTTGAGATTTTCACGGTTGTTCACAACACTTACATTATTATTCACTTTGTAGACGCCTGGAGTTTGAAGAGGAAGCTTATGCTTAGGCGACCATAGTAACTTTCTAATGTTTAAGGGAGTAAAAACAGTTTTTATGAAAAACTTTCCTAATAATCTGCCTATTTTATTCGTTACCTCTTTCACATAAGGCAAAAACGCTGGCTGTCGTTGCGCTTCTTCTGTCTTCCTTCTGTCACAGGCTTTTACACTGTAACCATTGCGGTGTAAGACCTTCTTGACGTGATTTAGCTCCTTAGACAGATGGTTTGTATCACACAGATTATGAGCCCTGTCTACCAAAGATCTAAAAACCGAGTCTTTATGTCGTGGATGATGGTGAGACGTGGAATGCAAATACTTGTCTGTGTGCGTTGTCTTTCTGTAGACTGAATGACCCAAAGTTCCCCATTCTTTGACCTCAACCAATACTTCCAGGAAAGCAAGATTCCGTTGGTCTTCAATTTCACAAGTAAACTGAATGAATGAATGTAATGTTATGTAATATAATGTATTTTGAGTAAATGTTATTTAAAAATTCCAAATAGTCATTTACTTCTTCCTTTTTCCCTCTTAATGTACAAGAAACGTCATCTACGTACCTTTTCCATAGTTAGAATTTTTATTTATTCGGCATTTATTTATATATTCAGCATTCGCTTGCAAAATTTGACGATTATAGGAGCGAAATTTTAATATGCGGGATCCGCGGATCCGCGCTTTGAGGGTGCGGGATCTCGCAGGGCAAAAAATAGCGCGGGATCCCGCGGGATTGCGGATCCCGCGTTGCGGGATTGCAATCCCTAACCGCACGTGACTGCGAGCCGGGCGAGGAAGTTTCAAAAATAATTTAGTAAGTATTAGAAAATAGAGTTACAAATGAAGGGATGAACAAATAGTAGTTTTCTATACAGATAATTAGCATAACCAGCCGTGTGATGCCGGCTTAGAATAGCATCACCCCACATCCTTCCCGTGGGTGTCGTAAGAGGCGACCAAGGGACTCGAGAGTTTTGGTGTATTACAATTTTTAGGCGACGGGCTGACAACCTGTCACTATAGTGATGCACATGTTTTCTGAAACAACCTCGGAAAACAATTCTCAAAAATGCCAGACGTGGCGATAGCGACCGTATTCTTACGGCCGTTAACGCTCTGCCTACCCCGCAAGGGATAAAGGCGTGATATGTGTATGTATGTGTATGTAGATTATAATCTCATATGTAAATTGACTGATTTCAGCAAAAGCTTCAGTCAATGCAAATACGGGGTACTTTTATGGAACAGTCTAACTAAATTTTTGCAAACAATCTGATCCTGAAACTGACAACCCTATCCATACGATGCACTAGTGCATTAGTAGGTAAACACCCAAAATAATTGTGAATACATTGGACTACAATATTAAATATGAACATTCATTGCGCACTAACTAGACAAACAAAGCTATGTCATACAATATTAAGGAGGTGGTAAACACTCAATTACCGAACAATTTTTTCTGTTATTATTTGCGGTAAACACACAACGATAATTTTACAACAACTTGACAACAACATACAAAATGGCAGCTGTCAGTTTCATATAACGTGCTGGTCAAATGTGCAGTGAAATCTGGCAAAGGGGTAAGCCCGGCTTTGGCATCTCCATAGGTTGAAAGCTCTAGGGTCTGTATTTACTATAAATCGCACTCAACTTTGAGATCGATCTCAAGAGCGATTTCGTCAAATGTCCGTCCATACCAACAGCATCTCAAAGTCGCACTCAGGATCGATATCAGAGTTGAGTGCGGTTTATAAATACGGGCCTAAGGCTAGCTAGGATGAAGGGCCCTACTCCCTTTCACCTGCCTATGAACGCTCTAGACTGGACTAGACTGTTTAGAATATTACTAGATCATTGCTCCGGAACTAATCAGTAATCTAGTGTCGTTAAGTTTCCTACGGTATTTCCGGTTCCATATATAACCAACCTAAGTACATAGCTACTAGTATATTATTACCAACAAACGATATAAGCGGAAATTCATTATACAGGGTGTAAGAGACGGTGTAACGATAACTTTGCAGGCGTGATTAAACAATGAAACTGAACAACTTTTTCCATAGGGGCTATGTTGGAAACGTGATTTTTTTTTCGAAACAGCTGATTGATTTTGTATGGGAACTCGCATTCGTTTCCCACCATAGCCTCCATAGTAAAAGTTGTTCAGTTTCATGGTCTGAACACGCCTGCAAAGTATTCGTTACACCGTCTCTTACACTCTGTATAAAATGTAAAAATATTAACTGCCAATATTTTAAGGCGTGAATCAGCCCACGAAAAATTGTTCAGTTTCATGGTCTGATTCACTCCTCAAAACACTTGCAACTAATATTTTTACACCCTGTAGTTATTTTATTATTTCAAATAGCTCTATCTCCGCCCGTACTCCATAATTAAGAGATCTAAATACAAGTTTTTTTTTAGGCGACAGGCTGACAACCTGTCACTATAGTGATACACATGTTTTCCGAAACAACCTTAGAAAACAATACTCAAAAATGTCAGACGTGGCGATAGCGACCGTATTCTTACGGCTGTTAGCGCTCTGCCTACCCCGCAAGGGATAAAGGCGTGACATATGTACCTATGTATGTATGTCTAAATACAAGTTCAAGTTCAAGTTCTTTATTGCATAGTCAAATTCACATACAAAGATGATACAAATGACACCCTGTTAGTTAGATACAGCAACATAGAGAGAGCACATTAAAATTTCTTACTCTACATAATTCTTCTGGGATACTCGCGAATTTTTGCTATACAGGGTGTTAGGATAAGTACTAAGTTCCTTTTAGGGCGTAAACCCACACTTAAAACTAAACAACTTTCCCCAAGGAACATAAATCGATTTAAATTTTTGGACCATCACTCTTACAAAATGCACCATCGAACCGGTTGTGTGTGAGGTCCAAAATGTTGTCATATTTCGACCTATGCTCCTTGGGGAAAGTTGTTCAGTTTCACGGGCTAATCTACCACTTAAAATATTTACAGCTTATATTTTTACACCTAATAATATCGTATATCTAATGTAATTTACAGATAATCTCGAATCACAATAAATGTGTTTAGGATTGTACCTAACACGTTTGCCACATACTACCTGCGGTACCTAATCTAAAGATACAGGTTAGAATACTGTCGCATGTCGCAAGGTATTTTGAACTGCGCTTGCGCAAGTTTCCGATCCAGCCGCTAAGGTGCACTAACCACAACAAAAAACAAAACAACACATAAATTTTTGTTTTCACAACAAAAAATTTTGAGGTGCGTTAAAAAAAACGTACTTAACTTATACAGGGCGTAAATAAATTAGCTGCAAATATTTTAAAGGGTGAACCAGCCCATGAAACTGAACAACGTTCCCCAAGGAACATAGGTCGAAATATGAAAAAAGATCTTTGACCTCCCATGCAAATTACCACTCGATCAAGTCAATTTGTAGGGTGTCCAACAAATTTTCGACCTATGTTTCTTGGGGAAAGCTGTTCAGTTCCATGGGCTGATTCACCCATTAAAATATTTTTAGCTAATATTTTTACACCTTATATACTCTTACCTACGTATGTCAAGTAATTGAGAGCCCTTTCAGATGATTCGTGTATCACCGTAGTGGCAGGTTGTCAGTCAGCCTATCGTCTAAAATTATAATACACATGAAACCCTCGAGTCCCTTAGTTGCCTTTTACGATACCAGATGGAAGAAATGGCAAAAGTTATGACAGTTAAAAAATAATTCGTTTGCATTATTATACATTATTTTACTACTAAGTAGCTACTACCACTACTAATGTATCTATAATATAAAAATGAATCGCAAAATGTGTTGGTAAGCGCATAACTCAACAACGCCTCGATCAATTTGGCCAAATCTTTTTTTTAAATGTTCGTTGAAGTTCAAGGATGGTTTTTACGGCGAGAAAAATTAGAATTATTGCTGGAAAAACCCTAAAAATAGCCTTTTTCTTTTTCCCATACAAATGATTTGTAACTAAAACGTAGTCAATTTGAGCTTTATTGCTATGGTATAAAGTTCATATTTAATTACAAGCACTCACTGTTGTCTAAGCAATGTAGGTGTGTTCCTAACGTCAAAGATGATATCTATCAAAACAATGTGCGTGTGTGCGTTGAAGCACAGAATACATAGTTGGAGGAGTTTAATGTCGCGTTCCGAAACTCGCCTTTCTTTTGTATTAGTTTCGGCACGCGAGATAAAATGCATCAGTTTCCACGTCATTACATTAGTCAAACAAAAATCGCGCTACCAACAGTGTTTTATTATTTTTAATATCTTCTTCTATAATATAAAAATGGATCGCAAAATGTGTTGGTAAGCGCATAACAAACATCACCAGGGTGACGGTTCTGTTCAGGAGATTTTTTTAAATACGTAAAGTATGATTTTTAATTCGATGCAGTAAACTGACAGCTGCAATGTAAATAATGTTGCCTACTCGAAAACCAAAGTGACGTACTCCAGTTGAATGAGTTGATTCATAAAGCCTTTTCACACTGACTCGCCGATATCGAGCCGCCATTTTTTGATGTATGAAGTTATTGTCTAAGTTTATTTCTTGAGGATAGAGATAGATATATTACAAAATTAATTCATTTAATATTGAACACATTTTAGCTTGTTTTTATTTTGGCCTGATGTTAAAATACGTTAACGCCAAAGTGTCCAAAATGACGAAATTGCTTAATTTTTGCAGCTTTAACTTCTCATACATTAATTTTGTAGCGTCACAACCACTCCATATTACATCAACAAAACATCAATAAACAACATTTCTAAGTTGCCACAACTGATAATTAAAAACTGAAGCTGTGCACTTTTTACTTTAACTGTCGGAACCATAAACAATAAAGAAGATTTTAGGTAAAATTCCTGACAAACAGTCAAATTTTAAACTTGGCGATTCAACAAAAGGCTTTGGGCATTGACGATAAAAGTTCAACTAAACTTGGCACTAAACCCTATCTCTGTGCCAAATTTCAGCTCTCTAGGTTTTTGGGAAGCACTATTTTCTTATTGGTGATCGATCAGTTCGCGCTCGACTTGCTCAGATTGAGCCATGTTATTCTTCGAGTATTTACGTAATTTAATAAGCTTAAAATTATCACTTTGATATTATATGAACATGTCGCTAGATGAGTGATTGAGTTATATCTTTTTAGCACATCACTATTTATTTTTCCCAAAAAAGCGGCAACCCCCCAAACGTCAGTTTACTGCATCGAATTAAAAATCATACTTTAGGCAAAAAAACTGCCACATTACAAATCTTTTTGACAGGACGAAGTCTGTCGGGTCAGCTAGTTACAAATAAATATGTGTAGTGTTGCTGCCGCTTGAATCAGTGTGACCAGACCTTTACTAAGACTGAACTAACGAATACTTTACATATTAGGAGATACAGGCTGCTAAGGGTGCGTGATACTGATTTACATGCTATTTTGTGTACCTAGATAGCTTGGTAACAGGATTTAATGCCATACCTTTTACGATATAAAACCAGTGAAATATCTAATATCTAATGTCAGTGGTCAGAAAATGTCTTCAAATATTTAGTTTCCGGGCCTAGCGATAACGCATTTTTCTGTATTTTTACGGTCATCGCCAGCCCTCTGGGGTGGGTTTGTGTGTGTGTGTGTGTCTGTTTGTGTGTATGTGTGTGTATATGCCAATTTATAGAAAAAAACTTCTTGACATGATTACGATTTGACACGTCTAAATTTTATCGCGCGCGAGAAAATGTACTGTCGGTGCACATTATAAGTATTCACAATTTGAGATCATTATTTCATTATCTCCGGGATAAATTAAGGAACGTGTGAGGCCGGCTTAGAATAGCATCACCCCATTTATTCTCCGTGGGTGTCGTAAAAGCCGACTAAGGGACTCGAGGGTTTCATTTATATTGCAAATTTAGGCGACAAGTGGACAACCTGTCACTATAGTAATACACGATTGATTTGAAACGACTCTCAAACATTTTTCAGACGTGGCGTAACGCTCTGCCTACCCCGCCAGGGATAAAGGCGTGATTTATGTGTGAATTAAGTTCTTACATCTAAAAAACATTCACATACAAAGCTCTATACGGCTATACCCGTTCAATACATTTGGTAATTACTAAGTATAGAACTATAGACCAATCTATAGTACCTTTACTATAGACCAATGACCTACAAGACGTGATATAATTACACCGAACACAATGTAAATTCACAGCTAACGGCTATACTCGTTACACTTGTTACATTAAAGTAACTATGTTCGCCAATCAGTCAATAGGTACTAGTTCGTTCCGTACACCATTACAATTAAACACAGTTATAATACTGGGTGTTATCTAGTGGATATCCCACACCATATGAATTCGATCATAGTTTGAATTATAAACACAAAAGTTACATGACTTTCTGAAGCCATCCAAAATAGCAAGTATGGAGTCATATCGACGGGTTCCGGGCTATTTGTATTAACCGACAATTTTTGCGATATAGACTTTTATACATATTTGGAATCAGCGAATTTTTCTGCGTCGTTTGAGCTCGGTTTGGTGATGATCGGAGCAAAAAAATGTCGCTTAATACAACCGTATTTTTTGGGCCTATTTCGAAGTGCAATGTATGAACCGGCACAAAATATTGACAAATTTAAGGCTTGTGTACTTAAGCTCACTACCAAATGACCACACAGTCGTTTAAACCTTTTTGCCTGGAACAATAATTTACAGGGTGCATACGTTCAACCATTTAGCCTGACCTTATAAATATATAGAAATGTCGCTTAAAACAGTTAGCCTCTTAGTAAAATTCATGTCAAATGTCGCTTAATACAATAAGTCGAATAAACAAATGTAGTCATATTTTTAGCCATATTTAGCAGTTTAAGATGTGGTATTTAAATTTATTCGCTTAGGATTAAAATATGAATAACTTTTTGGTAAAAGCAAGTACTTAGAGCTAGTATTTTCAATTCTAGGTACTAGCTTGGAACATGTATTAATAAATCTAGGCGGTTGAGTCATTTAGCCTGGAACAAAAAACCATAACCTCAGGCGGTAAAATCATTTAGCCTGGAACAAAAACCCATTATCTCAGGCGGTTAAGTCATTTAGCCTGGAACAAAAAAATGAAAATTTTGGGTCACTTTGTATTAAGCGCCATATATTTTCGTTAAAAAGAGAAATATCAGAAAAAAATATTAATCAAATTATAGATAATGAGTAACAGGAACAGAAATTTTCTTTGTTGTGATAAAATAATGCGATTTGTTATAGTTATGATTTTTTTTCTGAAACTTTAAACTTTAAACTGCTCTGGTGTAAAGTTTCAAAAATGGCGGTTAATACAAATAGCCCGGAACCCCTCGATATGTTCCTATTTTCATACAAAATACCTTTTGGATCGTTTTAAAAAGTAGTAGTAGACTGGCAGGTCAAATTAAGATAGGATAGATACATCACCACAGACTATAAAGCAAAGTCGCTTTTCGCGTCTGTCTGTCTGTATGTATGTTTGCTTAAATCATTAAAACTACGCAACGGATTTTGATACAGTTTTTTTTAATAGACGGAATGGTCCAAGAGAAAGGTTTTCAAGTATAATACTTGCCAGGAAAACATCTTTTTCCCACGGGAAAATGAGTTACAGCGGGCGCAGCCGCTGGGCAGGCCGCTAGTATAACATATTGCAAATACTGTCTGGCAAAAAAGTGTTTGGAACGGAATAAAATGGAACTAAAAATTTCGTATGAAAAATTGTTGCCATACTTACGCGTTATCTGTCAGATTTGACAGATCGCGAATAAAGTAGCGCCCTCATTTTTTCTCTACTCTTTTTTGCCATACAATAACTGCAAAATAAAAAAAATCGACGTGCACTCTACCGCTGCTTCCAGAAACTAACTATTAGTTTTCATTTAACCGTTCAGACAACAAGTAACAAACTAGACATAATAACCAATAATAACAATAGAGAAATGTTGGTTTGTTGGCGAGTTGAGTGGCAAGTGGAATGGCGAGCTGATGCGCGTGTCGGACCGCTCATGATTGTTCCCACGACTGTAGCGTCAGCAAAATAATCAATATTCAATAAGATATCGATACATAGTTTGAAATGAAGTTATTGCTTATTGAGATTCTCTGTCGTCGGGGACGCCGTTCACTTCTCCTAAACCACGCTACGGATATTGATGTTTTTCTAAATAAATGGAGTGAGTGATTCATAGGTAGGTTTGAACGTCTCAAGGGAAAACGATTAGTAGCGAGCGCAACCGCTAGCAATACTATACACAAATACTCAAAATGTTAAAAAAATAATCACTTCAACATTTTTATATGCTCGTGAACGCTCTGCCTAACCCGCAAGGGATCAAGGCGTGATATATGTAAGTAATATTACTAAAACAGCGATTAAATTAATAAAATAACATAATGAAGTCATGTAATGCTAAATTCATTCACTTTTCCGAGTGAAATGGGAAGCTGTGTTTCAAAAGCGTGTACCACGACTTACTACTACTGACTACTGATTTGCATTAAACATGAAAACTTCATTAAAATAATTTTGATGTCATCTTCGCATAATTTATCCAACAAGACTAAGTTTACGGCCGTGAACGCTCTGCTTACCCCGCAAGGGGTAAATGCGTGAACATATGTATGTAGACTAAACTTTACGCAGGTATTTTGATTCGTATAGCAGGTATTTTGATTAGTTATTATCTGTATACTCTAAGGTTATTATTAGCTAAAACATTTACACGAGGGCGAGTTCCAATTCCAATTAGTACACAATAGCAGGAAACATAAATCGACACGTTATTATTTTGTGTGCCAACCGTACTAACCGCTGAACTATTTCTGCAATGTTTATTTGGAAACTGCGGCGGTGCGCAGGCGCAGCTACTTGGAAAGGTCGCGCTCTACACAGACCAATCCTTATCTACTACACTGAATAGGTACTAGCCTACTAGGGGCTATTACCAACTTGTTATCCGGAATGTTACCAATCATTGCTAACATTTTGCCTGCCATATGTCGATGCCGTGTGATGCCGGCTTAGCATCACCCCACATCCTTACCGTGGGTGTCGTAAGAGGCGACTAAGGGACTCGAGAGTATTGGTGTATTACAATTTAGGCGACAGGCTGACAACCTGACACTATAGAGATACACATTTTTTCTGAAACAACCTTTAAAAACAAATCTCAAAAATGTCAAACGGGGCGATTGCGACCGTATTCTTACGGCTGTTGGCGCTCTGCCTACACCGCAAGGGATAAAGGCGGCGTGGTAAATGTATGCTTATGTCGATTACAGATATTTTATTCGCAAAATGATGGGGTTCCTTCTACCTTCTACAGGCAAAACTGTCCATTGCTGGACGTGAGGCTCCTAATACGCATACCACGAATGGCAGGCGGATTGGTGAGCGCAGTGCAAGATACTGGTATGTAGGAAACACCCACGGGTAGAAATGGAGTGATGCTATTCTAAGCACTCTCCACCGTACTTAATTATACATACATACATACATATATCACGCCTTTATCCCTTGCGGGGTAGGCAGAGCGTAAACGGCCGTAAGAATACGGTTGCTATCGCCTCGCCTGACATTGTCGAGTATTGTTTTCAAATGTTGTTTCAGAAAACATGTATATCACTATAGTGACAGGTTGTCAGCCTGTCGCCTAAAAATTGTAATACACCAATACCCTCGAGTCCCTTAGTCGCCTCTTACGACACCCGCGGGAAGGATGTGGGGTGATGCTATTCTAAGCCGGCATCACACGGCATATATTGTTTTAATATAATTACTAACGATACCTATACGTATCATGGAGGCCAGTTCAATCCTAATTTCGTCTTAAACTAAAACAATCATAGCAAGTCACGACAATCTTAAAATTGGAGTCATTAAAATTTAAGAATAAAAATACTAAGCATTTATTACTTCACTTACTGTAGGGCAATAGGCGAAATTACACTTTAGAAAGGGCATACTAGCCTAATGTAGGTCATGAAACTGAACAACTTTCCCCAACGAACATAGGTCTTAGCCAATAGGTATTACTTATTAATTAGAAGTTTTACTAAGTCGCGGGTGAAACCGCGGGGCGGGCACCTAGCAGGTAATAAATACTAAAATGCCAATGTTATATGTAAAATGTTAAAAATGGCTGTAGGGTATTGGATAAACAATAGACAGTTCAATTTGATATTAGACAATAACTATAAGTGGTCTCGAAATATCAGTTACCTGCGAAGTAAATTTTAAATATATGTACCTACTTAATGATTTTACATCTAAGGCCAGTATTTATAAATCGCACTGAACTCTGAGATCGATCTTGAGTGCGACTTTGAAATGCTGTTAGTAATTAGTATTGACTGCTAATTGTCAAAATCGCTCTTAAAATCGATCTCAGAGTTGAGTGCGATTTATAAATATGCAGCCAATCAAATTCTACTTACCTATTGTTGATACATACATATAAAAGGCATAAAACCGTGATGAAACCCACATTCAAATAAAATTTGAAGTCAGATGATATTTGAATGTGACTTAACCTAGGATTCGAGCCAGGTTAGCCTTCTTATTGCAGAGGTCAGTTGTCAGTCGCTCTGTGTAAAAATTTGGTTCCATGTCAACTCCTCTAGGTTAGGTAGCCGACCCCGACAGACAACGGGATAAGGCAAGGAGAATGATGATGATGAAAAGGCATAAAACCACCCCAGTTTGCATACTTTACACACAATTATGTTTCCGTAGCCAGCATCTAAGAAATAAGAAAGGATATTGCTCGTATTATCCATTAATATAAGTCAAGGGAAGAAAACTGATAGATACGAGTATAAAGCAAACCCAAGGCTTAACGACTTCTATCTCGCTAATGCCACTTCCTTATGAACTCTATACTTATATTTACTCTAATGGAGTTCTTTTGACGAAGTATCTCTTATATGGCGGTAGAAAGCCGCATTCCGACGTATAAAAAAAGTATCATATTTAACAACATAGTGTACCTTCCTGCCTTTAAAATACTTAAAAGAGAATTGTTTTAATACTTGGTGATAACTAAGGCAACTAAGGGTTTCATGTGTATTACAATTTTAGGCGACAGGCTGACAATCTGTCACTACGGTGATACATGTATCATCGAAAAGGGCCCTCAATGCTTGTCAGACGTGGCGATAACGACCGTAATTTCGCGATTGTTACCTCTGCCTACCCCGAAAGGGATGGAGGCGTGATTTGTGTATGTGTATGTATGTGATATAAAAATTCTCCTCCCGACGCATAATTTTCTAAATCCAGCGCACAATAATCTAAACGCATAATGACCTTAACGGATCATGTCCAAACGCATGATGACCTAAACGCATTTCTCTTGATCTAAATGGTTTATTATTTGTGGGTGGCACCCGCTGCTAATCATTTTTCCGTGGGAATAAAACATTCTTCTTGAATCACTCTATCTGTATGAAAAAGCCGCATGAACATCCGTTCCGTGGTTTAGGAGGAAAAACTCAAAAAGCGATTTCTTGTAACATAAATAAATTTGTTGTATCTAGTACCCATAGGTACATTTAATAAAACTAAAACATATCTAGGTATCAAAATGATAGATTGTATTGTAGTTACGCATACAACAAGAAAAACGGTGTAGTATATGTAACACACACGATTACAAGTTAAGCATTGATTACTGGTGTTTATCAGTTTTTATCATTCCGCAGTGCAATACATGCGTTAGGTGTAGTGTTTAGAGTTTTTTGTTAAGATTGAACAACAGTGAACCAGTATCATGTGAATATGTTCCAATGTGGTTTACTTTTCAATGTTGGTTTGTATGTATGTATGTATGAATGTATGTATGTATGTATGTATGTATGTATGTATGTATGTATGTATGTATGTATGTATGTGGTTCACTTTACATAAGAAACAATTGTCAAGAATGCTAAGGGTCTAACTTAACACCAAAATGGACTTGCCATCGACAGGACAGAAGAAGAACACAAAAATGACTTGATAATCACTACTAGAGTATAAAGCAAAGTCGCTTTTTGCGTCTGTTAGTATGGATGCTTAAATCTTTAAAACTACACGACGAAATAAGAAATAAGAAATAAGAAATTTTATTTGCAACAACACTTTGACGAATTGTGATGCAGTTTTTTCATTAGATAAAATAATTCAAGAGGAAGGTTTTTATGTATAATACTTATTAGAAAAAACATCTTATTCCCAGGGGAAAATGAGTTGCAGCAGTTACCCATACAAAATTATCAACCGATAATGTCACGGGGAAGAAATGGGATGGTGCTATTTTATTATATTTTTATACAAGTTAACATACAACTGCATTCGTCACCCGGTTAGTGTAACTTGCGCAAGCGCAAACTGCGGTTAGCGTGGTGCAATGCAACCCAGTGCAGCCACAAGCCCTAGATAAACTGACGACCTCAAAGTTTGTCCCAAAGGTACAGCTAGATTAAGATTGAGCAAACATAAAAGAAAATAAAAGAAAGAAAAAAAAAAGAATATGAAAATAAAAAGAAAAATAGATGTTCTTTATAGAAGATGTTCTGTACCTATACATACAGGGGCCAGGGGTACACGTAGATTAGACGAGAACCTGCTAGTGATAAGTACAAAAAAGTGGACCTGGTCATTTGCACTTCTCCTTTTAGTGTGCTGGGTTGCCTGGAAGAGATCACTTACAGTGATAAGGCGCCTTTGCTTATATTATGGTATTTGTTTTTATTAATGTGTAACGTTATGTTTTAATGTGAGCATTAAAGTATTTCTGTCTGTCTGTCATTGAAGCTCCGCTGGTGTCTCCTCCCGAGAAAAAAGAAGAAAAAATAAATGAAAAAAGTAGGTACAGAGTCACAGACTCAGAGCACGTCGACTAAATATGACATCAACGATAGACGTTCTTTGTAAGATGTCATATTTCATACCATTTCTCCCTGTCTTATCCCGTTCTCTGTCGGGGTCGGCTACCTAACCCAGGGATTTGACGTGGAACCAAGTTTTTACATAGAGCGACTGCCATCTGACCTCTGCAACCCGAAGGCAAACCCGGCCCGAATCCTAGATTAAGTCACATTCAAATATCATCTGACTTCAAATTTTATTTGAATGTGGGTTTCATCACGATATTTTTCCTTCACCGTAAGAGCAGTCGGTAAATGTACGTGAGTAAAAACACATTGGTACATGGCGGGGATCGAACTCGGGTCTCACGATTGTAAGACCGGTGTCCTATCAACTTGACCACCGACGCTCCATATTATATAAGATGTCATATTTCATACAGATCTATAATTACATAAATCGACAGAAGAGTGTATTAACTCAATCCTCAATCACATAATTTATATTATCTTGTTTTATGTTTTGTAGTTTTGATAGATACTTGTACTTCGCGTTTGATTCAGCCTTACATCGATTGATGTGCAGATTCTATTTACCGAAGTATTTGCTCATATTTTCTCATTACTCTTCGTCTGTAAATAAATAAATACGTCTGTTGTACTGTATCGGAGTGCTGCAACCACAGCACGACTGCACGTTACGAAATCTGGTGCGTGCCAGCCTGCAGTCGACGCTGTTTCATTCACTCACAATTATGTGGAGACAGATAAGGTAAAGTAAATAGTTTTATAACGAAACTAACGGCCCGCCTAGCCGCTGCATCCGCTGCAACTGATTTTCCCGTGGGAATGAGATGTTTTCCCGGCAAGTATAATACATAAAAGCCTTCCCCTCGAATCACTCTAATAAAAAAAAAATAGCACTAAAATTTAGTTGTGTAGTTTTAAAGATATAAGCAAACATACATACAGACAAACGCGAAAAACGACTTTATTTTATACTATGTAGTGATAGAGATTGTAGAGTTTGAGTAACGACGATGGTTGGAGGTAGATAGGGCATGTTTATAGTAGTTACTTACCTGATTCAGTAATTCATACTTTTTAGCTTACAATGGCCAGATTTTTGAAGTTTTGTCTGAACTTACCTGAAACAAAATAAAATATGCATTTTAATACAATGAGCTAGTCATAAAATGACAAGGTATCAAGGTGTAATAACTAATAAACTAATAGAGTCTGTGCGGAAAGAGAACCGGCGTTGAATTTGGGTACGCTTTTGTGCCTTATTTTGACTTTGACATTTGTCGATCGTGGGTTTCTATGTAAAAATGTATAGTTCACATTTTCCCGCGACGGTTCTCTTTCCGCACAGACTCTAAAGTATCTGAGTCTGTGAGTCTGAAGTATTCAACAGCTCCTCGATTTTAGAGACCAGTACACTCTGGTTATTCTTCACAAGCATATGAAAAACCAGCACATGTTGGTCCCTTATATGAAGGTGCTAACCAATCACGAAGCAGGTGTCAGCCTGGTCAGACACTCTCACTCATTGAAACGGAAAGCGGCCGGACCGCATACCGCATCGGTCTCCCTGCCAGTAGTGTCACTGTGCCCTGCGGGTGGCAAGTGCAGTGCATGTGTACATACACATACATATATCACGCCTTTATCCCTTGCAGGGTAGGCAGAGCGTTATGGTCGTTATCGCCACGTCTGACAAATATTTGAGGGTTGTTTTAGATATTATGTCGTGTATCACTATCACTGTGTACCAAAAACTTGGCAGGCGTGATATCAGACCATGCAACTGGACAACCATTTTAGATTTAGAGCCTAAGGTTAATGAAAGAAAAATATTCAACATAGAGTCAATCAGCTGCTACCGACATAAACTCTCAAAAGTTGTTTAGTTTCATGGTCTGAGCATGCCTACAAAGTTTCCGTTACAACTTCTCTTACACTGAGTATGGAGCGACTGAACTATATGGAGGCTAAGCTAAATATTAGATTTATTTAGTGCCTATGACACGTAATAAACCTATCTATGGGTCCAGCAAAGGAAATCCGTAAACGAGCTTAAAGCTTTACAGAATTTCCGGTGCGGAGAAAGCTCTCCCGCTGTAATATCCGGATTCGCATTGCGTAACGACTGCCCATAGCAACATTCAACAACCAGCGACTACTCCACTACGTACCTGATACGGACTATATAGGGTCTTAAAACATAAATTCATCATTTTCCTTGTCTAATCCCGTTCTCAGTCGGGGTCGGCTACCTAACTTACGGGATTTGACGCGGAACCAAGTTTTTACACAAAGCGACTGTCGTCTGACTTCTGCAACCTGGGCTAACTTGGCCCGAATCACATTCAAATATCATCTGTATTAAAATTTTATTTGAATGTGAGTTTCATCACGATGTTCTTTCTTCACCGTGCTGTCGGTAAATGTACGCGAGTAAGAACACATGGCGGGGATCGAACTCGGGTCTCACGATTGTAAGACCGATGTCCTAACCACTAGGCCACCGGTCAAACGCTTAAGAAAAATTAAAGAATGCTATTGACGTATTGAACTTACGTATGTAATCAAAAACTCACGGTCTATATATTGATCTCAGAATGTCCAAGTCGCGGAATGTCAGATTTTTTTACAGCTCAATCTAAAATACAATATTGAACAAAAAAATTATAATGTTTGCGAAAGAGCTGCAACACTCAAGTATGTTTTTTTATCTCATCTCATTTGCTGCAATTTTTTTGCTGCAAAATATTTAAAAATCGTCCAGAGTAACTTTTAAAGTAACCATCAAAATCAAGCCCCTGTATTTAAGCAGTTTAGCATTGAACCTGTCAGTTCTGATGGACGACGTCAAATTATACCGACGGCTGTTGATTGGACGACATACGAGTATAGTCTGGCAAAAAAGTGTTTGGAACAGAATAAAATGGAAATAAAATTTTCGTATGAAAAATTGTTGCCATACTTACGCATTATCTGTCAGATTTGACTGATCGCGAATAAAGTGGCGCCCTCATTTTTTCTCTACTCTTTTTTGCCAAACTGTACTTGCAATTATTGTTAAACGAGTTGTTAATTCCAAAATTTATTGTACTGTCTAACCTCTCTCTTTGAGTGTGGTCTCTCTGTGATCGCGTGGTACACCGAGTCGTCCAACGACCCAATGAACCCCAGTGTCAGAATTTTACTACCGCCTTCTCCAAGTAGCAGGCTTCTGCCATGGTTGTGTAACGACCGCCGTCTAAGTAATCAAACAGCAATCGGGACCTACGGCTTAACGTGCCATCCAAAACACGTAACTATCATTCTTATAGAGAATCGGATGGTTCATCCCGCAATGTCCTAACCAGACTGGGAACAAACTCGCAAAGTGATAAAATTCTACTTTGTGAGTGACCCATCGAGAATCGAAACTGGAAGCTTCTGCGTCAAAGGCAGTCGCACGACCACTGCGGCGCATCGGTCGCCGTTTCGTGTGGTTTTATTAGTGTAGATTAGCAAGCACGAATGCATAAGAAAGTTGTAAGTAAATAAGTAAGCACTTATTTTATGCAAATCTCTACAGCTTAGTTGCTATAATTACACCTGCAAGCTATATTACGAGCGATTATACTTCATTGATCTCGTATTCATTTTGTAAATTCGTTCTGCTGTCAATGAATATATAAATCTTTAATGATACCTGCAATGTATTTAAAACAAAACTATTAAGTTTCGATAGTTTGGATAGTTGTTTGTATTAGAGGTCGACTTGTTAAGATAATAATCTTAAATTGAAGCTAAACTGTCATAAGGCTTTGGTAAAAACTTAAAAATCACGACTGGTTTAGTTTGTCAAATAAAACACGATTAAGAATTAAAGTAGAATGAGGAAGTAGGTACCTATTGGCATGGCGCCTGAATATATTAGTTTCAAAAAGCCAAAAAAATCCGCAAAATTTATTTGACAAGCCATTTTAATATAGTTTTAAATTGCATCAAGGTATCTTTTAGGCTTTCAGGGATTCTTTGAACTTCAAATTAATGAAATAAACTGAGAAAAACGTACTTATGAATAATGACAGCAGCGCAGCGGTCGGACTCATTTTTATGAAAATAAAAATGTAGCACTGTACGTGCGTGAAATTCTTTGTATAATAGTAAATTTGAACTCTCATCGAAACTTGATAATTACCTACACAAGTCTTGTCAAGTCTGTGTCATCTGCAGTTGGCTTACACACCTGACGCAGAAATCAGGCCAAAAACCCTTGACATAGACGTATGATCCAGGCAGGGAAAATACGATATGATGATGATCGAAACTTGAAAAGTCACTTTGTATTGGAGGTCCAAGAACGACTCGGTGTCCCACACGAAAAGTAAGAAGAAAGAAGTTATGCTCTTATTAATTTAAAATTTAATTACTGCCAGGCCAGTAGTATGTTTTCACTCAATTAAAAGTCAGTTCCAATTCCAACTGTCCTCAAGTCATATAATGCGTCAGCAAATAAATATATTACATAAAGTATCCACTATTATGCGATCGTTACGTAAAATCAATAATCGGTGACATGACAGTGCACGTTTCTTGAGCCATATTAGTGGCCAATTAACATGGCAGTAAAAAGAATGACAAGCTAAATACGGATACGGAAGTTGTCAAAATTCCATCAGCCCATTTCTACCTGTGGGTGTCGTGAAAGGCGACTGCGGAATGAACGGGCGGCAGCGTTCTCTGTAAATATCTACAGTATCTTGCACTGCTCTCGCCAATCCGCCTGCCAAGCGTGGTGAGTATTCCCAATTTGGGGGAGGCCTATGGCCAGCAGCTGACTTTTCGACAATAAAACATAGCTAGATTGATTTATCGCCCCCAAATTCCTCTAGGTTTATATGAATACCTCTACGATCTTTATAAAAATCGTTGGAGCCGTTTCAGCTAAACAAAATAAAACAGTTTTTTTTTGTGGTAGACTCTACAATTTCGGCCCTGGGGCCATCAAATCTACGCCTGTCGCCTTGGTGGGGAGCGCATGCTCACCCGAAAACAATTTATTGGTTGTTCAAACAACCAGCCCAATCACGCCCTTGGGGCTAGGCTTAGGAGTTGTTCTAGGAAGAACGGACTGTACTGAAAAAAAAAACAGTAACACACATTCTACGGTAACTGCTTCCGATGTTAATCTCCCTACGCTGATGATGATGACTCTGTGACATAATAGTATAAAAACAAATAACTACAGCCACTCACGAATTACTAGACTCGACAAAGTGCCTTTACGTAATGTACTTAGGTGCGCTGTCCATGTAGGTAGCTGGTAGGTACAGTCATAGCATGAAAATGTTTGCGGAAGTGAAATTTCTGTAGTTTAGAGTAGCGTCACATTTCTTTCCCACGTGTATCCTATGAGACGACTAAGCAACTCCAGGGTTTCAATTTAAAACAAGAGAGAAAGGCGATATATGTGTATTTGCATTGCATGGATTTGTGATGATCACAACTACTTATATTACAATTTTGTAAATGTTTTTTCTACACAATTGTAATGGTTTTGATTAAGCCGTCATCGGTCTCGGCTGCTGTGATTACTTAGATGGTGGTCTTTACAAAACTATGTCAGAGATCTGCTACTTGTAGTATCGGGTCGTTGGATGTCTCGGTATCCCACACGAAAAGAAGGAGAAGAAAGAAATCTGGAAAATTTTACTCTGTCCGTCTTGGAGGCCTTAGATAAAGTATTGATAAAATTCGGCCAGATAAACGAGAGAAAGGCGTGATATGTGTATGTTTTAGGCGTAATAAGTGTTTTATTAGAGCTGCCAGCAGATATTTTTGCATTTATTGAGCCAAACCATTTTTCACATTGACTGTACCTGAGACTACAATTTGCATATCATGGAGTGTATTCCGTAAGGTAAATATTGCGAACTCTGTGCAATGACTTGTATCTCTACGTGTGACCCCTTTGCCGTTTACATTGCAACTGCTATGACGGATCGCACACTTGGCGCACGACGGAGCGCCAAAACATCGCATCGGTCTGTCAGATCCATACTAGAAATGTCAATCCCCATATTAAAACCGCTCAACCGCTGTAGACGCAGTGCTATCGCAGTGTCGTTCGTCGAGTGCGGTTTTAGTATGGGGAGTTCCCTATCACACTGAAAAAAAGTATGGAAAGTCTGGCAGCAAGAAAAGCGCCGTTACGCACATTCCCTTATTAGGCCTTATTATGTTTTTATGTAACTACTACATTAAAATAACTAACTCCCCTTCTTCTTCTGTTCGTGTGGGACACCAAGTCGCCCAACTCCTCTGACTTAGCAACCCAAAGAGGATCTTGGTCTCCAAAACGAGCTCTCTCCCATGATCTCTGTCAATTGCTGACTCGAAGATCGCGCAGGTCAGCCTACCACGCCTCTCCAGCGCCCCACAAGACGGCGACCTGGACGCCCACGTATGTTCTTTTTGCTTCCCCGATCCTCTCCCATTCTCGCCACGTGGCCGAATCAACGGAATCGTAATACATACATAATAATAAATATTACAAATAAGGAAGCGAAAGTCTTATAACTGTTATTTGTCCACTAGTATTTCCTGTCCACTACTTGTTCATAAGTATTGTTGACAAAACTGTTACGAGTAAAACAGCATTGTACGTTATTTAACTTCCTAATTATGCAACCGGATAGTTCTGTTTAAGTTGTCGTTCAGTCACGGGGTTTGTAACAACAGTTCCTAGTTCTTTTGTCAGTAAACAGTAATATTTATTTCATGATGTAATTGTTGTAAATATGCATTAGTACCATCTCTTTTTACATACATAAGTAATCACTCCTCTTTCCCGTTGGGGTAGTCAGTGATACATTTCTTTATGCTTGCCTGTGGCTTGCTCACGAGCTATCTATTGTAGTGCACCGAATGGGACGTCGGGGTAAAAAAGATAGGTTTAAAGACATTTATTCTTAAAAAGAATTACAAATAAATTCACTTACATGAGAAAAATTATTCTAACATTAAAACTATTTCACTTAAAGAGCGTAACAATGTTGTAAAACAAAAATGTAGGTAGAAGCATAACAAAATATCACAAACACGATACGAACGCAGTAGCGGGCCCGAACACAGCTCAAAACATCGAGTCGACCAACGATCCAATGATAAGGTATATTCAAGCGTTCGTTTGTCCACCTCATAGGTCCATCGACGTACACATAGTCAATAGCCACAGAGCACAGACCCTATAAGGCCCCGGTCTCAAATTTTGCGGGCAGACCGGCTGGGGCGGCGGCGCGCTCGCCTTTCTAGGGAGTGAACAGCTTGTTGCCCGCTCCCGCGCCGCATGTAACGCAATGTATGCAAAAGATCCTGCCGTTGCCGCCTCGCTGTCCGCAAAATTCGAGACCAAGGCCTAAAACATCAGTAGACAAGTAAATCCCAGCGTTGGGTGCGCGGGTCCCGTTTTACACGATGTCACCGCGCGTTTTTTGTGCACTTTGAATGGGCGAGGTTTCAGAATGAACAGTAGGGTGGCAATGGCAACGGCTTATCATGTAAGTACTAATCTATTAAAAATAAATAAACGAATTGTAAATAAATAATAAGAATATTCGTAGTTTAGGAAACAGTGTACCGTCATGTCTGTTTTCGTATAAGTTGATGTATTCGTAATTAAGTTTATTGAATAAAGAATATTGACTTGAATTCAATTGAAATACCCACTCAAGATTTTTTTAATGAAAAATGACGTCGAAATAACTCTACATTTTAAACTATTGCGGTTGTTGTCGAAAAAAATATCTATTGGCTGGATGAAAAACGTCTACATATATTATACACGTCTTTTATTAATTACACAACTTATCGATGCCATGTGTAAGAAAAAAACACAATTATTTACAACGGAACCACAGACAGAACCAAACGCAAAAACCTGCAGAATGTGTACAATTTTTATGTCGAACAAAACACAACATAGTTTCTGATTAATGGCCGTGGAGCTGCCGAAGAGTGCGGTAAGTTGAAGTGGAGCAAGTTTTTGTTACGATTGTAAATAATGTGACAATAGGTAACAAAAAAGTATTAAAGTATAGGTATTGTTTTAGAATAGGACAAAAACAAGTTCTGCATTAGATTCAAAGTAACATTTTCTTCGTAAAAATCGACTATGAAGGTATACCAAACCAAAATAAAAGGAGTATACATACGCGGCTGCTATACTATATAAATAAAAAATTGTGTATTGTACAGTCGATAATTTTGTAACCGTACTAGCCACTTCAGCGAAACACGAAATATCCTTTTAAGTGAATATCTATTAGGCTAGTGATAGGTTTTATAAGGATAAACTTGCTGCGCATATATGCAGGCTTAGTAAAGTAAACAAATCTTTTAAAGGCAATTGTATACGCTTTTATAACAAGATTCCTAAAGATATCCAAGATTTACCACTAAATAAATTTAAGCGAGTGATAAAAGAAAAATTGTATAAGAAAGGCTATTATGAAATATCGGATTATATGCAAGATAAATCTCCATGGGAGTAGTTACAAATGTACAAAGTAGACTTTATATGACGACACAGGTAGAATTATCTACTGTATATGATATATATTTTATCTTATTAACGTAGCCGCTTTTGGCTATTAATATATTTTTGTTTCATATTTAGAAATTTAGCTAGGGTAGCCTAGGGCCTGACAAATTGTATTTTAAGAATAGGAGCACTTCTGGGCAGGTTTCTGGGTGGTTTACTGTCCAGGGGGTCCGGCTAACCATACGCATGTAACACAACATTTTCTCTTGGCATGAACTCGATGTTATTTTATTTACCACCTAACGTTACATGTTGTTTGGTTAGCTTGGCCAGCCCCGAGGCAGTGCTTTAGGGGCTAGTTTTAAGTTTTTAGTCCACCTGAGGCGCGTTTACACTAGGTTCATAAAATTGTTATTGTTAAAATTGTTAATATTTGACCATCAAAAAGCGAAATGTAAAATTTACTACTTTGAATAAATAATTTGACTTTGACTTTGAAGTCCTACCTACGCTGCACATACGTAATTTTAGCAACAACCTGTAAGCATAGTCCCCGCCCACTATAACGCATGGTCACCGTACCGCGCGGCTTTCCCGTGGTGCGCCGGCGCAGGGTCGTTGACCTCCCGCCATTGTTTATTTACTTCAGCTGCACATTGTTTTGTCACAATCGCCACTTCTTCCTAATAACTAGCTACGCAGTTTCTTACTACGCTGACTTAGCGATAGTTTAGCTAAGCGAAAAAAATGTTTTGCTGTATGTGCTGATTAATGATTACAATTGTTAGAATGTTTGTTATTGTTTGCTTGTGTAGGATTAGCACTAAATGAATGTAGAGTTTTCCTTCAGTTGAATTTAATTCCGTTCGATTTGAAATGCGGCGTCCTGCCTATCTAGAGACCAGGGCCCGAAGTCTGCAATTTTTTGTCATTGTAACGCCATCGAAACTCAACTGTCAATTAATTGCCATTGTGATTTTCTATAGGTACTTCAAACTGTTAGCATAATACGAAACTATATCAAAATCATCCAACTGAGATCCAATCGACATCCAACTAAAAAGATTTTCATTTAGCAGACTTAGGACCCAGGCGGGATAGAAATTTTTTTTTGTAAATTATACCAAGCTACCTAGTTAACAGAGCTATTCTACATGGCCATACTGCAACCTACAACAAACCATAAATTCTGAAAGTACTTCAACGTACAAACTGGATCTGGGTGATTCTTCAGAGGGAACTTCACCCTACGGACAACTAGAATGAAGCCAAGAAAAATCTGTCGCTTATATTCCTATTAATAAACAGCCGCAACTGTCTACTGCTGGATATGCCTTCTTCTAACTTGGAAAGTATTTATTGAGATACCCAGTAAGCGAGTTGGCGACAGTGATATTGTTTCATTCATGAAAACGCTGCTGCTCATTTGTTGATGATTACCCCTTAGTCCTAGGGGTGAGTCGTGAATGTTGTGATGCTATTCAAGCCGCCACCTCACAGCCACAGCCAGCTTACGACAGGCCCCAAGTCTGCTATTTTTAGTAATTGTTATGACAAATGTCATTTAATTGCCACCGATGCTTCAAACTGTTAGCAGACTACGAAAGTATCAAAGTCATCCAACTGATAACCAATCGACATTCGAAAACGATTTTCATTTAGCAGACTTAGGGCCCTGCTTTGTCATCAGTTCCAATTGAAGGTTCTGTCTATAACATTTCCCTTAGTCTAAGGCTGTAAAGAAGAAAGGAGGCATTTCTTGCCCTGTCTGCGCGTGCGCAGGCCGCAGTGAAAGTCGGCGCGGCCGGTCCGGCAATTACTGCACACCGCGCAGGTTTCTTCCACATACCGAGATCCGACCAGCTCTACCGCATATGATACCTACAAGTACCTAAAATCTACAGGGCCTCAAGTCTGCTATTTTTTTGTCATTGAAACTCAACTGTCATTCAATTGCCATTGTAATTTTCTATACCTACTTCAAAGTGTTAGCAGAATACGAATTTAACATAATCATCTAACTTAGAACCAATCGACATCCAACTGAAACGATTTTAATTTAGGAGATTTAGGCGGCCTATCGCAACCCCACCCCATGAGTGTTATAAACGGATGACTTAGGGATAATTCAGAAAAAATAGCAACATTTTTCAGTGTGGTTGTCAGAGTGGGTTGCCAATCTTGCTAGTTACAGGCTTGCTAGTTTGGCTCCCAATAAAATTCAATTAAGTCTGTTTCTGTGAAGATATTTTTACTACCATACATGCGACATTTAGTTTCCAGCAGAAAGTTGTGTTATGATCTCGCCTAATAGAAATTACATGTACTTACAACCAACACTGCATGTTGGCAACACTTATTTCCTCCCGACGCATAATGTCCTAACTTCTAGAAATGTCCTAACCGCAAAATGACCTAAACGCATAATGACCTAAACGCATTATTGTTGTCCTCATATAATATGGTGTAAAGGGGAGGGGTTTGACTGATGATATTTGATTTTGACGCAATTCAAAAATATTGACAATGTCTATGACTCTTGCGCCTTTACCGCCATAAAGTAGATTCTTGCATAAAGAAATCGCAGCGCTAGCGCAGCGCTAACGCAGCGTCGTCCGTCTAGTGCGGTTTTAATATGGGGATTGACAATTCTCGTTAAGTGTGCGATCCGCCTATGACAGATAGATCATATTTCTCAGCAATTTTATAGACTCATCTAAAAAGCTATGAACCGCTCAGGAAGGCGATTATAAGGGAGGGAATTGCGATGTGTTATTGAAAAACAACTTACAAAACCACCGTCATAGATCGCAATCGTATGCCATCTCTTTTCAGCGTATAACTCTTAACATATCTTCGTCTTACTCTATCGTGACTGCGGTGCGTTTGATCGCTCGTTAATTGGCTGTTTTCACATTGAGGAAATGGCGGGAAACTTGACATTGGATGCAACTCGTTAGAAGCTGGCAACACAGAAGATTAGACGCAACGAACGTCGAAGTTGCATGAAGTGCTAATTGTGCGTTTTCCCGCGTGAGAAGGCTCTTAAGCAGTATAGTCTGTAGGATGATCCCTGTGACGTTTGTGACCGTGGAGCAAATGCTGTGACATAAGATCCATTTTCTTGGTAAACAAAGGAAAATGGACAAGACATCTTTATACATATTTTACAGACTATAGGTATTCCTAATGTTAAAGGTGAACTCACACCATCTGCGCTGACCGCACTGAACGAATCAAGCGCCCGAAAGAATAGTTATTATTTTCCTTTACACCTTTTGCAGCGTAATGACGACGTGAATTATGAGTGAAACTGCCTCTTTTAAGCCAGTTCGTTCGTTTTGATAAAAATACAGATGTATTGCTCTGTTATGTTCAACTGTCACAATACAAGCTTTGTAAGTCCCTCTTCCGAGAATCGAACCAGAATCCTCCTGAAGACTCAGACCGGCAGACCCACGGAAGCAGTGGGTCTAAAAGTCTGACATTCGAACACAAACTATGTCAGAGGTTTCTAAGAATAATAGAAGAATGATTAGAAAGAGAAAAGATGCACAATAATTTTCATTAATCGCTACGTCATCTCGCTCTAGTTACCATAGCAACGGGCACGCATGCGCACGACTTTATCACTGCAACCAACTTCACTTTGCTGCCGATTCGCGGCAAATTCAACTCTATTTCGTAAGCCACAAGACTTTGTTATCTGTGGTTGTTATTAGTATGATCTGTGGTATGAAGATAATTGGCTAAGCAGCCACGTCATGCGTGCGCGCCTCGGAACGGTCCAGTTTTCTATTTGCGGGATTATTATTGGATAGATTAACTAGTTTACCTGTTTTGCGTCTAACAGGGCCCTGAGTCTGCTATTTTTTGCCATTCTAACGCCATCGAAACTCAACTGTCAATCTATTGCCACTGTGATTTTTTATACTTCAAACTGTTAGCAGATTACGAAAAGTCCGAAATTATCCAACTGATCCACTCGGCACACAACTGAAACAATTTTCATATAGCAGACTTAGGGGCCACGTGTTTTGTGAGGAATTATTTTAGAATAAGAAATAACTCCATTTAGAATGCAAAATTTGCTACAATTGATTACTTAGATTAACCTACGTAATCGAAATTCGCCAAATTAAAAAACAACACTTCAGAAACGTATTCTTTTTTTTTACGTGTAGGATACCGAGTCGTCTAACAACCCATTGAACACAAGTATCAGAATTTTTATGAAATGTATTTTTTTATAAGCGTATTATCAACAACAATATCTAAAACTCTACTACAAATCCATTACTTCAAGTCTCGCACATTGTATCAAAGCAATCTAACTTCTAACAAGATAAAGCTTTTGTTTCGGTTACACAACCTCCCATACAAACAGCGTGTCCAGTTAGATACTGATAGGGATGTGAAAAATAACCGATTTTTATTAATCGATTATAACCGATTTTTATCAACTAGGTAATTTAAAATGGATTTTCGAAATACAAATCCGATTTTTGGCCTCACATCTTGGTTTCGCGTAAAATCAGGTTAAAGTACGCAGCACCTTATTTTAGGTCCCTAAAAGTTTCGTTTCGGTGGCATGTAAGTATACACTTCTGTCGGTAAGTAATAATAAGTATATTAAAAGTTTTTTTAAAAATATATATTAATAATAATAATAAATATTAAAAGATATAGTAACTATTTTAAAAATCGATTACTTTTTAGGTAAAATCGATTTATTTTCAATCGGTTTTATTTTCGACTAAAAATAATCAAATATTGAAGACTCGATTTTTGTAAGTAAAGTCGCATCCCTAGACACTGACCAGTGACCACGGTTGGGCAATCGTCAACAGATACGGCACGTTATAGATTACAGATCGACTATTAAATATCACGTAGATGGAGGTAGTGATAAACAGTAATGGATAAAACACGATTTTGCTCCGGACTTTGACAAAACTAGGAAGAAAGATAAGGCTTAAAAATGGCACAGTTTTTTTGACATTTTACTTGCCGTCTCTACAGTGAAGTAGAAAATAGGTTAGTATGTTGAACAGAGGAAATTTAGATTGTGCAATTCGCTAATATATTTACGCTTTAGGTATGTGATGTGTGTAGGTTAACCACATGTATGCCTCCTATGCCTGCCTAGAGGAACGTGAGTCATTGTTCACGTTTTAAATTAGCGGGTGACAATTTAAAAAAACAATATCGCGCGAATTGGCTTTGGATTTTTCATGTAATTTTTTAGCCAGTGCGTGACAGCCCTTCCCTCTCAGTGTTCAAGAAGAGAGTAAAAGAGCACTATCTTTCAGTATCAAAATAGTTCGTATCTGTCATATTTATGTATGTATATTGTAATATGTATAGTTGTATTATATGTAGTTATGTAAATTTAATATTTTAGTGTATGTATTATTTTTAAATACCGCAGTTAGTATTAAATATTGTGCACGATCGTCAGCCTTACTTTATGCTATCTCTCTACCGTAGGACTGCTAGAAGAGATTTCTTTTTAGAAATAAGTAGTACCTGTTGTGTTTTATCTTGTGTGCAATAAACAGTTAAATAAATAGGTTTATTGAACTGTTATTCTATTAGTATACCTTTTTTTATTCTTGTAGGTGTAGTATAAAGCACTACGCATCACTCGGAAGAGAGTCCGATTGCAAACTCGTGTGTAGGTATTGATGCCCTCAGCTGCGCTTCGGCCTCAAACTACACCCTCGTTACAATCGGATCCTTTCTTTCTGCGTAAGCAATGTACTATTCTTTAAATTTAAACAATACGATTTTCTTCTAGAATAAGCCGTACCATCCGCTTCACGTGAATCTTGCATTGCACTGAACTCACCATGTGATGCCGGCATAGAATATCATCACCTCAATTCTTCCCGCGGGTGTTGTAAGAGGCAACTAAGGGACTCGAGGGTTGCATGTGTATTATCACGTATTACAACTTTAGGCGACAGGCTGACAACCTGTCACTACAGTAATACGCGAATCATCTGAAGGGGCTCTCAATACTTGTCAGACGTGGCGATAACGGCCGTGATTTTACGATCGTTAACGCTCTGCCTACCCCGCAAGGGATAAAGGCGTGATTTGTGTATGTATGTATTGAGCTCACCAAAACTCCTATCAATATGTCAGTTTGACATACCTCCATCCAACAGTCCAAATAAGCAGTTCAATGACCCGTGCTCTTATAAAAAGTAAAAGGATTGAGAACGGTGCTCTCTAGTAGGTTTTGTTGCTAAATGTTGTTGTTTTTAGACACAAAATCGTGACCGTTCTGAGGAATTCGGAATCTGTTGCAGTCTCACGAATTACAAGGCCGTTTTACTATCGAACCGACTGAGTCAGTTTGTATCAGGTGTAAAAATATTAGCTTCAAATATCTTAAGGGGTGAACCAGCCCAAGAAACTGAACAACTTTCCCCTAGAAAGTTAGGTCGAAATAATTTGAGAAAATTTTTGGACCTCCTGTACAAATTGACTTGGTCGGTTGGTAATTTTGGAAAGTCCAAATTTTTTTTCATATTTCGACCTATGTTCTTTGGGGAAAGTTGTTCAATTTTATGGGCTGATTCGCCCCTTAAAATATTTGCAGCAATTTTTTTTACATTTGTATATTTGTTTCTTATTACGTATATAACGTATTCAAGACCCTCAACTGGGAAGGCAAGGGTATCAATGTGGATGGCTCGTATCTAAACCACCTAAGGTACGCAGACGATATAGTCATTGTGGCCACATCTGCAAAGGACCTGCAGCAAATGTTCAACGACCTGTACCATGCTTCTTTAAAAATCGGCCTGAAAATGAACATGGGAAAGACGAAGGTGATGGCGACAGCCGATTTATCTCAAAATCCCATTGCACTGGAAGGTCAGCAGCTGGAACAGGTACAGAACTACATCTACCTTGGACAGCTGCTTACACTTGGCCGTGATTCTCTTGGGGCGGAAATAAAGAGGCGTATCCAGCTAGGATGGGCAGCATTTGGCAAGTTGAAACACGTGTTGGAGTCAAAAATACCTCAGCCCCTCAAAACAAAAGTGTATGACCAGTGTATTCTCCCAGTACTGACATACGCGTGTGAGACGTGGAACTTGACGAAGGGTATGATCCATAAGCTCCAGGTTACACAAAGGAGCATGGAACGCCGGATGCTCGGAATATCTTTACGCGACAAAATCCGGAACGAGGTCATCAGGCAGCGTACTCGTGTAGTGGATATCGGACTCCGAGTCGCCAAGCTGAAATGGGCATGGGCTGGACATATGTGCCGTCGAAAAGACCAAAGATGGAGCAGATGCGTTCTGGACTGGAGACCCCGTCTGGGGAAGCGCAGCGTAGGCAGACCACCCGCCAGATGGACCGATGACATCAAAGATAGCGCCGGGACTTTGTGGATTCAAAAGACAGAGCTCCGCGAAGAATGGAGAAGATTAGGAGAGGCATATGCCCAACAGTGGGCAAAACCATGCTGACGAAGAAGAAGAAGAATTTGTTTCTTAAGTATTTCAACCTATGTCCCTTGGGGAAGTTGTTCAGTTTCATCGACTGGTTCATCCCTTGAAAGGAGTTAATACTTTTTCTAACACCATGTATACCTCAATATGCCTGTAGGAAGACACTCGTAACAGTGTCTCCGAAAACGTTGTAGCGAAATATTTTCATATCTTCAGCATCTAAAAGAACTTCATTTTCTAAACGTTTTAGTCCGATTTTATTTAATGGTCTACTTTCAAGTAGCTGTTGCATTAAATATTAAAATTTAAACGGCCTTTTTTTAGAAGCATCCGCAATAATACTTTCTAACATAACACCTACACTCTCCTCATAAGGTAATACGGAGCGAAATTTACTTCATACTTTGTTACACTTCTTCTTCTTTATTTAAGAGCCATGCTCTTGTCGGTGATTCGTTTCTTTTCTCCGCCAGTGTCTTCACCTCCTGATACGACACAACATTCACATTCTCTTTCAGCTGTTGAAAGTAGTTTCTCCTAGGTCGCCCTCCTCTCTTTCTTTCTACTTTTCCTTCTATAATCGTCTTCAGGAAACTGTCGTGTCGTAACAAGAGGCCTGTCATCTTCCCTCTGCTACACAAAAATAATTTTCTTGTGATGCCGGTTTAGAATAGTATCACTTTAATCAATTTCGTGTGCAGATTATTTCATTTTTCATGTGGAAAAGTGAGTCCTCCAACGACCCGACTAACCCAGGCATCTAGATTTTTCAATCGCCTACTACAAGTAGCAGACCACTGACATGGTTGTGTAACGATAGTAACCATAGACAGCAATCGAGACCGACGGCTTAACGTGCCCTCCGAAACACGGAACCATTTTTTACAGACAATCAAGTTCAGCCTGCAATTTCCTAATCAGATTAGGAACAAATTCAGAAAGAGATAAATCTCAACTTTGTGAGCGCCCAACCGAAAATCCAACCCGGAACCTTTGCGTGGCAGGCAGTCGCACTACCACTGCGCCACATCGGTCGTCATAGCGCAGTAAGATGTGTTTTTACAAAATAACTGATTTTAAATATTTGCCAATCGTCGCTATTACACTCTACACTCCCACACACACTCACGCATATCACGCCTATATCCCTGCCGGGGTAGGCAGAGCGTTAACGACAGTAAAATTACGGTCGCTACGCCATGTCTGACAAATGTTTGAGGGTCGTTTCAGATAAGTCGTGTATCACTATAGTGACAAGTTGTCAGCCTGTCTTCTAAAATTGCAATACGCGTGAAACCCTTAAATCCCTTAGTCGGCTTCTACGACACCCACGGGAAAGAAATGGGGCGGTGCTATTCTAAGCCGGCATCACACGGCACACAACTACAACCATAGGTAGGCGTCTGTGTAGAGATGCCAAAAGACGCCACATACACAATTCCATACAAGAATGTAATCCTACCCAAGTGTGGAAATTTCTTAGGACTCTTGGCATAGGCAAAATTTCACCAACTTCTAATTCATTCTTTGATTTAAACCTGCTTAATCAACATTTCTCTTCTCCGCCTGCAACTATTGATGCTAGTGTTAAATCTGACACTATCGCTTTTCTTAATAGTCAGCAATTACCATCTTGCTCTTCTTTTACCTTCACCCAGATTGCTGAGAACGATGTTAGGAAGCATGTTCTCTCCATCACTTCAACTGCTGTGGGCAATGATAATGTTTGTTCCCGAATGATCCTGCTTATTCTCCCCGAACTCCTGCCAATACTCACACACATCTTTAATCATTCATTGGTTACGAGTTCTTTCCCGTCTACTTGGAAACAAGCGGATGTTATTCCTCTCCCTAAAACATCCAACCCATCTGCCTTTTCTGATTTTCGTCCTATTTCCATCCTACCTTTCCTGGCCAAAGTCCTTGAACACATTGTCCATCAGCAGCTTGTATCATTTATTACATCTAACAGTCTACTTTCTCCCTATCAATCTGGCTTCCGACCTGGTCACAGTACCGTTACTGCTCTGCTCAAAGTCACTGATGACATTCGCTTAGCAATGGAAAACAAGACAGTAACGATCCTTGTCTTGCTTGACTTTAGCAGTGCCTTCAATTCCGTAGACTTTGATGTACTTCTCTCCATTCTTCGCTCTCTTAACATTTCTGACTCGGCAATCTTGTGGTTCAACTCATATCTTCGCGGTCGTTTGCAGCGGATCCGCTCGGACGAGGATTCCTCTGACTGGTGTAATCTTGTGGCGGGCGTACCGCAGGGTGGCGTTCTATCTCCTCTTCTTTTCTCTCTTTTTATTAACACTATCACTACCGTAATTTCTTCCAATTTCCATCTATACGCAGACGACTTACAGATCTACCGGCACTTTCGTGTTGCTGACATCATTGGAGGGATTGAGGATATTAATGCAGATCTCAACAATGTTTTGAAATGGGCTAAGTCATTCGGCCTATCAGTCAATCCCAAAAAGTCCAAAGCATCTCGGTAGTCCCTATATGACTCGACAGCTGGACTATGCCTCTCTACCTCCGGTCACATACAACGGTGTTACCATCTGCTTCACTAACACTGCCAAGAATCATTGAGTGTTATTGGACAGTAACTTATCATGGAAACCTCAAGTCAATGAACTAAGTAGAAAAATGCACTACTCTTTTCATTCACTCAAATGCTTCCAAAGTTTTCTACCCTTAAACACAAAGATTTCTCTTGCTCAATCTCTTCTGTTACCTATTTTGGACTACGCCGACTCCTGCTACGTAGATGCCATTGAGGAGCTTTTGAACAAGCTTGAGCGCCTCCAAAATCTGTGCATCCGATTTATTTTCGGACTGCGCAAGTACGATCATGTTTCCCAGTTTCGGTCTCAGCTCAAGTGGCTCCCAATTCGCCTTCGCAGGAATACTCATATTCTCTCTTCTCTCTATAACATTCTTTATAACCCATTTTCTCCGCCTTATCTTCGTGAGCGTTTTACATTCTCGCGCCCACTAGATAAGACATGTCGGTCTAACGTCAGGACCTTACTATCTATTCCTCATCATAAGACCGACTTCTACTCGTTTTCCTTCACGGTCCACGCAGCCAGGTTATGGAACTCCCTCCCACACACTGTACGTGATAGTCCCTCTATCAGTGTTTTTAAAAAGCGAGTTAAGGAACACTATCTTTCTCTTCCAAATTAACCAGTATATATTTATACGTATTATATTATATTTAGTATGTATTTTATAATATATATTTATTGTTATTTATATCTGTAGTTGTATGTAATGTTATTATCTGTAAATATAAATCATCTCGTATTCATAGTTATTGTGCACGTCTCATCCGCCTTTCGCCAAATGCCATTTCTCTCCTGTAGGTCTGCTGTAAGAAATTTCTTTTTTAGAGATAAGCAGTGCCTGTTGTGTCCATTTTATTTATGTTTTGTCCTGTAAAATTTCTTGTGTACAATAAATGGTAAATAAATAAATAAAAACCATCTACACTCCCCACAATGACTTAAGGCGTTATGTGCATGAATGTAAGTAGGTATAGGTACGTATGTAAGATTTAATTCCTACACAAAGAAAGTGAAGCGTAATTTTTTACGCGTAAGAAACTGCCGGCCCGCTGCGTCGTCGCGTTATCGCGAGGAAATCGGTGGAAAACATGTAATCAGAACAACCCGCATATTTGCACTGTGTAATTGCTCGTGTCCACGTATCGCATGGATATGCGTGTTGGACAAGGCGGATCGCACACTTGACGCACGACGGACTAAACGACGCGCTAAAATATCGCAGCGGTCTGTCAGATCTATACTAGAAACGTCACTCCCCATACGAAAACCGCTCAACCGCTGTCAACCCAGCGCTATCGCAGTGTCGTCCGTAAAGTTACAAAAGTTTCAAAGCTTTTTTATTCGAACATAATCTTGGTGCGGTTTTAGTATGGGGAGTGACGTTTCTAGTATGGATCTGACAGACCACTGCGAAATTTTTGCGCACCGTCGTGCGTCAAGTGTGCGATTCGCCAAGTTGATAAAAAATACAGCAGTTGTTAGTAAAAAGTTGTATACTATTTTTCTATCCAGCAAGCTACGCTACGCACTTACTGCTACGCACGCACTTTTATATGAATTTAAAGAAAATTTAATTATGTTCGTGACCTAAATGTAGGGGCATAAAACATCTTAAAGATTCATGCGGTTAAGCTTAAGAGAATTAGGCTGGTTTGTCTTTCAATACTTCGAAATATATCAAAAACAGAAACCTCAGCGGAGCGTATGAGTGTCGGTGGCCAAGTGGTTAGGAGTCCTAACCTAATGTGTTTTTACTCACGTACATTTACCGACTGCTTCTACGGTGAAGGAAAAACATCCTGATAAAACCCATACATACATATATCACGCCTTTCTCCCTTGCGGGGTAGGTAGAATGAAAACCACATTCAATTTGAATTCAGAGATGATTTCGGGTTGCAAAGGCCAGGAGTAAAAACTTGGTTCCACGTCAAATCAAAAATAGGTTAGGTAGCCGACCCCGACAGAGAACGGGATAAGGCAAGGAGAATGATGATGTAAACTTCAGCGGCGCTTTTCTACACACACACACACACACATATCACACCTATATCCCTAGTGGGGTAGGCAGAGCGTCAATGACCGTAAAATTAGGGTCGTTATCGCCACGTCTGACAAATATTGAGGGCTGTTTGAGATAATTTGTGTATCACTATAGTGATAAGTTGTCAGCCTGTCGCCTAAAAGTTGTAATACAACCCTAACCCTAAGTACCTCAGTCAGCTTTTACGACACCCACGGGTAAGAAATGGAGTGATGCTATTCTAAGCCGGCATCACTCGGCGGCTTTTCTATAAGTATAGAAATTCCTTCCGACCGCATGCTGACCCAGTTCCCTGTGAAGTAGTCGTGACGTCATGCGCACGCGCCGCGTCGCGCGTGCGATTTGCATGTCGTTTGCATGCGGATGTGTGTCATGCGCGCGTAGATGCGCACGCGACGAATGTTGTTGATCTAAGTGATAAAAATGTGCTCTCCGCTTCTAGGGTCAATGTCAATGACAGTTAGTCATGTATGACGGCACAGAGAAAAACTAATATACTAACGTACAATGACGGTTACAGTGGACATGTACCTACTTTTCGAAGGGATCATAGACAGCAACCGGGACCTACGGCTTAACGTGCCATCCGAAACACGGAACCGTCTTACTTATCGACAATCGTGTGGTTCAGCCCGCAATGCGAAATATGGAACCATCTTATGGTTAATGATGGTTATGGTGGATAATCGTAAGGTTTTCCCGACTTGGGTCAAAGTTATCCCTAGGGATAAAGTAACCCGCAGTCGGTATCAAAGTTTTGGATCAAGATCTGACCGGTGACCGCGCCGTCATTTCGGGTAAGCGAGCCCGAACTGTCACTTTCATCTGCGCCCGCGCCGGTGCTGCTTGCCATCCTTGGCCGAATTCCACGCGACAACCTCCCCCCCCCCCTTCCCTTGCCCAGTAACCGGCTGCAGGTGGATTGATTGGAGTATTGGACCACCATCACGCCTGCGCACCGGTAAAGTATTAGTAGGGCTTTCAACGTTCCTTTACAAGTATTTATCTTATTGCGTTTGCTATACAGCGTGTAAAAAAATAACTACAAATATTTTAGTTAATTGTGTTACTTGGTAATCGTAAGTCGGTTGGTAATTTATGTAAGGGAGGTCCAAATTTTTTTTTCATATTTCAACTAACGTTTTGCGGGAAAAGTTGTTCAGTATTATCGGCTGATACACCCCTTCAAATATTGGCAGATTCTTTTTTATTATTTGTTATTAAGCAACGATTTTTTATTTTTTTAACCGTATATTGTAAAGACAGGATATACCATAAAAACAATACACAACAGGTGAACTTACTTTCAAAAAGAAATCTCTTCCAGCAGAAACGCATGTTATGAAAAATGCATGCAAACAATGGTTTGAAGTGATTCGTATACGAATGTTTCAGAAATATACGAATGTTTGTTTTTGCTAATGAATGACTGAACCGATTTTGATGATTTATTTGTTTTAGGAATTATGATGTCTATGATTTTGTCGCACCATGTAAACTGGTACCTACAGTGGTTTTAATATTTCTTTGAGTCATAAGGTCACAACTCATGAAGATATTAGGTTTAAAGATAATTTATATCTCACTATAGGCAAAAAACAATGTCACTTACATGAGAAGAAAGATGGGTAGGTAAAACTTACACTAAGATCGTTAAATTTTACTCTGAAGATATTTATCATCTCTTTCACTGCTGTTCTAGCACCTTAGTAGGGCGTTTTTCCTAAGCCATAACTCGCTCTACCATGCCCTATGCATTTCTTTCTCAGAATATGAAAAAGCGGACTTTCTTCGGCTCTCTACGTCGATTCGCCACGCTTCGTCCGCACTTCGGACAATGTAAAATCTGCTTTTTGTACCAGCTAATATTTTGTACCCCACATAGTAAGGCCTCGGTCTCGAATTTTGCAGGCAGCGGCAGAATCTTTTGCGTACATTTAAATGGACCGGTTCTCGGAAGCGGGCAACGAGCGGCGCACTCCCTAGATAGAAAAGGCCGCCGCCATTGCCGCCCCGCAAAATTCGAGACCGGGACCTAAGGCTTCGTACACAAAACAACAGAGCGGGTCACGGCGGCGGCATGGGGAGAACTTACAAAAAATTGGTACATAGTATTATAGTATGAAGATGCGCGGGCGCTATCTGGTACTGACGACATGGTTCGCGCGGTTTTAAAAAGATGGGAGATTATGTAACGGTTCATCGGATCATTGGACGATTCGGTGTACCAGAGATGTATTATATTAGCTTTAGTTATCTATACGGGGTGTGAGAGACGGTGTAAGGAAAAAGTTGTTCAGTTTCATGATCTGAGCACGCCTACAAAGTTTTCGTTACACCGTCTCTTACACCCTGTATAGACCGCCGGCGCCGCTGTCGCTTCGCTCTATTTTGTATACGCGCCTTAAATGGGAATCGTGAGTTATGTTTGTAGCGAATGTGGAGCAGCCCAACGTTTGGGAGATCGGAATGTAAGAAAACGTTTCGGATAAGGCCGTGTCGGTGTGAAAAAACACTTAACGCACAACGCAGCGCTAAGTTAACGCATCCGTTCCCACAGATAAAATAATAATAAGTATTTGTATAAAAAAACACAGATTTCGTTGGATTTTTTTAGGAGATGAGTGTTTTTCTTCACATCTTTAATACACAATATTATTCCACGCCATAAATAGAGTGCTACAGAGAAAACTGCGTCATCTAACATCACTTACATTAACACTATTCTACTCTCTGTCACTTGATTTAGTTTCGTGGCACGGACCCCACATCAGTCTCAAATTGGAAGTATGATTGAATTCCCAGTGGGATGGAAACTCATCAACCGTCAGCCGGATAGATCACGCAGCGCGCACGCAGCGGTCACGCGCGGGTGACGCGCGGCCGCCGCGCTGCCTATGAGAGCGGAACCAAGGAGCACAAAAACTAGAGATATCCAGGGATGTGAGCCGTCCATTCATCACGTACCTAATGTTTTTTGGGATTTTTTCAACCCCCGTCCTTGGTGATGCGTGGTGAGGTTTGACTGTTGTTGCCCCCTCACCCCTCCTACATCACGTGTAATTTTTGAAGCAAAACAATTATGTAACGACTTCTAAAAATAAATAAAAAATTGTCGATAGCGAATCAAAGTGGGGTTTGCGAGCGGTAACATAAAATATTAAAATTTCGAATTTGCTACATATGAAGCTAAAAGCATGCTTATCTCACGCTAAATCGCGCTAACTAAACATACTGATCATGTCCACAAACACTCACTTTGTGTATCGTATTCTAAATAATTCGATTCAGAGCAAAACAAGTCTAAAACTGGTAAGAATGTTAACGAGAGAAAATCCCGAACTGTGGTCAGTGAGAGTATAAATCTTTGCCAGGGCAGGAAAAAACGTTGGTAAATAATAGCTCTAATGGCGAAAGTATAGTGATTACGCGCGTATTTCAAAGTTTTTTTTTTGTACTTACATATTATAATTCCTCTTTCCCGGAGGGGTAGGCAGAGACTAAATTCCACTTGCCACGATCCTGACACACCTCTTTCGCGTCGTCAACATTCATTAGCCTTTTCATACATGCTCGTCGGTGAATAAAAAAGTACAAAGTATATACAGGATGTAAGAGACGGTGTAACGAAAACTTTGCAGGCGTGATCAGACTATGAAACTGAACAACTTTTTCTATGCAAAGTTTTCGCTACACCGTCCTTCTTTTTTCTGTATATACTTTATACTTTTTTGTTTAGTCAAATATGGCATTTTAGAAATGTAAAAAAAAAATTACATGACATGACATGACATTATAGATGGCGTAAGGAACAAAATCGATTAATTTTCATAAGCTTTTAATAAAAATTAGAGACTTTACATTATTTTTAAATTGTTAAAATAACAAATACTACTAATCTAACATTCAATGACTTTTCCCGTTTGATAAATTTTATTTTTTGTGCCACGTTAAAATCCAAAGTTTACGTTTTTCTTATTTCATACTAAACACAGGCGATTGTTGATCATGAATGCACCTACGAGTTGAATGAACAATATACTAAGCACGTTGGACAATCGTTTAGGACTTAGACAATACGATGTTATGGAGATGGTAAGAGTATACATACATACATATATCACGCCTTTATCCCTTACGGGGTAGGCAGAGCGTAAACGGCCGTAAAAAATCGGTCTCTATCGCCACGTCTGACAAATATGGAGGGACGTTTGAGATAATTTGTGTATCACTATAGTGGCAGCTTGTCAGCCTGTCGCCTAAAAGTTGTAATACAACCGAAACCCTTAAGACCCTCAGTCGCCTCTTACGACACCCACGGGTAGGAAATGGGATGACTCTATTCTAAGCCGGAATCACACAGCATACAAGAGTTATACATAATCTACATATTGTATGGGCACCCGCGGCTTCACTCGCGTAGAACTCGGTTTTAAGCCCGTAGCTTCCCACAGTTTCAGATAACAACTATCCTATGTGTTAATCCAAGGTACCCTCTATCTGTGTGCCAAATGTCAAGAAAATTGGTACAGTAGTTTTAGCGTGAAGGAGTAACAAACAAAGAAATATACAAGCTTTTGTATTTATAATATTAGTAGGAAGGATTGACGACCGATGTGGCGCAGTGGTAGTGCAACTGCCTGCCACGCAAAGGTTCCGGGTTCATCACTCACATAAGTTGGCAAGGTGGGTCAGTCACATAAGTTGATAATTATCACTTTGTGAATTTGTTCCCAGTCTGCTTAGGAGATTGCAGGCTAAACCACCTGATTGTCTGTAAGAAAGATGGTTCCGAGTTGCCCCGCTGCTGTCTATGATAATTTAGATGGCGGTCGCTCAACCATGTCAGAGACCTGCTAACTGCTATTAGTAGTAGGCGGTTGAAAAAGAGAGACCAGGGTTCATCGGGTCGTTGAACGAAAAGAAAAGGTCTGTTGTATACAGAACCGTAATCAGATTATTTATTTTTACACTTGTCCCTTTTCATGATTTAAAAATGATGGAAAACATACTCATCATTGTCTTCGCTCTTTTTCCGATCTCCGTTGGAGTGCCTAACTTAGGGAATTTGACGTGGAACCAAGCTTTTACACAGAGCGACTGCCACCTGACCTCTCTGCAACCCGAAGGCTAACCTGGCCTGAATCCTAGGTTAAGTCACTTTCAAATATCATCGGAAAGCTGATTTGAATGCGGGTTTCATCACGATGTTTTGCTTTCACCGTAAGAGCAGTCGGTAAATGAACGTAAGTAAAAACACATTGGTACATGTTTGGGATCGAACTCGGGTCTCACGATTGTGACCGTTGTCCTAACCACTTGGCCACGACGTTTCCACAGGTGGAAAACAGTCGATAAATAGAAATTGTTATCCAAAACAGTTAGACTTGTTGTTGTTGCTGACGTCCGTACACTATTTCAGTATTCACGCATTCAGAAATTGAGCTCCAGGTACTTGTTTTATTTACTAACAAATTCTTAGAACACAAGACACGTAAGAAAGAGTTTTTAGTACGTATCTGTCTCTTCAGTGAGCAATACCTAACCTATTTCTTAGCATTCAGTCACTATTACACAGCATCCAATATCATTGAAAGATTATATATTTTTTTATTATGTTACCAGTTAGGATCGCTTTGCTTTACGTGCTTTTGGTATTTGTGAAAAAGTCAAGGTGAAAACGGATAGCTTTTTGTATGAGTGTAATTATGTGCCGTGTGATGCCGGCTTAGAATAGCATCACCCCACATACTTCCCGCGGGTGTCATAAGAGGCGACTAAAGGACTCGAGAGTATTGGTGTATTACAATTAGACAATTTTTAGACGACAGGCTGTGATACACATGTTTTCTGAAACAACCTTAACGTTAACGCTCTGCGTACCCTGCAAGGGATAAAGGCGTGATATATATATATGTATGTATGTAAATGTACAACTAAAATAAAAAAGGACGACACATGAATTCACCAATAGTCCTTACATAACTTTTTCTTTAAAAAAACATTTACCATTAAAAAAAGGATGGTTTAAAAGTCAAGTTAAAATATTTTATTTCCACAGACAGGAGATGTCATGCATGTGCTTTAATTTTATTTATTTTTATTTTATTATTTATCACTGTATAAAAGCATTAGAGAAAATTGTCGGACACTATTTATTGACTCTTTCAAAAAATATATTCTCCGAGTATAAACGGAGCACTATTTAAACGTACCTCAATTTATTCTGCAACTAAAAAATTACGATTGTTCGTTCAAAATACTGAATGAGCACCAAAAGATGTCCTCCAAATTAATTATAGAATTTATTTTATGTTAAGTACCTACTTAATACCTGTTGTAAATATGTCATAATACCTAAAAAAAACAATCAATTAGTATCGGTATCTACGATTAAATTAGGTTATAGATTTTGCTATGGACTATATTTCAAATCGTATTCGATATATTTTTAAGTATAATTTTGTTTCATAATGTTTTCAATTATAATTCACAGTTCTATCTAAATCATACCAGTATCGGAACAATATTATATCTAGGTACTTTCCTGTATCGTATATTCGTATATATTTAAAATTATTATGAATACACGTATCACATATAAAACAGTTTTTAGTCAAAAATACTATAAAACATATTATTCTGCAGCATAGTGATTTTAATTTCATATTTTTATACGATAGGAATTGTGAATACGGTATACAAGAAAAATATACGGGTATCGGTGCTCTAGAAGATTTTGGAAATGAAGTGAAAATGCATGGAAGAGTAGTGAGAGAATATTACGACAAACGAAAGGTAGGTAGATAGTTTACTCATACTAAGATTATGGCTTATTTTTTTACAAAGTATATAAATAAAATATTTCAAAGTTAATACATTTAAGATTATGGATTTTGAACCACTTATACAAACAACTATCAAAATGTAATGGAAGGTTGATTGTGACCATCATTATAATAATAATAATAATAATAAATCCTTTATTTCAAGCTACTAAGGCCCATAGAATAAAATAATATGATACAATATAACTTAAAATCTATAAAAAATACTATAAATACACTACAATAACATTACTAAAACTAGGTTGGCACTTTTCAGACCTATTATCTCACGAGTGCGCGTTTGCCATACTTGTGTGTGTTATCGCTCTCTCTTTTCTGTTTGGACACCGAGTCGTCTAACGAAAAGAGAGAAAGATAACACACATGTATGGCAAACGCACACTTGTGGGATAAAAGGTCTGTACATGGCCTTCTTATATTTTATATGTACTTAAAAATGCATATAGTTCAAACTTGCACCAAACAAAATAAAGGTCAAAGCAACGTGGAAAAAACTGGAAATATAAATATAAATTATAAATTGTGTTGGCCGGCCAGGTCAACATGGCAACTGAAAGGCAATATTTTTTCTTATTTCGTCCTTCGGAAAAGTTGTTTAGTTTAAAGACTGGTTCATACTTTTACAATATTACCAGCTGATTTTTTCTCCATTTATAAGCACAAGTTATTATTTCAGAATTGGAACACCTCAAACTTAGGGACGATCTTGTTCAAAAACGCTGGCTACCGGGAGTTTACACGTGGAGACCAGTGGAAGAGAAGCTTCTTAATTTTGTTCTGGAACAAATTTGCGTAAGAAAACATTTTTTTATCAGCAACTAGTACCTGCCCAGCGGCTGCGTCCGTTGTAACTTTTTCCATACACAATGCAACCTTCCTCAAAGTAAAAATATTCCTCTTGAATTACTAAAGATAAAAGATAAAAATATTTTATTCACAAGCATATACGGCATACATTTTTTAAAACTGCAATATTTTTAGTTTTGTTTTATTTTTATAGGTGCAAAATAACGCACTAACACATTAAAGAATTAAAACAATTTAATTTGCCGTGTGATGCCGGCTTAGAATAGCATCACCCCACATCCTTCCCGTGGGTGTCGTAAGAGGCGACTAAGGGACTCGAGAGTATTAGTGTATTACAATTTTTAGGCGACAGGCTGACAACCTGTCACTATAGTGATACACATGTTTTCTGAAACAACTTTGGAAAACAATCCTCAAAAATGTCAGACGTGGCGATAGCGACCGTATTCTTACGGCTGTTAACGCTCTGCCTACCCCACAAGGGATAAAGGCGTGATATATGTATGTATGTATGTACAATTTAAATTATCGTAAAAAATAGGGGACATAGCTTTGATGACGTCATTCCTATCTGTCACTGTTCGTGTTTGCTTTTACTCTAAAAGTAGTAAGTTAGTATCTTTCATTTCAGCACTTGAAAACTCTGGCCTCTTGACAAAATACACATATGTATGTAATTTTTTTTTTTAATATTCACTTTAATAGCTACATGCTGTGTGGTCAGCCTGGCGGGCCCCGAGGCAGTGCCTTTTTTATCCCACTCGTGCCGCGTTTCTACTAGGAACATAAAATTGTCAGACACAATTTTCTCTTTTTTACAATGACTAATTTATTTTTAGCAACAGTATTGTATTGTAAATTCTTGACTTTCTGAAAGCATTCGTTGTGAATCTACTTGGAAATAAACGATTGAAATTTGAAATTTGAAAATTTGAAATACCATGTCAACACTAACTCGTAGCAATTTCCTGGAGTCTGCTTTGATAACTTCCTTTTTTATTTTAAACTTAAATAATATTCACTTGTGTGTAAAGACACATATTCACATTCAATGTTAACCTCTAAAAAGTTGACCTGACAGGAGTGACATCACTAAACGCTGATTGGTGTTTTGAAATACGTTCCTTTTTACGTAATTTTAATCCGTAATTATTGTTCAAAATTACCATAATTTTAAGTGAAAACGTTGAAGTAGTCCTTTTTTCTATATATTTTTTTATATTTGCATCTCCTCTATTTTTTCCGTTGCGTAGATTTGAAGAATACATGTTACATAAAAACAGACATATGAAAAACGCAAAAAGCGACTTTGCTGTTTTGTTTTGCGGCTCGCCTCAGCGACACACACTCACACGTGCTCTGCACCCAATTGTCCGAAAGTAATATGGTTCCGTGTTTCGAACGGCACGTTAAGCCGTAAAGTCCCGGTTGCTGTCTATGATCACTTAGGTAACCATGTCAGAAGCCTGAAAAATTCTGACACTTAGGTTGATCGGGTCGTTGGACGACTCGGTGTCCCATACGAAAAGAGAGAGAGACCCTGTTGCCTCAGTCACTGATTAAGGCCTTTAAGCTCTAAAGATTGATTTCACAGATTGTTGAGTTCCGAAGTGACCCCGGGTAACCTTAAAATGTGTGATTTACTCCATCTTTCACTCCCTCCATCTCCACCTTTCTTTCTACATCTTTCTCTTAACGCATTTTCATCCATATTAAAAATGTCAATCAGTCGACGCAGTTGCGTTAAAATAACGCCAGTACTCATACTGCTGTTGAAGTAAAAAGTTTCACATGCTTCTATTTAAAAGAGTTAAAGAATCTAATAAAAAAGGTGAGTGTGACTCATCTATCAACGCGCAGCCTAAATTACTTGACCATTTGATATGCATGTAGCTACTATCATGTATGCATCCGCTAAGAAAGAATTTTACGGGAAAAAACCAAAGGGGTAAAATATGTATGAAGCTATGTTTGTATGAAGCTTTTTATTTCTTTGATATATTTATTTCAAACTTTGTATTACGGAAGAATTTAAAAAATCATTAGTATCATATTTCAGCGTTTTTCAATTTTCAACCCCTAAGAGGTAAAAAAGGGAATGAAAGTTATGGATTGTCAAAAACGGCAAACACTAGGGGCAAAATCTTGCATGCGCATTCTTTAGGCGTGGTTATCGTCCATTAAGAAATAACTTTTAGAAATTTAACCCCTAAGGGGATGAAAGTTAATATAAACTTTTTATAAATTTGCTAATTGTTTGTTTTAGCTTACGTGGAAGAAATTTAAAACAATTTATGACAGAGAGAGAGAGATATGAGACGGAGAGGAAGAAAGAGAGGAACTGCGAGAGAAAGATGTAGAAAGGAAGAGGGATATGGGGGGAGTGAAAGATGGAGTAAACGAGGGAGAATGGGAGAGAGAATGAGAAATGGAGTGGGAGAGGGCATAGGAGCGGGCAAGATCTTGGTCTAGCGAAGGCGAAGGGAATGCGAGTTGGAGAGCGAGAGGGAGAGGCTTTTTAGCCTACTCCTTTATGTTCAAAAAATCACAGAAAACAATACACAGCTCATTTTTTATTCTTATGAGTACGCGGGCAAAGCGGAGGGTTATGGCTAGTTTATAACACATTACTTACGTATGCATTGTGAATAACTGATGAATTTTCAACTCGTTACAAGTACAATGTAATATCAATAAAATATCTTTCTCATTCTAACTACTAAAATGACTCCAATGGCCAACCATTATCTTTGTACACTTTTTTTCTGAATTCGACCTAATTACTTAGGGGCATTAGTTAACTAGCACTTCAACTTTTTAAAAATTTTGCATGATAGTAATCAACAGTTGACAATAATAATCTTTTTAATATTCAAATCGTATTAAAAATCAAGCAAGTTTCTATTTTTAATAATGAAGTGTTTTCTTTTTCTTATTCTTCTAGTTTTAAAAATTGTATTAATGATAAACGTGCCGTGTGATGCCGGCTTAGAATAGCATCGCCCTATGTCCTTCCCGTGGGTGTCGTAAGAGGCGACTAAGGGATTTGAGTGTATTGGTGTATTACAATTCTTAGGCGACAGGCTGACAACCTGTCACTATAGTGATACACATAATTTTCTGCAGCAACCTTGAAAAACAATCCTCAAAAATGTCAGACGTGGCGATAGCGACGGTATTCTTACGGCCGCTAGCGCTCTGCCTACCCCGCAAGGGATGAAGGCGTGATATATGTATGTATGTATGTGTTAATGATAAACATTTCTTTCATATTGCAGTACATCTGAAATTTTGGAAGGCTGCAGCGTGAGAAACTGCCTTTTCACTGATGATCGTAAGCAAATAGATTCAGCAGATGCAATTATAACCATGCGTGCGAGCATACCTAAAGTGGAGAAAAGAAATACAAAACAACGATGGATCTTCTTCACTGTCGAATCTCCTGTAAACACATTTTCATCAAGACAAGATTGGAGTAAACTGAACAATGTCTTCAACTGGACTATGACATACAGGTAGATATAAAAGATCTAAAAGAGGTCTAAAGTCACGTCTAAAAATACTTTCAAGAGCCTCCACTAAGAGGTTTCCTAAAGAAAATATTGCTCTGTTCATGCGGCCAGACTGTGGAACTCCCTCCTGCACGCAGTGCGTGACAGCCCGTCTCTTTCAATTTTCAAAAAACGCGTAAAAGAGCATTATCTTTCTCTCCCAAATTAATCTATAGGTATATATATTTATGGTGTATTTATGTACGTATATAAATATAGGTATTACTATGTACTGATTATGTAGTGTAGGTATATTATTTATATAAGTAGGTATTGTTTCTAAAATATTTGTTTTATAAATTATTATAGGTATTATAGTATGTTGTACACGTCAACTGCCTCACTTTATGCCATCTCATTACCCTAGGTCTGCTGGAAGAGATTTCTTTTTAGAAATAAGCTGAACTGTTGTGTATTGTTCTTAATGTTACGTCCTTTGTGTTATATTGTGTACAATAAATGGTTAAATAATAAATATTATGTTTATTTAGTGCTGTTAGTGGAATCTATCTAATGTACCTACTTGCAATCCTTTGTAAAACTCTGGTTGAGTTTATTAATTATTAATAACGAGATATCCGCCGCGTGATGCCGGCTTAGAATAGCATCACCCCACATCCTTCCCGTGGGTGTCGTAAGAGGCGACTAAGGGACTTGAGAGTATTGGTGTATTACAATTTTTAGGCGAGAGGCTGACAACCTGTCACTATAGGGATACACATGTTTTCTGAAACAACCCTAGGAAACAATCCTCAAAAATGTCAGACGTGGCGATAGCGACCGTATTCTTACGGCTGTTAACGCTCTGCCTACCCCGCAAGGGATAAAGGCGTGATATATGTATGATATGTATGTATGAGATACTGTAGAAGGAAAGTATTGAATAACTCCTAACACAAGTTGATCTGCTGGTGTCTTTTCCGAAAAAAAAAATATAAAAAAAATATTTTTTATTGCATTGAATGCTAATATTTTGCGTGTCTCTTCGATCTTCCTATGCATATTTGCTAAACTATTTAAACAAACCATATTATGCATAAAAAGAAAGAACAACATTAAGTGTTCTAAACCTAAGTATGTTAAAACCTTTCTTAAGTAATTAAAATAGTCACTTTTCAGAATTGACTCTGACATACCAGTGCCATACGGCAGAACCATTCCACTTCTTGAACCAGTGACGATGGACCTTCCCAACCCGAAAGACATGCTTCAAAAACTGGTGCCGTATTGGAAGCGCAAGAAACTAGACAGCCGAACCATGGTGCTCATGTCCCACTGCGTCCCGCAAAGGCTGCACTTCATACAAGCACTACAGGATTATATACAGGTCGATGTGTTTGGAAAGTGTTCCAAAAAGAAGGAGAATAAAAGAAGGTAAGAAAGTTTTTTTTATAAGTGAAATTTTCCATAAAATTAAATCTTTACTCTGACACTACCTTGCACTTTACCTGAAGAACTTCAATATACTTGTCATGAAAAAAACAGGGACACTTTGCAAGTTTATGTTTCGTAATCGTACGAATCACATAATCTAAAAAGTGTATTTATTTTGAATAAATGTCTCGATTTCCTGTAATAGTGGGTAAAATGTGGTTTATAAATCTAAATGAAAATGTCTCAAATCGAAATAGGTTTCGTGTTTTATTATATCATAAAAAAAGCGAATCTGCCTCGATTTCTCTGACGAGAAGAGATGGTTATCTAAGACTTTTAAATCCAATAATCCTGACTGAATTCGATGAAATAGATTAGTAAGCTAGAAGTCTGAGGGTAGGTACCAACGCTTGTATAGGAACATTCAAGTGGCCAATCTGGAGGAAAACTAGGATAAAATTGCCCGGCTGAAAAGATAGGGAGGTGGTAAACACAATTCCATCCCAAAACTAAGTTCAATTTTTCAGTAACGTCTCTAAATTAGGAAACGTTAAGTTCTAGAAAATTTAAAGAGCAAACTTACCTAATTTATGACTTTGCACTGCGTCAAAGCTCGAAATATTATATAAAATATATTATATATTATTTACTATATTATAAATTCATTATTTGCAGATGTCCGAGATACACTGACTGCATGCTACCTGCACGATACTTATTCTACTTATCTCTAGAAAACTCGAAATGCAGCGAATACATCACGGAAAAAGTTTTCCACAATGCGTACTCTAAAGGAGCAATACCTGTGATCATGGCCCCTTCTTTAAAAGACTGCAAGAAGCTTTTGCCACCAAACTCTTTTTTGCATTTAAAAAACTATGATAACGTTCGGGAGTTAGCAAAAGCCATGACTGAAATTTCTAAAAGTGATACAAAGATCCTGTCTCTACATGCATGGAGAAGACATTTTCGTATCGTCAATGAACACGGGATTTTCGGAACTAAATCTTACCATCTGTGCAGAGTGTGTGAAGCTTTAAACTATAATGATGAAAAAGTAAAATCTTATAGCAAAAAATACTTAAACAAAATTTTTGATATGGCAAAAGTATGCGACTTACAATATCTATAATCATGATCTGGGAAAGGCACCTACGATTTTCATGATATTTTGTGTTTTTAGGGAGTCTTGGTTACGATGAAAATTATATGTACCGATGTTTGTGTAGTGTAGTGTAGTATCGTGGGCTGGTAGCGGTAATAATAGCATATAATATGTAAGACAATTTCTTTTAAAACTCGCCAAACTTATTTAATTATTGTATAAAATATTAGTATATGCACCGACGGATGTAGTATATGCACCGACGGATGTCGGTACGAGTGGTTCCACAAAAGCTAAAAAAGAAAATGAGGAGTTCTGGGATAGTGTGAGAGATGTTTTGAAAAACTGTAAAGCGAATGAGAGAATTATCATGCTAGGAGATTTTAATGGATGGGTAGGTTTGAAGCGAGATGGGTATGATAAAATTCTGGGTACGTTTGGCGACGAAAGAGTCAATGAGAATGGAAATAATTTGTTAGGGATTTGTTTACAGTGGGATCTTTTTGTGTCGAATACAATGTTTCAACACAAAAAGATCCACACTTATACAAGAGCGGAAGGTACATCAAAAACTATGATTGATTTTGTGATTGTGGATGAAAGGTTGAAGAAGAAAGTTGTAGATACTAGAGCGTATCGTGGTGCCGGCATTGACACAGATCATTTCCTGGTGATATCCCGAATAAATGATCTCTTCAATCGGTGGCGGCATAGAACTACTGCGTGTACTAGTGCTTTGCAAAGAGTGAAAGTGGAAAGATTGCAAGAAAAAGAGGTAAAAAAGGAATATATTAGTAGACTGAAAGAGGAATTTGGCGACCTAGATGAGATGACTGACATTGAAGAAGGATGGAAAGGATTTAAGAAAGGTATTGTGAATATTGCGATGAAAGTATGTGGTGTTTCAAAAAGGATGAAAGGAAAACCACAACAGAGTGCATGGATGACTAAAGAGGTGCAAGAAGTTGTGCAAAAGAAGAAAAAAGCATGGTTGGACTGGTTAGCTACTAAAGCTAACCAAAGAATGCTAAAAGCGACGGATGAGGATGTAGCGAAAGCGCGAGCAGAGTATAAAAGTGTGAAGGATGTAGTTAAAAAGACAGTGGAAAGAAAGAGAGATGAGCATAAGGATGAATTTGACAGGAGGTTATCGGAAAACTTTCGCTCGAACTTGAAAGTTTTCTGGAAATCCATAAGCACAGCTCGAGGAAAAACCCAATCGTCCGAGTTGTGCAGGATTCGAAGCCAAGATGGTAGTGTAATAAAAGGTGAAGAATGTGTGTTGAAAAGATGGAAGGAGTATTTTGAGAGTTTATTTGAGAAAGAAGACGTAGCGCAAGAAATAATTGTAGAAGAAATAAATGAAGTTAAAATTGAAAGCGAGATTGGAATGGATGAGATCGTAAAAGCATTGAAGAGTATGAAATCAGGTAAAGCTGCGGGGTATGATAGAGTGTCAGTCGAAATGCTGAAGGCTGGCGAGGGCGTCGTGGCTAGTCAGCTGTACCTCCTTTTTAACCTTTGTTGGAGAAGCGGTCGTGTGCCAAGTGATTGGTGCAAGGCTGTTATCGTGCCATTGTACAAAGGAAAAGGGTCACAGCTAGACTGCAAAAATTACCGCGGTATAAGCCTCCTCAGTGTTGTCGGCAAACTATATGCAAAGGTGTTGATTGAAAGAGTGATTAAAGAAACGGATGAGAAAGTATGGGATGCTCAGGCAGGATTTCGCAAGGGGATGGGATGCACGGATCAGGTCTTTTCTTTGCGGTGCATAGCTGAAAAATTTCTGGCTAAAAGCCAGAAAGTCTATTGCGCGTTCGTGGATCTGGAAAAGGCCTATGACAGAGTGGTGAGGAATGAATTATGGTCGGCACCATCCATGCATGGGGTGAACGGTGTCTTGATACGAGCACTGAAATCCTTATACAAGGATTCCAGTGCTTGTGTCAGGATAAACGGGGCGTACACTGAACTGTTTAACATCGAGAAAGGTGTTAGACAAGGATGTGTAGCGTCACCATGGCTGTTTAATCTGTTCATGGATAGTTGTCTGTCAGATTTGAAAGTAAGTACACGTGGATTAAAAATGGAAGGTTTACTCGTCAAATGCCTTCTCTACGCAGACGACCAAGTCATACTTGCGTCGTCAGCTGAGGAGTTGCAGGAGATGGTAAATATTATGAATGAAGCTTTGAAAAAGAAAGGAATGAAAGTGAACGTAAGTAAGACGAAAGCTATGGTATTTGAGAAAGATGATATTATGACAGAGTGTAATATTATGATAGAAGGGGAAAAAGTGGAACAAGTGAAAGAGTTTGTATATCTTGGATCAATGTTTACGGCAGATGGGAAGTGTGACAGTGATATTGAAAGAAGAGTGAATGCCGGCAACATGGTGAATGGTGCGTTGCACACCTTTATGAACAGTCAGAAGGTGTCTAACAAGGCTCGTCTGGCTGTGCATAGAGGAGTGTTAGTACCAACACTTATGTACGGCAGTGAAAGTTGGGTATGGCAAAAGAAGAATGAAAGTAGAATAAATGCAGTAGAGATGAGATCATTAAGGAGCATGATTGGCGTGAAATTGAATGATAGAATACGAAATAGTGTAATTAGAGAACGTTGTGGCGTAAAAGAAGATATAGTGACAAGGATTGAAAAGGGAATGCTAAAGTGGTTTGGTCATGTTGAGAGAATGAATGAAAGGAGATTGACGAAAGAGATATATAAGGCGAGTGTTAGAGGAAATGTTGGAAGGGGAAGGCCGCGAAGAACCTACCTGAATCAAATCGGGGACGTTTTAAAGAAAGGTCAGGTCAGAAGTACCCTAAACCGACGAGCGTGCATGAAAAGACTGATGAATGTAGAAGAAGCGAAAGAAGTATGCCAGGATCGTAGCAAGTGGAAGGAAATAGTCTCTGCCTACCCCAACGGGAAAGAGGCGTGATTTATGTATGTATGTAATATTAATGTACTACTAAATATAAATATTATTCTATTATATAATTTGCCGTGTGATGCCGGCTTAGAATAGCATCATCCCATTTCTTTCCCGTGGGTGTCGTAGAAATCGACTAAGGGACTAGAGGGGTTCATGTGTATTGCAATTTTAGGCGACAGGCTGACAACCTATCACTAAAGTGATGCACGGCTTGTCTAAAACGAACCTCAAACATTTGTCAGACGTGGCGATAACGACCGTAATTTTTACGGTTGTTGACGCTCTGCCTACCCCGGGGATATAGGCGTGATTTGTGTATACATACATGTATATATTTAATAAGTTTGGCGAGCTTTTACATGTTACCTATGGAAAACCAGACAACCTCAGGCAGCAATGGCGGCCGCTGAATCCGCAGCCTCAAAAGTGAAGGCAAAGTAAAGACGAATAAAAGTAGTAGACCTTGTGCAAGGTTACGAGTATGTCCCTCTTGCGCTGGAAACAGCTGGGAATTCAGTTGGTGTAAAGAGCCTTTGGCAGATGATGCGTCGGATGGGGATAAGGGCCTGGACCCTCGTTCTGGCTCGTTCCTTGTTCAAAGGTTGTCCATTGCGTAGTGTAGTGGGCACCTTTGGGCCGAGAGCGTCCTATGGAGGTGTTTATAGTTAAGTTTTTTGTTATTAATTGATTTTTACTAAATGGTACTTGACTTATTATTTTAATAATGTATTCATTATTAGGTAGGTACATTTTAAGTAAATTATTTACTGACACATTTTCCATTATTTACACCTTAAATAAACTTATTAATGGCAATTTTTTTATATTATTTAACTGTGCTAAACCGAAAATGGGTAGGTACCTACCTATTATGTCATTAAAGTGGTAGATTATTTAAATTCGTATTTTTACCAAAAAATCAATGTTTGTATCCTAGTAATTAAAAATTATATTGTATATGGCGCTTCAATAAACCGGAATCTCCAAAAAACAACGCAAATATATATACATATCTATTTTTTTACGCATTAATATTCTGAAACAATCTTGGAAAACAATCCTTGAAAATGTCAGATGTGGCGATAGCGACCGCATTCTTACGGCTGTTAACGCTCATGAGATTCAAGATTCAATCGTTTATTTCCAAGTAGATTCACAATGAATGCTTTTAGAATGTCATAGAGTTAAATTACAATACGGTCACTGAATAAGTGAATTAGTCATAGTAACAATAACAATTTTATGTTCCTAATAGAATCGCGGCACGAGTGGGATAAAAAAAAAAAAAAGGCACTGCCTCGGGGCTGGTCAGGCTGACCACACAGCATGTAACTTACGTCACCACAATCAATTTAATCAATCAAATTAAAAGCAATATTTAAAAAAAAAAGCATGTTACATGCTAATCAGCCGGACCCCCTGAACAGGAAAACCACCCAAAAACCTGCTCAGAAGTGCTTCTAATCTCAATTTACAATTTGTACCTATAGAATAGGCCCTAGGCTACCCTAGCTAAGTTTTATAAATATATATATTATTAGCCCAAAAAATCGGCTACGCTAAATTAAAATAAAATAAAAGTATTACAGTAGATAATTCTAACTGTTTCGTCTTCCTTACTAATTATGCCAATTGTAAATTCCATGCACGTCCTGATTTGGTATTAAAAATGACTGCATGTTTCTTGTGCTGTGCTGGAATTTCAGAGGACCATGCCTCTTTGTCATTAACATAATCATCTAACTTATAATAAGCTTTATAACATAATGTTTTCTTAATAATAGATTTAAATTTACTTTCAGATAAACTTAATATATCTTCCGGTATTTTGTTATAGTATCGTATACTTAAACCTTCAAATGAAGTTCTTACTTTAGCTAGTCTATACGCGGGTTGATCTAATTTATTTTTACTTCTTATATTACGATTATGTCTTTCATGATTTCTTGTGAACGTATGAAGATTCTTTCTTACATACATGATATTTTCATAAATATATTGACACGGCACCGTCATAATATTAATTTCCTTAAACAGTTCTCTTAGAGAATCACGACTGCCTAGTTTATAAATTGCTCTAATGGCCCTTTTCTGAAGAATAAATATTGTTTCAATATCAGCGGCGCGGCCCCACAGCAAAATTCCATAGGACATAATGCTGTGAAAATAACTGAAGTAAACAAGTCGTGCAGTTGAAATATCTGTAATTTCTCTAATTTTACGTACTGCATAGGCAGCTGAGCTTAATCTTCCCGATAAAGATGTAATATGAGGGCCCCATTGGAGCTTTGAGTCAAGAGTAATCCCTAAGAAAACTGTGCTGGTAGTAAACTCTAATTTTTCATTATTAAGTGCAACATAGTTATTCAATGAATGTACTACATTTGGCAAAGTGAATAATATACATTTAGTTTTTTTCGCATTTAGAACTAAATTGTTTGCAGTAAACCAACTATGAATTTGCCCAAGAGTGTGATTTACTTCGTCATAATTATGCGCTCGTCTATCAACCTTAAATATAAGGGATGTGTCATCAGCAAATAAAACAATTTTGGACAAATTCTCTACCATGTAAGGCAAATCATTAATGTAAATTAAAAATAAAAATGGACCTAATATAGAGCCTTGCGGCACACCAATTTTAACACGAGATCCCTGTGATTTGGTGCCGTTTACTTGTACTTTTTGCGTTCTATTATCTAAATACGAATTCAGAAATTTCAGAGCTGCGCTTCGAATACCGTAGTGTTCTAGTTTTACCAATAAAGTTTCATGATCTACGCAATCAAATGCCTTGGAAAGATCACAAAAAACACCAATGGCGTCCTTTGATTCCTCCCAAGCATTAAATACATGTTTGACAAGAGCAACACCAGCATCTGTGGTACTACGTCCCTTTGTAAAACCGAATTGCTGGTTGTGTAACAAGTTGTTGCTATTAAAATGGGACAGCATTTGATTGAGTATGATCTTTTCAAAGACTTTGCTGAGTACTGGCAGAATAGATACAGGCCTATAGTTACTGGGATCTTGTTTGTCGCCAGTTTTGAACAGCGGAACTACCTTGCTATCTTTCATTAAATCGGGAAAGATGCCATGTTCAATACATTCATTGAAAATATCTGCCAAGTATGGTGCTAATATATCAATCATTGACTTACAAACTTTAACTGACATTCCCCATAAATCTTCGGTGCTCTTAACTTTAAGATCTTTAAAAGTTTTTAAAATATACTGGGGACTCACAGGAGTAAATTTAAATTCTGAATTGCAAGCATCTACATTTTGTTTAAGCAAGAACGATGAAATTGAAGGTGAAGAATCTAATGCCTCAGTCGTTTTTAGTGGTATATTTGTGAAGAATGTTGAATGTTGTTATCATCCATATTACATGTTATGTAATAACTGTATAGACATAGATAATTTTGTGTTATGATGGGTAGATCTGTCCATACCGGAAGTGCTACCGATTGTTGAATTGGATCGGCGAAAGGTGCAACCACAAACATATATTTCTTACTGACAAGTAATTGATAATCTAAAGCATAGTCTATTCTATAGTCATTGTAAGCAGCCACTGTCAACAAAGAGAAATTATCATACACAAGTATCCTCTTCAGAGGCGAGTGTACTTTGGTAGTCATTTCGTTACTCAAGTTAGCTTTGACCTTGGTCAAACTTTCGTTACTCAAGTTAGCTTTGACCTTGGTTGGTAGCTTGCTACCTCAAACGCACTTGAGTGGTACGTCCGATCATAGTGACAGTTACAAGGGAACTGAATGTGTTCGAATGTTCGGTGTGAACACTACTATTATTATAACATGATGACTTATTCCAAGAACAATTATTCCAATAATATTTTCAAACCGCAGCACACGTAACAATGAGTATTTATTACGTATAAAATAAAAATAATAATAATAACGTATCTGTCCCTTTCTTCACCTATTCATTAGCATTCAGTCACTATTAACAAACCATTGAAAGATTTCAATCAGAACACCGACCGATAATATTTTTTTATTATGTTACTTGTTAGGGTGGTTTTGCTTAACGTGCTTTTGGTATTTGTAAAAACCTCAAGGTGAAAACGGATAACTTGTTAAATAAGTATAATACATGGCACGAAAAAAAAATTGGTGCGTGATTTCCCCAAAAAAGTATAGGACAAAGAATGAAAATTAGACTTCAATTTAATTATTCTATCGGCTGTTATGTACCTAATTATTTGTACCTACTTTTTTCAAAGTCGTTTAAAGATATGTCGTAAACGGAAATGTCACTGTCGCAGTCGTCAGCATCCATTTTCATTAGGCAAATATCAAGGACATCACATTTTTGTGTTTTTAACAGATAAGCCTAACATTGTTTACTATCGTAGTTTGTTATAGGGCCGAAATCCATAAGTTTGATATTTTTTTAACCAACAAAGTAGGTACCCATTTTACACGCCCTAGATTTTTTTCACAATTAATTTTAAACCCTAAGGTTCAAAATAAGATTTTATATTTGTGTCTATAAATGCACAATCAAAATAAAAAAGTAATGGCAAATATTTCACCAATAGTCCTTCCTTAACGTTTTGTTAAAAAAAAAATTCGTTAAAAAAAGAACGGTTTAAAGAGTCAAGTCAAAATATTTTATTTCCACTGACAAGAGATGTCATGCGTGCGCCGCCGCTGCAAATGTCATTTTTGCTCTGTGTTTATTTCCAAGTAGATTACCAAGGAATATAGGTACCTACTTCAAGAATGTTGAGTACAATACTTGGACGGTAAAATATTATCAACGGATAAATGCATAAGAGAAAAATGTCGGACACAATTTACTCTTTCAAAAAAGATATTCTCCGAGTAAAAATGCACCACTATTTAAACGTACCTCAATTTATTCTGCAACTAAATTTACGTTCCTTCAAAAATACTGAATGTGCACCAAAATGTGTCCGCCAAATTTATTATTTAATTTATTTAATGATGAGCACCTATTTAATACATGTTGTAAATATATCATTTAATGTTACAGTATCCACCTAAAAAAAACTCTGCTATGGACGATATTTCAAAACGTATTCGAATTTTTTTTAAGTATAATTTTCTATTTTCAAGTATTGAATTATAATTCAGAGTCCTATATAAATCACATCAGCAAAGCGTGGTATTACTACACGAATAATCTATAGCTAGGTACTTTTCTGTACTGTATATATTCGTATGTATATAAAATCATTATGAATATACGTATCACAAGTAAAACAGTCTGCAGCAAAAAGAAGGAGTAGAAAATGCTGTTTTATAGTACGAGTAGGTTTCTGCAGCATACTGATTTTTATTTTATACTAACTGGCACCCGCGACTACGTTTCGCTGACTTAGTATCTTAAAATTATAAAATAACCTTGCTTACTCACCAACGTCCTAAAATCTACATGCTCTGGGAGTAATATCCATCAACACCTGTTGTTGTAACCACATTTCTCAAACCAAAGATGGACAACAGGTGACAGGAGTACTCCTGGTGGTGTACATTTGGAAATCCAGACTTTCATTTTTAATACATTCCAAAGAAGCTACCCATCAAGCAGAACAACTTTTGCTTTGGTGTCATATCTGTATCTCCTATTATTTACGTGGGCTCCTGGTGGTGCAACTGGTGGTCTACATCAGGTACTCCAAACCTTCGAAGTCTTTGTGCTACCAGAGGCTACCCATCAAGCTGAACAACTTTTGCTTTGGTGCCATATCTGTATCTGCAATAGTTTAGGTGGGCTCCTGGTGGTGTACCTAGTGGTCTACTGTAGGTACTTCTGACCCTCGAGTAGTGACAAAAAATAGCGTATGTCCGCACTCGGTATCTTACTAATCTCTGTGTGAAATTTCATGATGATGGGTTCAGTGGTTTAGCCATGAAAGCGTAGCAGACAGACAGACAGACAGAGTTACTTTGAATCTATAATATTAGTATGGATTTTTATACGCTAGGAATTGTGAAAACGGTATACAAGACAAATATAGTGGTATGGGTGATCTAGAAGATTTTGGAAATGAAGTGAAAATTCATGAAAGAGTATTGAAAAAATATTACGACAAACGAAAGGTAGGTAGATAGTTTACTCATTCTTTTTAAACTAAGATAATGGCTTTTTTTTTCAATGTTGTAAATAAAATATTAGAAAGTTATTATAGGTACATTTAAGATTATGGATTTTGAACTATTTATACAAACAACTATATCAAAATGTAATGAACGGTAATATTTTTTCGTAATTCATCCTTCGGAAAAGTTGTTTAGTTTATAGACTACTGGTTCATACTTTAATAATATTACCAGCTGTTTTTTTCTGCATTTATAAGCACATGTTATTATTTCAGAATTGGAACACCTCAAACTTAGGTTCGATCTTGTTCAAAAACGCTGACTACCGGGAGTTTACACGTGGACACCAGCGGAAGAAAACCTTCTTGGTTTTGTTCAGGGACAGATATGTGTAAGAAATCATTTTTTTAATTACCAGCCCAGCGGCTGCTTCCGTTGTGACTCTTTATTCCGTACTTAATGCAACCTTCCTCAAAGTAAAAATACTCGTCTTGAATTACTAGGTATATCTTTTTAAAAAACTGCAATAGGGACCATGCAAAATTTTTAGTTTTGTTTAAATTTTATAGGATTCCATGTCAAATAGAGCACTAAGATGTTAAAGAATTAAAACAATCTTATTTTGCGTAAAAAATGGGGGTTCAAACAGACCGTTTCAATTTTCGCGCCAAAACGGACCCATAATTTTGATGACGTCATTCCTGTCTGTCTCTAGTCGTGCTTGCTTCTACTCGAAAAGTAGTAAGTTAGTCTCTTTCAGTTCTGAATTCGATCAAATTACTTAGGGACATTGGTTGACTCCAACTTGAATTTTGCTTAAGTTGACAATAATATTTTCAGCATTATAACAAATCAAGCAGGTTTCCATTTTTAATAATGAAGTGTTTTCTCTTTCTTCTTCTTCTTCGTGTCAATGGATAATTATATTTACGGAGTATTTTAAGAATGGTATTAATGATAAACATTTCTTTCATATTGTAGAGGTAATAAATCTGACATTTTGGATGGCTGCAGCGTGAAAAACTGCAATTTCACCGATAATATTAAGCAAATAGATTCAGTAGATGCTATTATAATGACCATGCAGAAGAAGGTACCTGTAGTGAAGAAAAGAAATACAAAACAACGATGGATCTTTTTCAGTTACGAATCTCCTGTAAACACATTTTCATTGACAGAAAATTGGACTGATATGAACAATGTCTTCAACTGGACTATGACATACAGGTAGACGAAAGAGATAGTCACGTCTTAAAGAGGTTTCCTTAAGAAAATATTATGTTTATTTAGTACTCTTAGTGGAATCTATCTAACGTACCTACTTGCAATCCTTTGTAAAAGTTTGGTTGAGTTTATTAATAATTAATAACGAGATACTATAGCAGGACAGTATTGAATAACCCCTAACACAAGTTGGTCTGCTGGTGGCATTTCCGAAAAAAAAAAGGTTTGTATTGAATGCTAATGTTTTGCGTGTCTCTTGGATCTACCAATGCATATTTGTTAAACTATTTAAACAAATCATAGTCATAAAAAGAAAGAAAAATATTAAGTGTTCTAAGCCTTAGTAGAGTCTGGCCAACGAAAGCTGGCTATCCAAAATCGCGGGAAATTCAAAAAAATTGAGGACGGTAACCCCATGTCAGGAACAACATAGAGTGAAATAATGTTTTTGATACTTTTTATTATTTTTTATTTTACGGGCTATTAAAAATGGGAGTAAAGGAACTGATTGTAAGAATATCAAAAATTTTAATGTAAGAGGTAAGGTAAGGTAAAGTTAGGTTAGAGGTTCAGAGATAAGGTAAGGTAATAGGTAAGGCAAGTTGAGAGGTAAGGTGAGATGAGAGGCAAGGTAAGGTGAGAGGTAAGGTAAGGTAAGGTGGAAGGTAAGGTAAGATCAGAAGTAAGGTAAGGTGAGATGTAAGCTAAAGTAATTACTCCTGATTTTGCAACGTAAAATTTTGTAGACCTATTGAACCATGGCAGATATTTTAACTGAAACATTTTTTTCTATTGAATAATTATTTATTAATAATCAAAGTCCAGTCGCTACTGCAGGTATCACTATTTCCAACACTAATCATGAAACTTTCTCAATTTTCTTCTGCGTTCTTGATATTTATTTTCTACATGAATGACATGATCAGTCATTTTCTTCCAATCCTCTGGTGTAACACTTTCAAATGACTCTTTAATGAGTTTTTCAATAGTTTTCACTATTTCAGCAACTCCTGCAACATCCTCGAGATTTTCTGTAAATGAAATAAATAATATCAAACTTAAATACTTAGGTACAAATGGATGGAATACATGTAAATAACTTTTATTTGATATAAAAATGATAAGTATCGAAATTATTAAATCTTACTAACCTATGAAATCCATTACGCACGCAAACAATCCCGTTTTTGGTTGAATTTCGCCTCTTTCTGTTCTTGTTTTTCTTGAAATTTAGAAATCATACAAAATAAAAAAAATCGATTTTCACTTTTGATAGTTTTATTCATATTTAAGACACATACACGGAAAAATGCGAACACAAACAATCACAACAAATTGTAAACAACGGCCATCTTGAGCATTTGACATTGACATAAAAGTTGCCATTTCAAAAGATTGCAATAATTCGATAGCCAGCTTTCGTTGGCCAAACTCTATGTTAAAACCTTTCATAAGCAATTAAAATAATTTCTTTTCAGAACTGACTCTGACGTACCAGTGCCATACGGCAGAACCATTCCACGTCGTCAACCAGTGACGATGCACCTCCCCAACCCGAAAGAGATGCTTCAGAAAGTGGTGCCATATTGGAAGGACAAGAAACTAGACAGCCGAACCATGGTGCTGATGTCCCACTGCGTCGCGCGCAGGATGCACTTCATTCAAGCACTAAAGGCTTACATACAGGTCGATGTATTTGGAAAGTGTTCCGATATCCCGAAGAATAAGGGAAAGTAAGAATCTATTTTTCTAATAAATCTATTTTTTTAATAAATTAAATTTTCTATAAGGTTTAAACTTTACTCTGACACTAGCTTGCATTTCATATGAAGAACTTCAATATACTTGCCATGAAAAAAACAAAGACACTTTGCAAGTTTATGTTTCGTACGAATGACATTCAATGTGTGACGTTAGCTCCATCATATGTGTAACCTTTTTTTACGTTTCTTATTTGCAGATGTCCAGGTTACATTAATTATGACTGCATGCTACCTGCAGGTTACTTATTCTATTTATCTCTAGAGAACTCGAAATGCAGCGAATACATCACGGAAAAAGTTTTCCACAATGCGTATTCTAAAGGAGCAATACCTGTGATCATGGGCCCTTCTTTAAAAGACTGCGAGAAACTTTTGCCACCAAATTCTTTTTTACATATAGAAAAATATAATAGCATTCAGCAGTTAGCAGAAGCCATGATAAAAACTTCTAGAAACCTTAGAAAGATCCTGTCTCTACATGCATGGAGAAGACATTTTCGTATCGTCAATGAACACGGGTTTCTCCGAACTAAATCTTACCGTCTGTGCAGAGTGTGTGAAGCTTTAAACTATAATGATGAAAAAGTCAAATCTTATAACAAAAATGACTTCAACAACATTTTTGATAAATCTCTGGGAAATGCCTGTGACTTAAGATATAATCGTGATCTGGGAAACGCCACCGACGATTTTCATGATATTTTGTGTTTTTAGGGAGTCTTGGTTGCATTGAAAATTATATGTACCGATGTCTGTGTAGTGTAGTGTAGTATCGTGGGCTGGTAGCGGTAATAAACAGGAAAACACCTTAGTATCCATAGATATTATAAGGCAGGCACTCATCGAACACAGCGCCCGATCGTAGTGACAGCTATGTAGCTGTCACTTGTACAAGCGAACTGACTGTTTTCGAGTGTTTGGTAAGAGCACTACCTGTCTCCTTTATTTTAAAATTTGTTTAATTTTTATAAAGAATTTAGTTAAATTAATAAAGGAATTCTTTTCTTTCAAAAAGTATAGCATTCGAAATTCAAACATTTGTTAGAGGTCAGAAGTGCAAAACTTTTTGTGTGCCCTAGGTATTTATATAAGTTTATATTTATTAATTTAATCAACCTTAAAATTTTCTATTTTTACTAGCTATAACCTGCGGTTTCGCCCGCGTACATAATGAATAAAAAAAATAACTGTGTATTATTTGGTGTAAACAAAAATAATAAATATAAAGATCTCACATCTCACTCAATCTTTTTTTTACTCAATATTATTGACTATACGACATCAAAATCCAACATCGCCAACGCTACAAAATGGTGGAGAACCAGGGCCCCAAGTCTGCTATTTTTTGTCATTGTAACGCCATCAAACCCAACTGTCATTGAACTGCCATTGTGATTTTTCTATACTATAAACTGTTAGCAGAATACGAAATGACCAAAATGATACAACTGAGATCCAATTGACATCCAAATGAAACGGTTTTCATTTAGCAGACCTAGGGCCTTGGTTTTTTGCAATCACATCAATATGGGTAGGTAATAAATGAAAGGGTTTGTTAAGTAGAATAAAGTTTACTACACTATAGAATAATACAAAATCGAAATCCAAGATGGCTGCCGCTACGAAAGTAAAAAAAGAACTTGTTTAAGTTAAACGGTTTTAGTTACAGATAAATTGTACTAAAAGCTAAAAAACCCGATTGTCGCCAATGTAGTATCGTGGGTAACGTAGGGTCGTAAACAGTAAAATAAAAAACTGCCTAAAAACATTTTATACCAAAAAAGATACCGCTACCCGCGTTGTCATCGGGACATTCCGCTCAGATTTGAAAAGGGTTTTATGCTTTATGATGCTCTACCCTCTACTGTCCCCCTCCCAGTCAACACGAGTTTCATCCTCTGTTCCCTTGATCCTCACTTTATTTTTACACAAATATTTATAGAGAGACACAAAATTAAATTGTAACCCTTTGCTAGATAACGCTAGTTTGGCTATACAATGATATTCCTAGGCTTTCGTTTTTTGGTCCTGGTTTTTTTTGAGAAACCGGCCGTTTGGTTATATTTTGAGGAACCCGTATATTTACCCACCTTGACACCGGCAAAATTGTCCCAGAAGCTATACCCTAAAAAAAAAAATTGAATTGAATTATGTGACAAAACGAAAATTGGTAGGTCTCTACGAAACCTATTGAGTAATTAAATGGGTAGGTAAATTTGTTAAATTCGCATTTTTACCAAAAAAACATTGTTTGCTTGCATCCTAGTAATTAATAAGTCTATCGTATGGCGCTTCAATAAAACGCAATCTCAAAAAAACAACGCAAAAATATTTAACGGGTGCAGTAGGTGTTGGTTGTCACGGCCCGTTAATTAATAGTAGAATGTAAGGAGGCTGCAGTGCCAATGAATGATAATAAATTGCGTATAATAAATAGCCAAATTATTACAACTCAATAACATAGTATGGAAAATGTACCAAAACATAGCTCTGCCTAGGCGTCCAAATCGAATATCCTGAACAAAACACCATCACACTGCGCCTGTCTCTGTCAATAGGCCCGTGTCAGTGGGTGCATCCAGCCTGATGGTTTTTTTTTTTATATGTAACAGGCCCGCATTTGTCTGCCATCTCACCTGGTGGTTCACCAAGGAGGACGTAATAACAACTGTATAGATAATGCATTTTGCCGTGCCGATGTCTGTGTAGTGTACACAGACATCGGCACGGCAAAATACCAGCCTACGGGCTGGTAGCCCTAATAAACAGGAAAACACCTTAGTATCGATAGATATTATAAGGCAGGCACTCATCGAACACAGCGCCCGATCGTAGTGACAGCTAGTAGCTGTCACTTGTACAAGCGAACTGACTGTTTTCGAGTGTTTGGTGAGAACACTACCTGTCTCCTTTATTTTAAAATTTGTTTAATTGTTATAAAGAATTTAGTAAAATTAATAAAGGAATTCTTTTCTTTCAAAAAGTAAAGCATTCGAAATTCAAATATTTGTTAGAGGTCAGAAGTGCAAAACTTTTTGTGTGCCCTAGGTATTTATATAAGTTTAAATTTATTAATTTAATCAACCTTCAAATGTGATGCCGGCTTAGAATAGCATCACCCCACGTCCTTCCCGCGGGTGTCGTATGACGCGACTAAGGGACTCGAGAGTATTGCAATTTTTAGGCGACAGGCTGACAACCTGTCACTATAGTGATACACATGTTTTCTGAAACAACCTTGGAAAACAATCCTTGAAAAATATCAGACGTGGCAATAGCAACCGTATTCTTACGGCCGTTAACGCTCTGGGTACCCTGCAAGGGATAAAGGCGTGATATATGTATGTATAGTGCATTTTGTATGGCTGAAATGTTTTTCGTATTTTTTTCTTGTTACCAGAAGAATTTGTGTTACAATCGGTAGATCTGTCGATACCGGAAATGTCACCGATTATTGAATTGGATCGGCAAAAGGTGCAAGCACAAATGTCATTTCGTGATTTAACTTAGTCGAGGTCTGTGGCCTATGCAACGAAGCTACAGGCTACAGTTCTACAGGTGAAATTCTACGTATGTATATTGCGTAGCCGGTGGGACATTATAAAACCAGTATTTTTGATCCGCTACGCAATGTACATCGAATTTCAACTGTAGAATTGTAGCCTGTAGTTTCGAAAAACGAGGCACTGGGCAAGTAGTACGTCCGATCATAGTGACAGCTACAAGCGAACTGAATGTGTTCAAATCTATTATTATTTTAACATATCTATGAAGACCTATAGAAAAATTATTCCAATAATATTTGAAAAACCGCAGGGCATGTAACAATGAGTATTTATTTACGTATAAAATAAATAAATTAAGGTAATTACGTATCTGTCCCTTCCTTAATGAATAGGTCATTAGTCTATTCATTAGTATTCAGTCACTATTGCACTGCATCAGTCTTTCAATCAGAACATCGAGCGATTATATATTTTTTTATAATGTTACTCGTTAGGGCCGCTTTGCTTTACGTGCTTTTGGTATTTGTGAAAACCTCAAGGTGAAAACGAATAGCTTTTTAAATACGCGAAAAAAAAATTGTTGTGTGTTTCCCCAAAAAATGATAGGACTAAGAATGAAAATAGGACTTTAATAAAATTATTCTATTGGCTGTTATGTACCAAATTTTTTAAGGTCATAATCGGAAACGGTGTCATTGACGCATTTGTCATCATCCATTTCCATTAGGCAAAGTTCAAGGACATCACATTTTTGTGTTTTTTTATCAGATTAGCACTAACATTGTGTATACTTTTGCAGTTTGTTGTTAGGGCTAAAATACTTGTGTTTAATATTTCTTGGAGGCAACAAAGTAGGCACAAATTTTACGCGCCCACGATATTTTTTACAAGATTTTAAAATGACCCTAAGGTTCAGAATGATATAATTTATATATATATATATATATATATATATATATATATATATATATATATATATAGGTATACCTAGATAGCAAATGTTACGTTTTAGGTTTTTAGTACACTTACGATATTTTGTAGCGGCAGCCATTTTAGAGTTCGATTTTTATAGTGAATTATATTCTACCTAAAAAGCCCTTTGGATGCAAGTTGCGGAGGATCGTTCACTTTGGAAATCTTTGGCCTATGTTCAGCAGTGGACGTCTTCCTGACGCTCAATGATGATGAAGAAGCCCTTTTATTTGATAGCCATATATGGCTAAGTCGTCCGCCATTTTGTAGGGCCATGGCGGCCATCTAGAATTGATAATAATTTTGGAAATACTACATAATTGTAATGTCGCCAGAATCAAACGCGTAAGTATATTAAATTTCAGTTCAATCGGTTGACAGGAACAGGGTGAAATTTCAATTAATCAATTTGACCAATCAACAACCAACAACCAACGAACACCTAACAAAAACTCAGGGTAAGCTACTTAAAAATATTTTAGCGGATGCTATCAATTGTGGTGAACTATATCCTATTTAACAAGCCCTTTCATTTGATACCCATGTTGATGGGATTGAAAAAAAAACATATAAAAATCTATGTTTTCCGCCGTTTTGTAGCGGCGGCCATAATGGTTTTAGATTTTGTATATTAAATTACATTTTACCTAACGAGCCATTTCATTTAGTAGCCATATTGATGGGATTGAAAAAATAGTCCGCCATCCTGTAGTGGCGTCAATCTTAGATTCACATTAAAGTTTATGTTCCGAGTATAAACGCGGTACTAATTAAACGTACCTCAATTTATTCTGCATCTGAGTTTAAGCTTGTTGCTTCAGTATTTTACTGAATGTACACCAAAATATTTTCTCTAATTCTATATTTTATTAATGATTTGCACCTATTTAATACCTTACCTTTTGTAAATAAATATGTCATATCAATAAATAAAATATTTCCCTACGGACGATATTTTGAAATCGTATACGATATTTTTTAAATATTAATTTTCTGTCATCAAGTATTCTAAAAGAATCACAGCCCTATCTAATTCCCAACAGTAAAGCGTAGGATTACTATATGAGCAATACTATATTACTTATATACTAGGTACTTTCCTGTATAGTGTATTCGTATGTATACTAAAATCATTATGAATACACATATCAGATATAAAACAGGCTTCGATGAAAAATGAGTAGAGAACGATATTTTATAGTACAAGTAGGTTTATGCAGCAAAGTGATTTTTTATTTTATATTTCGTATACGCTAGGAATTGTGAATACGGTTTTGAAGAAAAATGTAGAGGTATCGATGATCTAGAAGATTTTGGAAATGAAGTGAAAGTGCATAAAAGAGTAGTGAGAAAATATTACGACAAACGAAAGGTAGGTCGATAGTTTACTCATTCTTGTTAGACTAAGATTTTGTTAACAAATAAAATGTAACGAAGTTTTATGATTTTGACGACCGATGTGGCGCAGTGGTAGTGCGACTGCCTTTGACGCAGAAGGTCCCGGGTTCGATTCTCGGTGGGTCACTCACAAAGTTGATATCTATCACTTTGTGAATTTGTTCCCAGTCTGGTTAGGACACTGCGGGCTGAACCACCCGATTGTCCGTAAGTAAGATGGTTCCGTGTTTCGGATGGCACGTTAAGCCGTAGGTCCCGGTTGCTGTCTATGATCACTTAGACGGCGGTCGTTACACAACCATGTCAGAAACCTACTACTTGTAGAAGGCGGTTGAAAAATTCTGACACTAGGGTTCATCGGGTCGTAGGACGACTCGGTGTCCCACACGAAAAGAAGATGATTTTGCTTGAACTACTTAGACAAACAAGGCTCGTTTTGCATTGCAGCCGCCAAAAGGAATGACATACCTCCGCGTATAAGAACCCTTAAAACTATAAGCCAGTTAAAAGTAAACTAAAATGTTTGTTCTTACAACTCCAAAAACAATTTGAGATGGTTTGGGGTCCCATTAAGAATAGATTTACCTATATAAATTACGTGTACAATGATAAGTTATAATAACAAAATAAACTGTATTATCATAAAATTATCTAACACTTTATCTGATATGATCTTCACTGTTTTGGCGTAGGGTGAACTAAGGGTGCGTCTGCATTGAAGCGGGGCTGCGCTAAGCTAAATTAAGCGCGGCATGAATTGACCAATCATGAGTTTCAAAATTCCCACCCCCAGAAGAAGACTGGATTGGTCAATCCGTGGCCCGCTCAGCTCAGCTTAGCGCAGCCGCGCTTCAGTGGAGACGCACCCTTAGAATCAGCCATGCTGTGTCCACATCTTTATTCCACTAACGTAACTAAAAATAGCCCGTTTTACCATTACCTAACAAAGAATACTAACTTTTAGCTACTTACTCTAATACCTACCTAGGGAAATCGTAAACCTGCCTAATTGCATGTCTACTATATGATTGTAATAGAATGTAATAACTATATGAAAATAAATGGATTTGTATTGTATTGTATTGTATTGTGAACAACTAGAAAAAGGTCGAAACGTGGAAAAAACTTAATATCTCATATAAATTGTGTTGATCAGCCAGAGGAAAATGGCAACGGGAAAACAATAATTCTTTGATATTTTGACCTTCGGAAAAGTTGTTCAGTTTATAGACTGGTTAATACCTTAAAATGTTTTCACAAGTTATTATTTCAGGATTGGAACACTTCAAACTTGGGTTCGATATTGTTCAAAAACGCTGACTACCGGGAGTTTAATCGTGGACACCAGGTGAACAAAACCTTCTTAGTTTTGTTCTGGAAGTACTGGGAGTGGGCGAAAAATAGACATGTTTACAATTATGGTGCAAACAATGAGTAAGAAAAAAATAATTTTATCATTAATTTCCTAGTGCCCGCCCGGCGTCTGCGCCCGCTATGTATTATATACTAGCTGCCAGTGCCGCGGTTTCACCCATGACTTAGTGAGTCTTCTAATCAGTAATTTGTACCTGTTGCCAAAATAGTGATAAATAAATAAAAATAATTTAAAGTAAAAATGTCTGTACGAAAAAAGAGCGGGTCAAAAACTAGAACGATTCCACAACAGATGAAACTATCGGAGCTTGGCAAATGTTTCCTATAATTTTTCTATTCCTCTAAACCCCGTGCCGATGTTTGCTGCTGTTTTATTTTCCAAAATAAATGTTGACATTGCTTTTTTTCTGTGATACTCGCTTCATTTCCAAATCAGATGTACGCTTTCCTTTTTTCTGTGCACGGGTGTCGATGCTTGCTGCTGGTTTCATTTCCAAAACTAGGTTAATTCACTATTAAATTTTATTTTTTTATTTTAGTCATAATACTCAATAGGTGTTGATAATAACTTTTTTTTATATTTTCGGATCACAATAAAACATTCAAATCAAGCAAATAATGGAGTGTTTTAAAAATGGTATTAACAATAGACATTTCTTTCATATTTGTAGTTCATCTCGAATATTGGACGGCTGCAGCGTAAAAAACTGCCGGTTCACTGGGAAGAAGAAGCAAATAGATTCAGTAGATGCTGTTATAATTAACATCCAGAAGAAGATGATACCTGTGGTGAAAAAAAGAAATACAAAGCAACGATGGATCTTACTCTATGACAAAGCCCCTATAAGAATATTTTCCAACAAAAATAAGTCTTGTCCCACCTGGCCCGATATGAACAATGTCTTTAACTGGACTATGACATACAGGTAGATGAAGAAGAGAATCTTTTACGTGTCTTTTTTATCCTCGCTAGTTTAAATAAATACCTATCATCATCATATCAAATCGTTGGCTCGGCCACGTAGAGAGGATGGGAGAGGATCGGGCAGCAAAAAGAGCGTACGTCGGTCGTCTCTCAAGACGGCGTCCAGTAGGGCGCCCAAGGTACCTCTGGAGAGACGTGATAGAGTCTGACTTACGCGATTTTCGATTCAGCTATTGGCAGGAGATCGCGCAGGACAGAGATCGATCGAGACATCTCCTTCCGGAAGCCAAGATCGTCTTTAAGTAGCTGAGTCAGCGGCGTTAATTAGTTATCATAACAGCCATATGATTTCCACCTTGTCCGATTATAAACATGACTCAGAAGCGAGATGGGCCTATAGTTCGTAAGGAGTGTCTAATCACCTTTCTTAAAGAACAGCACCACCACGCTTCTGTACCTTCTGGCGTCACGCCCTCGAACAGGACGGAATTAAAGAGTTTCTGAAGTACTTAATGTACCAGCGTTCCACCCGCTTTCAGTAGTTCTAATGTGATTCCGTCCTCGCCCGGCGCCTTGTTGTTTTTGAGCTGTTTAAGGGCTGTCCTAATCTCAAACAGGCTGATGTCCGGGATATCTTCGGTATAGTGTCAGGTAAGCACTTCTCTGCGGTTTGCTGAGTTTTTAACTGGTTTTAAGACTGTACAACAGGTGTATCTACAACTGTCCATAGAACTGCTCGATCTTCCTCAGTACCTCTGGCTTTGTATACGCTACACAGCCGTCCTCTGTCTTCAGGTTTCTGGCGAAAACTTGGGTGGGTTTGTTCCGCTCAGTCGTCTTTTAAATACCTTTAATATTATAGTTCCGAATATCGCACCGCAGGGACCAGCATATCTGTTTGTTGAGCTGCCGATGACTCCGCGTCATCAGAGGACTGCAGCATCATCGAACGCCTGTCAAATTTGAGGGTCAGAGTTCGATCGGTTATTTTTTGAGGTTTATTTTTACGACATGTCCTAAAGATCTTGGACCTGCCCGTGTGAACAGTTTCCACCAAACTGTTATTTATATCGAACACTGTATTGCAGTCCGGACAAAAAGCTATTTGTGGGATCCAGTGGGAAGCTTTCCGGGTTTTGAATATGGGTCGCAGATGGTCGGGGCGTAGACTTCACTAGGCGAAGCAGTTATAGTTTGACGTTTATGTTCAATGTTCCTCTGACCATTCGCTGATCTCTTCCAATTTTGGCCCTGTGGATCACGGAGATATCATTAAAAAATGCCACAATGAAGTCTATCTGGTACATCATCATACAATGGTACATCAGTCGGAGCTCATCCAGGTCCATCACGAGTAAAAAAGGGGTTCATTATATAGAGTTCCTCCTTCTCCAAGAACTCAGCTGGCCCCTCGGATTCTGATACCCATATCCAAATAGCCCCACCCTCAACTCATTACCGCTTCTTCCGCCTCACAACACATGAGTTGGCTGGAAGAGATCTCTCTAACGGAAAGACCCAACCCATGTGTTGTGAGAGAGTCTAAATTTTTGGGGCAAATAGGCAATAAAAGAAGTGAAATAGAAAGCAAACAAACAATTAATTAAACATAAATAAATAAACATATCCTCATAAATAATTATACAATAGATACATACTTATATATACATACCATACAAATATACTTTTTTGCGTAAACAAACAGAGAACAAATCATAGGTTATAAATAGAAAGAACAATGTCAAGTTGTGTAAGCCTATGTTATCTATATCATCTCGAAACAATTTGTAATCATTTAGAATAAACATTTTTCAGAAGTGACTCTGACGTACCAGTGCCATACGGCAGAACCATTCCACTTCAAAAACCAATTAACATGGAGTTCCTGACAACGAAAAACATGCTTCAGACACTAGTGCCGTTTTGGAAGTACAAGATACTAGAGAGCCGAGCCATGGTGCTGATGTCCTACCACTGCACGGAAAGGAAGCGTTTTATTACTGAACTAATTCAAAATAAGATACAGGTCGATGTGTTTGGATGGTGTGCCCATAAGCCGGAAAATAAGCAGATGTAAGATAGTACTTATTTTAAAATAAATAAACTTTTGCACGGCCTTCCAATTTACAACTTATTGGTGCATCTCCATTGAAGCGGGGCTGCGCTAAGCTAAGCTAAGCGAGGCATGAATCGACCAATCATGAGCCTCAGAATCCCCGCCCTGCTTAGTGGAGACACTGGATTGGTCAATTCATGCCCCGCTCAGCTCGGCTTAGCGCAGCCCCGCTTCAGTGGAGACGCACCCTTAAACTGACGTTAGCTTGCACTTATTCTGAAGAAAATAATAGTTACCGAAGATGGTCAAAGTTTGGTACGCAACAGTTACATACTCACTCCGACGATATAAACAGGTTAGTAAGTTAAAAGTCTAAGGATACCAATGCTTGTATAAGAACCTTCAAGTGGCCTATCTGCAAGAAAAGAATGACATTACCCGTGCCGGAAAAATAGGTGGTAAATAAACACTATCCAATTTTAAAAACAAATAAATTTTTCAGTAATGCCTCTAAATTAAAAACGAAACGAAAGATCTCAATAATATTAAGAGCAAACTTATCTAATTTACGACTCTTAATGTACTGCGTCAATGTATGTCGTTAGCGTCATCATTATACAGGTACTTGGGTACTTTGGGATGGGTACCACAGAATACCAGCGCTGTAATACCTGCTGCGTAATATGGCATATGCTGAGTGGCATACCTTTTTCAAAGTACAACCTGTGCCTAGTATGTAAGTTACATATGTTGTACGAGTATTGTTTCATGTACTTTGAAATAAAGATTTCTATTTCTATTACTTAACCCTTTTTTTACGTTTCTTATTTGCAGATGTCCGGGATATGTCGAAGCTGACTGCATACTACCTGCATATTACTTATTCTATTTATATCTAGAGAACTCAAAATGCAGCGAATACATCACGGAAAAAGTTTTCCACCATGCGTATTCTAAAGGAGCAATACCTGTGATCATGGGCCCTTCTTTAAAAGATTGCAAAAAGCTTTTGCCACCAAATTCTTTTTTACATATAGAACAGTATAAAAACATTCGTCAGTTAGCAAAAGCCATTATAAAAGTTTCCAGAAATCTTACAAAGATCCTGTCTCTACATGCATGGAGAAGACATTTTCGTATCGTCAATGAACACGGGTTTTTCCAAACAAAATCTTACCATCTGTGTAGAGTGTGTGAAGCTTTAAACTATAATGATGAAAAAGAAAAATCTTATAACAGTAGTGACTTGAAAACGTTTTTCGATAATAATAAATTATGTTGACGATTCCGTAACTGGTACTTAAGTAATTTGCCATATTTCTTTGATTTCGCCTAGGTTTTTCACCTATTGTTGGTAAAGACTGTGGTAAAGACAGCAAAGTTCAATATAAGCTATATTCTACTCAAAATTGACAGCCTCTAACTACAAAATTTACACAATTGCAATGTAACATGACGACGGTAGTAGTGTTAGAAACCCACTAATTTACGTTATTCTAACATGTTTTACACTAGAAAGTTAAAACGCTGTTTTCTGCTCTAAACAATGTCTGACATTTACGAAATTTTATACCATTGATTTTATGAAGGTTAAAACGGATCTAGAATCACAACTTACTTTACTTTTTACAATTTCTAGTGGTACGTGTTAGACAAAGAAATATGAGGGAAGATTCTTACTTCAGTGTGCACTTATAAGGACCGTAAATTCTTATAACTGCCATGTGTGGTTGCAAAAAAATTACACGGATAAAAGTACCACATAGGCTTTCTACAGCTTTTATTTTCGCCGTAAAACTAAGTATGTGATTTTTTTTATACAAATGATAATTATTTTTAAATTTTATTCCGTTATTCTTATAAATGATAACCAGATACATCTATGTTTACATTTTCAAAGATATATCTATAATATAACTTGGCTTACACTAATTTGAAACTTCATAAAAATTGTAACTTTCACTAACGTCATTATACCTACGTAGGGACCGTCGATGTGATCTCGAATAACGATAATCATTAGACGATTTTCAGTCACATTTTTATTTGTACTGTACATTTGCTATCTAGGTATATAAAAATTGTATCATTTTGAACCTTGGGACCATCATATAATTGAATATAAAAAAAGTCGACAGCGTTAAAAAATGGGTCCCTGCAAGAAATACTACTTTTGAATTTCTTTGTTCCTTCAGAAATACTGAATGCGAGCGTCACAATATGTCCTCCAAATATATTATTAGCGGCACACCAACGGCTTAACCCACTGCTAATCATTTTCCCATGGGAATAAGACATGTCTATTTATCCCTAGATCTCAATTTATAAAAATACTTGCATGCAAATCCGTTGCATACATATACATGTCAGACGTGGCGATAGCGACCGTACTCTTACGGCTGTTAACGCTCTGCCTACCCCGCAAGGGATAAAGGCGTGATATATGTATGTATGTATGTATATACAGACGCCGAAAGCAAGTTTGCTTTAAATTATGTAGTGATACCTAATAAGCACTTAAGGGGCTGAGTAGAGCTAAAAGCTACTTTTATAACTGATTTCTACCCTAGATATAATGCAGAAAAACTGACGAAAAAAAAAGGTAATAATCTTCAGGATATTTGCTGTAGTGCTATTGTTTCCAAAACATGATATTAGTAATTTAGCTTGATAGAAAAACATCGTAAAGTTACTTCTAAAAATCTATTATATCGCAAACTGTACGAACAAAACCCACGCAATAATTAAGTGTTTATTATCAGAATGAGCGCCTTACAATACTCTATCGACATATTGTTTTTGATTTTCAATCGGCAAGATTCCGTCCCGTTCGCACGCGCGCAGTTTGACATTTGTCAGAAAGGGACCGGTTTTTAGCTCTTGTCAGCCCCTTAATTAATACCTGTTGTAAATATAAGGTGTAAAAATATTAGTTGCATATATTTTGAGGGGTGAATCAGCCTATGAAACTGAACAACTTTCCCCAAGAAACATAGGTCAAGATATGAGAAAATTTATTGGACCTCCCATACAAATTGACTTGGTCGGTCGGTAATTTTGTATGGGAGGTCCAAATATGTTTTCATTTTTCGACCTATGTTGTTTGGGGAAAGTTGTTCAGTTTCATGGGCTGGTTAACATACATACATACATACATAAATCACGCCTTTGTCCCTTACGGGGTAGGCAGAGCGTTAACGACCGTAAAATTACGGTCTTCATCGCCACGTCTGACAAGTATTGAGGGCCCTTTTAGATGATTCATGTATCACTGTAGTGACAGGTTGTCAGCCTGTCGCCTAAAATTGTAACACACATGAAACCCTCGAGTCCCATAGTTGCCTCTTACAACACCCGCGGGAAGAAAAGGGGTGATGCTATTCTAAGCCGGCATCACACGGCATAACCCCTTAAAATATTTGGAGCTAATTTTTTTACTCTCTGTATAGTGGTACCGATGAGTTAGAAGATTTTGGAAATGAAGTGAAAGTGCATGAAAAAGTATTGAAAGAATATTACGACAAACGAAAGGTAGGTAGATAGTTCACTCATTTTTTTTAGACTAAGATTTTGGCTTAACTTTTTTTTTATAAAGTATATAAATAAAATATAACTAACTTATTACTATTTAAGATTTTAGATTTTAAACTACTTAGACAAACTACTAACTAATAAAATATCAAAATGTAATGGAAGGTTAATTATGTATGTGACCCTACTAATTTAATTCGGAACAGTATCGCATTAGGTATCGGTTTTTGCTTTACTCCTGTACTTTATTTTATAAATATTATTTTTTCAAAAAGGAACTGTGTTTCATTGTTAACGTAGACCATGTATTCAATGAAATATAAAACTTTGTACATGTATTCAATGAAACAGGATCATCGACAATGAAACAGGAAACCTTTATAACTAATTTTTTGTAACTGTTTTATTGTAATATTTCATTGATGTTTCAATGTTTACCACAACCGTTTCTTTTTGTTTTTTTTTTGACTTGTCGGAAAATACTGTTTATGATCAACGTTTTTCAATTAAACGTAAGTCGTTAGATACTTTGAAATATACAGGGTGACTGGAAAATTGATGCATTCCGACCGACTAAGTCAATTTGTATGGGAGGACCAAATTTTTTTTTTTCATATTTCGACCTGTTCTTTGGGGAAAGTTGTTCAGTTTCATGAGCTGGTTCATCCCTTGAAAGGAATGCATCAATTTTCCAGTCACCCTGTATGTAATCGGATAGAATGTCAACATGTAGAAAATTATTTTTTTCAATCAAGTTACAAATAGTTAATAAATAATTTTCATATCTTCGAAAAAGTTGACCAATTTATAGACTGGTTCATACCATAACAATACTTTCAGTTTTTTTTTCTACATTTATAAGGACAAGTTATTATTTCAGAATTGGAACACCTCAAACTTAGGCTCGATATTGTTCAAAAACGCTGACTACCGGGAGTTTAATCGTGGACACCGGGTGAACAAATCCTTCTTAGTTTTGTTTTGGTTACACTGGGACTGGGAGAAAAAAAGACATGTTTACAATTTTGGTGCCAACAATGAGTAAGAAGTAGTAGATTTTATGAAAAGTGACCAAAGTGGTATATTTGAATCACGAGCGGAACGAATTATTTTAGAGTAGAATCCTGAGTAAAGCGTGGGATTGAATGCACGTCGCCTAAGAATAAATAACTTAAGACCCGAGTAATACATACTACTCTTCATCCCCTTTTATGAGAAAAACAACAAATACCTTGCAGTTGTCCATTAATTATCGTTTCTTCTGTTTTTTGCACTTCGCTTAATAAGTTGCGGTATAGACACCAAATAGGTACATAAACACCATCATTCGTTACATATCACATAATTTGTAAGAAAATTGAGATGTGACCATTGCTTGCCATAAATGGCGCTAAAAGAAAAATTAAATTTGACACATTCTGTTTTTTTCAAATTTTGGTAAAAATGAGGTAAAAACTAGATCGAAATTCTTAATAAAATTACTACTCTGCAATCCTTCATTCCTTTCGTGATTCAAAATAACGCTCTTTCTTCAAATATTATCCAAGTATTGCTGCTTATATAATTCTATCTATTAGAGTTCATGTATTTATGATACATTACATGCATTGTGATAATTTATAACTTGTTATAATGTATTATGAATAAAATATCTTATCTAATTCTAAGTACTCAAATGACTCAAGTGGCCAACCAAGCTTTATAATCTTTTTTATTTTAATAAAATAAATTATAATTGATCGAGTTCCATTTTCAATAATTGAGGGTTTTAGAAATGGTATTAATATTTTTTTATATTGTAGTATATCTCGAGTTTTGGACGGCTGCAGCGTCAAAAATTGCAACTTCACTGGTGATGGGGGACTTATAGATTCAGTAGATGCTGTTATAATTAACATGCAAATGAAGTTGATACCTAGAGTGAAGAAAAGAAATACAAAACAACGATGGATTTTCCTCAGTGACGAATCTCCTGTAAACAAATATTTTAAATCAATACGAAAATGTAAATTTCTCAGTTATACTGATATGAACAATGTCTTCAACTGGACTATGACATACAGGTAGGTGAAAAAGAGGTGTAAGAGATAGTTATGTCTAAAAATACTCTCAGAACCACTACAGCTGTGTTTTATTTATTCACGCTCGTTTAATTAAATACTGCATTGGTACTCGTGTTCGGGAGACCACTCTACCTAGCAGCTAAATATTCACCTGCTGTTACCTCGGTTCCCTGAGTGCCGGTGCCTCTCTGAATCTAGATAATACGACAATACTCTCAGAACTCTTTAAACTCGCGAACAGAGCTCGCTTAATTAAATACCTGTGCACATTTGTTTAATTTTTCAAGAAAATATACATTAATTCAGATAAGATAAGAGTATACTTTGTTGCATACATACAAACAGGGAACAAATATTAATCATAGCTATAAATATAAAGAACAGTGTAAAGTGTTGGAAGCCTATCTTACGGTCTCAAAACATTTCGTAAGCATTCAGAGAATAATCAATTTTCAGAAGTGACTCTGACGTACCAGTGCCATACGGCAGAACCATTCCACTTCATCAACCAGTGACGATGGACCTCACCAACCCGAATGAGATGCTTCAGAAACTAGTGCCGTATTGGAAGCGCAAGAAATTAGACAGCCGAGTCATGGTACTCATAACCCACTGCGTCAAGCCCAGGATGCGTTTCATCAGTGAACTACAGAATTATATAGAGGTCGATGTCTTTGGAAACTGTTCCGATAAGGAAGAGAATAAGAAAAAGTAAGTTAGATTTTTTTTTAATAAATAAAAATTTTCATAAGATTGAACCTTTGCTCTCTGACACTAGCTTGCACTTAATCTGAAGAACATAAATCAAAGATTTTCTAAGTCCTGTATGCAGCTATTTACAGTAATACAGACTAACTCCGATGATATAGACAGGTTATGACCTGTATGTATGTTTGTTTGTCCGCAATTATCTCGAGTTTGGCTGAACCGATTTTGATGCAGTTTTTAGCAAAGTGTTAGTCAGGCTTAGGAGGAGTGTTAAGGCATATGAACCGACTAAAATAATTGCGGTTACACGTTCTTTGAAGTCGGTTCCCTTTTCTAAAACGTTGTTTACGTTTCTTATTTGCAGATGCCCGGGACACTTAGTTGTTGACTGCATGCTACCTGCAGATTACTTATTCTACTTATCTCTAGAAAACTCGAAATGCAGCGAATACATCACGGAAAAAGTTTTCCACCATGCGTATTCTAAAGGAGCAATACCTGTAATCATAGCCCCTTCTTTAAAAGACTGCAATAAGCTTTTGCCACCAAATTCGTTTTTACACGTAGAAAATTATAATAACACTGAGGAGTTAGCAAAAGCCATGATAGAAATTTCTAGAAATGATAGTAAGATCCTGTCTCTACATGCATGGAGAAGACATTTTCGTATCGTCAATGAACACGGATATTTCAAAACTAAATCTTACCATCTGTGCAGAGTGTGTGAAGCTTTAAACTATAATGATGAAAAAGTAAAATCTTACAACAGTAATGACTTGAAACTGTTTTTTGATGAGAGTAAATTGTGTGACTTACAATATCAATAATCATTATCTGGTAAACGTCACCTACGATTTTAATTATATTTTGTATTTTTAGGAGCTCTTGGTTCAATTAAATTATATGTGTCGAAGTTTGTTTAGTATTATCATTACAAATCTCATATCAGTGAAGACTTAAAGAACAATTATTCCAATGATATTCTCAAAACACAAGGCATGTAACAATAGTACATTGGACACGCGGTAAGAAAAGAACCGATTTCTAAAGAGGGTGTAGTTTGAGGCCCAAAGCGCAGCTAAGAGCATCAGACAGACGGGTCCACCTGGATTGGATTAGAAGTTGTATAATATATGCGTTGCGCGGTGAACACTTCGATACCGCGTTTCAGGCCCATAGAAGTTGTATATATATGCGTTGCGCGGTGAACACTTCGATACCGCGTTTCAGGCCCATTGTTCTATCACGTGGCGCCATCTCTCCGATATGTTGAGAACTCCTGTTGCGACTTGTATGCTTGTTAACCACTTTAGTGAGCTTATGTTGTAGCCACCAGAGGTCGCTACACATACGAGTTTGCAATCGGATTTTCTTCCGAGTGATACATATTGCTTTATACTATACCTGCAAAAATAAAGAATAAAAATACTGTCATAATATAATTAATCTTAAAAAGATCCTGTCTCTACTCTACATGCATGGAGAAGACATTTTCGTATCGTCAATAAACTTAATCTTACCATCTGTGCAGAGTGTGCTTTAAACTATACTAACGAAAAAGTAGAATCTTATAACAGTAATGACTTGCAAACGTTTTTCAATAATAATAAATTATGTTGACGGTTCCCACGTACAATCGCGTAACTGATAATTCAGTAAGCAGCTAATACTGATAAGTAAGTTCAATATGGGCTATATTCTACACGAAATCACAAGGTGTCCACACGAAAAGAAGAAGACTCAAAATGAACAGCCCGTAACAAGAAAGTCTACATAATTCCAATGTAACATTACGACGGTAGTGGTAGTTAGAAACCCACGTGACAACCACATGTTATGACTTAAATTTAATGAAGGTAGGTAATCTATGTTATTTCAAAATGTTATACACTGGAAAATTAAAACGCTGTTTCTCGCTCTATACTATGTCTGACACTTACGAAATAAAAGCATGTATTTTAATATTTTCTATACCATTGACTTTATGAAGGTGAAAACGGTTCTAGAATAATAACTTATATTTCTTTTTACAATTCCTAGTGGTACGTGTAAGACAAAAAATATGAGGTAAAAACCTATCTTAAGTGTGCACTACTAGGGAACATAAAATCTCATAAGTGCCAGTTGCGAACTTTGGTAGCAAAAAAATCCTACGGATAAAAGTGCCACATAGGCTTTGTACAGCTTTTTTGTTCGCCGTAAAACTACGTATTAGATTATTGTTATAATGAAAATTATTTTTAAATTTTATTTTGATATTCTTATTAATGACCACCAGATACATCTATGTTAAAATTTTCAAAGATGTATCTATAATATAACTTGAATTACACTAATTTGAAACTTCAAAACGCTCTCCTGTAAAAATTGTAACTTTCACTAATGTCATTATACCTACGTAGGGACCGTCGATGTGATCTCGAATAACGATAATCATAATGTAATTTTCTGTCACATTTTTATTTGTACTGTACATTTGCTATCTAGGTATATAAAATTGTATCATTGGGACCATTATATAATTGACTATAAAAAAGTAGACAGCGTTTAGAAATGGATCCCTGCAAAAAATACTACTTGTAAATTCCTTTGTTTCTTCAGAAATACTGAATGAGCGTCACTCCTATGTCACTATAATATGTCCTCCAAATATATTCTATTAGCGGTCCGCCAGCGATTACACCCGCTGCTAATCATTTTCCCTTGGGAATAAGACATGTCTATTTATCACTGGTTCTCTCTGTTGTAAATATAAGGTGTAAAACATTTGCTGCAAATATTTTAAGGGATGAATCAGACTATGAAACTGAACAACTTTCTCCAAGGAACTTAGGTCGAAATATGGGAATTTTTTTGGACCTACCCTACAAATTGACTTGGTCGGTAGGTAGATTTTTCATGGTTTTTCATGGGCTCGTACAGCCCTTAAAATACTTGCAGCAAATATTTTTACACCCTGTATGTCATAATATTGTTACAGTATATATTGTAAAACAATAAATTAGTATTGATATCTACGATTAAATTTGGTAGGTAGTAGATTTACTGCGGACGATATTTTTCAAATCATATCCGATATATTTTATGTCATTTTCTATCATCTAGTATTCGGTTAAAATAATTGATACCCCTTTTTTAGTTATACCAGTAAAGCGTGGTGTTACTACACAAACAAAACTATTTATCTAGATAATTTCCTGTTTCGTATATTCGTATGTATACTGAAATCCTTATGAATACACGTATCACATACTCATATTATAAAACAGTGTTTAGCGAAAAATTAGAAGTAGTTAGCGAAAAGTTAGTACTTGTAGGTTTATGCATAGTGATTATTATTTATATTTTTGATACGCTAGGAATAGCGAATACGATATAAAAGAAAAATATAGTGGTACCGATGAGTTACAAGATTTTGGAAATGAAGTGAAAGTGCATGAAAAAGTATTGAGAAAATATTACGACAAACGAAAGGTAGGTAGATAGTTTACTCATTCTTGTTAGACTAAGATTTTGAGTTAACTTTTTTTTTACAAAGCATATACATATAATATAATAAATATGTATTACATTTAAGATTTTGGATTTTAAACTACATAGACAAACTACAAACTAAAAAAATATCAAAATGTAATGGAAGGTTATTTGTGATTGTGACCCTACTAATTTAATTGGGAACAGTATAGCCGTTAAGGTATCGGTTTTTGCTTTACTCCTGTAGGTACTTTGTTTTACAATTATTATTTTTTAATAAGAGCTTAGTTGTATTGTTAACGCAGACCATGTATTCAATGAAACATAAAACTTTAACAATGAAACGGGCTAATCAACAATGACAATGAAACAGGATCATCAACAATGAAACAGCAAACCTTTATAACTAATTTTTAGTATCAATTATTAAAAAAGACAAATTTTCTATTTTTATCATAAAACTTATTATCCTAAATAAAAACGCCTTAAAATGATCGTAATCAATTATCATGTTTCATAGTAAACACACAGATTTTACTATTAAACACAGTAGTTATACAATGAAACACTGTTTCATTGATGTTTCACTGTTTTTTTTGGTTCTTTTTATTTAAACTGAAGGAAAATACTTTTTATGATGAACGATTTTTAATGAAACGTAAGTTGTTAGACACTTTCAAATTTATGTGATTCGATAAAATATCAACAAGTAGAGGATTACATTTTTCAATCAAGTTACAAATAGTTAAAAAATAAATAAAAAAAGGCGAAGTTTTATGACAAAAAACGCTCGTGAAAACGTCGATACAAATCGCCGCAACCATTAAACTGGGAAATAACCAATAACATAAAATTCTGACACTAGGGTTCATCGGGTCGTTGGACGACTCGGTGTCCCATACGAAAAGAAGAAGTGTGCTGTGGGGTCGTATGCTGTATTTATTAGTCCGTACAGCACTACTAACTAAAACGTCGCGTTTTCGAGATATCGCTAAGTTTCATTGTATACGCCTGTTTCAACGTTAGGTGGCTGACACCACGTATAGATAGCTAGATTGATAATTACAAGTGCAAATACATACTTCCAAGGTTGAAAAATATCAGACAAAGTAGACAATTTGCGCCAATCAAACATAATACAGGTCAAAACGTGAAAAAAACTGGAAATCATATAAATTGTATGGTCCGGCCAGGTCAAAATGATAACGGGAAGGCATTTTTTTCCATATTTCGATCTTCAAAAAATTTGACCGGTTTATAGACTGGTTCATACCATTACAATATTTTCAGCTGTTTTTTTCTCCATTTATAAAGACAAGTTATTATTTCAGAATTGGAACACCTCAAACGTAGGTTCGGTATTGTTCAAAAACGCTGACTATCGGGAGTTTACACGTGGGCACCGGGTGAACAAAACCTTCTTAGTTTTGTATTGGAGGTACTGGGACTGGCAGAAACACAGACATGTTTACAATTATGGTGCCAACAATTAGTAAGATTTAAGATTATTACATTACATGCGTTGTGATAATTTATGTCTAGTTATAATGAATTATGAATTAAATATCTTATCTCATTCTAAGTACTCAAATGACTCAAGTGGCCAACCAAGCTTTATAATCTTTTTTATTTTAATAAAATAAATTATACCTAATCGATCGAGTTCCATTTTCAATAATTGAGGGTTTTAGAAATGGTATTAATATTTTTTTATATTGTAGTGTATCTCGAACTTTGGACGGCTGCAGCGTCAAAAACTGTCTTTTCACTGGTAATGAGGAGTATATAGATTCAGTAGATGCTGTTATAATTCAAATGCAGATGAAGTTGATACCTAGAGTGAAGAATAGAAATACAAAACAACGATGGATTTTCGTCAGTGACGAATCTCCTATAAACAAATATTTTAAATTATTACGAGATTGTGATTTTCTCACTTGGACTGATATGAACAATGTCTTCAACTGGACTATGACATACAGGTAGGTGAAAAGAACTGTAAGAGATAGTTATATCTAAAAATACTCTCAGAACCTATACAGCTCGCTTAGTTAAATACCTATGCATATTTATTTAATTTTTCAACAAAAAATATATTAATTAAGGTAAGATAAGAATATACTTTGTTGCATATACAGACAGGAGACAAATGTTAATCATAATTATAAATAGAAAGAACAATGTAAAGTGGTGAAAGCCTATCTTACGGTCTCAAAACATTTCGTAAGCATTTTGAGAATAATCATTTTTCAGAAGTGACTCTGACGTACCAGTGCCATACGGCAGAACCATTCCACTTCAACAACCAGTGACGATGGACCTCCCCAACCCGAATGAGATGCTTCAGAAACTAGTGCCGTATTGGAAGCGCAAGAAACTAGACATTCTAAGCATGGTGCTCATGACCAACTGCGTCAAGCCCAGGATGCGTCTCATCAGTGAACTACAGTATTATATAGAGGTCGATGTCTTTGGGCATTGTTCCGATAAAAAAGAGAATAAGAAAAAGTAAGTTATTTCTTTTTTCCTCTCTGACACTAGCTTGCATTTAATCTATGTATGTTTGTCCGCGATTATCTCGAGTTAGGCTGAACCGATTTTGATACGGTTTTCAGCAGAGTGTTTGTCAGACTTAGGAGGAAGGTTGAGGCATATTAATCGACAAAATAATTGCGGTTACATGTTCTTTGAAGTTAGTTCCCTTTTTAAAAACGTTGTTTACGTTTCTTATTTGCAGATGTCCGGGACACTTTAAGGTTGACTGCATGCTACCTGCAGATTACTTATTCTACTTATCTCTAGAAAATTCGAAATGCAGCCAATACATCACGGAAAAAGTGTTCCACCACGCTTATTCTAAAGGAGCAATACCTGTGATTATGGGCCCTTTTTTAAAAGACTGCGAAAATCTTTTGCCACCAAATTCCTTTTTACATGTAGAAAATTATAATAACACTATGGAATTAGCAGAAGCCATGGTAGAAATTTCTAGAAATCTTACAAAGATCCTGTCTCTGCATGCATGGAGAAGACATTTTGGTATCGTCAATGAACACGGGTTTTTCCAAACAAAATCTTACCATCTGTGCAGAGTGTGTGAAGCTTTAAACTATAATGATGAAAAGGTAAAATCTTACAACAGTAATGACTTGAAACTGTTTTTTGATGAGAGTAAATTATGTGATTTACAATATAAATAATCATGATCTGGTAAATGTCACCTACGATTTTCATGATATTTTGCATTTTTAGGGAGCAATAAACTTATACGTGCCGATGTTTGTGTAGTATTATCATTATTACATATCTCATATTTGTGAAGACTTAAAGAACAATTATTCCAATGATATTCTCAAAACACAGGGCATGGAACAATAGTAGTCATTCAAAAATTATAATACTGGCAGGTCCTAATTTAAATTTCTTAATTTAATGGAGTTTCCATTGTGATTTCGCCAGTGTTAGTAAGTAAGTTTTCTAGCACAGTTGCTTTCCAGCTTAGGATACTATAGAAAATAATCGCTAAAGAATCATTGTCGGATGAAACAAATGACGATCCCAGATCGTAATTCCCAGATATTATCGATCAGCTGATGCAACTGGTTATGTCGCAGTCACGTCAGATGATGGCTAATTTCATCTCATGACATCAGTACCCCATGCGACGAAACTACAGGCTACAATTCTACAGGTGAAATTTGCTGTACATTGCGTAGTCGATGGGACATCATAAAATCAGGATATTTGACCCGCTACGCAATGTACATCGAATTTCACCTGTAGAATTGTAGCCTGTAGTTTCGAAAAACTAGGCACAGGTCAGGCCATGGGTCAATGGTCAGGCAGTTTTGTCAGACGAACCTGTGTAATTTAAGCTTTCGGCTCGCTCCTCAACGATTTCAAATTGCTAAAATATACCATAAATCTAAGAAACTGATTACCTACGTCGGCTCAGATTATTCTACGTCACACCTCAACATTTTCATCGCGAAATCCTAGTCCCTCCCATCGGAGAGCAGTGAGTTTTAAATGGGCACGTTAACAGATAAACACAACAGATTAATAGAAAAAAACAGTCAATATCCATATTGAAATATGACTGTAGTACATAAGACTCTTTGTATGTCAGATCAGAACTCCAAAACAGACAACACTCGAGCAAATAAACTAACAAACGCTAGAAGAAGTTCAGGTTATACCTAACACTTACCGTTGAAGCAGGGTGAGCAGGAACCAGCATGACCGGTGGCGGTTTCCTGGGCTTCCTGACTCCCGCTGGACGGCGTCTCCCGGTCTGCACCGGGTTAGGCACGGGCATGGGCACAGCAGGCAGCGGCGCGGGCGCAGGCGCTGCTTGTCCTAGCCACCTGGTGACTAGCTTCTCTTTGCTGTTGGCGCTCCCATATTCAGGAGTGTCGGTCTGGTGGAAAAATATTAAAATTATTACATACATACATATATCACTCCTTTATCCCTTATGGGGTAGGTTAATGGCCGTAAAAAATACGGTGGCTATCGCCGCGTCTGACAAATTAGAGGACCTTTTCAGATAATTTGTGTATCACTATAGTGACAGGTTGTCAGCATGTCGCCTAAAAGTTGTAATACACCTGAAACCCTTAAATCCCTCAGTCGCCTCTTACGACACCCACGGGTAGGAAATGGGGTGATGCAATTTAAGCCGGCATCACACGGCAATTATTAATCCTACTAATATTATAAATGCGAAAGTTCGTAAGGTTAAATGTTTGTTTGTTACTCCGTCACGCAAAAACGGCTCAATCGATTTTCAGGAAATTTGGCACACAGATAGAAGGTAACTTGGATTAACACATAGGTCAGTTATTATTCCAAGAAAATATTCCTGTGTGAAGGAAAAACATCGTGATGAAGCCCACATTCAATTAAAATTTGAATTCAGATGATATTTGAATGTGACTTTACCTAGGGTGCGGGCTAGGGTAGCCTTCGGGTTGAGAGGTCAGATGGCAGTCGCTCTGTGTAAAAACTTGGTTCCACGTCAAATCCCCCCTAGGTTAGGTAGCCGACCCCGACAGAGAACGGGATAAGGCAAGGAGAATGATGATGATGGGATGCTGCGGGATCAAAACCGACTTCCACGCAGGCAGAGCCGCGGGCGCCCGCTAGTTGTCGTTATAAAGCTATGTTTTTTATTAAACGGTTTTACTTAGCTTATCCCTTTTGTTTTGTTGGGCGTTTGTTGGTTGGTAATGGGTCAAATTTAATAATTAAAATTTCACCCTGGTCCTATCAATTAGTTTAGGTACATTGTACATGTAGGTACATTGTAGCCGTGTGATGCCGGCTTAGAATAGCATCACCCCACATCCTTCCCGTGGGTGTCGTAAGAGGCGACTAAGGGATTCGAGAGTATTGGTGTATTATAGTTTTTAGGCGACAGGCTGACAACCTGTCACTATAGTGATACACATGTTTTCTGAAACATCCTTGGAAAACAACTCTCAAAAATGTCAGACGTGGCGATAGCGGCCGTATTCTTACGACTGTTAACGCTCTGCCTACCCCGCAAGGGATAAAGGCGTGATATATGTATGTATGTACATTGTACATCTAGTATGTGTACATTGTTACATACAGGCTGTAAAAAAAATTACTGCAAATATTTCAAGGGGTGAATCAGCTGATGAAACTGAACAACTTTACCCAAGAAAAAGTAAATTTTTGGATGATCCATACTAATTGATTTGGTCGGTGCGTAGGTACATTTTGTAATTTTAAAACTTATTTTCATATTTCGTCCTATGTTCCTTGGGGAAAGTTCTTCAGTTTCATGGGCTGGTTCGCCCCTTAAAATATTTGCTGCTAATTTTGTTACACGCACATACAATCACGCCTTTATCCCTTTCGGGGTAGGCAATTTTTTTACACCCTGTATAAAATAAAACTATGGGGCATGTCCAATATTTTCAATCATTTCAATCATGCCCCATGTTTAGTAGACATACCTACTATTAACAGACATACCTATCTATAGATAATGCCAAAGTAACGAAGCAGATGCAGAAATGTAAAGATGCCTCCATAGATAATCACTTAGACATGAAAACATCGGATACATAGTCACGAGGTTATTATAGTTTGTTTGTATTACGTACGAGCATTATGATTGATTTATTACCGTTAGGAGAGCAACAGTCAAATTATTATTTTGTTACATACATACATACATCACGCCTTTATCTCTTGCGGGGTAGGCAGAGCGCTAACGGCCGCAAAAATACAGTCGCTATCGCCACGTCTGACATTTTTTGAGGATTGTTTTCGATATTTTATATTACAATATTTTTTTGGTCCTTATTATAAAGCATGCGTGGGTCCATTAGTACCACTGCTTGGACAAAGGCCTCCCCCTCCCCCCCTCTTTTCTTCCAGATATACCTAAGTCAAATATCAGATTTATTTTAAAAAGTATCTACCTCTACCTGGGTATGTACAAACATACCTGTTCTTAGGAAACAAAAGCTACAATTTAATAAAAAAATTTCAAACTTTTCGCTTTCATTGAGGAAACTAAATTCCACTTCGCGATCGAGCGTTTTGTCAAGAAATAAAACAAAATACAAAACAAAAACAGTGACAAAAAGTCGCAAACACCTCACACGCAAACTATTCATAAACATGAAAGAGATTCCATTACAAATAAAATACCGACAAGGTTTTTACGAAACTGCCAAAACAGGCGATTAGATAGCATAAATCAAACTCGCAGTCAGTTGCATTTTCTAATGCGATAAACACACTTTGCAACATTTTTTCACACTTTGTGATAATGTACAAAGCGCTGCGATAGGATTGTGGACTGGCAGGTCGAATGAGCTACTTTTTAAAACGGTATATTATACGAAAATAGCAATGTATGACGTCATACATTGCTATTTTGGATGGCGTCAGAACACTTACTTTTATGCAATTTTTCTGTTTATTAATTCAAACTTTGATAATTTGACAAATTATGTCCGAGATCCGTAGTATTTTGGAGAATAGTTTTAAGCGTACAACATTTATTTAAGGGGTAAAAATATTAGCTCTGCAAATAATTTAAGGGGTGAATCAGCCCACGAGACTGAACAAATTCCCCTAAGAAACGTAGGTCGAAATATTTGGACCTCCCATACAATTTACTTGGTCGGTCGGTAATTTTTTTCATATTTCGATCTATGTTCCTTGGGGAAAGTGGTTCAGTTTAATGGGCTGATTCACCTCCGCCTTAAATATTTGCAGCTAATATTTTACATGATGCCGTGTGATGCCGGCTTAGAATAGCATCATCTCATTTCCTACCCGTGGGTGTCGTAAGAGGCGACTGGGGGACTCAAGGGTTTCAGGTGTATTACAACTTTTAGGCGACAGGCTGACAACCTGTCACTATAGTGATACACAAATAATCTCAACCGGCCCTCTATATTTGTCAGACGTGGTGACAGCGACCGTATTATTACGGCCGTTAACGCTCTGCCTAGCCCGTAAGGGATAAAGGTGTGATATATGTATGTATGTATGTAATATTTTACATCTTATATTTTATTATTGACCTAGTCCACAACCGAATTGTGCGACACTAAACACATCCTTGCCTAGGTCGGATCACGAAATATTGATATATTTTTTGAACTGGTTCAACTGGTCATGATCGAATGCCTAATCACAATGATACGCCAGGTATACTACAAAAGGAGTACGAAGCTAAGCACGTTCTAACCTTTTTCTTCTTCAAACTCTCTCCATTGAGCTTCCCCTCCAGATCCTTAGCTAGCTCCCTGCCCTTCTCGTCCCCGTCTTGGAGCACACAGGGCTTGAACTGGGGGTCGAACTGGTTGTGGTCGAAGGGCTGCCTGGGCCGCAGACAGGGGCACACCCGGCGGGACAGGTGGCAGATCGTGATGATGCAGACCAGGCAGTGCGTGGACGCGATGATCAGCAGCGCTATGTTTGTGAGAACTGGCGTCCAGGCTTCCATTTCATCCTGGGGACAAAAGAGCGATATAAAATAATGGTTAGTGTGGTCACATGAATAGGCTAAAGTATGGACATTTGAATAGGCCATATTTGACAGCTTCAGGACTATTTTTTCTTTGTTGACATGTCCCATAATATGAGTTTGCCCGATATTTTATTAATTTTCATATCCGCATAGCTTATAGAATGCTCTAGTGTGTATATTTGTATATAATCTATACAAATTATTACGGATATATCGACGGTTGATCGCGAGTGACGTCACGCCTATGTACCGTACGATTTATTCAAATTCAAGTCAGGAACCCCCCACTCCTGAACTTTGACTATATACTCATTATATTAATTACAGATTTTTCAAAACCAAAAATACTTATTCAATACTTTTTGATGGTAATTTAATTCTTTTTATGGCGTCGTCTTCAGACTGTTGAGTTGATACATATTTTGCCAATGTCAGAGTGACGACGGGAAACTACGACATGTCTCCTCATCCCAAATACCTCACTGTTTGAAGACTAAGGTCTTAGATAGCCTAAATTACAGACTAAATGGATTTGCTTTTTTTTCCTCTCATCTATCCAATTATAAAATGTTTGATTATTCTCCGAAACTCTAAAACTGAAGGAGATATCTCCAATGGGATCCTCGGCTAGTCATCCATTCATTCAGATACAAAATTGTACCTACACATTGTGGTACAGTTAGGCACGCGACTTAAACAATTATCTGCAACACGCAAATAATCCGCTTCCGTTCTGGGCACTAATAGTACTAGCATGTCGAGCAAGTTGCATTTCTTTGCGAAAGAATAGATAATTGCATAGGTAGTATCAGGTAGTCGGTTCAAAGCTTCACGACCGTTACACTCATGTATTCGTGAATTAGGTATGGTTTGCTATGAAGAAATAGAGGAAATTATTATGTAGAGAAGTCCCGCGAAAAACGTTTCAATGGCCCTTAATCTGACGTCCATAATTCTATTTAAACTTTTTTAGCGGGACTTTTTTCACGGCGCGGACTCTAATGCGTGTGATTTTTTTGTGTTTATCCATTGGACAGGCAAAGGTCTTAAGACCATACAGCCTAGTCTGTAGTTAGTGATCTTCTTTAGTGTTTTTAACGTCTTCAATGTGTTCATTCTTCATGGGTATTTTTTATTTTATACCTACGTCTTCAGTATTTTAGTTTGTAGATGATGATGATAAAATTACGAGTTCTAACTTGATGTGTGACAGAAATTCTAATTAATGTGAAATAGTATGTCAGCTTTCTATATAAAATCTTTGATGTCATATTTAAACAATTAATCCAATAAAAGTTTTATTTTGCAAGCTGTAATTGTCTCATAAATCAAAAATTCCATACTTATTAAAAAAATACGTTGATTTCCACTTTAACTTTAAGTTTTTGTCCCCAATCCATTATTAAGGAAGATTCACATAATTCTTCAAAATTGTCAGAACGCTACATAAAATAGAGCGGCGATTACATTCGATTACAATCAGACCTCAGAGAAAAGAAAATGTTTCAAAGACAACCTTACGAACAACCATATTGAAGTCACGAAAATCTCGTCATGCTATTTAGTTAGCTTGGCCAGCCCCGAAGCAGTACGTTAGGGTCTAGTTCACACTAGATTCATAAAATTGTTGTAAGAAATAGAAAAAAATATACATCCTACATTGTCCTTTTGGGAAATAGGCCAAATGGAAAAGTTGTCCTATTGGGAAGTAGGCGTATTGGCACTGTTGTCCCACTGACACAGTGTGTGAAATGGTACAGTTGTCCTAATGGTCCGATTGGAATAAATAAACTTGGATGGTTTTGGCTCTAAAGCATTCCACTAAACTAAAAGTTTAAGTCGTGTATCAAGTGGCCATAAAATGGTGGATTCGCAATGCGCAAAAATAATAGCACAAGTGTTTACCATTCAAATACCTACTAATAATGGAGTTTCACCAAGCGGCGTCAATCGCAATTATAAATCACAGATACATACACAAATCACGCTTATATCCTTAGCGGGGTAGGCAGAGCATAAATCATACGCAAAAATAATAGAGAAACCCCCCGGGTCCTGATTATTCCTAAGGTTTCCTCTTTAATATAATTTCTTTTCTCTGAGTAGTAGCTCTATTTCCTCACAGCAATTACGAATAATAAGTTCCCGCCATTTGTCCCATTCATTACCGCCACATGAAAGCCGCCATGTCAGTGCCGTTACGTTCAAACATCCAGTACCATACATATACATACATACATACATATATCACGCCTTTATCCCTTGCGGGGTAGGCAGAGCGTTAACGGCCGTAAGAATACGGTCGCTATCGCCACGTCTGACATTTATGAGGATTGTTTTCCAAGGTTGTTCCAGAAAACATGTGTATCACTATAGTGACAGGTTGTCAGCCTGTCGCCTAAAAATTGTAATACACCAATACCCTCGAGTCCCTTAGTCGCCTCTTACGACACCCGCGGGAAGGATCTGGGGAGATGCTATTCTAAGCCGGCATCACACGGCATCCAGTACCTGCTATTATAAACTTAAACTTAAGCGTAAAGAACCCAAAGTCGTTTGAACGAGGTCGATCTGTCATCAGACCATCAGCAGACAGAATCTAAGCTTGACGAACCAAGTTCACACTAATTTAAGCTTTATTGTCAACGGTTGTAATAGTCGATGTAAGCTGGTATTGAACAACATCGTCTGACGGGTATTAAGGACCTAGTATCTATTGTTTATTGTGACAAATTACAGATCTAGTATTTCGATCTCATTTAAGAATTCTGTAACGTGCCGTTGTTTCGACTTATTGAATTAGAGTTCTTTGTTTAAGATCAGAAAAGATGAGAGGGAACAGTTTAGCTTGGTATGGTCATGTGATGAGCAGGAATGAGGAGCATGTGACAAAAAAGAAATGAACATGAATGTGGATGGATGCAGAAGGAGACGAAGGCCAAGAAAAGTTTGGATGGATTGTATAAAAGACGACATGAACAAAAAAGGGGTAAATGAGGATTTGACTGCTGATAGAGATGAATCGAAGAAAAAATCATGTTGCGCTGAACCCAAATAAATTGGGATAAGGACAGGCAGATGATAATGTTTATAGCTAAAAACCAAGAACGATTGCTTGGTAAAAGACATGGTCTCAGCCAGCTCCATACGTGAACACGTGCAAAATGCATGTTTGAATGAATAGCATAACATAACAACAACAACATATAACACGCCTTTATCCCTTGCGGGGTAGGCAGAGCGTTAACGGCCGTAAGAATGCGGCCACTATCGCCACGTCTGACATTTTTGAGGATTATTTTCTAAGGTTGTTTCAGAAAATGTGTATCACTATAGTGACAGGTTGTCAGCCTGTCGCCTAAAAATTGTAATACACCAACACTCTCGAGTCCCTTAGTCGCCTCTTACGACACCCGCGGGAAGGATGTGGGGTGATGCTATTCTAAGCCGGCATCACACGGCAAATGAATGAATAGTCAAGATTTTTTTCTCGTCACCGCCTTAGGAGTGCTTTTCCTCCGAAATTACAGAGAAACCTTTTACTAAAGCTTTATTTGCAGCCGAATTTTACTACATTTCAGTTTATTGTCCCTATTCCATTGAATGCACCAAAACAATGTAATACGCAAATTCATGAAGTATAATATTTTGAAACTTGTGTAACGAAATCGCAGGTCGGTGATCATCTTACGGTGCTGTGGTTTGTGGCCTAGACAGTGTCTATTTGACCTATATTAAGAGGCTGACACGAGCTAAAAACCGGTCCCTTTCTGACAAATGTCAAACTGCACGCGTGCGAACGGGACGGAATCTTGCCGATTCAATGATATTTTCGTATTTTCGATGATAACTCGGTCAAAAATAAGTTATTTGAAAATCGAAAACAATATTTCGATAGAGTATTGTAAGGCGCTCATTCTGATAATAAACACTTAATTATTGCGTGGGTTTTGTTCATGCAGTTTGCGATATAATAGTTTTTTAGAGGTAACTTTACGATGTTTTTCTATCAAGCTAAATTACTAATATCATGTTTTGGAAACAATAACACTACAGCAAATATCCTGAAGATTATTACCTTTTTTTTCGTCAGTTTTTCTGCATTTTATCTAGGGTAGAAATCACTTATAAAAGGAGCTTTTAGCTCTACTCAGCCCTTTAATAATAGTAAGTAGGTAGAATACTAACTATAGCGTATATAACCAAAATGTTACCCTGACCTCCTTGGTCGTAATTTTGATAGACAGAACGATGAAAAATATGATTCTTTGTTAACAATAAAATATGACTAACGTTTACGATTTTCCTATACATATACCAAGGCTTTCGTAACCAAGGGATTACGGGAAGGTTTTATTTAAATCAAACAATCATAGCAACTACCGAGCATTGCTCGGCTTTTTCTGCCATCCAGGATGATTTTTGGAAAATAAAACCTAGCTAATTTGATTTATCCCCAAATCCCGCGAATTTTCATGAACATCGTGGAAGCTGTTTCCGAGATAATACAATATATTTATATACAATTCTTACTCGTTTAAAGGCATTAGATACTACCAAAACCATGAAAGGTTTACTTAATTTAATTTCATTTTTAATGTTGATTGTTCACAAAGATTATTTGGTAAATACCTATTATTAGCCATGATTGAAGTTAGGTACGCTTGGCAAAGGTACACGAGCGGTCAAGGTTTGGCTTCATGTATCATCTTTACATTCATAGTGTAATCATCATCCTCTATGATATAATAATACCCTATAGTAGGTACCTTTTGAGGTCAGTCACGCCAAGATAGTACCTCGTTAGTACCAGGCTAGTGACTCTGCCACTATCCAGGGTGTAAAAATATTAGCTGCAAATATTTTAAGGGGTGAATCAGCCCATGAAACTGAACAACTTTCACCAAGAACCATAGGTCGAAATATGAAAAAAAATTGGGCCTCCCATACAAAATGTAGCAGCTACGCGAGTCAACCTGTACGGGAGGTCCAAAAAATTTTCTCATATTTCGCTCTGTGTTCCTTGGGGAAAGTTGTTCAGTTCCATGGGCTATATAAAATATATAAAACTTTGATTTTTATTTTAGTAATAGGTATTCCTCGTCGTGATCACTGTGATCAATCATATTCAAAAACTTGTTAGAAAACTTGTAACTTTAAAAGTTGAGGTCAAGATGGTAATTAATTTGAAATAAGCAGAGCTGCGGGCTGCAGCCTTGTTCATTTTATTCAATGTTATTTGTTTTGTTGAGATTATAATATAATAACAATCACTACTTATACCACTAGTACCTAGATACTTGAGCAGATATTGTAAGAATTAAAATTAATAATAAAAAATATAATAATAATTAAGTTTTACCGGCTGTTCTTACGGTGAAGGAAAAACATCGTGATGAAACCCACTTTGAAATAAAATTTTAATTCAAATTATATTTGAATGTAACTTAACAAGGATTCGGGCTTGGAAATTTGCTCTATTAAAAAAATTGGTTCCACGTCACTAGTATTACTACTACTACAGCCACAGTTAAATAAATAAAATAAAACGAAAATAATCTTAATAGCGTGAACCTTTTAGATTTTTTCTATCCCGCCAAGCGAACAATCTATTTAGTGGTCATTGTCCAGTCTAATAATCCATATGCAATCTAACTGTCAAAACATTTTACTAAAACTCGACCTTCACGTGTCTACACGCATTTGACGTTAGACGTCAAATTGATCGATGCGTGCGCGCAGGCTGGAGTTATTGTTTATGCCCGAGATATTGCACACTAGAGCAGAAATTGAATAGGCGAATGTGATGATTAATTATCCGTTACTCTATTCAGCTATTTTAATGCTAAGGTATGCTCTTTCAAAACTAAACTACGTAACGCATTAGTGCGATTTTTTTGTAGATGAGAATATTTGGAACTCATTTTATAATGTACACATACATACATACGCATATCACGCCTTTATCCCTTGCGGGGTAGGCAGAGCGATCGTATTTTTCCCGCTGTTAAAGCGGGAAAAATACGATCGATATCGCACGTCTGACAAGTATTGACGACCTTTTTAGATGATTCGTGTATCACTCTAGAGACAGGATGACTGATGCCTAAAGTTGCAATACACATGAAACCCTCGAGTTTCTTAGTCGCCTCTTACGACACCCACGGTATGGGGTGATGCTATTCTAAGCCGGCATCACGCGGAGTCATAATTTTATAATGTAAATCGGTATTCATGTTTCTGTAGCTAAACTTTATTTATGCCTTCACTACTTAAATTAGCGTCAAATATTAATACCTAGGTACATACCTTAAAATTTGCTTCAAACAACATTGCGGCTTCTCAGTCAACCTAAACCTATAGCCGCCAGCACGGCTGCGCTGTTGTCCAGCAGTGGGCAGACTTACTTGGAAGCTGGGAAGCGCCAGGTGGCTGCGCTGGGCGTTCCGCTGTAGACCTGTAGCCGCCAGCACGGCTGCGCTGATGTCCAGCAGTGGACAGACTTACTTGGAAGCTGGGCAGCGCCAGGTGGCTGCGCTGGGTGTCCCGCTGTAGATCTGTCGCCGCCAGCACGGCTGCGCTGTTGTCCAGCAGTGGGCAGACTTACTTGGAAGCTGGGCAGCGCCAGGTGGCTGCGCTGGGTGTCCCGCTGTAGACCTGTAGCCGCCAGCACGGCAGCGCTGTTGTCCAGCAGTGGGCAGACTTACTTGGAAGCTGGGCAGCGCCAGGTGGCTGCGCTGCGTGTCCCGCTGTAGACCTGTAGCCGCCAGCACGGCTGCGCTGTTGCCGCACGCAAGGCACAGCAGTGATAGCGCTAGGAACGCGGTCAGCAGTGGACCTCTGTGGACAAAAGACACTATTAGTAAAAGTAGTAAGAGATACTTACGCAAATCAACTGAAAGAGCCAAAAGTGGCGATTGTGATCGTATTTTCACGGTCGTAAGCGGTCTGCCTACCCCGCAAGGGATAAAGGCGTGACATGTGTATGTATGTAAGTAGTAAGAGGTACTTCGATGAATTCGATATTGTGTAACCTAACCTGAGTCAGGAATAAACGCACAAACACCCAGGGACAAACAACAACAGAAAGAAAGATAAAATAGAGAAAGAAAGCGATCTAGCTTCGACAATAGAACCTGACTTTATTTATACCTAACTATATATATAGGGGGACGCTGAATAGGCTATTAAAAAAAAAAAAAACTATATATTGGATTAGAAGATTCGTATTTTTGTAAAGTAAATTTATATCTACAGGGTTTAATTTTTATTTATTTAACTATTATTTAATATTATGAACTTCTACCCATTAAGGGTAATTCTGCCAGTGTCAGTAGTTAGGGATTCCAGCGCAGCTGCGTCGGGTGGAGGTTCCTGTAAATGATGATAGTGGCATCTACAGGATCCGAGGGCCTCCTCTTGATGCCATCCGGAAATGTGGAGAAAACTCTTGAACTTTCTCAATAAGGGCACTTCACTGATTAAAATACTGTCCAAAATGACCACTGAGTGTTGATATAAATATAAAATAAAAAAATATATTTGGAGAGACGTCTATCATTGACGGATGAAACGAAAGAAGTCCTCATCTACAGGGTTAAAAAAAATAACCTTTTGACATAGCGTAGCCATAGCCACTGACTTGTGTAATCGAAGTAGAATTCAACAAGGAGGTCAGTAAGCGTAGCGGAATGTTGTCGAACTTTGACATACCTATATAAAACTCTTCCGTAAAAAACAAATGAAAAACGGGCTTTTCGTCGTGTTTAAAAACTCTATATCGACCTCCTGTTTATGATCTCTTTCTTTCCCGGAAATGTCTAGCCCATTTTCAAGTGCACATAAATTCTGAACCTGGGTCGTTGGACGACTCGGTGTCCCACTCGAAAAGAGAGAGAAGAAAAGTGTTAATAGATGGCGCGGCGCTCAGCTAAGCTCATCATCATGTTGTATTGCATTTCTCTGCGCAGGGTCCTATATATTCATTTTTAGGTTTTTGAGCCACTGTTCGGCCGCTGCTGGCGTGAGACGGTGAAAATGATTCTTTCCAGGGAAATTTATTTTGTCTACTTGATTAACAAAATAACTCAAATGACAAGATTTCATTCAACCTAACGCAACGCCATCGAGTATGACATGACATGACAAATAAAGGTTTGATTGACGAATAATGACCGTTGATTTTACAACGAATGTCTCTCTAAGGTTAAAAGGAGAAAACCAGTGAGTAAAAACTGGAAACACTGAGATAAAATCTGTTAAAGTAAGGGCAGTAATGTTAAATTATCTTATGTAAGTATCAAGTAACAGTTTTAAGCCTAGCGAAAAAACTTCAAACTTCGTATTTGGGTAGGTATCCTATCCAGGTAAATGTCAGATGATATTTGAATGTGACTTAACCTAGGATTCAGGCTTCTTCTTCTTTTCGTGTGGGATACCAAGTCGTTCAACGACCCGATGAACCCTAGTGTCAAAATTTTTCAACCGCCTTCTACAAGTAGCAGGCTTCTGACATGGTTGTGTAACGACCGCTGCCTAAGTGATCATAGACAGCAACCGGGACCTACGGCTTAACGTGCTATCCGAAACACGGAACCATCTTACTTACGGACAATCGGGTGGTTCAGCCCGCAATGTCCTAACCAGACTGGGAACAAATTCACAAAGTGATAAATATCAACTTTGTGAGTGACCCACCGAGAATTGAACCCGGGACCGTCTGCGTCAAAGGCAGTCGCACTACCACTGCGCCACATCGGTCGGATTCAGGCTAGATTAGCCTTTGGGTTGCAGAGGTCAGATAGCAGTGCCTTTGTGTAAAAACTTGGTTCCACGCCAAATCCCCTGGTTAAGGTAGCCGCCCCCGACAGAGAACGGGGTAAGGCAAGGAGAATGATGAGACTTTTAGTGGAACATCAACCCAACATTGTTGCATAATTTAGTAACATCGCACTATATCATTTTCTGATCTCTCGAGATTGTCAGCATTCCTTATCGAGAATCGCGATGACAATCATTTTAATTGACGATTGCTTTCATTTGTCAGAATGTCACAGATCAGCTATCAGCATATCAGTCACATCATCGTTAGATTAATGATCTATAAAGACGCGACCATTTTATGGAAAAAAAAAACTTGTTTTAAAACATCTCTATAAAAATATTTCAATCACGAAATTTTGGTTTTTTATATGACATCTAATATTTTTCCCAAAAGTTCCCTGCTAAAAAAGTTATTATGAGAAAAAATTAAGCTGTCGACAGTAAAATCACCAGACATAAAATATACGTCTTGTTTCACTTTTTGACGATGCTTGTGCTTTCTTTTTTTCTTTTCGTGTGGGACACCGAGTCGTCCAACGACCCGATGAACCCTAGTCTCAGAATTTTTCAACCGCCTTCTACAAGTAGCAGGCTTCTAACATGGTTGTGTAACGATTGCCGTCTAAGTGATCATACACAGCAACCGGGACCTACGGCTTCACGTGCCCTCCGAAACACGTATTGTCATGCTTGTGCTGATAATTAACGTAATGTCTGTCTAGTATAATATTATTAATTGACAAAGCTTATTTTATGAAAAGCTTATTTGTATTTTTCTGTGGTACTTTTATTTTTCTTATAGTATCAAATAACTTGAGTGTGAACTGTCAAGTAATTGATCACTGTGAGGAAACCATAACGTTTATTAACACATAGGGCAACTGTTAACCCGAAAAAAGTTACTGTGGGATGCTACGGGATTCAAACCGATTTCCACGCGGGCGGAACCGCAAGCGTCCACTAGTCTAAAACGCACATCTTGAAGTAGTACGGAGCGCTAAAATATCGCAGCGGTCTGTCAGATCCATACTAGAAACGTCACTCCCCATACTAAAACCGCACTCGACGGACGACACTGCGATTGCGCTGCGATTACAGCGGAAGAGCGGCTTTAGTATGGAGATTGACGTTTCTAGTACAGATCTGACAGAACGCTGCGATATTTTTGCGGTCCGTTGTGCGTTAAGTGTGCGTTTTAGACTAGCTGACGCCCGCGTTTCCGCCTATCCGAAAATGTGGGATGCAAACCGACTTCCACGCGGGCGGAACCACGGGCGTCTACTAGTTCAAAACAAAAGCATCTCAGGGTTCAAAGCACGTCTCGGGGTCGCTGCACCGTCATCAGATCACCACCGACTGATAGCTGTCATTACCGCGATTCAGATATCGATCAGCATCGACACCAACTTTCCCCACATAATTACACTGGTCGCCGGCGATACCCAAAACGATACTGCTACAATGCTCTCGATTCTACGGGGCCGTTTACGGACTTAATTTTATATATCAAATAATTATCTTAGACAATTCATACGGCGCCATCTAGCCCTAAACTAAGCAGAGCTTGTACTATAGGAACTAGATTAGCTGATAGTAACACTTAATTTTTTTGATTTTTTGCTAAGTGTAAAAATTTGCTTCTGCCTTGATGGAAAACAGTTATAAATTCAAATTATTCGACGGTGGTCTACTGATCAAATCCCTCCCGAACAAGTACCTCATCAGCTATCATAGCCAGTTTTAAGTAAGCAGTTAAAATAAACTTTAGTGTTTCCGCGTTAGCATGGCAATGGCGATCGTTGACATTTACTACCACTGTACTCGTATTTTAGATAACGATATATCGTTTTTGTCCGTAAATGTGTACGATATGATTATCGCTAGAGTACAGGGATACAAGCCAGAGGCTTGGCTTGTAGTCCCGTACTCTAGCGATATTCATATCTTATGCATTTACTGAGGAAAACTTCATATCAGTGTTAGTAAATGTCAATGATCGCTAGTGCCATGTAAGATGAAAGCACTATAGCAGGAAAATCTTCAAAAAATAACATAGATGTGCAAATTAAACAAAAAAATAGTAGAGTTTTGAAAACGTCGGAATTAACTGTAACTATAGCTTCATTAAAGTGACTTTACGAAAATTTCGGAGCTCAGATCAGTAAAATGCATACTGTAAGAACTGCAACGCCTAATTACGCTTTGACGAAAAATTTGATACTTAAATGTCCTTTGTGAATCGAGGCTCTAGCGCTGCGTTATAGCTCTATTGTTGACGGCAGTACACTTCAATTATCAATAGGTTTCTTCATCAGCGACTGACACGTATTGTTCGACTAGGGAGAAAAAATTGGGCACGAAGAAAGGAGATGCAGACGAAAGGTTTGGCTTTTTTTCATACCTATCTTTTAAAATAGAGACGCAAACCGCGATGGTTCAGTAAGTTTTACATAAATACACATATCACGCGTTTATCTCTTGCAGGGTAGGCAGAGCGCTAATAGCCGCAAAAATACGGTCGCTATCGCCATGTCTGACAAATAGAGACCCTATCTGATGATTCAATAGGTTTTTCCTAAGTAGTAAGTTCAGTAGTGTAACTTATGATAGATTTTGGTTATAATTTGGATGGGTAGCAGACAGATGGGTAGCGATTGCACACTTAACGCACGACGGAGCGCTAAAATGTCCCATATTAAACCGCTCAACCGCTGTCGATGCAGCGCTAGCGCAGATTCGTCCGTCGAGTGCAGTTTTAGTATAGAGATTGACATTTCTAGTATAGATCTGACAGACCGCTGCGATATTTCAGCGCTCCGTCGTGCGGTAAGTGTGCGATCTACCTACCACAGAATATTGTTATAGTTGTTGTAAGCACGCAGTGATCACAGAGTAAAAAATGACATTCGTGTCAAGGGGCAGCCGCATGATGACTTCCCTGGTCTGAGGTAGCGATACTTGCCGTATGGATTTACTAACTGAGTAAGTAGTTTGGACATTAGTTTGGCCCATTCTGTATCTACTTGACACCGTTCTATAATAGCCGCGAAATTATCGCTGACCTGCTATGTTTGCGGCTAATAACCTACTTATTTATTAACGTGCGATTTATATGACGCAGCAACAATATTAGCGGATTTTCTGACACACGGAGAGTTGAACGATCTAATAATAATCTTACTTCTACTACTTTTAGCAGCCTCTGATTGCTTTGACGACTGCCGCAGCAACTGGGCTGGGACCGATGGCTTAACACGCCCTCTAAAGCACGGAACCTTCTTTTTTACAGACAATCAAGTGGTTCGCCTTCCAATGCCCTAACTAGATAAATATCACCTTAGTGAGTGTTCCACCGCGAATCGAACCGGGAACCTTTACGTCGCACTGTCACTGCGCCACATCGACTATCTAATTGATCCATATCACCCATTTATGTTTTTGTTGCTAAAGTGTTGTTATAGAAAAAAAATCAATCATTGGTGGCTTTTATACAGCTTTTTAAAGCGTCGGTGGTCAAGTGGTTAGGACACCGATGTTACAATCTTGAAACTCGAGTTCAATCCCCGCTATGTACCAATGTGTTTTACTAACTCACATACATTTACCGACTGCTCTTACGGTGAAGGAAAATCATCGTGATTAAACCCACATTCAAAATAAAATTTGATTTCAGATTATGATAATATTAGATTCGAGCCAGGTTAGCCTTCGGGTTGCAGAGGTCAGATGGCAGTCACTATGTGTAAAAACTTGGTTTCACGTCAAATGCCCTAGGTTAGGTAGCCGACCCCGACAGAGAACGGGATAAGGTAAGGAGAATGATGGTCAGTAAAGTCTCGAAAGCGAATACAAGTTTATTTTATTAAACTTTGCGAATAAAGTGTAAGTGTAAGTACCTTTTATATGTTTTAATGACACGCTCAGTTAAGCGCTCAGCGTTTACATCACTTGAGATCATTTTCTCTCGTATTTTCATTCTATTTTCAGCTATAATGTCTAGTGATAAAGTAGGTTTTCGAGTGGCTGTCAGAGCGTTACGCGGAGAAAGCCAGATGCGTACGCGCCGGTCGGGTAACATCTTTATTTATACGGTTTTTTTTGTTCAATTTCCGTCATTGTTGATTGTTCAATGTTTTTTTTATTTATCTGCGTGAAAAACAGATGACTGACGTGAAGTCACTGGGCTAAAATTGTATGTCAATAAGTACTACATAACAATGTGGATATTTATCACTTTGTTCCCAAGTTCTGGTTAGGACATTGCGGGCTGAACCACCCGATTTTCCGTAAGATAGATGATTCCGTGTTTCGGATGGCAGTAGGCTCCGATTGCTGTCTATGATTACTTAGAAGGCGGTCGTTACACAACCATGTCAGAAGCCTGCTACTGAGTCCACTTGGTCGTTGGACGACTAGGTGTCCCGCACGAAAAAGAAGACAACGACCTCATCCAACGACCAAAAAAAACACATTCGTACATGGCGGGGATCGAACTCGGGTCTCACGATTGTAAGTCCGGTGGCCTAGCCACTTGGCCACCGACGCCCCTGAATGAGTCAATAAATTTACCGCAACTTTTTAAGCTTTTTAACCTCACGTTGATGTATTTTGTACGAGTAGCAACTTTTTCCGTTCGTGTAGAACGTACAACGTGACCGTTGCAACAGTTGCAAACGTAAAATCCGTTATTCCCATTTGTCCCCACAATATCTGTCATGCCACTAGTAACAAATGGGAATAAAAATTCGTCCCCACTCGCATCTGATGTACGTTGCTTGCACATACTAGGGACAATTGGGAATTTCTACTCATTTATTCAAAATGTTAAAAAAACTTTGGACCTCCCATACAAAATGTACCAACCGACTGAGTCACTTTTCATATAGAGATCCAAAAAAAAATTAATACATATTTTTTAGTCAGTACACCAACTTTTGATTCTAAACAAGTGTTACAATGGGGCCACCTGCGAAGTCGCAAAAATTACAAACACCCTACAAAGTCTTTGTACTGGCTAAAAAAAAAGCCCTGTATATTCCTTGGGGAAAGTTGTTCAGTTTCATGGGCTGGTTCATACCTTGTCCGGAAGTCAGTACAATTTTGTAACACCCTGTATAAAAACATAAACCGAGAAACAGAAGCAACATAACTGCATTGCACACTGCGCACCGTCTTGCACGCACCTTGCGCATCTCCGCGCATCGGTGAGCACGCGACGGCGCATCTGGATGCGCGCTACATTGATACTACTTTATAATTACTCTTTCTCTCTCTCTCTTTCTTTGCTTAACCAATACAAGGATAATAAATATACAAATGAGGAGATTGCAGATGGCAGCAGGCGCGACTGTGCCTAAACGCACCAATAAGAAGTTACTGAACTTTGACATTGACACATTTTTGACCATCACCATTCTCCTTGCCTTATCCCATTTCTCTATCGGGGTCGGCTACCTAACCTTTTGGCCAATCACAGGAAAAAGGCACAGTCAAGTGTGGCGCCATTAGTTGCTCAGTTTTCTACCTAATTGACATCTAGATACACCAGCCTACAATAAAATAGCCTATTATTAGCAAGTAGTACTAAATAATAGTCAAGCACTAAAAAGTTAATCTATATCTGAGATAAAGAACAATTTTATTATATGACCTACATTTTGCGAGTAAAATAAACCACTTTTATTTATAGACCCTGAGTTCTGATAAAAAAAAAAATGAAGATACAAAGAGATACATAAAAAGTGAGTTGCGAATTTTTCATCGTATACATACACTTGTTCCTTATCGCACGTATACGACATTTTTGACGTGACAACGCCTTCTAAATCGATGAAGCCGGCTACACGCACCAATAAACATGACTCATCCGGCGTTACCTCGCTCTGAGGCGTTCCATTTAAGGTTTTAAGTGGTAGCAAGAACGTTCTTCGCGTTCGGCAGCGAATGTCTATCAAACAAATAAAATTGAAATTTTTTATTAAAAAATGCAACCAATGCATCAGTATTTTCGTTGTCACGTTCAACTATATCTAATCAGACAAGATATCTAATCTTTAGAGGCGGCCTATGTTCAGCAGTGGACATCCTATGGCTGAAATTATGACAGACAATCGATTTTTTTTATTAAGTTAGAACTTAATGTTCAAAATGAACTTGTAATCTTGTATGCATCAAATACCAGATTTGGCTGATTAGCATGTTTCTCATGCCAAGGTTACTGTGCTACCGGAGCACGCGCACCGGATTCGAGAGAAACCGAAAGTCGTGTCGTGTGGTTTTATTATGTGTGAACTGGTCCAAAGACCAGCAGGTGAGATTATTGTATGGACGAAATTTGATAGAACATTGAGATTGTGGATTGTAAACCTGAATTTTCCAGTTTCCTACATCATATTTTTACGTTGTTGTTGAAACTAAAGAGTGTCACAAACGGTGAATATACTATTATATCCCTCACTATACAAGTATGAACCACCACCGAAGATGAAATATATTTTCATCTGACTACAAATAGTATCCTCATCCATCGTGTACGACGTTGAAAAGTACGAACTTACTTACACGCAACGTACATTTTTTTTAAGTACCAAGTATGTGCAAGAAATATAATATGTGCATTGTCTAGTCAAATAGATATTTGACATGCATGTTAGTGGATAAAGGTACCTATAGTCTGTAAGTTTAGGTACTTATCTTTTTGTAAACACACTTTGTATGAAAGTGACACTTCAGAACTGTCAGTTTAATACAAATTTTATTTACAAAAAGATAAGTACCTACACTTACAGACTATACATAATAATAATAATAATTCTCTTTAATAATAAAATAAATTTGATGCATAGTAGAACATCTCTTTAAAGTAGGTAAATGAAAGGCGGATCGCACACGTAACGCACTACGGACGGAACGCTAAAATATCGCAACGGTCTGTCAAATCCAATCTAGAAATGTCAATGCCCATACTAAAACCGCACTCGACGGACGACGCTGCGATAGCGCTGCGTCGAGTGCGATTGAGCGATTTTAGTATGAGGATTAATGTTCTAGTCTGGATCTGAGAGACCGCTGCGATATTTTAGCGGTCCGTCGTGCGTTAAGTGTGAGAAAGGCCTAAAGGAAATTTACAAATCCCCATACGAATCGATTCGGTCATCTTATCATTATGCACGGTTTGTTTGTGAATATCATACTTAATTGATTATTCATAGCGTTGAACTCTGCGCTTCAAAAGTGAAACAAGGCACAGACTCGATAATAAAATACTTTTTTTTAACCTACATCTTTAATTGTGAACTTGAACTTTTATTTTTTCGTTTTGCCAGGGTATAGGTACTGAACTATACTATATGCTAGTATCTAAGTAAAGTAAAATATTAGTAAATAAGTAAAGTAAAACATTTTTTCACTTTTATCAGAAACAGACACAAAAATGTCATTTTTCTGTAGATACTTACTGCGTTGCGTACCTACGTAATTTTTTACCATAAGGTATTTTCAAAGTCATTATTATAATACTCGTACATATATTCTTTATTGCAAATCATATGGTACAAAAGGTGCTACCTACGTGATACATAGTTTCCTGTATATGAAACCTTTTTTATTGCTGAAAAGTTACGGCGGGTTACTTTATCCCTAGGAGGGTAACTTTGGCCCAAATCGGGAAAAAGATTCGATTACACCATTCGCAATCCGTGATTCATTCACTAGCTTATATTACTATCTAACATTTTCAGCTAGAACTAACCTGTCTTTTCGGTTCGGTCGGTTTGGAAATGGTGGGAAATCAAATCTTGGGACAAATTTTACCCCTAGGGCTAAAGTAACCCGCAGTGACGGTATTGCAATTGGGCCATTTTTGAACACCCTGGATGTACCTCAGTTTACAGGTACATTAAAATACAAACTCACGTATCCGCACTGTGCACGGGAGTTTACTGCCAAAATTGGCTACAATAGCAATCTCCGGGCGCTTCGGCGCCGATCTGATTAGGAGTCAAAGTGGTCACCATAGCCGAAATTGGTCGGAGAGATCATCATCATCAAAGGTACATTTACAGTTTAAACCTTTATGCCGTCTTTGCGTCTCACCGCATTAGTTGACCCACAGATTGACCTTAGCCATCGTTTCCAATTTATAGAGCCCATCGATTTCTAACGCGATGGTGATGGTGACACTGGTATGTGGGACGCACTTAAACAGGTTTTAGATACCGAACGAAATCGAAATTTTATACATTTCTTTCATTATTTGGGTTTTCTTTGACAGTTTCCGATCTTCTTTCTTTTTCGTGTGGGACACCGAGTCGTCCAACGACCCTGTAAACCCTAGTGTCAGAATTTTTCAACCGCCTTCCACAAGTAGCAGGCCTGTGACATGGTTGTGTAACGACCGCCGTCTAAGTGATCATAGACAGCAACCGGGACCTACGGCTTAACGTGTTATCCGAAACACGGAACCATCTTACTTACGGACAATCGGGTGGTTCAGCCCGCAATGTCCTAACCAGACTGGGAACAAATTCACAAAGTGGTAAATATCAACTTTGTGTGTGATCCACCGAGAATCGAACCCGGGACCGTCTGCGTCAAAGGCAGTCGCACTACCACTGCGCCACATCGGTCGTCGTTTCCGATTAAATATATATATATACTTTCAGTATGAGTATCTACATATATGAAAATATGTGAGAAGAGAAATAAGTGGATCTCAAGAAAAGAAGGTAGAGTCGTACTTCACCAGCAAAAGTTTTGAAGCAAAAATTTGTATTTTTACAAGTATCTTTCAAGTATTCCTCAATTGGGGAGCACTGTTTTGACTGTTAAGTTGAATAATATTTAAGAATAATTGGATGGAAAGTTGAAAAGAAATAATTAAGTAGTGGCATGTGATTTGCGACATTTTCATCACATTCCTTATCATCGTGAAGGACACAGGGTCAACAAACAACACGATGACCCTTGGTGCTGACAACATAATTAAAGAACCTAATCAAAATAATTAGACGTGGGCTGATGATGATGATGTAGAATTAAAATAATAGGAATCTTTTCTCCCTTGGCTTAATTCCACATAAACAAAAGACAATTTACAGCTCTCTCTAATTTCTGCAGAATGACGGAAGCGCGCTGCAATTAAAAATAATGTGTGCATTAGCAGTCGGTTCGCTGCACACTAAGGCGGTTGTCATACTTGATGTCCGTAACGCATGAGTCTAAGCAAGCAAATTTCGGATTCGCCATACTAAAACCCGACGTTGACACAGGAGCAACGCAAAGACTTGCGTTGTTTGACAGACGCATCTGTCTCTGTTTCTCTTAGGTTATCATACCGACCGCTTTTGCGTTTATAGCTCTCTCTCTCTCTAATTAAATGCTCAAAATTAAACTGACTAGTCAAGTTCATTGACTTTACAAATAATTTGCTATGCTATTTTTTGCATTTGCTCTTTTTGAGCTTACTTTTCAACCATATATACATTGAGTAAAAAACTAGCTGCAAGATTGAACCAGTCCATAAATCTGAACCACTTCCTCCAAGGAACATAGGTCAAAATATAAAATAATATTTGGACCTCCCACATTATTACCGACCGACCAAGTCAATTTGTATGGGAGGTCCAAAAAATTTTTCTCATATTTCGACCTAGATATGTCACTTCGGGAGAGTTGTTCAGTTCCATAGGCTGATTAAAATATTTATATATAAATATTTCGCCCCTTAAAATATTAGCAGCTAATATTTTTACACCTAAGGCGAGGAACACACTTGACGCACGACGGAGCGCAAAAATATCGCAGCGGTCTGTCAAATCCATACTAGAAACGTCACTCCCCATACTAAAACCGCACTCGACGGATGACACTGCGATAACGCTGGTCAACAGTAGGTACTAGTACATTCTAGGTAAGGTATATCGAAGTCTACGCAGAGTCCATCCTCGTGACGGCTTATAATCACTTGTTAGCAACTCGCAGAGAAAGCCGCTGCTTTCGAGCTGCGCCCGCGCACGGCAAAACATACACATCGGCAGGTAATAGCTTGCTGTTACTCGGATGATGAGAATATCAAATGTGAGTCGATAAATCTTTTGAAATTGACTGACCCTGTCTTGATTAGATGTGGAAAACGTTCTACCTAAAGTATGGCCGTTCGGGTAGGCCATATTTGGCAGCTGTCAAACCCATACTAAAGGACATCTCAACAAAGAAAAATTGTCCTAACATCATAGCATTAACATGATTTTGACAGCCATCAAATATGGTCTATTCGAACGGCCATACCTACACTTTAGGCTAATGCTTTAGTTTAAATGAAATGTGAGCTCAACTTCTGAATCGTTTCTTTTTGTTTCATGCGAAAATCTGCTACTTATTACGTTTGTATCTCACGTTCTACTTTACTTATCGATTCCCAAATACCCTAGTAAATTCAGAATTACTCTTCACTACAAATACCCTTCCTACAACTTAAAAGCATGTGATTAGACCAGTCGTTGCGGGCATCCATGCACGGATTTTACATTATTCGCACGAGCGCTATCTACTAGGAACTAAAAGAAACAGATAAAAAAAATCCCATTTCAATAACAAAAGTTACCGACACTGGCACATCACTATTTAAGAATTGCAAAAAAAGAGCAACTCAAAATGACAATTTACTATCTCTTAAAACAAACAGCAGGCCTATCTGTAGACGTTCAAACTTATGTATTTTCCGCTGGTAAAAAATCTTTTTCAGCGCTTTGTATGGTCAGATGTTCTCGTAGTTTTCGAGAAAACTGGGCCAAAATAACAATCTTTCTAGACAAATTCTCTTAACTTGTGTGATTGTTTATATTGTAACCTTTCGTGTTTACTTCGCGAATTCCACACAATACCTACTACCTATTTCCCGGTGATGATAATAAAATAAGTCATTTATAAGGTAAGTAAAATAATCATATAAAATTATTGTTTTTTCAAGTAAACTTTTTGTTACCACTGCTACAGTCATAAATAACAGTCCAGTGCTGGACGTGGGCCTCCCCCGATTGAGGACTATTTGGCTTTTACGGCACTCACGGATTAAAATTGGGTGATGCTATTCTAAGCCATCACACGGTCGCTATTTGATCTTAAACCTTTATTAGCACGAGTATTGTTTTATGGTGGATGCGCGTTCCGGTTCGTAGTTGTCGCTACAGGAAATTATGTAATGTTCCCGATGATGCCTTGTTAACGTTTCCTGTTAGATATTGTTATCTCAGCAATAAGGACGCTTGTATTGTACCGATTTTTTTTATTGAATTTTTTAATGGCATTAGCCCCTGTAACTATTGCTGAAGTAGTGTAAAGTCGAAATTTAGTTAACTATGTCGGACATGTGTTTTGTCGGAGTAGCTCGTTCAGTTTTCTGGTCAAGGGAGAGGCCCATGTCTACCAACTTTTGTGGTTGTTAAGATAAAGACGTCTTTTGGAACGCACCCGGTGTTCCCCTGATGCAGTCCATAGCAGTCGTTGATGCCGGCCAGCACGCCGACCACGCCGGCCACGACGGCCACGCATCCTGCCCAGAGCCCGGCGCCGACCCTCGCCAGCGCCGCCCCCTTCACAACAGCAAGCGCCCCCGCGCCCACCAGCAGCGCCCCCAGCGCCACCTGCCCCAAACCCAACCACACCACCAGCCTACTTCTACTAGTTTTCGTATCACTGCCGGCTTCCACACTTTTCGGGACACTTTGTCTGATCTTTTTCACTTTAGGTTTGGCTATGAGCTGTTCGGTGGAGTCTTCCGACTTAAGGCTGGAGACGGTAGCCGTGGGCGCGCGGGGCTCGGCCCGCTCGCTTCGCTCGTTTTGTTCCGTCATCGCGCACCATCACTCGCGGCGTGTGCGCTCAGAGCCTTGCGCGCGCAGACTAGCACGAACGCGCATCGCACGCGCACCGAGCGACAGGTGAAAGTCTCGATAATCGTATTTGTAGAGGAAATGTTCTCGTAGTCTCGGCCCTTATGAAATCCGATTAGACCGACTGGTTCTGAGGACAGTTTCGCGCGAGCAGGAATCGTTTTGTATTAGCTGTCGGATTAACCAACACACATTGAGCGTCGGTGGCCAAGTGGTTAGGACACCAGTCTTACAATCGTAAGATCCGAGTCCAATCCCCGCATTTGCCAATGTGTTTTGCTCACGTACATTTACCGACTGCTCTTACGGTGAAGGAAAAAACATCGCGATGAAACCAACATTCAAATAAAATTTGAATTCGAGTGATATTTGAATGTGACTTAACCTTTGCCTTCGGGCTGCAAAGGTCAGATGGCAGTCGCTCTGTGTGTAAACTTGGTCCTACGTCAAATCCCGTAGGTTAGGTAGCCGACCCCAACAGAAAACGGAATAAGGCGAGAAGAAGAAGTTTTTTTGCCATATAGTGCCTGCTTAGAATAGCATCACCCCATTCTTCACGTGGGTGAAGTAAAAGGCGACTACGGAATGATTTCATGATCTAAACATAATCCTGCGTTGCGCTCGCCGCTCCGCCTGCCAAGCGTGGTGAGTTAGCAATACCCTCCAATAGGCATGATGACGGGCTGGCCAAATGAGCTGCTTTTAAAACGATATTTTGTATGAAAATACGAAGACATGACGTCATTTCTCTCCAGTTTGAATGGCGTTAAAACACTTACTTTTACATTATTTTTGTATTTGTGGATTCAACTTTTGAATAATTGGAATAACTATAAAACGGAGTAAAGTAAATAATGTAGAATTATTGGACAAAAGTTTTAAGCGTACTACTTATTTTGAATTTATGTTTCAGGAAACCCCTTAAACACGTGTTTAATTATTTAAGTTCCTTTATATAATTCTAAAATTTTAAACAGATCCCTTCAAAGATCAAGAACTTTCATACAAACATTCAACAGTATTTTTACCGCTTTAGGGATTAAAATGTAAAAAATGCTGAAACACGTGTTAAATAAATTTTATATTTCAATCTTATTACAAATCTTTGAGATAACTCAGATTAAAAACCATGAACTTTCTTACAAACGCTAAATACCCATTTTACCCCCTTAGGGGTTGAAATTCTAAAAATAGATTTATGCGGTAAAATGAACCTACTGCCTAAATTTCTTGTCTCTAGCTGTAGCAGTTTAATATCTGCGTTGATGAATCAGTGAGTCAATGAATTAATTAGGAAATTTGTTTTTATAAGTATTAAGTATAGGTAGGTTACCTACAATTTATATCAATGGCATAAAGGGGAAGGAAAGGTCATGAAATAATAAGTTAAATAATAGTGCAATAGACGCAATAGAGTGTTGGCCCACAAAGGTGACGGATGAAAGACGAGTACATGTAGCTGAAATGAGAATGCTGAGATGGATGTGCGGTGTGACCAGGATGGATAAAATAAGGAACGAGTATATTAGAGGAAGTTTGAAAGTAGCGCCAGTGCCAGAAAAGATGAGAGCTAGCCGTTTATCGTGGTATGGGCATGTTATGAGGAGGGATGAAAATCATGTGGCAAAGAAAGTAATGAATATGAATGTGGATGGACGCAGAAGGAGAGGAAGGCCTAAAAAAGTTTGGATGGATTGTATAAAAGATGATATGAGTCAAAAAGGTGTAAACGAAGATTTGACTGCAGATAGAGATGAATGAAAGAGGAAGACATGTTGCACCGACCCCAAATAAATTGGGATAAGGGCAGGCAGATGATGATGATGAGACGCAAGCGCAGTGACAACAGCAGATGTGTCGAAAATATCTTCAATACAATAATGTGTCATTAAACGTTACATAAGAGTAATATAATCGAGTCTTTATCATTAGAATATTTTTTTCTATACGCCTTTACAAAAACACAAACATGGGCACATAACTTTTATTGAATATTTTTTTTTCTTATTCTTATTCTTATTCAACCAAGACGAATTGACGTTTCCCAGATCACTAGTTATAAGTCACACGAAGTACGCCAGTCAAAAAACTTTTTCAAGTCATTTTTGTTATAATATTTCACGTTTTCATCATTAAAGTTTAAAGCTTCACACAACCTGCACAGATGGTAAGATTTAGTTTTGAAAAACCCGTGTTCATTGGTGATGCGAAAATGTCTTCTCCATGCATGCAAAGACAGGATCTTACTGTCATTTCTAGAAATTTCTATCATGGCTTCTGCTAACTCCATAGTGTTATTATAATTTTGTACATGTAAAAAGGAATTTGGTGGCAAAAGATTTTCGCAGTCTTGTAAAGGAGGGCCCATGATCACAGGTATGGCTCCTTTAGAATATGCATTGTGGAAAACTTTTTCCGTGATGTATTGGCTGCATTTCGAGTTCTCTAGAGCTAAATAGAATAAGTAATTTGCAGGTAGCATGCAGTCGGTTATGAAGTGTCCCGGACATCTGCGAATAACAAACGTAATAAGTTAGGTAAGTGTTACCTGTATGATGGCGCTAACATCATATATTGCTCCTTGCTCCAATCACAGGTGGCTAACTTTATCAAGTTAGAATAGATACTAGATAGAAGAAAAATAAATTTATATGACATAAAAAACCTTGCAAATTGTTTTTTTATCCGCCAAACTTTAAAAAAGATAGATCAGCGGTAAGAACTTTGATGCAGTGGGTACCTACATCAAGTCGTAAATCAAGAATGTTTGCTCTTTATATAAGCGTTAATTAATTTAAAAACGAAAAATTAAACCAAAAAAACATTAAAATTATTGAAAAAAAAAACTACAAAAAACTAAAGAGCTGAAAAAAATATTATTGTTTTGGAATGGAATAGTATTATAAATAGCCGTTTGTATACGGCTACCTACCTATTTTTCCAGCCCGGGCATCCTAGTTTTTCTGCAGATCGGCCACTTGAATGATCCTATACAAACATGGGTACCCGATTTTTTACTCACTAACCTGTCTATATCATCGTAGTCACTTAATATAACTGTAAACAGCTGCAAACTGGGTATTGCAAATCTTAGATAACTATTTATGTTCTTCAGATTAGGTGCAAGCTAGTGTCAGAGCAAATTAGACTAATTTCATTTATTAAATAAATACTTTCTTACTTGTTCCTATTCTCCCTCATAAAGGAACACCTTCCAAAGACATCAACCTCTATAAAATCCTGTAGTTCACTGATGAAACGCATCCTGGCCTCAATGCAGTGGGTCATGAGTATCATGGCTCGGCTGGTTAGTTTCTTACGCTTCCAATACGGCACTAGTTTCCGAAGCATCTCATTCGGGTTGGAGAGGTTCATCGTCACTGGTTGACGAAGTGGAATGGTTCTGCCGTATGGCACTGGTACGTCAGAGTCAGTTCTGAAAAATGATTATTCTAAATGCTTGCGAAATGTACATACATACATATATCACGCCTTTATCCATTGCGGGGCAGGCAGAGCGTTAACGGCCGTAAGAATACGGTCGCCATCCCCACATCTGACATTTTTGAGGGTTGTTTTCCAAGGTGTTTTCAGAAAACATGTGAATCACTACAGTGACAGGTTGTCAGCCTGTCGCCTAAAAATTGTAATACCCCATTACTCTCGAGTCCCTTAGTCGCCTCTTACGACACCCACGGGAAGGATGTGGAGTGATGCTATTCTAAGCCGGCATCACACGGTATAACGGCGAAATGTTTGGGACGATAACATAGGCCCGGAAGGTCATAGAGTACACCACTTTACATTGTTCTTTCTATTTATAACTATGATTTGTTCCCTGTTTGTTAATACAACAAACTATATTCTTATCTTATATCTTAATTAATGTAGCTTTTGTTGAAATAGTTCCGCAAATATGCTTAAGTATATAATTATGTGGAAGAGCACATGGAAGAGCACCATTCCATTTCGTGTCGTTAGAGGCCACTAAGGGACTCGAGGATTTCATGTGCATTTCATCTTTAGGCGACAGGCTGACAACCTGTTACTACAGCGATTCATGAATCACCTGAAGTGCCCACAATATTTTGACAAACCTGGCGATAGTTATCGTACTTTAACGACCGTTATAACGGTCCCCGCTAGGGACAAAGGCGTGATACGCGTATATGTTACCATACCAACACCTTCGGATCCCAAGCCCAAGACAACCACACCTGCCGGCGGTGCACCTTGCTGATCAACAGACGAGGCTATGGCGACCTAAAAACCTCCTGTATCAACGTGGCGGGTTACGATCTAACTCTTAGAGAGCTTGAGCGAGAGCGGGAAAGAGAATAGGAGAGCGAGCGAGAGGGAAAGCGAATGGAGCAACGAGATGGAGAGCCAAAGCGAGAGCGAGAGCGTTAGAGAAAGCGCAAGAGCGAGAGCGGAAGAGAGTGAGAAGAAGGATTAGCAAGGGCTAGCGTGGGAGAGCGAGCAGTAGAGCCGAAGAGAGAGTGAGAGGGAAGCGAGAAGAAAATCGAGAGCGAGTGGGAAAGCAAGCAGTAGAGCGGGAGGGAGAGTGAGAGAGAAGCGAGAAGGAAATCGAGAGCAAATTGGAGAACAAGAGAGAGAGCGAGAAAGCGAGACGTAGAGCGAGAGGTAGAACGGCAGAGAGAGTGAAAGGGAGAGCGATAGGAAAAGCGAGAGGGCGAGGCTTTTTAGCCTCCTCCATATTCCTTTTTCGATTTTATAAATACCTAAATAACGTGTTGCCTTTTCCTATATTGACCCTATAAAACGGGGTAAATATGGATGGGATCTTTATATTCATGTTCAATAACTTTTTAAACATGGAACCGAATTCAAAGTATTTTATGTCAGTATATGCCTAAAACTAAAGTTCAGCCAAACGTGACTACGTGAGATAAGCGCGGACAAACATACATACATACAGGTTAAACTGAGAACCTCCTTTTTTAGATGTCTGTTAAAACATCACACAGAACAAGACACAGCTCATTTTTAATTACTTATGAGTACGTAGGCAAAGACGCGTGTTATAGCTAGTTCTACAGGGTGACTGGAAAATTGATGCATTCCTTTAAGGGATGAACCAGCTCATGAAACTTAACAACTTTCCCCATGGAACATAGGTCGAAATATGAAAAAAAAATTTGGTCCTCCCATACAAATTGACTTAGTCGGTCGGTAATTTTGTATGGATGGGCCAATTTTTTTTTTCATTTTTCGGTGTATGTTCCACGGGGAAAGTTGTTCAGCTTCATGAGCTGGTTCATCCCTTGAAAGGAATGCATCAATTTTCCAGTCACTCTGTATATAATAATTTATTTAAGAACCTCTGTCTTGGAGGCTCTGAGAGTATTGTATTTTATACTGCACCTACATAGAAAATGCTGAGGAACGTGAGTCATTGTTCACGTTTCTTAGCGGGAGGTAAAAATCCATACCAATCACTTGCCTGCCCATGGCATAAAATATGCAACTGTCAAAGTTACGTAAAACGGAACATAAATCAAATAAATTTTTAAAGGCAAAATAAATGGACTTATTGCTTTTGCTTTGCGATGTTATTAAAAACTACGCGAATGCGTTAGGGTTTTTCTTGTAATTTTTTAGGTTTATTGAACTGCTCTTCTATTGGTATTTCTCTTTTTTTCTTCTTGCAAGTGTAGTATAAAGTACTAATATGTATATCACTCGAAAGAAAATCCGATCGCAAACTCGTGTGTATTGATGCCTTCAGCTGCGCTTCGGGCCTCAAACTACACCCTCGTTGTATAATCGGTTCTTTTCTTACCGCGTGTCCAGTACTAACTCTGTCAGCCCTTCTTCATCTAGGTACCTGTATGTCATAGTCCAGTTTAAAACATTGTTCATCGCCGTCCACGTGGGCCTAGAGTCATTATTTATTGAAAATGTGTTTACAGGAGATTCGTCACTGAGGAAGATCCATCGTTGTTTTATATTCCTTTTCTTCACTTTAGGTATCGACCTCCTCTGCATGTGAATTACAACAGCATCTACTGAACCTATTTGCTGATTATTACCAGTGAATTTGCAGTTATTCACGCTGCAGTGCTCGAAAATTCCAGACTCACTACAATTATGACAGAAAATTTTATTATAATCTGAAAATAATAAAGACTATTTCGAGGACTAAGTCAACCAATGCATATTAATACAAAAATATAAAGTATCTTGTATTGATAGGGTAGAAGTCCATATAAGTCCTCTCACTGACACTGGCAGAATTACCCTTGATAGGGTAGAAGTCCATATAATTAAATAATAAATACATTATTACTTCTACCTTCTACCCTTGATATGGACTTCTACCCTATCAAGGGTAATTCTGCCAGTGTCAGTGAGAAGAGATTCCAGCGTAGTAGCTGCGCCGGACGGTGACTCCTGTAGGGTGATAGTGTCATCTACAGGATCCGAAGGGCTCCTCTTAATACCATCCGGAAATGTGGTGAAAAATCTTCAACTTCAATTCTTCATTCAATGATTGAATTCACCATCGAAAATAAGCACTGAATGCTCGAGTAAATATAAAATAAAAATATGCAATTGAAAATTACGGATTTCATTGACAGATGAAACAAAAGAAGTCATAAAAAGATATTAATTTGTGATTTCATTAATTTAATCAACCACCGTTCTTAAGTTTTTTTTTTTTTTGAAGTTGTACCGTCACATCTCATGGGTCGAGACGTATTTTGCCAATATCAAAGTAGTGAAGTCGTCGGTAAGGTTAGTCAAAGGTCAAAGTGATGTAAAGTTAAGTGGCATTACGCCGAGGGAGAGTCCACAACAGCGATTCTAGTCTGACGACTAGGGGCTGTGTTGCGCAATTTTATGTAGTACAAAAAACTCGATAGTAAAATTTGCACCACGTGGAGACCGCTCGTCACTATTGCACAATGCCGAATATATGCATTAATTACACTTTACTATTTAATGACCACTTTCAGAATAGTTTGTTGCTTAATACACTATCACAATTATTCACCAAACACTCAAATAAACAAGGAAAATCAAATTATAACCAATACACGACCCGCCACCATGATGGAATACCAACGAGTGACCTCCTTAAGTCATTTACAGTTCGGCAAAAAAGAGTAGAGAAAAAATGAGGGCGCCACTTTATTCGCGATCTGTCAAATCTGACAGATAACGCGTAAGTATGGCAACAATTTTTCATACGAAATTTTTAGTCCCATTTTATTCCGTTCCAAACACTTTTTTGCCAGACTGTAGGTAGAATTCAGAAAAAAAATTGTCGGGCCCCCCATACAAATGGTTGGCTACTCGAGTCATTTAGTCTGTCAGTTAGGAATACCGCTAACTCCCCCTAAACCACGCAAAAGGTTTTGATGCGGTTTTTTCATAGATAGAACTAGTTAAAAAGGTTTATTATGTAAAATACTTAGCAGGAAATTCATGAGCAGCGGGTGTATCCGCTGGGCGGGCCGCTAGTCACTACATAGTATAAAGCAAAGTCGCTTTTACGTCTGTCACTGTGTCTGTTTCTATGTGTCCTGTATGCTTAAGTATCTACACAATGGATTTTGATGCAGTTTTTTAATAAAAAATATAATATAGTGATGCAATTAAGAGGAAGGATACTGGGAAAACAACCAAAGACCTCAATAATTTCTCTATGGTCGCGAAAGCAACTTATTCCCACGGGAAAAGCAGTCGAAGGACAGCGACTAGTTAATGATAAATATATTTTTTCTTACTCATCGTATGTACCATAATTGTAGACGTGTCTTTTTTTCAGCCACTCCCAGTGCTCCCAATACAAAACTAAGAAGGTTTTGTTCACCCGGTGTCCACGTGTAAACTTCCGATAGTCAACGTTCTTGAACACGATTGAACCTAAGTTTGAGGTGTTCCAATTCTGAAATAATAACTTGTGCTTATAAATGGAGAAAAAAAGGCTGAAAATGTTGTTAAGGTCCACCAGTCTATGAAACAACTTTTCTAAAGGTCGAATATGAAAAAAAAAATTGCCTTCCAGTTGCCATATTGACCTGGCCGGCCAACAACATTTTATATGAGATTTCTAGTTTTTTTTCACGTTCCGACCTGTATTTTGTTTTGGGAAAAATGTCAACCTTTTGTGATATTTCTCAACCCTGGAACTATTCACATACGCATAAAAAATACAGGGTTAAAAAAAAATCTGCAATAGTATAGTATAGGTATACCAGCCAGCCCATGGATCTGACCAATTTCCCCAAGGATCATAAAGGTCAAAATATGAAAAAAAAATTGCACTTCCATACAAAATTACCGACCAACCAAGTCAATTTGTATGGGATTTGTAAGCCAAAAAAATTATCTACCTACCTTTCGTTTGTCGTAATATTTTCTCAATACTCTTTCATGCATTTTCACTTCATTTCCAAAATCTTCTAGATCATCGATATCACTATAAATGGTTATTTTTCAGTCAGTACACAAACTTCAGGTGTTTCTACTCATGATCCTGAACAACTTTTAGTATGGGGTCACCTGCGAAATGGCAAAAAAAAAATGTGTGTTCTACATTTTTGCCGAGTAGGTATGAACTTTTTTATGGAAAACCTAAAAATTATTTTGCGATTTCGCAGGTGGCCCCATACTAAAAGTTGTTCAGAATCTTGAGTAGAAACACCCTACAAAGTGTGTGTACTGACTAAAAATAACCCTGTGTTTTTCTTGTACATACACCGTATTCACATATCTAGCGTATAAAAATACATACACATATCACGCCTTTATCTCTTGCGGGGTAGGGAGAGCGTTAACGGCCGTAAAAATATACAATAAAAATCACTATGCTGCAGAAACCTATTCGTACTATAAAACAGCGTTTTCTACTTTTCTTTTTCTCTAAAAACTGTTTATAGGTATGTGATACGTGTATTCATAATAATTTTAAATATATACGTATATGTAATACAGGAAAGTACCTAGATACAATATTGTTCATTTAGTAATAAATACCACGTTTTACTTATTTAAAAATAAAATATTTAAAAAATATCGAATACGATTTGAAATAACTTCCATAGAGGAAACTATTAATTTATCGTAGATATCGATACTAATTGACTGTTTTACAATAGGTAGATATTGTAACAATATTATGACTTATTTACAACAGGTATTGTAAATAAATTACAGAATAAATTTGGAGGACATATTTTGGTGCACAGTCAGTATTTTTGAAGGAACTAACGTAAATTTTGACGCAGAATAAAATTATTGAGGTACGTTTAAGTAGTGCCGTGTTGTACTCGGAATATAAATTAGAAAGAAATAGTATATTTGCAAATTTGTATCTTACAATTTACTCTTTTATATACAGTGAGTGATGCATTCATCCACTGACAATATTGTACTGAGATTGTACTTAACGTTCTAAAAGTATTCATTGTGATTCTACTTGGAAATAAAGAGCGGCGGCGCACGCGTGACATCTCTTGTCTGTGGAAATAAAATGCATATAAAATGTTTTGACTTGACTTTGGCACCATCCTTTTTTAACGTAAAATGTTTATTTTCTTTACAAAAATTAGGAATTATTGGTGAAGTATACAGTGTGACTCTTTATAAAACGTACATATCAAAATGAGAGAAACCTCACACAATTTTATCCACGTGAAACATATTTTAAAAAATAAAAAGGATATTTGACTTTTTATCAATATTTAAATATTTTAATATTTTGAGTTGAAAATGATTCTTATTAGCTATCATCACAAAATTCCACGTTGAGAGCACACTTAGTTTAAAAATTATGACGATTTATCTCTAAATAGGGTCGACAGATGCAATTCAAAATCTTAATCATATATTTTTTTATATGTTTTACGTCGATAAAATTAGTGCAGTTTCCATTATTTTGATATGTCGCTTTATAAAGCTTCACAATGTATATAATTCCATCATTTTGAACCTTAGGGTCATTTTTCATTATAAACTCTAATTATTGTAAAAAAAAATCGTGGGCGTATAAAAAGCTATCCGTTTTCACCTTGAGGTTTTCACTAATACAAAAAACACGTAAAGCAAAGCGGTCCTAACAGGTAACATAATAAAAATAAATAATCGCTCAAAGTTCTTGAGTGACAGAATGCTAATAAATAGGTTAGGTGTTGCTCACTGAAAAGACAGATACGTACTAAAGAAGAATAATATATTAATATGCATAATGCCCGTATTTACATATACAGTTCAATGACATAAAAGTACTTAAATATTACAAATTTACCTGAACTAGGATTACCCAATATCTCAGGTAGATAGTTACATGATGCGTCTATTTTTATAAATTATATAAAATATTCGCATTATTCATTATAAAACTCTTTGTTACATAACCTGAGGTTTGAAAATATCATTGGAATAATTGTTCCGTGTTATGCCGTGTGATGCCGGCTTAGAATAGCATCACCCCACATCCTTCCCGTGGGTGTCGTAAGAGGCGACTAAGGGACTCGAGAGTATTGGTGTATTACAATTTTAGGCGACAGGCTGACAGCCTGTCACTATAGTGATACACATGTTTTCCGAAACAACCTTAGAAAACAATACTCAAAAATGTCAGACATGGCGATAGCGACCGTATTCTTACGGCTGTTAACGCTCTGCCTACCCCGCAAGGGATAAAGGCGTGATATATGTATGTATGTATATAATAATTGTTCCATAAGTCTTTACAGATTTATGTAATATAATATAATAACAATACCACATAACAGCGAAAATTCGAACACATTCACTTCGCTTGAAGCTGTCACTATAATCGGACGTACAATAAGGTTGCTGTGTTCGGTGAGTGCCTTATATCTAACAATATTATTTTAATACCCCTACTAGCTTAAGTTAGTATTTTTGGCCCCTAGTACCTAAAACCCACAATACTACATTGGCGACCATACTACAATGGCACCTTGCTTGAGTAAATAAGTACTTACCTTACTATTTATTGCACCTAAAAAAATATTTTGGAATGTTCTATTACCTATTAAAATATACTTCACTACACTAGTATAAAGCAAAGTCCTATTCGCGTCTGTCTGCGCAGGGTAAATCAAAGATCAAAATAAAGAATCAAATTAATATAATAAATTAGAAACAAAAAATGTGTAGTAATTAATTAACACCAAATGATGAACTTACTGAAAACTTACCTTATGATTAATATATTATTACAAAGTTCAATTATTTATTCATTATCATAAATTTAAAAAATTAATATCAAAAATCAGTTATAATCCTAGACGCCCTCAGCCCAAAGGTGCCCATTACACTACACAATGGACAGCCTTTGTTTAAACAAAGAACGAGCCATAGGATTTTTTTTACTCTGTATAAAGCTAATTAAATAAATAAATATAAATTTACATAAATATAAAGTTTTATTTAACTGTCAGTACTAAATTCTGTACAAAAATAGAACAAATTCTATAATGAAAAAGAAGTGTTCTCACCGAACATTCGAACACATTCAGTTCGCTTGTCCTCACCGCTAGGTTAGATTATTTATATTCCTTGCAATTATTGATATTATGGTCGGATGAAAGTTATTGTGTTCGGTAAGCACCTTTTATTTATCAATACTGTTGTAGTATTTTACTGTTTCTTACCCTACCTGAAGTCACAAAACATCGACACGTATAAATTTCATCGCAACCAAGAGACCCTAAAAACACAAAATTACTTGAAAATCTTAGGTGCAGTTTCCGAGATCATGTTTAAAGATCTCCTAAGTCACAAAATTCATTCATATCAAAAAACTCTTCCAAGGAATTGTTATGATAAAATTTTACTTTTTCATCATTATAGTTTAACGCTTCACACACTCTGCACAGATGGTAAGATTTAGTTCTGAAAAACCCGTGTTCATTGACGATACCAAAATGTCTTCGCCATGCATGTAGAGACAGGATCTTTGTATAACTTCTAGAAATTTCAGTCATTGCTATTGCTAGGTCCCAAACGTAACGATAATTTTTTACGTGTAAAAAAGAGTTTGGTGGCAAAAGCTTCTCGCAATCTTCTAAAGGAGGGCCCATGATCACAGGTATTGCTCCTTTAGAATACGCATGGTGGAAAACTTTTTCCGTGATGTATTCGCTGCATTTTGAGTTCTCTAGAGCTAAATAGAATAAGTAACTTGCAGGTAGCTTGCAGTCAACGTGGAAGTGACCCGGACATCTGCAAATAACAAACGTAAAAAAGGGTTACCTGTATGATAGCGCTAACGTCACACAATGATCTCAACAGAGGTGGCTAACTTTATCAAGTTAGATTACATAATATATAGAGCTTTGATGCAGTAAATCAAGAATCGTAAATAAGGTGTGTTTGCTTTTTACCCAACATTTCCTAATTTAGAGACGTTAAAGAAAAACTGAACTTAGTTTTGGAATGGGATAGTGTGTACCACCCACCTTTTAGGCCAGCCCGGGCAATTTCATCCTAGTTTTTCTGCAGATAGGCCACTAGAAGAACACGCATGTCTAAACTATAGCCTGTAAGTTTAGGTACTTACCTTTTTGTAAACAAACTTTGTATGAAAGTGACACTTCTGAACTGTCCGTTTCATACAAAGTTTGTTTACAAAAAGATAAGTACCTAAACTTACAGACTATAGACTGCTAACTTACTAACCTGTCTATATCATCGGAGTCAGTCTGTATATAACTGTAAACAGCTGCATACTGGACTTCGAAAATCTTAGCTAACTATTTATGTTATTCAGATTAAGTGCACGCTAGTCTCATAGCAAAGTTTTACTCTTATGTAAAATTTCATTTATTGAAAAAATACTTTCTTACATTTTCTGATTCTGCGGGGTATCGGAACACTGTCCAAAGACATCGACTTGTATATAGTCATCTAGTTCATGAATGAAGCGCATCCTGCCCTCGAGACAGTGGGACATCAGCGCCATGGTTCGGCTATCTAGAATCTTGTCCTTCCAATATGGCACCAGTTTCTGAAGCATGTCTTTCGGGTTGGGGAGGTCCAGCGTTATTGGTTTTTGAAGTGGAATAGTTCTGCCGTATGGCACTGGTACGTCAGAATCACTTCTGAAAAGTGATTATTCTAACTGCTTATGGAATGTTTTGGAGATTAAAACATGCTTAGGCTTAAAACACTTTACTTTGAAAGGATTCTTTCTATAACTATAATTTGTTCTCCGTTGTTTATGCAACTAAGTGTATTCTTATCTTTTCTTAATTGATACAATATACATACATAAATCACGCCTATATCCCTGGCGGGGTAGGCAGAGCGTTGACGACCGTAATATCACGGTCGTTATCGCCACGTCTGACAAATAAATGTTTGAGGTTCGGTTCAGATAAGTCGTGTTTCGCTAAAGTGACGGGTTGTCAGCCTGTCGCCTAAAATTGCAATGCACATAAAGCCCTCGTGTCCCTTAGTCGGTTTCTACGACACCCACGGCAAAAAAATGGGGTGATGCTCTTCTAAGCCGGCATCACACGGTCGGGAGTGTCTTGCAACTTTTCTTTTGAACACATTTGTATATAAGTAAAAATTGCTACTCAAATATTCTTTAGAACAGTATCTCGTTTTCAATAAACTCAACAAAAGTTTTACAAAGGATTGCAAGAAGGTACATTTACAGTACTAAATAAACATAATATTTTCTTTAAGAACCTTCTTAGTGGACGCTTTGAGAGTATGTTTAGACGTGACAATCTCTTTCAGCTCTTTTTCACCTACCTGTATGTCATAGTCCAGTTGAAGACATTGTTCATATCAGCCCAAGTGAGGTTAGATTTATATTTTGCTAAAAATGTGTGCACAGGAGATTCGTCACTGAGGAAGATCCATCGTTGTTTTGTATTCCTTTTCTTCACTTCAGGCATCATCTTCCTCAGCATGCGAATTACAACAGCATCTACTGAATCTATTTGCGTCACATCATCAGTGAAGTTGCAGTTTTTCACGCTGCAACCGTCCAAAATTCGAGATCTACGGCAATGTGAAAGAAATGTCTATTATGAATACCATTTTCAAAACACTCCATTATTGTAATGAAGTGTTGTAATGTGTTACATGATTTGAAGATAAAAAGATTGTCAATGGAAATAAAAAAGGTTGATTCAAGAGTGAGTCAACCAATGAATATCAGTAAAAAGTGCCAGACCCCATAAACAAAGATAATGGATGGCTATTGGAGTAATTTAAGTACTTATAATGAGGAGAGATTGATAATACGTTGTACTTGCACTTGCACATGAGGGGGAGTACTGTAGCGACCTCTGGTGGCTACAACATGAAGCTCACTCAAGTGGTTCACATGCATACAAGACGCAACAGGTGTTCTCAACTTATCGGAGAGATGGCGCCACGTGACAGAACAATGGGCATGAAACGCGGTATCGAAGTATTCACTGCGCAATGCATATATACAATTTCCAATCCAATCCAGGCGGACCCGTCGGTCCCCTGGCCACAACACCCGGCCAGGCGGGTAGCTACCCTTTTCCCGACACCACCTGGATTCCTTCCTGTCACCCGCCATAAGTTAATGATAAAAGTATTTTTTCTTACTGATCTTTTGGACTATAATTGTTAGCATGTCTTCTCTTCTGCCTGGGCCTGTATTTCCAATACATAACTAAGAAGGTTTTGTTCACCAGGTGTCCACGTGTAAACTCCCGGTAGTCAGCGTTCTTAAACAAGATTGAACCTAAATTTGAGGTAGTCCAATTCTGAAATAATAACTCGTGCTTATAAATGGAGAAAAAAAATCTGAAAATATTTTTAAGGTAAGTATAGAGGTACTGAACAACAAAAAAATGTCTTTTGATTGCCATTTTGACCTGGCCGGTTTTCAGTTGTTTTTATTTTCACATTTCGAACTGTATTTTGTTTGGGGCAAAGTTGTCCACTTCATGTGATATTTTCCAACTCTGGAACTACTTACACTTGTATCAATAAAATATAAGAAGGCAAAGGTTTTATATAAAAGACGAAGAAGAAGAATGTAGGTATAATTAGGTAATTAGGTTCACAATCAACCTTCTATTACACTTTGATATATTTATTTTGTTAGTTGAGTTGAAAAATTATTATGTAGAAAAAAGTTAAGACAAAATCTTAGTTCAACAAGAATGAGTAAACTCACTATACATGTACCTTGCGTTTGTCGTAATATTTTCTCATTATTCTTTCATGCATTTTCACTTCATTTCCAAAATCTTCTAAATCACCGATACCACAATTTTTTTCTCGTATACCATATTCACAATTCCTAGCGTATTAAAAATATGAAATAAAAATCACTAAACTGCATAATATAAGGTATAAAGCCTTACAATCGTGAGACCCGAGTTCGATCCCCGCCATGTATCAATGTGTTTTTACTCATGTCCATTTACCAACTGCTCTTACGGTGAAGGAAAAACATCGTGATGAAATCCACATTCAAATAAAATTCGAATTCAGATAATAGTTGATTGTGACTTATCCTAGGATTTAGGCCAGGTTAGCCTTCGGGTTGCAGAGGTCAGATGGACGTCGCTCTGTGCAAAAACTTGATTCCATGTCAAATCACGTAAAGTAGCCGACCCCTACATAAATCGGGATAATTTTGGCGCACATTCAGTATTTTTGAAGGAACAAACGTAAATTAAGTTGCAGAATAAATTGACATACGTTTAAATAGTGCCGCGTTTATACTCGGATTATAAAATAAAAAAAAGTTTCTCTTACAATTTTCTCTTAAGCAGTGAAATTATTTATTTTATTTATCCAGTGATAATATTATACTCAACATTCTTAAAGTAGAAATAAACAGAGCAAAAATGACATTTGCTGCGGCGGCGCACGCAGGACGTCTTTTGGCTGTGGAAATAAAATATGTTTGACTTGACTTTGAAACCATCCTTAATTTGACCACCACTAAAATATTTCGACTTTGCCACCATAAATGTTTTTATTTATTACAAAAATTGCTGTAATTTTTTTATTTTAATTCTACATTTGCTATTTAGGTATAATAAATGTATGCCGTCATACCATACATTCTAATTTTCATGCAAAATACCGTTTTAGATCGTTTTAAAAGGTAGCTTATTTGACCTGCCAGTCCACATCCCTATTCAACACAACTTTATCTCACATCAGAATTTCTGTGCTTCATTTTTCGAAACTACAAACTACAATTCTACAGGTGAAATTCGATGTACATTGCGTAACGGGTCAAGAATTCTGGTTTTGTAATGTCCCACCGGCTACGCAATGTACATCGAATTGTACTTGTAGAATAATAATAAAATTGTAGTCTGTGGTTTCATTGCATATGCCACTGGTCGTTCGCAAGACTTTTTATAGAATACAATGACATATTTTCTAACCGGCCAGCACAATAGCGCTCTTGCGCTGGCTGATGCGCGCGCGAAACCTCAAACGAGGGTTGGTTTAAAACCTCATCCGCCGCATCCCGATACAATATTTTTTTTTTTTGTGGAAATCACGCCCCAAAAATTGAATAATTTTTTCACACAGTGTACTTATTATCCGTTTTCACCTTATGGTTTTCACAAATACCAAAAGATACCATTGACATACGTTTAAATATGGCCGCGTTTATACTCGGATTATAAAATAAAAAAAAGTATCTCTTACAATTTTATCTTAAGCAGTGAAATTATTTATTTTATTTATCCAGTGATAACATTATACCCAACATTCTTAAAGTAGAAATAAACAGCAAAAATGACAGTTGCTGCGGGGGCGCACGCAGGACGTCTTTTTGCTGTGGAAATAAAATATTTTTGACTTGACTTTGAAACCATCCTTTATTTGACCACCACTAAAATATTTCGACTTTGCCACCATAAACAGTTTTTATTTATTACAAAAATTGCTGTAATTTTTTTATTTTAATTCTACATTTGCTATCTAGGTATAATAAATGTATGCCGTCATACCATACATTCTAATTTTCATGCAAAATACCGTTTTAGATCGTTTTAAAAGGTAGCTTATTTGACCTGCCTGTCCACATCCCTATTCAACACAACTTTATCTCACATCAGAATTTCTGTGCTTCATTTTTCGAAACTACAGGCTACAATTCTACAGGTGGAATTCGACGTACATTGCGTAGCGGGTCAAGAATTCTGGTTTTATAATGTCCCACCGGCTACGCAATGTACATCGATTTTAATTAGTAGAATAATAATTGTAGTCAGTAGTTTCATTGCATATGCCACTGGTCGTTCGCAAAACTTTTTATAGAATACAATGACATATTTTCTAACCGGCCAGTACAATAGCGCTCTTGCGCTGGCTGATGCGCGCGCGAAACCTCAAACGAGGGTTGGTTTAAAGCCTCCTCCGCCACATCCCGATACAATAATATATTTTTTTTTGGGGAAATCACGCCACAAAAAAAATATATTTTTTTTCACGCAGTGTATTTATTATCCGTTTTCACCTTATGGTTTTCACAAATACCAAAAGCACGTAAAGCAAAACGGCCGTAACAGGTAACATAATTAAAAAAACACTCAATGTTCTGATGGAAATATGGACGCAGTGTATAGGTATTGTTCATTGAAGTGACAGTTATGTACTAAATACTCTTTTGCTACGCTTTGTTCACGCCATGTGTTTTGAGAATGTGTCATTAGATACCTCTCAAGTACCCGGAGCTCGTGGTTCCTGAAATCGTAACTTCCAAAGTCAACAACAACTGGAGCTCAATTTCGGAACTGTTCGTTTTCGGTTCCGTACACGAAAGTGTAAAACGACTGGTCTAACCGCACGTTTTTTTTTCTTTTATTTTATGTTTACTTGACGCATGCCAAGCGTGGTGAGTATGGCGATACCCCCCAATTGGGGGAGGCCCATGTCCAGCAGTGGACTGTTGTGGCTGTAGAAGTAATAGTTTTCACTATTGGCCTGTCTGCAATGCTTCCTACATTAGGTGACTCTACATGGTGCGCATATTAATGCAGCTAATTAGGACACAAATCCTTTCCAGGAGTATTTTTACATGTCATGTCGTCACATCACACGTAACGTGTTAAGTCATCGGTTACTTAATGGTTTAAGTAACTTTGTCAAAAGGGACAGCTGAATAAAAACACAGCTAAAAGTTCCTGACAGATAAACATAACACACTTAGTTGTAGGATTTACTGATTTTAAAAATGTAGGCGTTATCAAATATAAGGTGGAAAAATATTAGCTGCAAATACATTAGGGGCTTTACAGCATTTTTTTACACCATGTAGTTATACACCTAAAACGTCTGCAGCTTATAAAACACTTCCCACCAGAAATATAGAGACACTTTCGTTTATCCTATGAAAACCAATATGTTTTCGAAATACTTATCAAATTTAGGACATTTTCGTTAAGATTTTATAAACCTCATTTTACTCACACGATATTGTGTCATAAACACTTCGGTTTTTTTTATGAGAAGTATATTTTAGTTTTGACCATTGGGCACCTAAGCAAGTTTATAAAATTTTAAATAGGAACAGTTATAGGTGGTTTTAGCAATAAAAAGTACAAATAACAATGTCTAATCTTTAATAGGTAACACAACACTCCACAATAAATTACTATGACTACTTTTAAAATAAATAAAACTAATACAAATACAAGCACAAGTGATTGATTGATAACCCATTTCAACCTTATAATATAGCAAAATCTCTTCACTAGGAATCTAGCTGTTACTGCTTTGTATTAAAGGCGGTTTTTATTCAAAGTATATGCTATGCCAAAAGAAAACATATTTTTCGCAATCTTGTTAATTTTACATGACAAGTGTAGTAAGCTGTATCATCTGACCATCAGGATTTATTTTTTGGCTTTACAAAATGACGATACGCCTTCTCACAAATTTAAAACATTAACATCAAAAATCAGTTATAATCCTAGACGCCCTCAGCCCAAAGGTGCCCATTACACTACACAATGGACAACCTTTGTTTAAACAAGGAACGAGCCATAGGATTTTTTTTACTCTCTGTATAATGTGTTTAATGTATAAAACTAATTTAATTAAGAAATATAAATTGATATAAATATAAAGTTTTATTTAACTGTAAGTACTAAATTCTGTACAATAATAGAACAAATTTTAGAATGAAAAAGAAGTGTTCTCACCGAACATTCGTACACATTCAGTTCGCTTGTACTCACCGCTAGGTTAGATTATTTATATTCCTTGCAATGATTGATATTATGATCGGATGTAAGTTGTAGTGCTCGGTAAGCACCTGTTATTTATCAATACTATTGTGGTATTTTACTGTTTATTATCCTACCTGAAGTCACAAAACATCGACACGTATAAATTTCATCGCAACCAAGAGACCCTAAAACACAAAATAACTTGAAAATCTTAGGTGCAGTTTCCCAGATCATGATTAAAGATGTCTTAAGTCACATAATTCATTCTTATCAAAAAACTCTTCCAAGGAATTGTTATGATAAAATTTTACTTTTTCATCATTATAGTTTAACGCTTCACACACTCTGCACAGATGGTAAGATTTAGTTCTGAAAAACCCGTGTTCATTGACGATACGAAAATGTCTTCTCCATGCATGTAGAGACAGGATCTTTGTATCACTTCTAGAAATTTCAGTCATTGCCATTGCTAAGTCCCAAACGTAACGATAATTTTTTACGTGTAAAAAAGAGTTTGGAGGCAAAAGCTTCTCGCAATCTTCTAAAGGAGGGCCCATGATCACAGGTATTGCTCCTTTTGAATATGCATGGTGGAAAACTTTTTCCGTGATGTATTCGCTGCATTTCGAGTTCTCTAGAGCTAAATAGAATAAGTAACTTGCAGGTAGCTTGCAGTCAACGTGGTAGTGACCCGGACATCTGCAAATAACAAACGTAAAAAAGGGTTACCTGTATGATGGCGCTAACGTCACACATTGATCTCAACAGAGGTGGCTAACTTTATCAAGTTAGATTACATAATATATCGAGCTTTGATGCAGTACATCAAGAATCGTAAATAAGGTGTGTTTGCTTTTTACCCAACATTTCCTAATTTAGAGACGCTACAGAAAAACTGAACTTAGCTTTGGAATGGGATAGTGTGTACCACCCACCTATTATGCCAGCCCGGGCAATTTCATCCTAGTTTTCCTGCAGATAGGCCACTTGAACACGCATGACTAGACTGCTGACTTACTAACCTGTCTATATCATCGGAGTCAGTCTGTATATAACTGATAACAGCTGCATACTGGACTTCGAAAATCTTAGCTAACTATTTATGTTATTCAGATTAAGTGCACGCTAGTCTCATAGCAAAGTTTTACTCTTATGTTAAATTTCATTTATTAAAAAAATACTTTCTTACATTTTTTTATTCTGTGGGACATCGGAACACTGTCCAAAGACATCGACTTGTATATAGTCATCTAGTTCATGAATGAAGCGCATCCTGCCCTCGAGACAGTTGGATATCAGCACCATGGTTCGGCTATCTAGAATCTTGGATAGAATATGGCACCAGTTTCTGAAGCATGTCTTTCGGGTTGGGGAGGTCCATCGTTATTGGTAGTTGAAGTGGAATAGTTCTGCCGTATGGCACTGGTACGTCAGAGTCACTTCTGAAAAATGATTATTCTAACTGCTTATGGAATGTTTTGGAGAGACATTTTACATTGAAAGGATTCTTTCTATAACTAAAATTTGTTCTATGTTGTTTATGCAACTAAGTGTATTCTTATCTTTTCTTAATTAATGTAACTTTTGTTAAAATAGATTAACAAATATGCATAAGTGGATCAAAAAACACGCAAAACATTTGTATTTAATTCAATATTTCAAAAAATAAATTATTTTTTTTAAAATGTGCATACATACATACATAAATCACGCCTATATCCCTGGCGGGGTAGGCAGAGCGTTGACGACCGTAAAATCACGGTCGTTATCGCCACGTCTGACAAATGTTTGAGGTCCGGTTCAGATAAGTCGTGTTTTGCTTTAGTGTCAGGTTGTCAGCCTGTCGCCAAAAATTGCAATACCCTCAAAGCCCTCGTGTCCCTTAGTCGGTTTCTACGACACCCACGGGAAAAAAATGGGGTGACGCTATCCTAAGCCGGCATCACACGGTCGGGAGTGTCTTGCAACTTTTCTTTTGAACACATTTGTATATAAGTAAAAATAGCTACTCAAATATTCTTTAGAACAGTATCTCGTTATTAATAAACTCAACAAAAAAATTACAAAGGATTGCAAGAAGGTACATTTACAGTACTAAATAAACATAATATTTTCTTTAAGAACCTTCTTAAGACGCTTTAAGAGTATTTTTTGACGTGACAATCTCTTTCAGCGCTTTTTCACCTACCTGTATGTCATAGTCCAGTTGAAGACATTGTTTGTATCAGCCCAAGTGAGGTTAGATTTATATCCTGATAAAAATGTGTACACAGGAGATTCGTCACTGAGGAAAATCCATCGTTGTTTTGTATTCCTTTTCTTCACTTCAGGCATCATCTTCCTCTGCATGCAAATTATAACAGCATCTGCTGAATCTATTTGCGACACATCATCAGTGAAGTTGCAGTTTTTCACGCTGCAACCGTCCAAAATTCGAGATCTACGGCAATGTGAAAGAAATGTCTATTATGAATACCATTTTCAAAACACTCTATTATTAGAATGGAGTGTTGTAATGTGTTAAATGATTTGAAGATTAAAAGATTGTCAATAGAAATAAAAAAGATTAATTCAAGAATGAGCCAACCAATGAATATCTGAAAAAAGTGCCAGACCCCATAAACAAAGTTAATGGATGGCTATTCGAGTAATTTAAGTACTCATAATGAGGAGAGATTGATAATACGTTGTACTTGCACTTGCACTTGGTACTAGTTAATAATAAAAATATTTTTTCTTACTGTTCTTTTGGACTATAATTGTTAACATGTCTTCTCTTCTGCCAGGGCCTGTATTTCCAATACAACACTAAGAAGGTTCTGTTCACTAGGTGTCCACGAGTAAACTCCCGGTAGTCAGCGTTCTTGAACAAGATTGAACCTAAATTTGAGGTAGTCCAATTCTGAAATAATAACTCGTGCTTATAAATAGAGAAAAAAAATCTGAAAATATTTTTAAGGTAAATATAGAGGTATAAACTGAACAACAAAATAATGTCTTTTCATTGGCATTTTGACCTGGCCAGTTTTCAGATATTTTTTTTCACATTTCGAACTGTATTTTGTTTTGGGCAAGTTGTCCACTTTATGTGATATTTTTCAACCCTGGAACTACTTTCACTTGTACCAATAAAATATAAGAAGGCAAAGGTTTCATATATAAGAAAAAGGAGAAGAATGTAGGTATAATTAGGTAATAAGGTTCACAATCAACCTTCTATTACATTTTGATATATTTTTCTTGTTAGTTGAGTTGTCTAAATAGTTCAAAACCCAAAATCTTAAATGTCAAAGAGAATACATTTATTAATTATGTAGAAAAAAGTTAAGACAAATCTTAGTTCAACAAGAATGAGTAAACTCACTATACATGTACCTTGCGTTTGTCGTAATATTTTCTCATTATTCTTTCATGCATTTTCACTTCGTTTCCAAAATCTTCTAAATCACCGATACCAGTATATTTTTCTTGTATACCATATTCACAATTCCTAGCGTATTAAAAATATAAAATAAATATCACTAAACTGCATAATATAAGGTATAAAGCCATACAATCGTGTTTTTACTCACGTCCATTTACCAACTGCTCTTACGGTGAAGGAAAAACATCGTGATGAAATCCACATTCATATAAAATTCGAATTCGGATGATAGTTGATTGTGACTTAACCTAGGATTATAGGCCAGGTTAGCCTTCGGGATGCAGAGGTCAGATGGACGTCGCTCTGTGCAAAAACTTGATTCCACGTCAAATCACCTAAAGTAGCCGACCCCTACATAAAACGGGATAATTTTGGCGCACATTCAATATTTTTGAAGGAACAAACGTAAATTAAGTTGCAGAATAAATTGACATACGTTTAAATATGGCCGCGTTTATACTCGGATTATAAAATAAAAAAAAGTATCTCTTACAATTTTATCTTAAGCAGTGAAATTATTTATTTTATTTTTCCAGTGATAACATTATACCCAACATTCTTAAAGTAGAAATAAACAGAGCAAAAATGACAGTTGCTGCGGGGGCGCACGCAGGACGTCTTTTGGCTGTGGAAATAAAATATTTTTGACTTGACTTTGAAACCATCCTTAATTTGACCACCACTAAAATATTTTGACTTTACTTTGCCGCCATAAATGTTTTTATTTATTACCAAAAGTAGCAAAAGTAAACAGAGCAAAAATGTTTAGCCGTCATGAGTAGCCGTCGCGAGATCCTTGAAAACAAAAGTGGACGGCTGCGAGTGATGCGCTGCGGGTGTGGGACGGATTGTAGCCATCTTGTGTCTAAGTTGTACTACGAAATCGTTTGTGCACCTGTCGGACGAACCTAGAAAAAATTCGCCAGGAAGCCTCAACGGTTCACCATAGAGCAGTTCAGCGGCAGAGCATCTAAGATCATCTTTCAGAGCAGTCCTCATCCCAAGCAGTACGAGAGGTAGAGCCTTAGACCAGGTGTCCTGATGACACATCAGCGCGGCCTTCAGCTGCCTGTGCATCCTTTCTACCATGCCGTTGGCCTGTGGGTGGTAACTGGTTGTGCGGATGCGTTTGCATCCACAGATCGTCATGAGGTGCTGAAATAATTCGGATTCAAATTGCCGGCCCTGATCTGTGGTGATGTTACTCGGCACACCAAACCGGGAGATCCATCCTGCAACTAGGGTATTAGCGACGTCTTCTGCTGTCATCGATGCCATAGGCCATGCTTCTGGCCATCGTGAGTATCTGTCAACAGCAGTGAGACAGTAAGAGAAACCATTCGAGTATGGAAGAGGTCGGATGATGTCCAGGTTGATGTGGCTGAAACGAGCAGATGGACTAGCATACGTTCCTAGCGGCGAAGTGACGTGTCGCGTGACTTTGCTCCGCTGACATGAGACGCACGAGCGCGCCCAGGCGCTGCAATTCTGGCGCATGCGTGGCCAGACATAGCGCTCAGCTACCAGGCGTGCGCTCGCGCGCGCACCAGGGTGGCTGAGGTCGTGCAGACGCTGAAACGCAGGGCGGCGGAACGACTCAGGTAGGTAGGGTCTCGGCTTGCCCGTGGAGGTGTCGCAGATGATGCGGATGTCGGTGGCTGGAATAAGAACAGGTTCCAGCTTAAGTGAGGAGTCAGAACGCAACCTATCTAATTCGTCGTCTGTTGCCTGAGCGAGAGCGAGTGCAGCGTGGTCGTCGCTAAGAGAGATAGTCTCTACGCGCGACATGGCATCCGCTACAATGTTGTCCTGCCCCTTGATGTAGACGACGTCGGTAGTAAATTGGCTTATGAATGACAATTGGTTGAGCTGTGCTGGCGGTAGCTTGTCTCGCCGTTGTACGAAAGCGTATACGAGTGGCTTGTGGTCTGTAAAGATGGTCGCGTGTTGGACCTCCAGAATATGCCTGAAGTGTTGTACACTTTCGTAAACGGCGAGTAGCTCGCGGTAGTATGTAGGCCACTCCATCTGCTTTTTAGTCAGCTTACGACTAAAGTAAGCAAGTGGTTGCCAAGGTTCGTTGTCATTCAAGCGTTGTTGTAAACAAGAGCCAATGTGGGTACCTGACGCATCAGTGAAAAGTCCCAGTTGGGAGTTGGGGTCGGGATGAACCAGCATTGTAGCAGACGACAGGCTCTCCTTGCAGGCGTTGAAGCTCTCCTCGAGTTGCGACGTCCACAGGAAAGGTTTCTTGCCTTTGCCTTGCGTAGCCGTGACAGCATCGATGAGAGGAGCCTGAAATTTTGCAGCATCAGGTAAGAATCTGCGATAAAAATTTATCATGCCCAAAAATCGGCGCATGCCTTCGATTGTTTTTGGAGGGGGAAAATCCATCAAGTCTTTGATGCGGTCTTGAGGTGGGCAGGTGCCTTTGGCGGCCACTTGGTAACCTACGAAAGACACTTCCTCAGCACCGAAGACACATTTGGCCGGGTTAATCACATAGTAGTGGAGGGAATTACGGATCGCTCCCATACTAAACCCATTTTTTTTTTGTGGAGCAATGAGCTTCATCTCATATGTTCCTTGAGTAATTATAAGCATTTCTAGTCCGGGAGACAATAAAAAAGTTCAATCTGGTCGGGGAGGGGGGGGTACAAAGATGGCCGCCGCCCGTCATCTTAAAAAAAGTATGTTTTCGTTCCGGTGGCTACTATGGCAAGATTGGTATCATTTTCGTATAAACTAAAGACGTAGAATTCATTTCTGATATAAGGATTTTAAAATTCCATAGTAATATTACAAATGAAACGTAAAAAGGTGAAAATTTAGGTTGCAGATTTTTGTTTTGAGAGCTAATAACTTTTGTATAGTAACAAAAAAATCCTAATAAAAAATATTATAATAAAGCGTAATTCATGCAGATTTTATAAATATATAGTTTTTGCTACATCTTCATACAAAAAGGTGCTGAAAAAAATTATAACCGCAGTGGTGTATGCGCGCGTACTCATGTCGCATTCGCGGAGGGAATTACGGATTTAACATTATTTTTTTTTGGCGCTATGAATTTCATTTTATATGTTCCTTGAGTAATTCTAAACATTTCTAGTCCGGGAGACAATAAAAAAGTTCAGTCTGGTCGGGTAGGGGGGGGGTACCAAGATGGCCGACACCCGTAATCTTTAAAAAAAATCTTTACTCGTCTTGTTGGCTACTAGGGCAAGATTGGTATCATTTTCGTATAATCCAAAGACGTAAAATTCATTTCTGATATTAGATTTTTAAAATTTCATAGTAATATTATCAAATAAAACGTAAAAAAGGTTCTTAAAAATTTAGGTTGCAGATTTTTGCTTTGAGAGCTCATAACTTTTGTATAGTGACAAAAACATCCAAATAAAAAATACTGTTATAATGCGTAGTTTATGCAGATTTCGAGAATATTCACATGTAATATGTTCTATTGTAAAAATATTGTGAAATAAATAAATTACTGCAACCCAGAAGGGTAACTTTACTTGCGTTAGGCGGAATTTATCTTGCAAAATGGTCGAGTAGGTTCATAATACTCGTGTACCTTATGTTAAAGTGACGATGATGATGATAATGATGATCTCTCCGACCGATTTCGGTCATGGCGACCACCTTGACTCCTAATCAGATCGGCGCTGATGCGCCCGGATGCTATTGTAGCCAATTTTGGCAGTAAACTCCCGTGCACAGTGTGGACACGTGAGTTTGCCACTTACATAATTATAGTTAATGGCGACGGGTGGGCGGGCCTTCAGCTCATCGCGCTTAGCGTCGAGGTCTGCTTTACGCTGTTCTTCAAACTCGCGGTCTTGCCTCTTAACCATCCCGCGCCATTCGGGGCGCTGTACTGCCAGACCCTCCCATTGAGTGGGCTCAATGTTGAATGTGGACTCTGTCTCAGCCCGAGTCCGTAAATTAATCTATGTTTTCAAGAACCTTAGACACGCTGCAGGTAGAAACATTATAAAAGAAGTCTACTTTGCTCTTTGTGAGTCTCTTTTAACTTATTGCATCACTGCTTGGGGTGGAACTCATAAGAAAACCATTCTTGGTCTAGAAAGAGCACAGAGGGCCATTTTAAAAGTCAGCACTTTTCGTCCATTTTATTATCCAACAGCTCAACTACTTATGGAATGTAATGTTTTATCTGTTCGCCAATTATTTATTTTACTAACAGTTACCAAGCAACATACACTAACCAAGTATGATCCTGGACTCCAATCCAATAAAAGAAGATGCGATATTGTCTGCCCTTCCACAAAGCTTCATCGAGCACATTCTCGTCATTTCTTTTGTTTCCTAGGTGGTTTTCTTTATAATCAGTTAAACCGCGAACTAAACTTATATAAGATGAATAAACAATTGTGTAAAAGGACTCTTATTAACTGGTTGAAGGGCAAAACCTATGCTGAAATAGAAAACCTTCTGTTAATAGATGTTTAGTTGTAGTTTAAATAAGTATAGATTGTATTAATAAGTTATTGTATGCAGGAGATTGTTTTTGTTTAAGTAAATTATAATTTTAACTTGCACAGAACATATTTTTTTTTTTTAGACATTACCTGAGATACAAGTAAATATTTTTATATATTTACTTAGTTTAGGTATAATTGATAAATTTATGCACTACTTTATTTTAATATCTGTAAATTTACTATTTGTAAGCACTATTTTATTTTGAAATAAATTATCTTTATCTTTATCTTTATCTTTATCTTTTCAGTGTCGTTTCTGAACATCGTTACATCTGAGGAGTTGTCCGCTATGCTTTCGCTTGCCCTTTTCTAGCTCAGAATAAAAGATGCGCTTCGCCACTCTCTCCTCCGATATCCGGGATACATGACCGCAACAGATATCAGAAATCAGATAGGCCTCAATGCCACCAACATTGGCTCGTCTCAGAACTTCGGTATTGCGCACTCGGTCGGACCATCTGATCTTCATGATGGTGCGAATGCATTTTAGGTGGAAGTGATCCAGAGTGCGTATGTGGTGACGATACACACACCAAGTCTCGGAGGAGTATAGAAGGTTTGGCAGCACAATCGCCATATATACAGAGATTTTTGTGGCTAGCTTTAGGTCGTGCGAGCAGAAAACCTTGGAACACAACTTCTCAAATGCTGCAGCTGCAGCACTGATTCTGCTGTTGATCTCAGCATCAAGGTTACACTTAGATGTTATAGTGTTCCCCAGATAACGAAACTCATAAACCTGTGTCAGCATATCCTCACCAAGCATAATCACCAGTGTCTCGCGACCATGCGAGCCTAAGGACATCACTTCCGTCTTTTTGACACTGTCTTCAGGCCGAATTTACAGCATGATTGGTGAAAAACGGACATAAGCTGTTGCAGGCCGTCTGGGGATTCTGCAAGAAAGCACAAGTCATCAGCATACATGATCTCAGTAATCAATGCATACGAGACTTTAGTGCGCGCCTTAAGTCTAGCCAGGTCAAAAAGACTGCCATCTGATGAAACGGATGCGGACTCCTTGGGAAACAGTATTTAGGACTTCTTTGACTACAACTGCAAAGTATAAGGCGAACAGTGTGGGCGCTAGAACACACCATTGTTTCACGCCACAGGTGACGGGGAAGAAATCAGACTGTTCACCGTCTACGAAGACGCAGCACTGCCAGTCGTCATGAAAATTAAAGAAAATTAAAGTGCACAGAATTATGCCTGTGTGCCGGAAACTGCGCTCATTAAATTAAATTATAATAATGTATAGAAAGTGTTTTACTTGCCATCATCAAATGAATTATTAAGTAAGTAATACTTAAACATAGATAGATACACGAGTATTATGAACCTACTCGACCATTTTGCAAGATAAATTCCACCTAACGCAAGTAAAGTTACCCTTCTGCGCTGCAGTAATTTATTTATTTCACAATATTTTTACAATAGAAAACTATTACATGTGAATATTCTCGAAATCTGCATAAACTACGCATTATTACAGTAAGTACTTTTTATTTGGACATTTTTGTCACTATACAAAAGTTATAAGCTCTCAAAGCAAAAATCTGCAACCTAAATTTTTACCTTTTTTACGTTTTATTGATAATATTACTAAGGAATTTTAAAAACCTAATATCAGAAATGAATTTTACGTCTTTGGATTATACGAAAATGATACCAATCTTGCCCTAGTAGCCAACAAGACGAGTAGAGATTTTTTTTTAAGATGACGGGTGTCGGCCATCTTGGTACCCCCCCCTACCCGACCAGACTGAACTTTTTTATTGTCTCCCGGACTAGAAACGTTTAGAATTACTCAAGGAACATAATAAGATGAAATTCATAGCGCCAAAAAAAAAATAGTTAAATCCGTAATTCCCTCCGCGAATGCGACATGAGTACGCGCGCATACACCACTGCGGTTATAATTTTTTTTAGCATCTTTTTTTATGAAGATGTAGCAAAAACTATATATTTATAAAATCTGCATGAGTTACGCTTTATTCTTATATTTTTATTAGGAGTTTTTTGTTACTATACAAAAGTTATTAGCTCTCAAAGCAAAAATCTGCAACCTAAATTTTCACCTTTTTACGTTTCATTTGTAATATTACTATGGAATTTTAAAATCCTTATGTCAGAAATGAATTCTACGTCTTTAGTTTATACGAAAATGATACCAATCTTGCCATAGTAGCCACCGGAACGAAAAAAGATTTTTTTAAAAGATGACGGGTGGCGGCCATCTTTGTACCCCCCCCCTCCCCGACCAGACTGAACTTTTTTATTGTCTCCCGGACTAGAAATGCTGAGAATTACTCAAGGAACATATAAGATGAAGCTCATTGCTCCACAAAAAAAATTTTAGTTAAATCCGTAATTCCCTCCACTAAACTCCATACTCGTTTAGACGACCAAAAAGGATGCGCAGGTGTTCTGCATGCTCAGCGTGGTTCTTGGAGTAAACGAGTATGTCGTCGATATAAGCAAAACAGAATTCCAGGCCACGTACCACCTCGTCCACGAAGCGCTGAAATGTCTGTCCTGCATTCCTTAGGCCGAATGCCATGTATGGAAATTCGTACAAACCAAATGGGGTTATGATGGCAGTTTTGCAAATGTCAGGTGGATGAACCGGGATCTGTTGGTATGCCTTTACCAGGTCTATAGTACAGAACACTGATGATCCAGCCAAGTTGTGATTGAAATCACCAATGTGTCTGACAGGATATTTGTCCGGTATAGTACGGGAGTTGAGACCTCGGTAATCTCCACAGGGACGCCAGATCAGGTCCTTCTTCGGTGTCATCTGGAGGGGTGAGGCCCATGAGCTCATAGAAGGTCGAGCTGTACCTGACTGTATCATCTCAGTAAACACTTTCTCTGCAGCTCGCAACTTGTCAGGGGCTAGACGGCGAGGGCGGGAAGTCACAGGTGGTCCATCAGCAGTGTTGATGTAATGGACCGTGGAATGTTTGATCTCCCTGTTGATGCCAGGGGGTTTGATCAGATCAGGGAACTGAGCGAGGATCTTGTGGTAAGGTGTGTCCTCAGCAAGACTTACAGTTTTGACACTCACCTGAGCAGAGTTCATGATGGAGCAACTTGATTTCAAGCCGGTCGTACCATCAACTATACTGCTGTGACGACAGTCTGGCAATAGGTGATAGTGTGCCAAGAAGTCTGATCCGATGATGGCTGTCTCCACGTCTGCGACTATAAAATTCCACCTGTAATCGCGCCTCAAGCCTAAATTCAGACAAAGTTGCAATGTGCCATAGGTGTTGATGACAGAACCATTAGCTGCAACAAGATGGTAAGATGTAGCTCGCCGTCTCTCCCTGAGTGCGGTCCTGGGGAAGCAACAAATGTCCGAACCAGTATCAACAAGAAATTTCTTGTTGGTGTACCGGTCGGTAATAAAAAGACGGCGACTGGGTTGAGGGCAGCCAGTAGTCGCCATTACTGACTGCTGCTCTGGTTTCCCGCAGATTGATTGCATGGAGGGATGCATTTGTTAGCCTTAGAACCATACCTGTTGTGGTACCAGCACAAATTCTTGTCCATGGGTCGACGTGAGCTGCTGCGAGCACGGCGTCGGCTGTTGCTGCGGTCGCGGTGCTGTGAGCGTGAGCCATGCAAGCCTCGAGCTTCAGCAGAAGTGAGCGCGGCAACAGCTCTAGTCAGCTCTGCAACCTGCAACTGCAGTGCCTGCAACTCAGATGGGACTGCTGAAACTTTGTTGACTGCTGGGGAGTAAAGCGGTGCATGAGAATTAATTTCCATCAATTTTTCAGCAAGCTCACACAGGTCAGTTATATTTTGCTCTTTTTGAGCTGCTAGAACAATCTGTAATTGCCTGGGAAACCGATTAGTCCAAATTGTTATGAGGAGTTTATCAGGAAATGTAGGTCCGGCCTGAGATCGCAGGTGCCTCATGAACGATGATGGCTTACGATCACCCAATCAATCTTCTTTTTGGCTCTACAAACTGACGATACGCCTTCTCACAAATTTAAAACATTAACATCAAAAATCAGTTATAATCCTAGACGCCCTCAGCCCAAAGTGCCCATTACACTACACAATGGACAGCCTTTGTTTAAACAAGGAACGAGCCATAGGATTTCTTTTACTCTCTGTATAATGTGTTTAATGTATAAAACTAAAATTCTGTACAATAATAGAACAAATTTTAGAATGAAAAATAAGTGTTCCCACCGAACATTCGAACACATTCAGTTCGCTTGTCCTCACCGCTAGGTTAGATTATTTATATTCCTTGCAATGATTGATATTATGGTCGGATGTAAGTTATTGTGTTCGGTAAGCACCTTTTGTTTATCAATACTATTGTGGTATTTCACTGTTTATTACCCTATCTGAAGTCACAAAACATCGACTCGTATAATTTTCATCGCAACCAAGAGACCCTAAAAACACAAAATTACTTGAAAATCTTAGGTGCAGTTTCCCAGATCATGATTAAAGATGTCTTAAGTCACATAATTCATTCATATCAAAAAACTTTTCCAAGGAATTGTTATGATAAAATTTTACTTTTTCATCATTATAGTTTAACGCTTCACACACTCTGCACAGATGGTAAGATTTAGTTTTGAAATATCCATGTTCATTGACGATACCAAAATGTCTTCGCCATTCATGTAGAGACAGGATCTTTGTATCACTTCTAGAAATTTCAGTCATTGCTATTGCTAAGTCCCAAACGTAACGATAATTTTTTACGTGTAAAAAAGAGTTTGGAGGCAAAAGCTTCTCGCAATCTTCTAAAGGAGGGCCCATGATCACAGGTATTGCTCCTTTTGAATATGCATGGTGGAAAACTTTTGCCGTGATGTATTCGCTGCATTTCGAGTTCTCTAGAGCTAAATAGAATAAGTAACTTGCAGGTAGCTTGCAGTCAACGTGGAAGTGACCCGGACATCTGCAAATAACAAACGTAAAAAAGGGTTACCTGTATGATGGCGCTAACGTCACACATTGATCTCAACAGAGGTGGCTAACTTTATCAAGTTAACTTACATAATATATAGAGCTTTGATGCAGTAAATCAAGAATCGTAAATAAGGTGTGTTTGCTTTTTACCCAACATTTCCTAATTTAGAGACGCTACAGAAAAATTGAACTTAGCTTTGGAATGGGATAGTGTGTACCACCCACCTATTATGCCAGCCCAGGCAATTTCATCCTAGTTTTCCTGCAGATAGGCCACTTGAACACGCATGACTAGACTGCTGACTTACTAACCTGTCTATATCATCGGAGTCAGTCTGTATATAACTGTAAACAGCTGCATACTGGACTTCGAAAATCTTAGCTAACTATTTATGTTATTCAGATTAAGTGCACGCTAGTCTCATAGCAAAATTTTACTCTTATGTAAAATTTCATTTATTAGAAAATACTTTCTTACATTTTCTTATTCTGCGGGATATCGGAACACTGTCCAAAGACATCGACTTGTATATAGTCATCTAGTTCATGAATGAAACGCATCCTGCCCTCGAGACAGTTGGATATCAGCACCATGGTTCGGCTATCTAGAATCTTGTCCTTCCAATATGGCACCAGTTTCTGAAGCATGTCTTTCGGGTTGGGGAGGTCCATCGTTATTGGTTGTTGAAGTGGAATAGTTCTGCCGTATGGCACTGGTACGTCAGAGTCACTTCTGAAAAGTGATTATTCTAACTGCTTATGGAATGTTTTGGAGATTAAAACATTCCATAAGCATGCTTAGGCTTAAAACATTTAACATTGAAAGGATTCTTTCTATAACTATAATTGGTTCTCCGTTTGTTTGTGCAACTAAGTGTATTCTTATCTTTTCTTAATTAATGTAACTTTTGTTAAAATAGATTAACAAATATGCATAAGTGGATCAAAAAACACGCAAAACATTTGCATTTAATTCAATATTTCAAAAAATGTATATTTTTTTATAAATGTACATACATTAATAAATCACGCCTATATCCCTGGCGGGGTAGGCAGAGCGTTGACGACCGTAATATTACGGTCGTTATCGCCACGTCTGACAAATGTTTGAGGTCCGGTTCAGATAAGTCGTGTTTTGCTTTAGTGACAGGTTGTCAGCCTGTCGCCTAAAATTGCAATACCCTCAAAGCCCTCGTGTTCCTTAGTCGGTTTCTACGACACCCACGGGAAAAAAATGGGGTGAAGCTATTCTAAGGCGGCATCACACGGTCGGGAGTATCTTACAAATTTTCTTTTGAACACATTTGTATATAAGTAAAAATAGCTACTCAAATATTCTTTAGAACAGTATCTCGATATCAATAAACTCAACAAAAAAATTACAAAGGATTGCAAGAAGGTACATTTATAGTACTAAATAAACATAATATTTTCTTTAAGAACCTTCTTATTGGACGCTTTGAGAGTATTTTTAGACGTGTCAATCTCTTTCAGCGCTTTTTCACCTACCTGTATGTCATAGTCCAGTTGAAGACATTGTTTGTATCAGCCCAAGTGAGGTTAGATTTATATCCTGATAAAAATGTGTACAAAGGAGATTCGTCACTGAGGAAGATCCATCGTTGTTTTGTATTCCTTTTCTTCACTTCAGGCATCATCTTCCTCTGCATGCAAATTATAACAGCATCTGCTGAATCTACTTGCGACACATCATCAGTGAAGTTGCAGTTTTTCACGCTGCAACCGTCCAAAATTCGAGATCTACGGCAATGTGAAAGAAATGTCTATTATGAATACCATTTTCATTCCAATAATGGAGTGTTGTAATGTGTTATATGATTTAAAGATAAAAAGATTGTCAATGGAAATAAAAGGGTTAATTCGAGAGTGAGTCAACCAATGAATATCAGAAAAAAGTGCCAGACCCCATAAACAAAATTAATGGATGGCTATTGGAGTAATTTAAGTACTTACTTATAATGAGGAAAGATTGATAATACGTTGTACTTGCACTTGCACTTGGTCCTAGTTAATGATAAAAATATTTTGTCTTACTGTTCTTTTGGACTATAATTGTTAACATGTCTTCTCTTCTGCCAGGGCCTGTATTTCCAATACAACACTAAGAAGGTTCTGTTCACCAGGTGTCCACGTGTAAACTCCCGGTAGTCAGCGTTCTTGAACAAGATTGAACCTAAATTTGAGGTAGTCCAATTCTGAAATAATAACTCGTGCTTATAAATAGAGAAAAAAAATCTAAAAATATTTTTAAGGTAAATATAGAGGTATAAACTGAACAACAAAATAATGTCTTTTCATTGGCATTTTGACCTGGCCAGTTTTTAGATATTTTTTTTCACATTTCGAACTGTATTTTGTTTGGGGCAAGTTGTCCACTTTATGTGATATTTTTCAACCCTGGAACTACTTTCACTTGTACCAATAAAATATAAGAAGGCAAAGGTTTCATATATAAGAAAAAGGAGAAGAATGTAGGTATAATTAGGTAATTAGGTTCACAATCAACCTTCTATTACATTTTGATATATTTTTCTTGTTAGTTGAGTTGTCTAAATAGTTCAAAACCCAAAATCTTAAATGTCAAAGAGAATACATTTATTAATTATGTAAAAAAAAGTTAAGATAAATCTTAGTTCAACAAGCATGAGTAAACTCAGTATACATGTACCTTGCGTTTGTCGTAATATTTTCTCATTATTCTTTCATGCATTTTCACTTCATTTCCAAAATCTTCTAAATCACCGTTACCACAATTTTTTTCTTGTATACCATATTCACAATTCCTAGCGTATTAAAAATATAAAATAAATATCACTAAACTGCATAATATAAGGTATAAAGCCTTACAATCGTGTTTTTACTCACGTCCATTTACCAACTGCTCTTACGGTGAAGGAAAAACATCGTGATGAAATCCACATTCAAATAATATTCGAATTCGGATGATAGTTGATTGTGACTTAACCTAGGATTATAGGCCAGGTTAGCCTTCGGGATGCAGAGGTCAGATGGACGTCGCTCTGTGCAAAAACTTGATTCCACGTCAAATCACCTAAAGTAGCCGACCCCTACATAAAACGGGATAATTTTGGCGCACATTCAATATTTTTGAAGGAACAAACGTAAATTAAGTTGCAGAATAAATTGACATACGTTTAAATATGGCCGCGTTTATACTCGGATTATAAAATAAAAAAAAGTATCTCTTACAATTTTATCTTAAGCAGTGAAATTATTTATTTTATTTATCCAGTGATAACATTATACCCAACATTCTTAAAGTAGAAATAAACAGCAAAAATGACAGTTGCTGCGGGGGCGCACGCAGGACGTCTTTTTGCTGTGGAAATAAAATATTTTTGACTTGACTTTGAAACCATCCTTTATTTGACCACCACTAAAATATTTCGACTTTGCCACCATAAACAGTTTTTATTTATTACAAAAATTGCTGTAATTTTTTTATTTTAATTCTACATTTGCTATCTAGGTATAATAAATGTATGCCGTCATACCATACATTCTAATTTTCATGCAAAATACCGTTTTAGATCGTTTTAAAAGGTAGCTTATTTGACCTGCCTGTCCACATCCCTATTCAACACAACTTTATCTCACATCAGAATTTCTGTGCTTCATTTTTCGAAACTACAGGCTACAATTCTACAGGTGGAATTCGACGTACATTGCGTAGCGGGTCAAGAATTCTGGTTTTATAATGTCCCACCGGCTACGCAATGTACATCGATTTTAATTAGTAGAATAATAATTGTAGTCAGTAGTTTCATTGCATATGCCACTGGTCGTTCGCAAAACTTTTTATAGAATACAATGACATATTTTCTAACCGGCCAGTACAATAGCGCTCTTGCGCTGGCTGATGCGCGCGCGAAACCTCAAACGAGGGTTGGTTTAAAGCCTCCTCCGCCACATCCCGATACAATAATATATTTTTTTTTGGGGAAATCACGCCACAAAAAAAATATATTTTTTTTCACGCAGTGTATTTATTATCCGTTTTCACCTTATGGTTTTCACAAATACCAAAAGCACGTAAAGCAAAACGGCCGTAACAGGTAACATAATAAAAAAACGCTCAATGTTCTGATGGAAATATGGACGCAGTGAATAGGTATTGTTCATTGAAGTGACAGTTATGTACTAAATACTCTTTTGCTACGCTTTGTTCACGCCATGTGTTTTGAGAATGTGTCATTAGATATCTCAAGTACCCGGAGCTCGTGGTTCCTGAAATCGTAACTTCCAATGTCAACAACAACTGGAGCTCAATTTCAGAACTGATCGTTTTCGGTTCCGTGCACGAAAGTGTAAAACGACTGGTCTAACCGCACGTTTTTTTTCTTTACTTTATGTTTACTTTACGCCTGCCAAGCGTGGTGAGTATGGCGATACCCCCCAATTGGCGGAGGCCCATGTCCAGCAGTGGACTGTTGTGGCTGTAGAAGTAATAGTTTTCACTATTGGCCTGTCTGCAATGCTTCCTACATTAGGTGACTCTACATGGTGCGCATATTAATGCAGCTAATTAGGACACAAATCCTTTACAAGAGTATTTTTACATGTCATGTCGTCAAATTACACGTAACGTGTTAAATCATCTGTTACTTAATCGTTTAAGTAACTTTGTCAAAAGGGACAGCTGATTAAAAACACAGCTAAAAGTTCCTGACAGATAAACATAACACACTTAGTTGTAGGATTTACTGATTTTAAAAATGTAGGCGTTATCAAATATAAGGTGGAAAAATATTAGCTGCAAATACTTTAGGGGCTTTACAGCAAATTTTTTTACACCATGTGGTTATACTCCTAAAACGTCTGCAGCTTATAATACACTTCCCACCAGTGAAATAGAGACACTTTCGTTTATCCTATGAAAACCAGTATGTTTTCGAAATAATTATCGAATTTAGGACATTTTCGTTAAAATTTTATAAACCTCATTTTACTCACACGATATGTGTCATAAACACTTTGGTTTTTTGTATGAGAAGTATATTTTAGTTTTGACCATTTGAAACCTAAGCAAGTTTATAAAATTTTAAATAGGAGGGGTCATAAGTGGTTTTAGCAATAAAAAGTACAAATAAAAATGTCTTATCTTTAATAGGTAACACAACACTCCGCAGTAAATTACAATGACTACTTTAAAAAAAAAACTAATACAAATACAAGCATAAGTGATTGATTGATAACCCACTTCAACCTTATAATATAGCAAAATCTCTTCACTAGGAATCTAGCTGTTACTGCTTTGAATTAAAGGCGGTTTTAATTCAAAGTATATGCTATGCCAAAAGAAAACATATTTTTCGCAATCTTGTTTTACGTGACAAGTGAAGTAAGCTGTATCATCTGATCATCAGGATTTACTTTTTGGCTTTACAAACTGACGATACGCCTTCTCACAAATTTAAAACATTAACATCAAAAATCTGTTATAATCCTAGACGCCCTCAGCTCAAAGTGCCCATTACACTACACTATGGACAGCCTTTGTTTAAACAAGGAACGAGCCATAGGATTTCTTTTACTCTCTGTATAATGTGTTTAATGTATAAATCTAAAATTCTGTACAACAAGTGAGTGTAGAGTGAAAAATAAGTGTTCTCACCGAACATTCGAACACATTCAGTTCGCTTGTCCTCACCGCTAGGTTAGATTATTTATATTCCTTGCAATGATTAATATTATGGTCGGATGTAAGTAATTGTGTTCGGTAAGCACCTTTTATTTATCAATACTATTGTGGTATTTCACTGTTTATTACCCTATCTGAAGTCACAAAACATCGACTCGTATAATTTTCATCGCAACCAAGAGACCCTAAAAACACAAAATAACTTGAAAATCTTAGGTGCAGTTTCCCAGATCATGATTAAAGATGTCTTAAGTCACATAATTCATTCATATCAAAAAACTCTTCCAAGGAATTGTTATGATAAAATTTTACTTTTTCATCATTATAGTTTAACGCTTCACACACTCTGCACAGATGGTAAGATTTAGTTTTGAAATATCCGTGTTCATTGACGATACGAAAATGTCTTCGCCATGCATGTAGAGACAGGATCTTTGTATCACTTCTAGAAATTTCAGTCATTGCTATTGCTAAGTCCTCAACGTAACGATAATTTTTTACGTGTAGAAAAGAGTTAGGTGGCAAAAGCTTCTCGCAATCTTCTAAAGAAGGGCCCATGATCACAGGTATTGCTCCTTTAGAATACGCATGGTGGAAAACTTTTTCCGTTATGTATTCGCTGCATTTCGAGTTCTCTAGAGCTAAATAGAATAAGTAACTTGCAGGTAGCTTGCAGTCAACGTGGAAGTGACCCGGACATCTGCAAATAACAATCGTAAAAAAGGGTTACCTGTATGATGGCGCTAACGTCACACATTGATCTCAACAGAGGTGGCTAACTTTATCAAGTTAGATTACATAATATATCGAGCTTTGATGCAGTACATCAAGAATCGTAAACAAAGTGTGTTTGCTGTTTACCCAACATTTCCTAATTTAGAGACGTTACAGAAAAACTGAACTTAGTTTTGGAATAGGATAGTGTGTACCACCCACCTATTTTGCCAGCCCGGGCAATTTCATCCTAGTTTTCCTGCAGATAGGCCACTTGAACACGCATGACTAAACTAGACTGCTGACTTACTAACCTGTCTATATCATCGGAGTCAGTCTGTATATAACTGTAAACAGCTGCATACTGGACTTCGAAAATCTTAGTTAACTATTTAGGTTATTCAGATTAAGTGCACGCTAGTCTCATAGCAAAGTTTTACTCTTATGTAAAATTTCATTTATTAAAAAATACTTTCTTACTTTTTCTTATTCTGCGGGATACCGGAACAATGTCCAAAGACATCGACTTGTATATAATCATCTAGTTCATGGATGAAGCGCATCCTGCCCTCGGCACAGTTGGACATCAGCACCATGGTTCGGCTGTCTAGAATCTTGTCCTTCCAATATGGCACCAGTTTCTGAAGCATGTCTTTCGGGTTGGGGAGGTCCATCGTTATTGGTTGTTGAAGTGGAATAGTTCTACCGTATGGCACTGGTACGTCAGAGTCACTTCTGAAAAATGATTATTCTAACTGCTTATGGAATGTTTTGGAGAGTCATTTTACATTGAAAGGATTCTTTCTATAACTAAAATTTGTTCTATGTTGTTTATGCAACTAAGTGTATTCTTATCATTTCTTAATTAATGTAACTTTTGTTAAAATAGTTTAACAAATATGCATAAGTTGATCAAAACACGCAAAACACTTGTATTTAATTCAATATTTCAAAAATATGTACTATTTTTTTTTAAATGTACCTACATACATACATAAATCACGCCTTTATCCCTGGCGGGGTAGGCAGAGCGTTGAAGACCGTAATATCACGGTCGTTATCGCCACGCTTGACAAATGTTTGAGGTTCAGTTCAGATAAGTCGTGTTTCGCTATAGTGACAGGTGGTCAGCCTGTCGCCTAAAATTGCAATACCCTCAAAGCCCTCGTGTCCCTTAGTCGGTTTCTACGACACCCACGGGAAAAAAATGGGGTGAAGCTATTCTAAGCCGACATCACACGGTCGGGAATGTCTTGCAACTTTTCTTTTGAACACATTTCTATATATATATAAATAGCTACTCAAATATTCTTTAGAACAGTATCTCGTTATCAATAAACCCAACAAAAGTTTTACAAAGGATTGCAAGAAGGTAGATTTACAATACTAAATAAACATAATATTTTCTTTAAGAACCCTATTAGTGGAAGCTCTGAGAGTAATTTTAGACGTGACAATCTCTTTCAGCTCTTTTTCACCTACCTGTATGTCATAGTCCAGTTGAAGACATTATTCATATCAGCCCAAGTGAGGTTAGATTTATGTCCCAATGAAAATGTGTTTACAGGAGATTCGTCACTGAGGAAGATCCATCGTTGTTTTGTATTCCTTTTCTTCACTTCAGGCATCATCTTCCTCTGCATGTGAATTATAACAGCATCTGCTGAATCTATTTGCCTCACATTATCAGTGAAGTTGCAGTTTTTCACGCTGCATCCGTCCAAAATTCGAGATCTACGGCAATGTGAAAGAAATGTTTACTATGGATACCATTTTTAAAACACTCCATTATTGAAATGGAGTGTTATAATATGTGTACTGATGTGCCGTTCCCGGTAAGTTTCCCCAGCGTGGGAATATTCCCAGTAGCGTTCCCGGGCACATTCCCAAAAGTGGAAATATTTGGGAAAGTTGCTCAAAAATGTTGTTGAAAGAAATAATATTTTGTTAAATTTATTACTTTTGCCTTCAAAACAAGTCTACTATATAAACACAGTTAATAATTAACGCGATTTATAAATTCCCAAAGTTACTGGAAACTTACCGGGAATATTCCCATTTATTTTCCCAGGAATATTACGGGTAATGTTAAAATATTTTTTTAATTCTTTGATTTTAATATTTCTAATGGGTAACTACCTAGTATTGAATAAAAAATGAAAAGAAAAATAAAAATCAATGTAAAAGGAATTATTTTAGTTTAATAATCTATACATATAATAAAATTATAACAACCTAATGTCTGTAAATTAAAGATATTAGAGAAAAACTAAGATAGGGGATCTTCATACAACCAATAGAAGCCAAAAAATTGATTCAAAAAATTTTTGTCTGTCTGTCTGTTTGTTGTCCGCTTTTCACGCAAAAAGTACTGGACGGATTTTGACGGTTTTTTTTTTGTTATATAGATAGGTATTATAGTCTGTAAGTTTAGGTACTTATCTTTTTGTAAATAAACATTGTATGAAAGTGACACTTCTGAACTGTCAGTTTCATACAGAATTTGTTTACAAAAAGATAAGTACCTAAACTTACAGACTATAGTCCTCGCCAACTCATATAGGCTATTTTTTTTATGTATTTGCTTTCTAACGGGGTAAAAGGGTGGGGGGGATAAGTTTGTATGAAACTCCGCTAGTTTTAAAGCTAATTCGATTAAAATGTATATATGGCTATTTGGTTACAATTTAAAAATGACGCATTAAGGATCTGCCTTAAAGGAGGTGAAAAAGGGGGGGTAAGTTCCTATGAAACTCCATCCGTTTTGAAGCTAAATCGATTAAAATTGAAGCTGTTTACGTGAATACTAAGCTTTTCTACCCTTCGTTTTGTGACGGTTACCTGTTTAAAGAACCATAATAGTCCTAATCCTAATAATATTATAAAGGCGGATGTTTGTGTGTGTGTGTGTGTGTGTGTTTGTTAGGACTTGGCGCTGAAACAGCTGAAACGATTCAAATGATACTTTGTACATACAAAGATGAGAAAATGCCCAGATAAGGACATACATAGACTACTCTTTACCGCGGTAAAATGTCTCATTCCCACGGGAACACGCATTTTCCAATATTTTTGAAATGACGGCGCCAATGAGCCAATTCGCGTTTTAGGTAACAATTTTTTTTTTAACAGTGATATCTGCTGCTTGAGACATTTGACTTACTCAATTGAGTAGCTGCACCAAGATTCAAGTTTAAGTCGCAATACACAATCCATATAAAATATGTTTGACAAACAAGATGTTGAATAAAAACCTTTTACATATAAATATGACATCCCAGTTAAGATGTTTTAACAAGATCATCAAAAATTTATACACGTAATATTTTGACAACCAGCCTCACAATACATACTTACTCCATATAAAATGTGTTTGAACAAAATGTTGAGTTAATTCATTTTTCAAAGATATTAAAACATTTTGCATATAAATATGACATGCAAGTTAAGATGTTTTAACACGATCTATCCAAAATTGAGACACGTAATATTTTGAAAACCAGGGAGCCATTTCCGGTCACTAAGTAAAATACTTGACGAAAATGTATTATGAACAGGAATGAGGTTATTCTATGGTTTATGAGCGGATTTTTCTAACGTTGTCCGCTGAAAATTTGCGGGTCCCACGTGTTCAGATTTATTTAGCTGCGACCGGCGACACGGGGGTTTAAAGAAGCTTACCCAGCGTCGACATGGGGGGTTGAGGGGAAAAAGAGAGAAAAAGAGAAAGCAAACATTTGATTGCAAAACGACACCAGCTGCAACCCGCGACACAGGGATTTACGGAAGCTTACCCGGTGCCGACACGGGGGTTGAGTGTGGCTTGGCCCCCTCAGAGAAAAAGTGAAACCAGCAGCTAGCATCGACGGAATATAAAAATAATAGGAATCCTAGGAAAGGTCCAATAAATTTCACCTGTTGTGGAAGTGTTATAATTTTTGACCTGTTTTATTTTCCAAGCCATCGTCAAAATGTAACAAGCGCCACAATGACAAGGATTTTTTTCGTACCGACGTTTCTATTTAAATCATTTTATTTATTTTATTCGTTTGGTGAATCTCATTTTTTACCAATAGAGTATTACTTTATTTATTAGAAGTTTCACTAAGTCGCGGGTGAAACCGCGGGGCGGGCACCTAGTGATATAAATAGAGTGTTGAATGTGTACTTAAAGACATAGAAATGATGTCTTATTTCAAAGTTAAAACAAAACAATCATACGCCGAGGGTCGTGGGTTCGATCCCCACCGGACACAAATATTTGTTAAGTCAATTTTCAAATATTTGTGTTAAGTCTGGGTGTTTTCTATGTATTGATATGTATTTATTTACAAAAAAAAAAGTATATATGTATTAGTATCAGCTATCTAGTTCCCATAGTACAAGCTTTGCTTAGTTTGGGGCTAGATGGCGCTGTGTGAATAGTCCAGGATATTTATTTATTTATTATTTATTTATACATACTGAATGTTCCCGCTAAGGGAATATTCCCGGGCACATTGGAAAAATACTGGGAATATTCCCGGTAGTAAAATACTGGAAATAGGAATATTCCCCACGGCACATCACTAAATATGTGTTATTATGATATGAAGATAAAAAGATTATCAATGGAAATAAAAAAGGTTAATTTAAGAGTGAGTCAACCAATGAATATCAGAAAAAAATGCCCGACCCCTCATAAAAAATTAATGGATGGCTATTGGATTAATTCAAGTACTTATAATAAGGAGCGATTAATAATACGTTGTACCTTCACTTGGTACTAGCTAATGATAAAAATATTTTTTCTTACTGTTTTTTTGGACTATATTTGTTAACATGTCTTCTCTTCTGCCAGGGCCAGTACCTCCAATACAAGACTAAGAAGGTTTTGTTCACCAGGTGTCCACGTGTAAACTCCTGGTAGTCAGCGTTCTTGAACAAGATTGAACCTAAGTTTGAGGTAGTCCAGTTCTGAAATAATAACTCGTGCTTATAAATGTAGAAAAAAATCTGAAAATATTTTTAAGGTAAATATAACAGGTATTAACTTAACAACTTTTCCGAGGACGAAATATGAAAAAAAAATTGTCTTTTCATTGCCATTTTGACTTGGCTGGCCAAAACAATTTACATGAGATTTTCAGTTTTATTTCACTTTTTGACCTGCATTTTGATTGGGGCAAGTTGTCCACTTTATGTGATATTTTTCAACCCTGGACTACTTTCACTTGTACTTATAAAATATTAGAAGGCAAAGAGATATATAAAAGAAGAAGAAAAAGAAGAATGTAGGTATAATTAGGAAATTAGGTTCACAATCAACCTTCCATTACATTTTGATATATTTTTCTTGTTAGTTAGTTAGTTTCTAAATAGTTTAAAACCCAAAATCTTAAATGTCAAAGTGAATACATTTGTTAATTATGTAGAAAAAAGTTAAGACAAAATCATAGTTTAACAAGAATGAATAAACTCACTATACATGTATCTACCTTGCGTTTGTCGTAATATTTTCTCATTATTCTTTCATGCATTTTCACTTCATTTCCAAAATCTTCTAAATCACCGATACCACTATATTTTTCTGGTACACCATATTCACAATTCCTAGCGTATTAGAAATATGAAACAAAAATCACTAAACTGCATAATATAAGGTATAAAGCCTTACAATCGTGAGACCAGGGTTCGATCCCCGCCATGTATTAATGTGTTTTTTACTCACGTCCATTTAACAACTGCTCTTACGGTGAAGGAAAAATTTCTATTCAAATTAAATTCTAATTCAGATGATAGTTGATTGTGACTTAACCTAGGATTAAGGCCAGGTTAGCCTTCGGGTTGCAGAGGTCAGATGGACGTCGCTCTGTGCAAAAACTTGATTCCATGTCAAATCACCTAAAGTAGCCGACCCCTACATAAAACGGAATAATTTTGGCGCACATTCAGTATTATGGAAGGAACAAACGTAAATTAAGTTGCAGAATAAATTGACATACGTTTAAATAGTGCCGCGTTATAAAATAAAAAAAGTTTCGCTTACAATTTTCTCTTAAGCAGTGAAATTATTTATTTTATTTACCCAGTGATAATATTATACTCAACATTCTTAAAGTAGAAATAAACAGAGCAAAAATGACATTTGCTGCGGCGGCGCACGCAGGACGTCTTTTGGCTGTGGAAATAAAATATTTTTGACTTGACTTTGAAACCATCCTTAATTTGACCACCACTAAAATATTTTGACTTTACTTTGCCGCCATAAATGTTTTTTTTTATTATCAAAAGATGCTGTAATTTTTTTATTTTAATTCTACATTTGCTATTTAGGTATAATAAATGTATGCCGTCATACCATACATTCTAATTTTCATGCAAAATACCGTTTTAGATTGTTTAAAAAAGTAGCTTATTTGACCTGCCTGTCCACATCCCTATTCAACACAACTTTATCTCACATCAGAATTTCTGTGCCTCATTTTTCGAAACTACAGGCTACAATTCTACAGGTGAAATTCGATGTACATTGTGTAGCGGGTCAAAAATTCTGGTTTTTTAATGTCCCACCGGCGACGCAATGTACATCGAATTTTACTTGTAGAATAATAATTATAGTCTGTTGTTTCATTGCATATGCCACTGGTCGTTCGCAAAACTTTTTATAGAATACAATGACATATTTTCTAACCGGCCAGTACAATAGCGCTCTTGCGCTGGCTAATGCGCGCGCGAAACCTCAAACGAGGGTTGGTTTAAAACCTCCTCCGCCACATCCCGATACAATAATATATATATTTTTTTTGGGAAATCACGCCACAAAAATTTTATAATTTTTTCACGCAGTGTATTTATTATCCATTTTCACCTTATGGTTTTCACAAATACCAAAAGCACGTAAAGCAAAACGGCCGTAACAGGTAACATAATAAAAAAAACGCTCAATGTTCTGATGGAAATATGGACGCAGTGAATAGGTATTGCTCATTGAAGTGACAGTTATGTACTAAATACTCTTTTGCTACGCTTTGTTCACGCCATGTGTTTTGAGAATGTGTCATTAGATATCTCAAGTACCCGGAGTTCGTGGTTCCTGAAATCGTAACTTCCAAAGTCAACAACAACTGGAGCTCAATTTCAGAACTGATCGTTTTCGGTTCCGTGCACGAAAGTGTAAAACGACTGGTCTAACCGCACGTTTTTTTTTCTTTTACTTTATGTTTACTTGACGCATGCCAAGCGTGGTGAGTATGGCGATACCCCCCAATTGGGGAAGGCCCATGTCCAGCAGTGGACTGTTGTGGCTGTAGAAGTAATAGTTTTCACTATTGGCCTGTCTGCAATGCTTCCTACATTAGGTGACTCTACATGGTGCGCATATTAATGCAGCTAATTAGGACACAAATCCTTTCCAGGAGTATTTTTACATGTCATGTCGTCATATCACACGTAACGTGCTAAGTCATCGGTCACTTAATGGTTTAAGTAACTTTGTCAAAAGGGACAGCTGATTAAAAACACAGCTAAAAGTTCCTGACAGATAAACATAACACACTTAGTTGTAGGATTTACTGATTTTAAAAATGTAGGCGTTATCAAATATAAGGTGGAAAAATATTAGCTGCAAATACTTTAGGGGCTTTACAGCATTTTTTTTTACACCACGTAGTTATAAACCTAAAACGTCTGCAGCCATATAATACACTTCCCACCAGTGAAATAGAGACACTTTCGTTTATCCTATGAAAACCAATATGTTTTCGAAATAATTATCGAATTTAGGACATTTTCGTTAAGATTTTTATAAACCTCATTTTACTCACACGATATGTGTCATAAACACTTCGGTTTTTTGTATGAGAAGTATATTTTAGTTTTGACCATTGAGCACCTAAGCAAGTTTATAAAATTTTAAATAGGAACGGTTATAGGTGGTTTTAGCAATAAAAAGTACAAATAACAATGTCTAATCTTTAATAGGTAACACAACACTCCACAATAAATTACTATGACTACTTTTAAAATAAATAAAACTAATACAAATACAAGCACAAATACAAGATTGATTGATAACCCATTTCAACCTTATAATATAGCAAAATCTCTTCACTAGGAATCTAGCTGTTACAGCTTTGTATTAAAGGCGGTTTTTATTCAAAGTATATGCTATGCCAAAAGAAAACATAATTTTCGCAATCTTGTTTTACGTGACAAGTGAAGTAAGCTGTATCGTCTGATCATCAGGATTTACTTTTTGGCTTTACAAACTGACGATACGCCTTCTCACAAATTTAAAACATTAACATCAAAAATCAGTTATAATCCTAGACGCCCTCAGCCCAAAGTGCCCATTACACTACACAATGGACAGCCTTTGTTTAAACAAGGAACGAGCCATAGGATTTCTTTTACTCTCTGTATAATGTGTTTAATGTATAAAACTAAAATTCTGTACAATAATAGAACAAATTTTAGAATGAAAAATAAGTGTTCTCACCGAACATTCGAACACATTCAGTTCGCTTGTCCTCACCGCTAGGTTAGATTATTTATATTCCTTGCAATTATTGATATGGTCGGATGTAAGTAATTGTGTTCGGTAAGCTAAGCACCTTTTATTTATCAATACTATTGTGGTATTTCACTGTTTATTACCCTATCTGAAGTCACAAAACATCGACTCGTATAATTTTCATCGCAGCCAAGAGACCCTAAAAACACAAAATAACTTGAAAATCTTAGGTGCAGTTTCCCTGATCATGATTAAAGATCTCTTATGTCACATAATTCATTCTTATCAAAAAACTCTTCCAAGGAATTGTTATGATAAAATTTTACTTTTTCATCATTATAGTTTAACGCTTCACACACTCTGCACATATGGTAAGATTTAGTTTTGAAATATCCATGTTCATTGACGATACCAAAATGTCTTCGCCATTCATGAAGAGACAGGATCTTTGTATCACTTCTAGAAATTTCAGTCATTGCTATTGCTAAGTCCCAAACGTAACGATAATTTTTTACGTGTAGAAAAGAGTTAGGTGGCAAAAGCTTCTCGCAATCTTCTAAAGGAGGGCCCATGATCACAGGTATTGCTCCTTTAGAATACGCATGGTGGAAAACTTTTTCCGTGATGTATTCGCTGCATTTCGAGTTCTCTAGAGCTAAATAGAATAAGTAACTTGCAGATAGCTTGCAGTCAACGTGGTAGTGACCCGAACATCTGCAAATAACAAACGTAAAAAAGAGTTACCTGTATGATGGCGCTAACGTCACACATTGATCTCAACGGAGGTGGCTAACTTTATCAAGTTAGATTACATAATATATAGAGCTTTGATGCAACACATCAAAAGTCGTAAATAAGGTGTGTTTGCTTTTTACCCAACATTTCCTAATTAAGAGACGTTACAGAAAAACTGAACTTAGCTTTGGAATGGGATAGTGTGTACCACCCACCTATTCTGCCAGCCCGGGCAATTTCATCCTAGTTTTCCTGCAGATAGGCCACTTGAACACGCATGACTAGACTGCTGACCTACTAACCTGTCTATATCATCGTAGTCAGTCTGTATATAACTGTAAACAGCTGCATACTGGACTTCGAAAATCTTAGCTAACTATTTATGTTATTCAGATTAAGTGCACGCTAGTCTCATAGCAAAGTTTTACTCTTATGTAAAATTTCATTTATTAAAAAAATACTTTCTTACATTTTTTTATTCTGCGGGATATCGGAACACTGTCCAAAGACATCGACTTGTATATAGTCATCTAGTTCATGAATGAAGCGCATCCTGCCCTCGAGACAGTTGGACATCAGCACCATGGTTCGGCTATCTAGAATCTTGTCCTTCCAATATGGCACCAGTTTCTGAAGCATGTCTTTCGGGTTGGGGAGGTCCATCGTTATTGGTTGTTGAAGTGGAATAGTTCTGCCGTATGGCACTGGTACGTCAGAGTCACTTCTGAAAAGTGATTATTCTAACTGCTTATGGAATGTTTTGGAGATTAAAACATGCTTAGGCTTAAAACATTTAACATGGAAAGGATTCTTTCTATAACTATAGTTTGTTCTCCGTTTGTTTATGCAACTAAGTGTATTCTTATCTTTTCTTAATTAATGCAACTTTTGTATAAATAGTTTAACAAATATGCATAAGTGGATCAAAAAACACGCAAAACATTTGTATTTAATTCAATATTTCAAAAAATGAATAATTTTTATAAATGTGCATACATACATAATTCACGCCTATATCCCTGGTGGGGTAGGCAGAGCGTTGACGACCGTAATATCACGGTCGTTATCGCCACGTCTGACAAATGTTTGAGGTCCGGTTCAGATAAGTCGTGTTTTGCTATAGTGACAGGTTGTCAGCCTGTCGCCTAAAATTGCAAAACTCTCAAAGCCCTTGTGTCCCTTAGTCGGTTTCTACAACACCCACGGGACAAAAATGGGGTGAAGCTATTCTAAGCCGGCATCACACGGTCGGGAGTGTCTTGCAACTTTTCTTTTGAACACATTTGTATATAAGTAAAAATAGCTACTCAAATATTCTTTAGAACAGTATCTCGATATCAATAAACTCAACAAAAGTTTTACAAAGGATTGCAAGAAGGTTCATTTATAGTACTAAATAACCATAATATTTTCTTTAAGAACCCTCTTAGTGAAGGCTTTGAGAGTATTTTTAGACGTGACCATCTCTTTGAGCTCTTTTTCACCTACCTGTATGTCATAGTCCAGTTGAAGACATTGTTTATATCAGCCCAAGTGAGGTTAGATTTATATCCTGATAAAAATGTGTACACAGGAGATTCGTCACTGAGGAAGATCCATCGTTGTTTTGTATTCCTTTTCTTAACTTCAGGCATCATCCTCCACTGCATGCGAAATATAACAGCATCTACTGAATCTATTTGCCTCACATCATCAGTGAAGTTGCAGTTTTTCACGCTGCAGCCGTCCAAAATTCGAGATCTACGGCAATGTGAAAGAAATGTCTATTATGAATACCATTTTTAAAACACTCCATTATTGAAATGGAGTGTTGTAATGTTTTATATGATTTGAAGATAAAAAGATTGTCAATTGAAATAAAAAAGGTTAATTCAAGAGTGAGTCAACCAATGAATATCAGAAAAAAGTGCCAGACCCCGTAAACAAAGTTAATGGATGGCTATTGGAGTAATTTAAGTACTTATAATCAGGAGAGATTGATAATACGTTGTACTTGCACTTGCACTTGGTACTAGTTAAAGATAAAAGTATTTTATCTTACTGATCTTTTGGACTATAATTGTTAGCATGTCTTCTCTTCTGCCTGGGCCTGTATTTCCAATACAAAACTAGGAAGGTTTTGTTCACCAGGTGTCCACGTGTAAACTCCCGGTAGTCAGCGTTCTTGAACAAGATTGAACCTAAATTTGAGGTAGTCCAATTCTGAAATAATAACTCGTGCTTATAAATAGAGAAAAAAAATCTAAAAATATTTTTAAGGTAAACATAGAGGTATAAACTGAACAACAAAATAATGTCTTTTCATTGGCATTTTGACCTGGCCAGTTTTCAGATATTTTTTTTCACATTTCGAACTGTATTATGTTTGGGGCAAGTTGTCCACTTCATGTGATATTTTTCAACCCTGGAACTACTTTCACTTGTACCAATAAAATATAAGAAGGCAAAGGTTTCATATATAAGAAAAAGGAGAAGAATGTAGGTATAATTAGGTAATTAGGTTCACAATCAACCTTCTATTACATTTTGATATATTTTTCTTGTTAGTTGAGTTGTCTAAATAGTTCAAAACCCAAAATATTAAATGTCAAAGAGAATACATTTATTAATTATGTCGAAAAAAGTAAAGACAAATCTTAGTTCAACAAGAATGATTAAACTCACTATACATGTACCTTGCGTTTGTCGTAATATTTTCTCATTATTCTTTCATGCATTTTCACTTCATTTCCAAAATCTTCTAAATCACCGATACCACTACATTTTTCTTGTATACCATATTCACAATTCCTAGCGTATTAAAAATGTAAAATAAACTCACTAAACTGCATAATATAAGGTATAAAGCCATACAATCGTGTTTTTACTCACGTCCATTTACCAACTGCTCTCACGGTGAAGGAAAAACATCGTGATGAAATCCACATTCAAATAAAATTCGAATTCGGATGATAGTTGATTGTGACTTAACCTAGGATTTAAAGGCCAGGTTAGCCTTCGGGATGCAGAGGTCAGATGGACGTCGCTCTGTGCAAAAACTTGATTCCACGTCAAATCACCTAAAGTAGCCGACCCCTACATAAAACGGGATAATTTTGGCGCACATTCAATATTTTTGAAGGAATAAACGTAAATTAAGTTGCAGAATAAATTGACATACGTTTAAATATGGCCGCGTTTGTACTCGGATTATAAAATAAAAAAAAGTATCTCTTACAATTTTATCTTAAGCAGTGAAATTATTTATTTTATTTATCCAGTGATAATATTATACCCAACATTCTTAAAGTAGAAATAAACAGAGCAAAAATGACATTTGCTGCGGCGGCGCACGCAGGACGTCTTTTGGCTGTGGAAATAAAATATTTTTGACTTGACTTTGAAACCATCCTTAATTTGACCACCACTAAAATATTTCGACTTTGCCACCATAAATGTTTTTATTTATTCCAAAAATAGCTGTAATTTTTTTATTTTAATTCTACATTTGCTATCTAGGTATAATAAATGTATGCCGTCATACCATACATTCTAATTTTCATGCAAAATACCGTTTTAGATCGTTTTAAAAGGTAGCTTATTTGACCTGCCTGTCCACATCCCTATTCAACACAACTTTATCTCACATCAGAATTTCTGTGCTTCATTTTTCGAAACTACAGGCTACAATTCTACAGGTGAAATTCGATGTACATTGTGTAGCGGGTCAAAAATTCTGGTTTTATAATGTCCCACCGGCGACGCAATGTACATCGAATTTTACTTGTAGAATAATAATTGTAGCTTGTAGTTTCGTTGCATATGCCACTGGTCGTTCGCAAAACTTTTTATAGAATACAATGACATATTTTCTAACCGGCCAGTACAATAGCGCTCTTGCGCTGGCTGATGCGCGCGCGAAACCTCAAACGAGGGTTGGTTTAAAACCTCCTCCGCCACATCCCGATACAATAATATATTTTTTTTTGGGGAAATCACGCCACAAAAAAAATATATTTTTTTCACGCAGTGTATTTATTATCCGTTTTCACCTTATGGTTTTCACGAATACCAAAAGCACGTAAAGCAAAACGGCCGTAACAGGTAACATAATAAAAAAACGCTCAATGTTCTGATGGAAATATGGACGCAGTGAATAGGTATTGTTCATTGAAGTGACAGTTATGTACTAAATACTCTTTTGCTACGCTTTGTTCACGCCATGTGTTTTGAGAATGTGTCATTAGATATCTCAAGTACCCGGAGCTCGTGGTTCCTGAAATCGTAACTTCCAAAGTCAACAACAACTGGAGCTCAATTTCAGAACTGATCGTTTTCGGTTCCGTGCACGAAAGTGTAAAACGACTGGTCTAACCGCACGTCTTTTTTCTTTACTTTATGTTTACATTACGCCTGCCAAGCGTGGTGAGTATGGCGATACCCCCCAATTGGCGGAGGCCCATGTCCAGCAGTGGACTGTTGTGGCTGTAGAATTAATAGTTTTCACTATTGGCCTGTCTGCAATGCTTCCTACATTAGGTGACTCTACATGGTGCGCATATTAATGCAGCTAATTAGGACACAAATCCTTTCCAGGAGTATTTTTACATGTCATGTCGTCACATCACACGTAACGTGTTAAGTCATCGGTTACTTAATGGTTTAAGTAACTTTGTCAAAAGGGACAGCTGATTAAAAACACAGCTAAAAGTTCCTGACAGATAAACATAACACACTTAGTTGTAGGATTTACTGATTTTAAAAATGTAGGCGTTATCAAATATAATGTGGAAAAATATTAGCTGCAAATACTTTAGGGGCTTTACAGCAATTTTTTTACACCACGTAGTTATACTCCTAAAACGCCTGCAGCTTATATAACACTTCCCACCAGAAAAATAGAGACACTTTCGTTTATCCTATGAAAACCAACATGTCGAGCCTTTTCAGGAAGAACATCGTAAGCGACAATTTAAGGAAAATTCTATTCTAACGGAACCGGAAAATTCAGCAAATTTGGGTCTTATTACGCTGACCCGTATGTTCAAATTCAAATTACAACCATTTTTATTTAAGTTTGAATTTCCTATCGTAAATGACAACACTTCTGATTTTTATATCGTACCCGCCATGTTCTGAATATCGTCAATGAAGTACTTGGCGCTTGCGATACAATTTTATTGTTTTAGTTTTAACTTAAATTACATACTCGTCGCTTACGATAATAATTTTTACGTCAAATGCGTTTCGATATGGTTGTTTTTTGTGCATTAGTGCGGAAGTAAAAGTTTATATTGTCGTTAAAAGAAATATTTGACTTGAATATTGATAATTTTTCATTAAATTATGTAAACTTGCAGTGTTTAAATCACACAAATTTTGTTTTGGTGTTTTTTGATGTCATTGCATTAATTTGCTAAATTAACAACTAAACGCTTTTTGAAAGGTGCCTGCTGAACAAGTTCTAACGTGAAACACTGTATAATAATCACTTCGAAGGAGGTTTTGCTTCGTGTTTATTAAAGTGTTAAGTAAAAATAACTAGTAAAGAGGTTTAGATTTTTCAAAACTTACTCATAAGTGTATAAATTTAAATATTTTTAATATTTAATTATGTATTTTGTATTAAAACATTGTTTTCTAAATACTTATCAAATTTAGGAAATTTTCGTTAGGATTTTATAAACCTCATTTTACTCACACGATATGTGTCATAAACACTTCGGTTTTTTGTATGAGAAGTATATTTTAGTTTTGACCATTTGACACCTAAGCAAGTTTATAAAATCTTAAATAGGAACGGTTATAGGTGGTTTTAGCAATAAAAAGTACAAATAACAATGTCTAATCTTTAATAGGTAACACAACACTCCACAATAAATTACTATGACTACTTTAAAAAAAAACTAATACAAATACAAGCATAAGTGATTGATTGATAACCCACTTCAACCTTATAATATATCAAAATCTCTTCACTAGGAATCTAGCTGTCACTGCTTTGTATTAAAGGCGGTTCTTATTCAAAGTATATGCTATGCCAAAAGAAAAAATAATTTTCGCAATCTTGTTTTACGTGACAAGTGAAGTAAGCTGTATCATCTGATCATCAGGATTTACTTTTTGGCTTTACAAACTGACGATACGCCTTCTCACAAATTTAAAACATTAACATCAAAAATCAGTTATAATCCTAGACGCCCTCAGCCCAAAGTGCCCATTACACTACACAATGGACAGCCTTTGTTTAAACAAGGAACGAGCCATAAGATTTCTTTTACTCTCTGTGTAATGTGTTTAATGTATAAAACTAAAATTCTGTAGAATAATAGAACAAAATTTAGAATGAAAAATAAGTGTTCTCACCGAACATTCGAACACATTCAGTTCGCTTGTCCTCACCGCTAGGTTAGATTTATTTATATTCCTTGCAATTATTGATATTATGGTCGGATGTAAGTAATTGTGTTCGGTAAGCACCTTTTATTTATCAATACTATTGTGGTATTTCACTGTTTATTACCCTATCTGAACTCACAAAACATCGACTCGTATAATTTTCATCGCAACCAAGAGACCCTAAAAACACAAAATTACTTGAAAATCTTAGGTGCAGTTTCCCAGATAATGATTGAAGATCTCTTATGTCACATAATTCATTCATATCAAAAAACTCTTCCAAGGAATTGTTATGATAAAATTTTACTTTTTCATCATTATAGTTTAACGCTTCACACACTCTGCACAGATGGTAAGATTTAGTTTTGAAATATCCATGTTCATTGACGATACCAAAATGTCTTCGCCATTCATGAAGAGACAGGATCTTTGTATCACTTCTAGAAATTTCAGTCATTGCTATTGCTAAGTCCCAAACGTAACGATAATTGTTTACGTGTAGAAAAGAGTTAGGTGGCAAAAGCTTCTCGCAATCTTCTAAAGGAGGGCCCATGATCACAGGTATTGCTCCTTTAGAATACGCATGGTGGAAAACTTTTTCCGTGATGTATTCGCTGCATTTCGAGTTCTCTAGAGCTAAATAGAATAAGTAACTTGCAGGTAGCTTGCAGTCAACGTGGTAGTGACCCGGACATCTGCAAATAACAAACGTAAAAAAGGGTTACCTGTATGATGGCGCTAATGTCACACATTGATCTCAACAGAGGTGGCTAACTTTATCAAGTTAGATTACATAATATATAGAGCTTTGATGCAGTAAATCAACAATCGTAAATAAGGTGTGTTTGCTTTTTATCCAACATTTCCTAATTTAGAGACGTTACAGAAAAACTGAACTTAGCTTTGGAATGGGATAGTGTGTACCACCCACCTATTATGCCAGCCCGGGCAATTTCATCCTAGTTTTCCTGCAGATATGCCACTTGAACACGCATGACTAAGCTTGACTGCTGACTTATTAACCTGTCTATATCATTGGAGTCAGTCTGTATATAACTGTAAACAGCTGCATACTGGACTTCGAAAATCTTAGCTAACTATTTATGTTATTCAGATTAAGTGCACGCTAGTCTCATAGCAAAGTTTTACTCTTATGTAAAATTTCATTTATTAAAAAAAGACTTTCTTACATTTTCTTATTTTGCGGGATATCGGAACACTGTCCAAAGACATCGATTTGTATATAGTCATCTAGTTCATGAATGAAGCGCATCCTGCCCTCGAGACAGTTGGATATCAGCACCATGGTTCGGCTATCTAGAATCTTGTCCTTCCAATATGGCACCAGTTTCTGAAGCATGTCTTTCGGGTTGGGGAGGTCCATCGTTATTGGTTGTTGAAGTGGAATAGTTCTGCCGTATGGCACTGGTACGTCAGAGTCACTTCTGAAAAGTGATTATTCTAACTGCTTATGGAATGTTTTGGAGATTAAAACATGCTTAGGCTTAAAACATTTAACATGGAAAGGATTCTTTCTATAACTATAATTTGTTCTCCGTTTTTTTATGCAACTAAGTGTATTCTTATCTTTTCTTAATTAATGCAACTTTTGTTTAAATAGTTTCACAAATATGCATAAGTGGATCAAAAAACACGCAAAACATTTGTATTTAATTCAATATTTCAAGAAATGAATTATTTTTTATAAATGTGCATACATACATAAATCACGCCTATATCCCTGGCGGGGTAGGCAGAGCGTTGACGACCGTAAAATCACGGTCGTTATCGCCACGTCTGACAAATGTTTGAGGTCCGGTTCAGATAAGTCGTGTTTTGCTATAGTGACAGGTTGTCAGCCTGTCGCCTAAAATTGCAAAACTCTCAAAGCTCTTGTGTCCCTTAGTCGGTTTCTACGACACCCACGGGAAAAAAATGGGGTGAAGCTATTCTAAGCCGGCATCACACGGTCGGGAGTGTCTTGCAACTTTTCTTTTGAACACATTTGTATATAAGTAAAAATAGCTACTCAAATATTCTTTAGAACAGTATCTCGATATTAATAAACTCAACAAAAGTTTTACAAAGGATTGCAAGAAGGTACATTTATAGTACTAAATAAACATAATATTTTCTTTAAGAACCCTCTTAAGGCTTTGTGAGTATTTTTAGACGTGACAATATCTTTCAGCGCTTTTTCACCTACCTGTATGTCATAGTCCAGTTGAAGACATTGTTTGTGTCAGCCCAAGTGAGGTTAGATTTATATCCCGATAAAAATGTGTACACAGGAGATTCGTCACTGAGGAAGATCCATCGTTGTTTTGTATTCCTTTTCTTAACTTCAGGCATCATCCTCCATTGCATGCGAAATATAACAGCATCTACTGAATCTATTTGCGTCACATCATCAGTGAAGTTGCAGTTTTTCACGCTGCAGCCGTCCAAAATTCGAGATCTACGGCAATGTGAAAGAAATATCTATTATGAATACCATTTTCAAAACACACCATTATTGTAATGGAGTGTTGTAATGTGTTATATGATTTGAAGATAAAAAGATTGTCAATGGAAATAAAAAAGGTTAATTCAAGAGTGAGTCAACCAATGAATATCAGAAAAAAGTGCCAGACCCCATAAACAAATTAATGGATGGCTATTCGAGTAATTTAAGTACTTATAATGAGGAGAGATTGATAATACGTTGTACTTGCACTTGCACTTGGTACTGGTTAATGATAAAAGCATTTTTTCTTACTGATCTTTTGGACTATAATTGTTAGCATGTCTTCTCTTCTGCCTGGGCCTGTATTTCCAATACAAAACTAGGAAGGTTTTGTTCACCAGGTGTCCACGTGTAAACTCCCGGTAGTCAGCGTTCTTAAACAAGATTGAACCTAAATTTGAGGTAGTCCAATTCTGAAATAATAACTCGTGCTTATATATGGAGAAAAAAAATCTGAAAATATTTTTAAGGTAAGTATAGAGGTACTGAACAACAAAAAAATGTCTTTTCATTGCCATTTTGACCTGGCCGGTTTTCAGTTGTTTTTCTTTTCACATTTCGAACTGTATTTTGTTTGGGGCAAGTTGTCCACTTCATGTGATATTTTCCAACCCTGGAACTACTTACACTTATATCAATAAAATATAAGAAGGCAAAGGTTTTATATAAAAGAAGAAGAAAATGTAGGTATAATTAGGTAATTGGGTTCACAATCAACCTTCTATTACACTTTGATATATTTTTCTTGTTAGTTGAGTTGAAAAATTATTATGTAGAAAAAAGTTAAGACAAATCTTAGTTTAACAACAACAACTCACTATACATGTACCTTGCGTTTGTCGTAATATTTTCTCATTATTCTTTCATGCATTTTCACTTCATTTCCAAAATCTTCTAAATCACCGATACCACTATTTTTTTCTTGTATACCATATTCACAATTCCTAGCGTATTAAAAATATGAAATAAAAATCACTAAATTGCATAATATAAGACATAAAGCCTTACAATCGTGATACCTGAGTTCGATCCCCGCCATGTATCAATGTGTTTTTACTCATGTCCATTTACCAACTGCTCTTACGGTGAAGGAAAAATTTCAATTTCAATTCAAATTAAATTCGAATTCAGATGATAGTTGATTGTGACTTATTCTAGGATTTAGGCCAGGTTAGCCTTCGGGTTGCAGAAGTCACGACGGATGTCGCTCTGTGCAAAAACTTGATTCCATGTCAAATCACCTAAAGTAGCCGACCCCTACATAAAACGGGATAATTTTGGCGTACATTCAGTATTTTTGAAGGAACAAACGTAAATTAAGTTGCAGAATAAATTGACATACGTTTAAATAGTGCCGCGTTTATACTCGGATTATAAAATAAAAAAAAGTTTCTCTTACAATTTTCTCTTAAGCAGTGAAATTATTTATTTTATTTATCCAGTGATAATATTATATAATACTCAACATTCTTAAAGTAGAAATAAACAGAGCAAAAATGACATTTGCTGCGGCGGCGCACGCAGGACGTCTTTTGGCTGTGGAAATAAAATATTTTAGACTTGACTTTGAAACCACATTCTTAAAGTAGAAATAAACAGAGCAAAAATGACATTTGCTGCGGCGGCGCACGCAGGACGTCTTTTGGCTGTGGAAATAAAATATTTTTGACTTGACTTTGAAACCACCACTAAAATATTTTGACTTTACTTTGCCACCATAAAATTTTTATTTATTGCAAAAATTGCTGTAATTTTATATTTTAATTCTACATTTGCTACCTAGATGATAAATGTATGCCGTTATACCATACATTCTAATTTTCATGCAAAATACCGTTTTAGATCGTTTTAAAAAGTAGAATTAGCAAATGAGAACTAATTTATATTTTTAAAAGTAAAAGAAACAACTGAGAAATCAATTTTATTGGTATTTTACAAGCAAATCACTAATTTAAACAACAACTAATTTAAATAATCCGAAATAAAGAACAAAGAAGCTAATTAGCACAAAATTAACGCAAGCCGATAGCAAAAATAAGCACAACGTCCGTCTATTCCTGGAGCCACGATCCGAATGGGCGAAGACTGGCGCTCGCGCTCTTGGGAAGCTCCTCTCGCCCCTCCACGCGTCCCTCACTCCACAAGTCACGCCACCATGACGTCAGATCCCCTGTCAGGTAGTAGGCCACATCCACTAGTCGTCTCTTTCTCCCAACACGGCCTCTCCTGACGGCAAAGCGTCCTCGCTTGCTGGTTGATTACATTGTGCAGGAGATGAATGTGGTGGAACTTCCTCTGGAGGCGACGCAGCAGGTACATGAACATCCACCTCCACGACTTGTCGCTCAGCGCAAGGTAACTGGTCATCAGGCTCATCATCAGCTGAAATGAACGAAAAATTGTTTCGATTAGTTTAATGTCCAAAAACTATGAGATACAAGAGCCCGCAGGATTGTATCAACTTGCGAGTAATCTCTACAAATTACCCGACTCATGCGCATAGAGCTCTCGAGATATGCGCAGTCGACAGAGCCCTCGGGATGTCCACCTGTGCAGAGCCCTCAGGGTGCACAGTTATTCATAAAGGGGTACCGTTCAGGATGCCCTTTATTCACGCAGAGCCCTCAGGATACGTTACAATTTTAAAAATCGAGACAGAGTAGAGCCCTCGGGGTACTCTCTTGAAGTTAACATTCACAATTCGTTACAAATCTGCACTTATAGAAATAGTGTGACTAATTGAAAAATTGCATTGCCCTCGGGATACACACAGCCACATCATATTAAACTCAAAACATGTGCAGACTTACTTTCGAAAAATGATGAGCAAACGTCGGGTGTCCACTCCCCACGCCACAGAATCATGTATTCTGCCGCCGCTTGCGTCGTTTTACCATATGATCCGGAAACCAGTCTCAATTCATAGCGCCCATGAGGTAAGACTCGCGTGACTTTGTAAGGACCGCGCATGCCCGAGTCCAATTTGCCCGAAGCCTGGCTAGACTTTCGTACGAATACCAGGTCGTCTTTGTTGAACGCACGCGGTTCCTTGCGTCGTTCATTCACTCGGGTGTCTTGCCGTGTGCGATTTGCTTCCAGTAACTCTGATGCACGCTGTCGGGCAAGCTCGCGCAGGGACTCGCGATTCGGACTCGAAGCTTCTAATGCGACATCACGCACCAGGGAACGTATGACGGGCGTTGCACCATTTCTGCCAATTAACAAATTAAGAGGTGAGCATTGTATTGAGTTTTGCATCGTAATGTTCAGGGTGAGCTGTAGTTTCCATAACACATCGGACCAACTTTCTTGCCTGAAATTTGTTTCAACACGAATCATATTCATAACTGTACGACAGTACCGCTCAACCTGTCCATTACTCTGATGCATTTCGGGAGTTATAAAATGTATCTCACAACCCAAATCCTTAATCCATTTTACAAAACTTGAGCTCTCATACATCCGACCACGATCAGCCACAATCAACTTTGGTGTGCCGAAAAGGGCTATAGAATTTTCAAAAACCTTCGTCAACTCTTTTGTGTCTTGTCTGTGCATCGGATATAAGAGGCAGTATTTAGTAAATGCATCAATGATAATGACAACGTATTTGAAACCATTCGAATCTGGAAGAGGCCCTAATACGTCACTATGTACCGTTTCAAATGGTGTACCGGGCTTGTTCCACGAATCGATAGGTTGCGAAGGTTGACGTGGAACCTTTTTGTGCGAAAGACAGACAACGCAATGTTGAACATACTTTCGAACAAACTGTCTCAAGCCAGGAAACCAAAAGTGATTTAAAATCAATTCGGTAGTTTTCTCTACACCAATGTGTTGGTGTTCATCATGAAAAACACGTAATAAACTGAGACGGTGACCTTTCGGTACGTAGCACAGCAAACGCGATTCTTGACCAACTAAATCCATCTTGTAGTAAAGAACATCATTGCGCTTTACGTACCGATTCGGATCAAGTTCACCGTCTCGAAGCTTCTGTAAAAGGTTCTGAGTCTCTTCGTCAGCGGCCTGCGCTATCTGGGCCCAATTTTGAGGTCTCCGAATTTCACAAACGTTAACCGGATTACGGCTCAAGTAATCTGCATGAGATAGCGCAGCCCCCTTTCGATATTCAAGTTCAAAATCGTAATCCTGCAAATACATCCACCACCGCGCGATTCTTGGGAGTAGATCCTTTTTCCGCTGGGTCAATTTTAGGGCATTGCAATCTGTTACGACTTTGAACTTGATACCGATGAGGTAATGCCTAAAATGTTGCAACGCCTTGACGACAGCCAGTGTTTCCAACTCGTATGAGTGGTAACGTGGTTCTGCGCCTTGGGTTACTTTGCTGAAATATGCAACAGGCTTTTTATGTCCACCATCATGAGTCTGTAGCAGAACAGCTCCGTAACCCAAGGCTGAAGCATCGGTGTGAACTTCAATGGGAAGAGAGGGGTTAAAAATTGCCAGAACTGGCTCACTGGTTAACCGCTCTATAATGTCTTTACGAGTTTTCTCTTGCTGTTCACCCCACTTGAACTGCACACCTTTGCGAGTCAGGTTTGCAATACACGCCGTCTTGAGGGAATAGCCGGAAATATACCGCCTAAAGTACCCTGCAAGACCAAGGAACTGTCTCACTTCCCTGACATTGCTTGGCACTCTGGCATTAATCAAAGCATTGATTTTGTGTTCGCTCGGCCTCACCTGACCATTAGATATCGTGCGGCCAAGATACTCCACCTCTGAAGTAAGAAATTTACATTTCTTTAAATTAATGGAGAACCCTGCCTTGGTCAGAGTGTCGAGAACCTCGCGAAGTGTCTGCATACCCTCTTCAATCGTTAAACTAGGCAACAGTACGTCATCGATATACACACAAGCTTTACCCGCATCGATGAAAGATCGCAAAGTATTTGAAATAATACGCTGATATACGACAGGGGCATTGGCGAGACCGTACGGCATTTTGAGGTACTCAAAATGTCCTTCGGGGGTAATGAATCCCGTGCGATGTATAGATTCACTATCCATTGGGATCTGATGAAACCCTGTAGCCATGTCTAAGCTGGTAAAATATTTGGCTTTGCCTAACCGATCAATGTGGTCATCTATTAGTGGCAATGGATAGTGATCCTTTACAGTGTTCGCATTTAAGGCCCGGAAATCGACGCACATTCTGTCGCTACCGTCTTTTTTTTTTACTAACAAGATAGGACTTGAAAATTCCGACTCCGATTCCCTAATGATCCCTTTTTCTAATAGGTCTTTTATTATAGCCCTGACACGTAATTTCTCGTCATGAGACATTTTGTACGGTCGGTAAACTATAGGTGTTTCATTATGCAATCGGATGCGCATTGAACCAGTTTTTACTGTAGTAGTAGCCGTACCTACAACCAAATACTCCGCAAACTCGTTAATGACGCCCATCAACCGATCTTTCTCAATACCTACTAAAGGAGTATCGACGGGCAATGACGTATCAGCTTGAATAGTCATTACAGGCTTAACAAACGTAAGGCGGTGTATTCCACGTTGTCGATTATAGTTGACGCCATCTCTGTTGAGCACGTCTGTTCCGACAATGACCGGCGTGGTTATGAATTTATCCGGAACAACGACAAAATCAACTTCGAAGGTGACCTCTGGGAATTCGATCAACAGAGTTGTACGATATGAGGTTTGTACGTCCTCCTTACTAATACCACGTATCGTACAAAAATATGGTGTCTGTTTGCAGCGAAGATGTTTTGCTACACTCTCAGAAATCAATGAAATTGTCGATCCACCATCTAACAAAACATCCACGGGCACACCTTGAATAACAGCGGTAGTTAGGTCATCTTTTCTGTATGAATCAGCAATATTGCGACAAAAGTTTACGTTAGGTTTTCCGCGAGACTCGGCCCGTTGCTTTAAAAAACAATCCTCAACTTTATGATTCGATTTCTTACAAAACGAACATGGTTCGAGCTTTGATGATGCAACATTAGAATTCTTATCAGTAGCAATCGCGGTGGTACTATCCGATTTCGCACGTTTTGGACAAGAATTTTGCCTGTGACCAAAAGCGCCACAAGAAAAACATTTTACTTTTGAATCAGTATGCTCCCGTTTACGCGAACTTGATGGATGGTCAGGTTTTTTAAATGTGCTACGTAATTTTGGTCGCACTGGAGTGACTGGGATTGATTTTACATAAATTGACAGAAAATTAACTAAATCTTCTGGTAATAGCTTAGCATTCGTGGCAGCTGCACGTATTTGGGGGTCAGTTATACCACGTATCACTATCGCGGAAATTAGATGGTCACTCAGCCCGTCCACAATTCGTAAGCGTAATAACGAACGTCGAGCGTATTCGGCGTAAGAAGGGTAGTTATCAGAATCGGTTTTCATTACATCGAATAATATGTTCGCAATGTCTACACGACGAGGGCACAATGTTTTAAACTCGCGTTTGAAATTAGACCAACTACGATCATTACTAATCCACTCGTTTAACCAGACTCGCGCGTCACCCTTCAAGCAATTACCGATACGTGACAAACACTCGCGGTCGTCCCACTTATTCAAATTACGTACATGATCGACTTCGTTGCACCACACTTCAAAATCATGCAAAGATGGATCGAAATTAGAAATAAATACATGGTTCGATCTTACCGGTATAGCGTTGATTGCAGTTACCAGCTTCTCGGTTACCTCGCTCACCACCTCGTCAGTACTCGCCAGCGTTCCAGACCGATCCACGCTTGCAGCACGTGGCACGCTCGCAGCACGTGGCACGGGGCGCGCCGGCGCGTCCGGCGGCAGCTCGGCTGGCTCAGCGGCGGGTGACTCACACCCCGACGGCGGCGCGTCAAGGTGCGATCTTGTCGAAGCACCTTCACTTGCAGAACGCCTTCTGGAATCATCTTCCAAAGAATTTAAGCAAGTCAAAATAGTTTGAAGCGTTTGTTCTAAACCAGGAATAGGCGTCCGATCTCGTTTACGACTGGCACGTTTTTTTGACATAGCAGGAAAATTGCGAAGCGACTAACAATTAACGCGCACTATTTTAAAATTAAGGAAGGCAAAGCTCAGAAGGGAATAGATGATCCCCACTTCTGAAATTAGCAAATGAGAACTAATTTATATTTTTAAAAGTAAAAGAAACAACTGAGAAATCAATTTTATTGGTATTTTACAAGCAAATCACTAATTTAAACAACAACTAATTTAAATAATCCGAAATAAAGAACAAAGAAGCTAATTAGCACAAAATTAACGCAAGCCGATAGCAAAAATAAGCACAACGTCCGTCTATTCCTGGAGCCACGATCCGAATGGGCGAAGACTGGCGCTCGCGCTCTTGGGAAGCTCCTCTCGCCCCTCCACGCGTCCCTCACTCCACAAGTCACGCCACCATGACGTCAGATCCCCTGTCAGGTAGTAGGCCACATCCACTAGTCGTCTCTTTCTCCCAACAGTAGCTTATTTGACCTGCCAGTCCACATCCCTATTCAACACAACTTTATCTCACATCCGAACTTTTGTGCCTCATTTTTCGAAACTACAGGCTACAATTCTACAGGTGAAATTCGATGTACATTGCGTAGCGGGTCAAAAATTCTGGTTTTACAATGTCCCACCGGCTACGCAATGTACATCGACTTTCACCTGTAGAATTGTAGCCTGTAGTTACGTTGCATATGCCACTGGTCGTTCGCAAAACTTTTTATAGAATACAATTACATATTTTCTAACCGGCCAGCACAATAGCGCTCTTGCGCTGGCTGATGCGCGCGCGAAACCTCAAACGAGGGTTGGTTTAAAACCTCCTCCGCCACATCCCGATACAATAATATATTTTTTTTTTTTTGTGGAAATCACGCCCCAAAAATCGTATAACTTTTTCACGCAGTGTATTTATTATCCGTTTTCACCTTATGGTTTTCACAAATATCAAAAGCACGTAAAGCAAAACGGCCGTAACAGGTAACATAATAAAAAAAACGCTCAATGTTATGATGGAAATATGGACGCAGTGAATAGGTATTGTTCATTGAAGTGACAGTTATGTACTAAATACTCTTTTGCTACGCTTTGTTCACGCCATGTGTTTTGAGAATGTGTCATTAGATATCTCAAGTACCCGGAGCTCGTGGTTCCTGAAATCGTAACTTCCAAAATCAACAACAACTGGAGCTCAATTTCGGAACTGATCGTTTTCGGTTCCGTGCACGAAAGTGTAAAACGACTGGTCTAACCGCACGTTTTTTTTCTTTTACTTTATGTTTACTTTACTCCTGCCAAGCGTGGTGAGTATGGCGATACCCCCCAATTGGGGGAGGCCCATGTCCAGCAGTGGACTGTTGTGGCTGTAGAAGTAATAGTTTTCACTATTGGCCTGTCTGCAATGCTTCCTACATTAGGTGACTCTACATGGTGCGCATATTAATGCAGCTAATTAGGACACAAATCCTTTACAAGAGTATTTTTACATGTCATGTCGTCAGATTACACGTAACGTGTTAAGTCATCTGTTACTTAACACACTTACTTGTAGGATTTACTGATTTTAAAAATGTAGGCGTTATCAAATATAAGGTGGAAAAATATTAGCTGCAAATACTTTAGGGGCTTTGCAGCAAATTTTTTTACACCATGTGGTTATAAACCTAAAACGTCTGCAGCTTATAATACACTTCCCACCAGTGAAATAGAGACACTTTCGTTTATCCTATGAAAACCAATATGTTTTCGAAATAATTATCGAATTTAGGACATTTTCGTTAAGATTTTATAAACCTCATTTTACTCACACGATATGTGTCATAAACACTTCGGTTTTTTGTATGAGAAGTATATTTTAGTTTTGACCATTTGACACCTAAGCAAGTTTATAAAATTTTAAATAGGAACGGTTATAGGTGGTTTTAGCAATAAAAAGTACAAATAACAATGTCTTATCTTTAATAGGTAACACAACACTCCGCAGTAAATTACAATGACTACTTTAAAAAAAAAGTAATACAAATACAAGCATAAGTGATTGATTGATAACCCACTTCAACCTTATAATATAGCAAAATCTCTTCACTAGGAATCTAGCTGTCACTGCTTTGTATTAAAGGCGGTTTTTATTCAAAGTATATGCTATGTATCAGTTGCAATCGAAGTCCCGATGCAGTCGGACGTAATCATATTCGTCGGCTGTATCGACGCAACAAATTGCAAATAAGCACTTTTTATTTGTAATTATCGCTATGGCGCTATCTAAGCGTAGTGATACTGTCGTGGTCGACGAGCTGTTGGCGTTCGTGCAGAACAAGCTGGATGTGATGGACGTGGTCAGCCTCGAGCAGATCTGCCTCACCAGCTACTCCGACGTCGACATCTACAAGGCCATGGTTCACCTGAATGAAACTGCCGCCCCCAAGCATGTGCGTCTCACCATGCGCAACAAGGAGGACAGCGGCAAGAAGAACATCCGGGACATTTTTCGAGTGTTCCAGACTGAAGATCCCGACGACGTCCCGACGTACGTAGCACGAGACCTTAACAAGCTGCCGCCAGTGACTTTTGACCATGTCGACGTCACCACGTTGCTAAAGGACATCGTGCTACTAAAATCTGACATCAAGGATTTGAAGCAAAAGTGGGAGACTGCTGAGCACGTGAGTGCCGAGCTGCGACGCGAGTTAACCTCATTACGTGGCCAAAACGCCACGTCAGCGACTCCGTCCGCCGCGTGCGCAAACATGCAGCGCGGCGCCGTCGTGCAACATGAAACCGCAACGGTCAGCGATTCCACGCCGAGTCCAACAACTGAACAACAGCCCGACAAACTGCGGGTCAGCGACCCCGCAGCTGACAGGAAGAGCGACAATATCACACTGCCGCCTTCACCGTCCCGCCCCGAGCCTACGCTGCATCCCGATGCTACTCCCTTTGTACCCGGTAAGCAAAAGGAGGTGCCGCCGCAGAAGACTCGCCGCCCTCGCCGCAAGAGACAGCCTGCGCCTCCTGTCGCACAGGGGGGGAAGCAGAAGGCTGGCCAGACGGCTAAAGACAACGTCGTGTCTAAAGCGATTGTAGACGAGGAAGGTTTCACCCTGGCAGAATCCAGGAAGCGTCGACTTCGTCGCAACCGTAATAAACGCGGCACAGTAACTGCAGCCTCAACAACACTCAAGGCTGCCGAACCCATCGCACAGCTGTATGTGTCCCGCTTGGACTGCAATACGACAGCGGGGGACGTCAAGCAGCACGTGCAACAGATGTGCAATCTTCATCGGGATCTTCTACGGATCCCCGCTGGATTGATGGTGGAAATCCGACAGCTAGACTCTAAAATTTCTACCAATTTTAAGTCTTTTGTTCTGTCAGTTCCCCAGAAACATGTGTGGGGGTTCCTGCGAGAAGATTTCTGGCCACAGGGTGTCGTATTCAGGCGCTATCGACCCCCCGTGCAACGTGAGTCGCCGTCGCGAAAAGTGCCGATATAGTATTGTAGTCTATTTATGGTATTTGTGTTAGTTTTAAGTCATATTGTATCGTATTATTTTATTTTATATGGGCTTTGTTGCCTGAAATAAAAGGATTTATTTATTATTATTATGCCAAAAGAAAACATATTTTTCGCAATCTTGTTTTACGTGATAAGTGAAGTAAGCTGTATCATCTGATCATCAGGATTTACTTTTTGGCTTTACAAACTGACGATACGCCTTCTAACAATTTTAAAACATTAACATCAAAAATCAAATATAATCCTAGACGCCCTCAGCCCAAAGTGCCCATTACACTACACAATGGACAGCCTTTGTTTAAACAAGGAACGAGCCAAAGGATTTCTTTTACTCTGTGTATAATGTGAATAAAAATGTATAATAATATAAATATAAATTTATATAAATAAAAAGTCTTATTTAACTGTAAGTACTTAATTCTGTACAATAATAGAACAAATATTAGAATGAAAAATAAGTGTTGTCACAGAACATTCGAACACATTCAGTTCGCTTGTCCTCACCGCTAGGTTAGATTTATTTATATTCCTTGCAATTATTGATATTATGATCGGATGTAAGTAATTGTGTTCGGTAAGCACCTTTTATTTATCAATACTATTGTGGTATTTCACTGTTTATTACCCTATCTGAACTCACAAAACATCGACTCGTATAATTTTCATCGCAACCAAGAGACCCTAAAAACACAAAATAAATTGAAAATCTTAGGTGCAGTTTCCCAGATCATGATTAAAGATGTCTTAAGTCACATAATTCATTCATATCAAAAAACTCTTCCAAGGAATTGTTATGATAAAATTTTACTTTTTCATCATTATAGTTTAACGCTTCACACACTCTGCACAGATGGTAAGATTTAGTTTTGAAATATCCATGTTCATTGACGATACGAAAATGTCTTCGCCATGCATGTAGAGACAGGATCTTTGTATCACTTCTAGAAATTTCAGTCATTGCTATTGCTAAGTCCTCAACGTAACGATATTTTTTTACGTGTAAAAAAGAGTTTGGTGGCAAAAGCTGCTCGCAATCTTTTAAAGAAGGGCCCATGATCACAGGTATTGCTCCTTTAGAATACGCATGGTGGAAAACTTTTTCCGTGATGTATTCGCTGCATTTCGAGTTCTCTAGAGCTAAATAGAATAAGTAACTTGCAGGTAGCTTGCAGTCAACGTGGTAGTGACCCGGACATCTGCAAATAACAAACGTAAAAAAGGGTTACCTGGATGATGGCGCTAACGTCACACATTGATCTCAACAGAGGTGGCTAACTTTATCAAGTTAGATTACATAATACAATCGTAAATAAGGTGTGTTTGCTGTTTACCCAACATTTCCTAATTTAGAGACGTTACAGAAAAACTGAACTTAGTTTTGGAATAGGATAGTGTGTACCACCCACCTATTTTGCCAGCCCGGGCAATTTCATCCTAGTTTTCCTGCAGATAGGCCACTTGAACACGCATGACTAAGCTAGACTGCTGACTTACTAACCTGCCTATATCATCGGAGTCAGTCTGTATATAACTGTAAACAGCTGCATACTGGACTTCGAAAATCTTAGCTAACAATTTATGTTATTCAGATTAAGTGCACGCTAGTCTCATAGCAAAGTTTTACTCTTATGTAAAATTCCATTTCTTCAAAAAATACTTTCTTACTTTTTCTTATTCTGCGGGATACCGGAACAATGTCCAAAGACATCGACTTGTATATAATCATCTAGTTCATGGATGAAGCGCATCCTGCCCTCGGCACAGTTGGACATCAGCACCATGGTTCGGCTGTCTAGAATCTTGTCCTTCCAATATGGCACCAGTTTCTGAAGCATGTCTTTCGGGTTGGGGAGGTCCATCGTTATTGGTTGTTGAAGTGGAATAGTTCTGCCGTATGGCACTGGTACGTCAGAGTCACTTCTGAAAAGTGATTATTCTAACTGCTTATGGAATGTTTTGGAGAGTCATTTTACATTGAAAGGATTCTTTCTATAACTATAATTTGTTCTATGTTGTTTATGCAACTAAGTGTATTCTTATCTTTTCTTAATTAATGTAACTTTTGTTAAAATAGTTGAACAAATATGCATAAGTTGATCAAAACACGCAAAACACTGTATTTAATTCAATATTTCAAAATATGTACAATTTTTTTTAAAATGTATATACATACATACATAAATCACGCCTATATCCCTGGCGGGGTAGGCAGAGCGTTGAAGACCGTAATATCACGGTCGTTATCGCCAAGCCTGACAAATGTTTGAGGTTCGGTTCAGATAAGTCGTGTTTCGCTATAGTGACAGGTGGTCAGCCTGTCGCCTAAAATTGCAATACACATAAAGCCCTCGTGTCCCTTAGTCTGTTTCTGCGACACCCACGGGAAAAAAATGGGGTGAAGCTATTCGAAGCCGGCATCACACGGTCGGGAATGTCTTGCAACTTTTCTTTTGAACACATTTCTATATATATAAAAATAGCTACTCAAAAATTCTTTAGAACAGTATCTCGTTATCAATAAACCCAACAAAAGTTTTACAAAGGATTGCAAGAAGGTAGATTTACAATACTAAATAAACATAATATTTTCTTTAAGAACCCTATTAGTGGAAGCTCTGAGAGTAATTTTAGACGTGACAATCTCTTTCAGCTTTTTTTCACCTACCTGTATGTCATAGTCCAGTTGAAGACATTATTCATATCAGCCCAAGTGAGATTAGATTTATGTCCCAATGAAAATGTGTTTACAGGAGATTCGTCACTGAGGAAGATCCATCGTTGTTTTGTGTTCCTTTTCTTCACTTCAGGCATCATCTTCCTCTGCATGTGAATTATAACAGCATCTGCTGAATTTATTTGCCTCACATCATCAGTGAAGTTGCAGTTTTTCACGCTGCATCCGTCCAATCTACAAAATTCAAAATTCGATGTCTACGGCAATGTGAAAGAAATGTCTATTATGAATACCATTTTTAAAACACTCCATTATTGAAATGGAGTGTTATAATATGTGTCATTATGATATGAAGATAAAAAGATTATCAATGGAAATAAAGAAGGTTAATTCAAGAGTGAGTCAACCAATGAATATCAGAAAAAAATGCCAGACCCCTCATAAAAAAATAATGGATGGAAATTAATTGGAGTAATTCAAGTACTTATAATAAGGAGCGATTAATAATACGTTGTACTTTTACTTAGTACTAATTAATGATAAAAATATTTTTTCTTACTGTTTTTTTGGACTATATTTATTAACATGTCTTCTTTTCTGCCAGGACCAGTGCCTCCAATACAAAACTAAGAAGGTTTTGTTCACCAGGTGTCCACGTGTAAACTCCCGGTAGTCAGCGTTCTTGAACAAGATTGAACCTAAATTTGAGGTAGTCCAATTCTGAAATAATAACTCTTGCTTATAAATGGAGAAAAAAAAATCAGAAAGTATTTTTAAGGTAAATATAGAGGTGTTAACTGAACAACTTTTCTGTGGACGAAATATGAAAAAAAAGTCTTTTCTTTGCCATTCTGACTTGGCTGGCCAACACAATTTTTATGAGATTTTCAGTTTTATTTCACTTTTCGACCTGTATTTTGTTGTGGGCAAGTTGTCCACTTTATGTCATATTTTTCAGCCCTGGACTACTTTCCCTTGTACTTATAAAATATTAGAAGGCAAAGAGATATATAAAAGAAGAAGAAAAAGAAGCATGTAGGTATAATTAGGAAATTAGGTTCACAATCAACCTTCCATTACATTTTGATATATTTTTCTTGTTAGTTAGTTAGTTTCTAAATAGTTCAAAACCCAAAATCTTAAAATTAAATGTCAAAGTGAATACATTTGTTAATTATGTAGAAAAAAGTTAAGACAAAATCATAGTTTAACAAGAATGAATAAACTCACTATACATGTATCTACCTTGCGTTTGTCGTAATATTTTCTCATTATTCTTTCATGCATTTTCACTTCATTTCCAAAATCTTCTAAATCACCGATACTACTATATTTTTCTGGTACACCATATTCACAATTCCTAGCGTATTAGAAATATGAAACAAAAATCACTAAACTGCATAATATAAGATATAAAGCCTTACAATCGTGAGACCAGGGTTCGATCCCCGCCATGTATTAATGTGTTTTTACTCATGTCCATTTACCAACTGCTCTTACGGTGAAGGAAAAATTTCAATTTCAATTCCAATTAAATTCGAATTCAGATGATAGTTGATTGTGACTTAACCTAGGACTTAGGCCAGGTTAGCCTTCGGGTTGCAGAGGTCAGATGGACGTCGCTCTGTGCAAAAACTTGATTCCATGTCAAATCACCTAAAGTAGCCGACCCCTACATTAAAACGGGATAATTTTGGCGCACATTCAGTATTTTTGAAGGAACAAACGTAAATTAAGTTGCAGAATAAATTGACATACGTTTAAATAGTGCCGCGTTATAAAATAAAAAAAGTTTCGCTTACAATTTTCTCTTATGCAGTGAAATTATTTATTTTATTTACCCAGTGATAATATTATACTCAACATTCTTAAAGTAGAAATAAACAGAGCAAAAATGCCATTTGCTGCGGCGGCGCACGCAGGACGTCTTTTGGCTGTGGAAATAAAATATTTTTGACTTGACTTTGAAACCATCCTTAATTTGACCACCACTAAAATATTTTGACTTTACTTTGCCGCCATAAATGTTTTTTTTTATTATCAAAAGATGCTGTTATTTTTTTATTTTAATTCTACATTTGCTATTTAGGTATAATAAATGTATGCCGTCATACCATACATTCTAATTTTCATGCAAAATACCGTTTTAGATTGTTTAAAAAAGTAGCTTATTTGACCTGCCTGTCCACATCCCTATTCAACACAACTTTATCTCACATCAGAATTTCTGTGCCTCATTTTTCGAAACTACAGGCTACAATTCTACAGGTGAAATTCGATGTACATTGTGTAGCGGGTCAAAAATTCTGGTTTTTTAATGTCCCACCGGCGACGCAATGTACATCGAATTTTACTTGTAGAATAATAATTATAGTCTGTTGTTTCATTGCATATGCCACTGGTCGTTCGCAAAACTTTTTATAGAATACAATGACATATTTTCTAACCGGCCAGTACAATAGCGCTCTTGCGCTGGCTGATGCGCGCGCGAAACCTCAAACGAGGGTTGGTTTAAAACCTCCTCCGCCACATCCCGATACAATAATATATATATTTTTTTTGGGAAATCACGCCACAAAAATTTTATAATTTTTTCACGCAGTGTATTTATTATCCATTTTCACCTTATGGTTTTCACAAATACCAAAAGCACGTAAAGCAAAACGGCCGTAACAGGTAACATAATAAAAAAAACGCTCAATGTTCTGATGGAAATATGGACGCAGTGAATAGGTATTGTTCATTGAAGTGACAGTTATGTACTAAATACTCTTTTGCTACGCTTTGTTCACGCCATGTGTTTTGAGAATGTGTCATTAGATATCTCAAGTACCCGGAGCTCGTGGTTCCTGAAATCGTAACTTCCAAAGTCAACAACAACTGGAGCTCAATTTCGGAACTGTTCGTTTTCGGTTCCGTATACGAAAGTGTAAAACGACTGGTCTAACCACACGTTTTTTTCTTTTACTTTATGTTTACTTTACGCCTGCCAAGCGTGGTGAGTATGGCGATACCCCCCAATTGGCGGAGGCCCATGTCCAGCAGTGGACTGTTGTGGCTGTAGAAGTAATAGTTTTCACTATTGGCCCTATTGGCCTATCTGCAATGCTTCCTACATTAGGTAACTCTACATGGTGCGCATATTAATGCAGCTAATTAGGACACAAATCCTTTCCAGGAGTATTTTTACATGTCATGTCGTCACATCACACGTAACGTGTTAAGTCATCGGTTACTTAATGGTTTAAGTAACTTTTTCAAAAGGGACAGCTGATTAAAAACACAGCTAAAAGTTCCTGACAGATAAACATAACACACTTAGTTGTAGGATTTACTGATTTTAAAAATGTAGGCGTTATCAAATATAAGGTGGAAAAATATTAGCTGCAAATACTTTAGGGGCTTTACAGCATTTTTTTTACACCATGTAGTTATAAACCTAAAACGTCTGCAGCTTATAAAACACTTCCCACCAGAGAAATAGAGACACTTTCGTTTATCCTATGAAAACCAATATGTTTTCGAAATACTCATCAAATTTAGGACATTTTCGTTAAGATTTTATAAACCTCATTTTACTCACACGATATGTGTCATAAACACTTCGGTTTTTTGTATGAGAAGTATATTTTAGTTTTGACCATTGGGCACCTAAGCAAGTTTATAAAATTTTAAATAGGAACGGTTATAGGTGGTTTTAGCAATAAAAAGTACAAATAACAATGTCTAATCTTTAATAGGTAACACAACACTCCACAATAAATTACTATGACTACTTTTAAAATAAATAAAACTAATACAAATACAAGCACAAGTGATTGATTGATAACCCACTTCAACCTTATAATATAGCAAAATCTCTTCACTAGGAATCTAGCTGTTACTGCTTTGTATTAAAGGCGGTTTTTATTCAAAGTATATGCTATGCCAAAAGAAAACATATTTTTCGCAATCTTGTTAATTTTACGTGACAAGTGTAGTAAGCTGTATCATCTGATCATCAGGATTTACTTTTTGGCTTTACAAAATGACGATACGCCTTCTCACAAATTTAAGACATTAACATCAAAAATCAGTTATAATCCTAGATGCCCTCAGCCTAAAGGTGCCCATTACACTACACAATGTACAGCCTTTGTTTAAACAAGGAACGAGCCATAGGATTTCTTTTACTCTCTGTATAATGTGTTTAATGTATAAAACTAATTTAATTAAGAAATATAAATTGATATAAATATAAAGTTTTATTTAACTGTAAGTACTAAATTCTGTACAATAATAGAACAAATTTTAGAATGAAAAAGAAGTGTTCTCACCGAACATTCGTACACATTCAGTTCGCTTGTACTCACCGCTAGGTTAGATTATTTATATTCCTTGCAATGATTAATATTATGATCGGATGTAAGTTATTGTGTTCGGTAAGCACCTTTTATTTATCAACACTATTGTGGTATTTTACTGTTTATTATCCTACCTGAAGTCACAAAACATCTTCTTTATCCTCGCTTTATCCCGTTACGCGGGGTCGGCTTTCCTGATCCTGAGGCGCCAATTTGTCCGCTGGTAAGCATCGTCTTCAGAGAGGCCAAGTGTCTTCATAATTATCCTTTTGGACATTAGTCAGCCATGATATTTGGGGCCTTCCTCTGCCTCGTTTTTTGGTAGCAATGAAAAGGCGATAAAGGCGATAGAGCTGATCCAAATAACTATCGTCCGATTACATTAGTACCCATTCTTTCAAAAATTTTAGAAAAGCTGATGTACACCAGAATATATGAATTTCTATCAAAACACAATGTCCTATGCGAACAACAATATGGTTTTAGAAGGGGACTATCAACGTCACTTGCATGTTTCAATCTAATAAAAACAGTATGCGAATCTATTAACAACAAGACACCAATATTGTCACTGTTTCTAGACCTGAGTAAGGCCTTTGACTTTGTCAACCATTCTCAACTTTTACGAAAACTACATTTGTATGGAATTAGAGGGAAAGCTCATGACTGGATTCATTCGTTTCTTTCAAACAGACTACAATGTACAGAGGTGTCTAGTATAGAGAGCAATGGAAAATGTTTTGTTAGACAAAATCACAAATCAGCCCTGAAAGTAAATGGAACCGGAGTACCCCAGGGGAGTGTGCTAGGACCACTGTTGTTTTTGATATATGTAAATGATCTCCCTGCTACAATACCTCATGAATGTTTACTCTTCGCGGACGACACAACAATATTGATAAAATGTAATGATAGATCAAAATGGGAGTCAACGGTAAATAACGTATTAATAAATGTAATAGATTGGATGAATGAGAATAAACTTAAAGTAAATATAGATAAAACCAAAGTAATGCAATTCCGTAACTATAAAGCCAGTTTAATGCCTATGAATATCTCGTATAATAATTCTGAAATAGAACAAGTCAACAAATTTAAATTCTTAGGCTTTACAATCGACGAGCATATCAATTGGAAAAGCCATGTGGATGACGTATGCAGTAGATTAAGCCGATTTGTTTTTGCACTACGAAAACTAAGATATACTGTGTCACAGGAAGCAGCGTTATCTGCATATCACGGATATGTTTCGTCGGTGCTCCGTTATGGAATCATACTGTGGGGTAACTCTGTTGATTTTGAACGCGCATTTAAAGTTCAGAAAAGGTGCGTTCGTGCAATTTGTAATGCTGGATTTAGAGACTCGTGCAGGCCTTTATACAGATCACTAAAAATATTACCCTTTCCATGCATCTATATTTATGAAATAATTCTTTTCGTTAAACAGCATCCAAATTATTATAAACTCCTCAAAGATGTCCAAATGAAACACCTACGTTCCATGTATATACATTTACTGCACAAACCACCTAGTCGCACTAATATTTATAGGAAAAATGTATATAATATGAGCATTGTGCTGTTTAATAAACTGCCAAATGAAATTAAATTGACTGACGACATTAATGTATTTAAATTAGAATTGTTTAATTGGTTATTAACAAATTGCTTTTATAGTGTAGGGGAATATATGAACCATGCTTGACATTTTTATTAATTTGATTTGAACCATTTATAAATTAAATTAAATCTTTTTATTTTGACATTTGTATAATTATAATTTTTATTTGACATATGTGTAATTAATCATTTTTATTTGACATCTCTAATTAATCAATAATCAATTTCTTGTCTATTGTAATTTATAATGTATGTAAATAATAATGACATTGTTTATCTAAATTTGCACGCTTGAAACAAGCAGAATACTGTACTGGATTATAATTTAAGATCTCATTATGTATTACCATGTATTCTGGCAAATAAATAATTTCTATTTCTATTTCTATTTCTATTTCACTTTTTCACTACATGATCCTGGGGTCTTCGAATCACGTGACCGTACCATCTCAATCTAGCTTCTTTAATTTTTTCGGTTATTGGTGCGACTTTAAAACTCCCTCTTATGTGCTCGTTACGAACTCTATCCTTGAGTGTGACTCCTCCCGACCATCTAAGCATGCGCATTTCGATTTTTCGGCGATTTTGTAAATTTCATTGTCTGCTGCATGTTCTAGCCTATCGTACAATGCTGAGTCAGCGTGTTCTTTTTCGAATGCGACAGTTTTCTTTGCGCTCTTTTTAGCTTCTTTATAGTTTTCTCTATCCTCATCGGAGCCAGTATTCTGCCAGGTTTTAAAAAGCTGTTTCTTCAAAGACAGTTTTTCCTGTACGTGATCGTTCCGCCACTTTGTCTCTTTCGCATTGTGTAAGGCCCCTTTGCTGATACCTAACTCTAACTTAGCTGTTGCACACAGAACAAGGAGTATCAGTATCTGATGATGAGTTTTCGCACAGGTATGACATAATAGATTTTCTGAAAATTTCACCCTTACCCATACCCAATTCACGCCATTTGATTGTTTCAATTTTCGGTCGCTTCATTTTAATAGGCGATTTAAGTCTCAAAGCTGCTAGTAAAAGTCTGTGTTGTAACGTTAGTGGATCACCAGGTATTACTTTGCAATCTTTGATTTTTTGATTTCATTTTGATTTGTTTTGAAGTCACAAAACATAGACACGTATAAATTTCATCGCAACCAAGAGACCCTAAAAACACAAAATTAATTGAAAATCTTAGGTGCAGTTTCCCAGATCATGATTAAAGATGTCTTAAGTCACATAATTCATTCATATCAAAAAACTTTTCCAAGGAATTGTTATGATAAAATTTTACTTTTTCATCATTATAGTTTAACGCTTCACACACTCTGCACAGATGGTAAGATTTAGTTCTGAAAAACCCGTGTTCATTGACGATACGAAAATGTCTTCTCCATGCATGTAGAGACAGGATCTTTGTATCACTTCTAGAAATTTCAGTCATTGCCATTGCTAAGTCCCAAACGTAACGATAATTTTTTACGTGTAAAAAAGAGTTTGGAGGCAAAAGCTTCTCGCAATCTTCTAAAGGAGGGCCCATGATCACAGGTATTGCTCCTTTTGAATACGCATGGTGGAAAACTTTTTCCGTGATGTATTCGCTGCATTTCGAGTTCTCTAGAGCTAAATAGAATAAGTAACTTGCAGGTAGCTTGCAGTCAACGTGGTAGTGACCCGGACATCTGCAAATAACAAACGTAAAAAAGGGTTACCTGTATGATGGCGCTAACGTCACACATTGATCTCAGAGGTGGCTAACTTTATCAAGTTAGATTACATAATATATAGAGCTTTGATGCAGTAAATCAAGAATCGTGAATAAGGTGTGTTTGCTTTTTACCCAACATTTCCTAATTTAGAGACGCTACAGAAAAACTGAACTTAGCTTTGGAATGGGATAGTGTGTACCACCCACCTATTGTGCCAGCCCGGGCAATTTCATCCTAGTTTTCCTGCAGATAGGCCACTTGAACACGCATGACTAGACTGCTGACTTACTAACCTGTCTATATCATCGGAGTCAGTCTGTATATAACTGTAAACAGCTGCATACTGGACTTCGAAAATCTTAGCTAACTATTTATGTTATTCAGATTAAGTGCACGCTAGTCTCATAGCAAAGTTTTACTCTTATGTAAAATTTCATTTATTAAAAAAAGATTGCGCAACTAAAATGGCAATGGGCGGGACATGTGTGCCGTAGAGAAGATAACAGGTGGAGCCACAGAGTGCTACATTGGAGGCCCCGAGCAGGAAGTCGAAGTGTGGGCAGACCACCAGCAAGATGGTCGGACGACATAAAAAAGACGGCAGGGCCGACCTGGACCAGAATCGCCGTGAATAGATCAGAATGGAGAAGACATCAAGAGGCATTCGTTCAGCAGTGGACGTTATTATGCTGAAAAGAAGAAGAAGAAGAAAAAAAGATTTTCTTACATTTTCTTATTCTGCGGGATATCGGAACACTGTCCAAAGACATCGACTTGTATATAGTCATCTAGTTCATGAATGAAGCGCATCCTGCCCTCGAGACAGTTGGATATCAGCACCATGGTTCGGCTATCTAGAATCTTGTCCTTCCAATATGGCACCAGTTTCTGAAGCATGTCTTTCGGGTTGGGGAGGTCCATCGTTATTGGTTGTTGAAGTGGAATAGTTCTGCCGTATGGCACTGGTACGTCAGAGTCACTTCTGAAAAGTGATTATTCTAACTGCTTATGGAATGTTTTGGAGATTAAAACATTCCATAAGCATGCTTAGGCTTAAAACTTTCTATAACTATAATTGGTTCTCCGTTTGTTTGTGCAACTAAGTGTATTCTTGTCTTTTCTTAATTAATGTAACTTTTGTTAAAATAGATTAACAAATATGCATAAGTGGATCAAAAAACACGCAAAACATTTGCATTTAATTCAATATTTCAAAAAATATATATTTTTTTATAAATGTACATACATTAATAAATCAAGCCTATATCACTGGCGGGGTAGGCAGAGCGTTGACGACCGTAATATTACGGTCGTTATCGCCACGTCTGACAAATGTTTGAGGTCCGGTTCAGATAAGTCGTGTTTTGCTTTAGTGACAGGTTGTCAGCCTGTCGCCTAAAATTGCAATACCCTCAAAGCCCTCGTGTCCCTTAGTCGGCTTCTACGACACCCACGGGAAAAAAATGGTGTGAAGCTATTCTAAGCCGGCATCACACGGTCGGGAGTGTCTAACAACTTTTCTTTTGAACACATTTGTATATAAGTAAAAATAGCTACTCAAATATTCTTTAGAACAGTATCATATCAATAAACTCAACAAAAAAATTACAAAGGATTGCAAGAAGGTACATTTACAGTATAATATTTTCTTTAAGAACCTTCTTATTGGACGCTTTAAGAGTATTTTTTAGACGTGACAATTCTCTTTCAGCGCTTTTTCACCTACCTGTATGTCATAGTCCAGTTGAAGACATTGTTTGTATCAGCCCAAGTGAGGTTAGATTTATAACCTGATAAAAATGTGTACACAGGAGATTCGTCACTGAGGAAGATCCACCGTTGTTTTGTATTCCTTTTCTTCACTTCAGGCATCATCTTCCTCTGCATGCAAATTATAACAGCATCTGCTGAATCTACTTGCGACACATCATCAGTGAAGTTGCAGTTTTTCACACTGCAACCGTCCAAAATTCGAGATCTATGGCAATGTGAAAGAAATGTCTATTATGAATACCATTTTCAAAACACTCTATTATTGGAATGGAGTGTTGTAATGTGTTAAATGATTTGAAGATAAAAAGATTGTCAATAGAAATAAAAAAGGTTAATTCAAGAATGAACCAACCAATGAATATATTCTGAAAAAAGTGCCAGACCTCATAAACAAAGTTAATGGATGGCTATTCGAGTAATTTAAGTACTCATAATGAGGAGAGATTGATAATACGTTGTACTTGCACTTGCACTTGGTACTAGTTAATGATAAAAATATTTTTTCTTACTGTTCTTTTGGACTATAATTGTTAACATGTCTTCTCTTCTGCCAGGGCCTGTATTTCCAATACAACACTAAGAAGGTTCTGTTCACCAGGTGTCCACGTGTAAACTCCCGGTAGTCAGCGTTCTTGAACAAGATTGAACCTAAATTTGAGGTAGTCCAATTCTGAAATAATAACTCGTGCTTATAAATAGAGAAAAAAAATCTAAAAATATTTTTAAGGTAAACATAGAGGTATAAACTGAACAACAAAATAATGTCTTTTCATTGGCATTTTGACCTGGCCAGTTTTCAGATATTTTTTTTCACATTTCGAACTGTATTATGTTTGGGGCAAGTTGTCCACTTCATGTGATATTTTTCAACCCTGGAACTACTTTCACTTGTACCAATAAAATATAAGAAGGCAAAGGTTTCATATATAAGAAAAAGGAGAAGAATGTAGGTATAATTAGGTAATTAGGTTCACAATCAACCTTCTATTACATTTTGATATATTTTTCTTGTTAGTTGAGTTGTCTAAATAGTTCAAAACCCAAAATATTAAATGTCAAAGAGAATACATTTATTAATTATGTCGAAAAAAGTAAAGACAAATCTTAGTTCAACAAGAATGATTAAACTCACTATACATGTACCTTGCGTTTGTCGTAATATTTTCTCATTATTCTTTCATGCATTTTCACTTCATTTCCAAAATCTTCTAAATCACCTTTACCAATATTTTTTTCTTGTATACCATATTCACAATTCCTAGCGTATTAAAAATATGAAATATAAATCACTAAACTGCATAATATAAGGCATAAAGCCTTACAATCGTGAGGCCTGAGATCCCCGCCATGTATCAATGTGTTTTTACTCATGTCCATTTACCAACTGCTCTTACGGTGAAGGAAAAACATCGTGATGAAATCCACATTCAAATGAAATTCGAATTCAGATGATAGTTGATTGTGACTTAACCTTGGATTAAGGCCAGGTTAGCCTTCGGGTTGCAGAGGTCAGATGGACGTCGCTCTGTGCAAAAACTTGATTCCATGTCAAATCACCTAAAGTAGCCGACCCCTACATAAAACGGGATAATTTTGGCGCACATTCAGTATTATGGAAGGAACAAACGTAAATTAAGTTGCAGAATAAATTGACATACGTTTAAATAGTGCCGCGTTTATACTCGGATTATAAAATAAAAAAAGTATCTCTTACAATTTTATCTTAAGCAGTGAAATTATTTATTTTATTTATCCAGTGATAACATTATACCCAACATTCTTAAAGTAGAAATAAAAAGAACAAAAATGACATTTGCTGCGGCGGCGCACGCAGGACGTCTTTTGGCTGTGGAAATAAAATATTTTTGACTTGACTTTGAAACCATCCTTAATTTGACCACCACTAAAATATTTCGACTTTGCCACCATAAATGTTTTTATTTATTACAAAAATAGCTGTAATTTTTTTATTTTAATTCTACATTTGCTATCTAGGTATAATAAATGTATGCCGTCATACCATACATTCTAATTTTCATGCAAAATACCGTTTTAGATCGTTTTAAAAGGTAGCTTATTTGACCTGCCAGTCCACATCCCTATTCAACACAACTTTATCTCACATCAGAATTTCTGTGCTTCATTTTTCGAAACTACAGGCTACAATTCTACAGGTGAAATTCGATGTACATTGTGTAGCGGGTCAAAAATTCTGGTTTTATAATGTCCCACCGGCGACGCAATGTACATCGAATTTTACTTGTAGAATAATAATTATAGTCTGTTGTTTCATTGCATATGCCACTGGTCGTTCGCAAAACTTTTTATAGAATACAATGACATATTTTCTAACCGGCCAGTACAATAGCGCTCTTGCGCTGGCTGATGCGCGCGCGAAACCTCAAACGAGGGTTGGTTTAAAACCTCCTCCGCCACATCCCGATACAATAATATATTTCTTTTTTGGGGAAATCACGCCACAAAAATTTTATAATTTTTTCACGCAGTGTATTTATTATCCGTTTTCACCTTATGGTTTTCACAAATACCAAAAGCACGTAAAGCAAAACGCTCGTAACAGGTAACATAATAAAAAAAACGCTCAATGTTCTGATGGAAATATGGACGCAGTGAATAGGTATTGTTCATTGAAGTGACAGTTATGTACTAAATACTCTTTTGCTACGCTTTGTTCACGCCATGTGTTTTGAGAATGTGTCATTAGATATCTCAAGTACCCGGAGCTCGTGGTTCTTGAAATCGTAACTTCCAAAGTCAACAACAACTGGAGCTCAATTTCAGAACTGATCGTTTTCGGTTCCGTGCACGAAAGTGTAAAACGACTGGTCTAACCGCACGTTTTTTTTCTTTTACTTTATGTTTACTTTACGCCTGCCAAGCGTGGTGAGTATGGCGATACCCCCCAATTGGCGGAGGCCCATGTCCAGCAGTGGACTGTTGTGGCTGTAGAAGTAACAGTTTTCACTATTGGACTATCTGCAATGCTTCCTACATTAGGTAACTCTACATGGTGCGCATATTAATGCAGCTAATTAGGACACAAATCCTTTCCAGGAGTATTTTTACATGTCATGTCGTCACATCACACGTAACGTGTTAAGTCATCGGTCACTTAATGGTTTAAGTAACTTTGTCAAAAGGGACAGCTCGTCCCCTACAAAACGTATGGACGTAACTACAAAAACTGAATTTTACAGGAGAAGCGATTGAAGGTTGGCGAAAAGTTTAAAATTGCGTCACATATTTGTGATTAGACTTACGTCCACAATTTTTTTTATACAAGGGTGTAAACTTGCTTCAATTGTGAATATGTGTATGATATTTGGAAAACGCAACAGGTTTTTAAAAAAAATGTATATATGTTCGACTTACGTCTTTATGCAAAATAAAAAATGTATGCAATTTTAAGTTACGTCTATTTGAATCTATGTTACGTCAATTCGTTTTGAAATATAGTGAAAACATTTTTGTCAAACTCAAGTCTTCGTAAAGATATTTTTTTGAAGTTTTAGCGCGGCAATAATGAGATTCCGTGCGAGGAAATTTATTAATGTGATTTGTAATATTTAGACGTAACTTAAGATATCCCCAAAAAAATTAAATAAAAATCTGTGACGTAAAGTGGTAAATTTAACTTACGTCCCTACGTGACAAACCAATATTTTGTGATATAAGATACAACTTACCTTATAACGGAAACTAAGGTACATAGAGATACATCCATTAGATATAAAAAAAGTTTAAAAATTTCTAAATCATTTAGTGTATATAACTCATTTTCGCAAAAAATCAAGCTACGTCCATACGTTTTGTAGGGGACGAGCTGATTAAAAACACAGCTAAATGTTCCTGACAGATAATTATAACACACTTAGTTGTAGGATTTACTGATTTTAAAAATGTAGGCGTTATCAAATATAAGGTGGAAAAATATTAGCTGCAAATACTTTAGGGGCTTTACAGCAAATTTTTTTACACCATGTAGTTATACTCCTAAGGCTGGTTTCAGAGCGACGCGTCTCGGCAGCGCTGCCCAGCCGCGCGCGCCTCGCATTACACTAGATTGTATGTAGCGTTTCATAGTGACGCGTCTTGGGACGCGTCTCGGCCGCGCCGCGGTCGGATCTCCTTCAATTGCCAGTAGCGTCGACTTGCAATCTTTTAAGACGTCGTTGTTGCACTCTTTTCCATATAACGTATATAGCTAATATAGTGATTAAATTTGCTGGCATAATGATTCTCTGCACTCGACCGTACACCACAACGAAGCGCGCGCGTCTGAATGTCGTTTCACAGCGAACGCGCTGCCCAGGCGCGCGCCCATAGCCGCGCTCGCCTGGGCAGCGCTGCTGAGACGCGCCGCTCTGAAACCAGCCTAAAACGTCTGCAGCTTATAATACACTTCCCACCAGTGAAATAGAGACACTTTCGTTTATCCTATGAAAACCAATATGTTTTCGAAATAATTATCGAATTTAGGACATTTTCGTTAAGATTTTATAAACCTCATTTTACTCACACGATATGTGTCATAAACACTTCGGTTTTTTGTATGAGAAGTATATTTTAGCTTTAACCATTTGACACCTAAGCAAGTTTATAAAAATTTAAATAGGAGGGGTCATAAGTGGTTTAAGCAATAAAAAGTACAAGTAAAAATGTCTTATCTTTAATAGGTAACACAACACTCCGCAATAAATTACTATGACTACTTTAAAAAAAAAACTAATACAAATACAAGCATAAGTGATTGATTGATAACTCACTTCAACCTTATAATATAGCAAAATCTCTTCACTAGGAATCTAGCTGTTACTGCTTTGAATTAAAGGCGGTTTTTATTCAAAGTATATGCTATGCCAAGAGAAAACATATTTTTCGCAATCATGTTTTACATGACAAGTGAAGTAAGCTGTATCATCTGATCATCAGGATTTACTTTTTGGCTTTACAAACTGACGATACGCCTTCTCACAAATTTAAAACATTAACATCAAAAATCAGTTATAATCCTAGACGCCCTCAGCCCAAAGTGCCCATAACACTACACTATGGACAGCCTTTGTTTAAACAAGGAACGAGCCATAGATTTTTTTTTACTCTCTGTATAATGTGTTTAATGTATAAAACTAATTAAATTAATAAATATAAAGTTTTATTTAACTGTAAGTACTAAATTCTGTACAATAATAGAACAAATTTTAGAATGAAAAATAAGTGTTCCCACCGAACATTCGAACACATTCAGTTCGCTTGTCCTCACCGCTAGGTTAGATTATTTATATTCCTTGCAATGATTGATATTATGATCGGATGTAAGTTATTGTGTTCGGTAAGCACCTTTTGTTTATCAATACTATTGTGGTATTTCACTGTTTATTACCCTACCTGAAGTCACAAAACATCGACTCGTATAATTTTCATCGCAACCAAGAGACCCTAAAAACACAAAATAACTTGAAAATCTTAGGTGCAGTTTCCCAGATCATGATTAAAGATGTCTTAAGTCACATAATTCATTCATATCAAAAAACTCTTCCAAGGAATTGTTATGATAAAATTTTACTTTTTCATCATTATAGTTTAACGCTTCACACACTCTGCACAGATGGTAAGATTTAGTTCTGAAAAACCCATGTTCATTGACGATACCAAAATGTCTTCGCCATGCATGTAGAGACAGGATCTTTGTATCACTTCTAGAAATTTCAGTCATTGCTATTGCTAAGTCCCAAACGTAACGATAATTTTTTACGTGTAGAAAAGAGTTAGGTGGCAAAAGCTTCTCGCAATCTTCTAAAGGAGGGCCCATGATCGTATTGCTCCTTTAGAATACGCATGGTGGAAAACTTTTTCCGTGATGTATTCGCTGCATTTCGAGTTCTCTAGAGCTAAATAGAATAAGTAACTTGCAGGTAGCTTGCAGTCAACGTGGTAGTGACCCGAACATCTGCAAATAACAAACGTAAAAAAGAGTTACCTGTATGATGGCGCTAACGTCACACATTGATCTCAACGGAGGTGGCTAACTTTATCAAGTTAGATTACATAATATATAGAGCTTTGATGCAACACATCAAAAGTCGTAAATAAGGTGTGTTTGCTTTTTACCCAACATTTCCTAATTAAGAGACGTTACAGAAAAACTGAACTTAGCTTTGGAATGGGATAGTGTGTACCACCCACCTATTCTGCCAGCCCGGGCAATTTCATCCTAGTTTTCCTGCAGATAGGCCACTTGAACACGCATGACTAGACTGCTGACCTACTAACCTGTCTATATCATCGGAGTCAGTCTGTATATAACTGTAAACAGCTGCATACTGGACTTCGAAAATCTTAGCTAACTATTTATGTTATTCAGATTAAGTGCACGCTAGTCTCATAGCAAAGTTTTACTCTTATGTAAAATTTCATTTATTAAAAAAAAACTTTCTTACATTTTTTTATTCTGCGGGATATCGGAACACTGTCCAAAGACATCGACTTGTATATAGTCATCTAGTTCATGAATGAAGCGCATCCTGCCCTCGAGACAGTTGGACATCAGCACCATGGTTCGGCTATCTAGAATCTTGTCCTTCCAATATGGCACCAGTTTCTGAAGCATGTCTTTCGGGTTGGGGAGGTCCATCGTTATTGGTTGTTGAAGTGGAATAGTTCTGCCGTATGGCACTGGTACGTCAGAGTCACTTCTGAAAAGTGATTATTCTAACTGCTTATGGAATGTTTTGGAGATTAAAACATGCTTAGGCTTAAAACATATAACATGGAAAGGATTCTTTCTATAACTATAGTTTGTTCTCCGTTTGTTTATGCAACTAAGTGTATTCTTATCTTTTCTTAATTAATGCAACTTTTGTATAAATAGTTTAACAAATATGCATAAGTGGATCAAAAAACACGCAAAACATTTGTATTTAATTCAATATTTCAAAAAATGAATAATTTTTATAAATGTGCATACATACATAATTCACGCCTATATCCCTGATGGGGTAGGCAGAGCGTTGACGACCGTAATATCACGGTCGTTATCGCCACGTCTGACAAATGTTTGAGGTCCGGTTCAGATAAGTCGTGTTTTGCTATAGTGACAGGTTGTCAGCCTGTCGCCTAAAATTGCAAAACTCTCAAAGCCCTTGTGTCCCTTAGTCGGTTTCTACAACACCCACGGGACAAAAATGGGGTGAAGCTATTCTAAGCCGGCATCACACGGTCGGGAGTGTCTTGCCACTTTTCTTTTGAACACATTTGTATATAAGTAAAAATAGCTACTCAAATATTCTTTAGAACAGTATCTCGATATCAATAAACTCAACAAAAGTTTTACAAAGGATTGCAAGAAGGTTCATTTATAGTACTAAATAACCATAATATTTTCTTTAAGAACCCTCTTAGTGAAGGCTTTGAGAGTATTTTTAGACGTGACCATCTCTTTTAGCTCTTTTTCACCTACCTGTATGTCATAGTCCAGTTGAAGACATTGTTTATATCAGCCCAAGTGAGGTTAGATTTATATCCTGATAAAAATGTGTACACAGGAGATTCGTCACTGAGGAAGATCCATCGTTGTTTTGTATTCCTTTTCTTAACTTCAGGCATCATCCTCCACTGCATGCGAAATATAACAGCATCTACTGAATCTATTTGCCTCACATCATCAGTGAAGTTGCAGTTTTTCACGCTGCAGCCGTCCAAAATTCGAGATCTACGGCAATGTGAAAGAAATGTCTATTATGAATACCATTTTTAAAACACTCCATTATTGAAATGGAGTGTTGTAATGTTTTATATGATTTGAAGATAAAAAGATTGTCAATTGAAATAAAAAAGGTTAATTCAAGAGTGAGTCAACCAATGAATATCAGAAAAAAGTGCCAGACCCCGTAAACAAAGTTAATGGATGGCTATTGGAGTAATTTAAGTACTTATAATCAGGAGAGATTGATAATACGTTGTACTTGCACTTGCACTTGGTACTAGTTAAAGATAAAAGTATTTTATCTTACTGATCTTTTGGACTATAATTGTTAGCATGTCTTCTCTTCTGCCTGGGCCTGTATTTCCAATACAAAACTAAGAAGGTTTTGTTCACCAGGTGTCCACGTGTAAACTCCCGGTAGTCAGCGTTCTTAAACAAGATTGAACCTAAATTTGAGGTAGTCCAATTCTGAAATAATAACTCGTGCTTATAAATGGAGAAAAAAAATCTAAAAATATTTTTAAGGTAAATATAGAGGTATAAACTGAACAACAAAATAATGTCTTTTCATTGGCATTTTGACCTGGCCAGTATTCAGATTTTTTTTCCACATTTCGAACTGAATTTTGTTTGGGGCAAGTTGTCCACTTCATGTGATATTTTCCAACCCTGGAACTACTTACACTTATATCAATAAAATATAAGAAGGCAAAGGTTTTATATAAAAGAAGAAGAAGAAAATGTAGGTATAATTAGGTAACTAGATTCACATTAAACCTTCTATTACACTTTGATATATTTTTCTTGTTAATTGAGTTGAAAAATTATTATGTAGAAAAAAGGTAAAAGACAAAATCTTAGTTTAACAAGAATGAATAAACTCACTATACATGTACCTTGCGTTTGTCGTAATATTTTCTCATTATTCTTTCATGCATTTTCACTTCATTTCCAAAATCATCTAAATCACCTTTACCAATATTTTTTTCTTGTATACCATATTCACAATTCCTAGCGTATTAAAAATATGAAATATAAATCACTAAACTGCATAATATAAGGCATAAAGCCTTACAATCGTGAGGCCTGAGATCCCCGCCATGTATCAATGTGTTTTTACTCATGTCTATTTACCAACTGCTCTTACGGTGAAGGAAAAACATCGTGATGAAATCCACATTCAAATGAAATTCGAATTCAGATGATAGTTGATTGTGACTTAACCTTGGATTAAGGCCAGGTTAGCCTTCGGGTTGCAGAGGTCAGATGGACGTCGCTCTGTGCAAAAACTTGATTCCATGTCAAATCACCTAAAGTAGCCGACCCCTACATAAAACGGGATAATTTTGGCGCACATTCAGTATTATGGAAGGAACAAACGTAAATTAAGTTGCAGAATAAATTGACATACGTTTAAATAGTGCCGCGTTTATACTCGGATTATAAAATAAAAAAAGTATCTCTTACAATTTTATCTTAAGCAGTGAAATTATTTATTTTATTTATCCAGTGATAACATTATACCCAACATTCTTAAAGTAGAAATAAAAAGAACAAAAATGACATTTGCTGCGGCGGCGCACGCAGGACGTCTTTTGGCTGTGGAAATAAAATATTTTTGACTTGACTTTGACCCCATCCTTAATTTGACCACCACTAAAATATGTCGACTTTGCCACCATAAATGTTTTTATTTATTACAAAAATTGCTGTAATTTTTTTATTTTAATTCTACATTTGCTATTTAGGTATAATAAATGTATGCCGTCATACCATACATTCTAATTTTCATGCAAAATACCGTTTTAGATCGTTTTAAAAAGTAGCTTATTTGACCTGCCAGTCCACATCCCTATTCAACACAACTTTATCTCACATCAGAATTTCTGTGCTTCATTTTTCGAAACTACAGGCTACAATTCTACAGGTGAAATTCGATGTACATTGCGTAACGGGTCAAAAAATCTGGTTTTGTAATGTCCCACCGGCTACGCAATGTACATCGAATTGTACTTGTAGAATAATAATAAAATTGTAGTCTGTGGTTTCATTGCATATGCCACTGGTCGTTCGCAAGACTTTTTATAGAATACAATGACATATTTTCTAACCAGCCAGCACAATAGCGCTCTTGCGCTGGCTGATGCGCGCGCGAAACCTCAAACGAGGGTTGGTTTAAAACCTCATCCGCCGCATCCCGATACAATATTTTTTTTTTTTTGTGGAAATCACGCCCCAAAAATTGAATAATTTTTTCACACAGTGTACTTATTATCCGTTTTCACCTTATGGTTTTCACAAATACCAAAAGCACGTAAAGCAAAACGGCCGTAACAGGTAACATAATTAAAAAAACACTCAATGTTCTGATGGAAATATGGACGCAGTGTATAGGTATTGTTCATTGAAGTGACAGTTATGTACTAAATACTCTTTTGCTACGCTTTGTTCACGCCATGTGTTTTGAGAATGTGTCATTAGATATCTCAAGTACCCGGAGCTCGTGGTTCCTGAAATCGTAACTTCCAAAGTCAACAACAACTGGAGCTCAATTTCGGAACTGATCGTTTTCGGTTCCGTGCACGAAAGTGTAAAACGACTGGTCTAACCGCACGTTTTTTTCTTTTACTTTATGTTTACTTTACGCCTGCCAAGCGTGGTGAGTATGGCGATACCCCCCAATTGGGGAAGGCCCATGTCCAGCAGTGGACTGTTGTGGCTATAGAAGCAATAGTTTTCACTATTGGCCTATCTGCAATGCTTCCTACATTAGGTGACTCTACATGGTGCGCATATTAATGCAGCTAATTAGGACACAAATCCTTTCCAGGAGTATTTTTACATGTCATGTCGTCACATTACACGTAACGTGTTAAGTCATCGGTTACTTAATCGTTTAAGTAACTTTGTCAAAAGGGACAGCTGATTAAAAACACAGCTAAAAGTTCCTGACAGATAAACATAACACACTTAGTTGTAGGATTTACTGATTTTAAAAATGTAGGCGTTATCAAATATAAGGTGGAAAAATATTAGCTGCAAATACTTTAGGGGCTTCGCAGCAAATTTTTTTACACCACGTAGTTATAAACCTTAAACGTCTGCAGCTTATAATACACTTCCCACCAGTGAAATAGAGACACTTTCGTTTATCCTATGAAAACCAATATGTTTTCGAAATAATTATCGAATTTAGGATATTTTCGTTAAGATTTTATAAACCTCATTTTACTCACACGATATGTGTCATAATCATTTCGGTTTTTTGTATGAGAAGTATATTTTAGTTTTGACCATTTGACACCTAAGCAAGTTTATAAAATTTTAAATAGGAGGGGTCATAAGTGGTTTTAGCAATAAAAAGTACAAATAAAAATGTCTTATCTTTAATAGGTAACACAAACCTCCGCAGTAAATTACTATGACTACTTTAAAAAAAAACTAATACAAATACAAGCATAAGCGATTGATTGATAACCCACTTCAACCTTATAATATATCAAAATCTCTTCACTAGGAATCTAGCTGTCACTGCTTTGTATTAAAGGCGGTTTTTATTCAAAGTATATGCTATGCCAAAAGAAAACATATTTTTCGCAATCTTGTTTTACGTGACAAGTAAAGTAAGCTGTATCATCTGATCATCAGGATTTACTTTTTGGCTTTACAAACTGACGATACGCCTTCTCACAAATTTAAAACATTAACATCAAAAATCAGTTGTAATCCTAGACGCCCTCAGCCCAAAGGTGCCCATTACACTACATAATGGACAGCCTTTGTTTAAACAAGGAACGAGCCATAGGATTTCTTTTACTCTCTGTATAATGTGTTTAATGTATAAAACTAAAATTCTGTACAATAATAGAACAAATTTTAGAATGAAAAATAAGTGTTCTCACCGAACATTCGAACACATTCAGTTCGCTTGTCCTCACCGCTAGGTTAGATTATTTATATTCCTTGCAATTATTGATATTTTTATTTTTTTTAATGCAATAGGCCCGCATTTGTCTGCCATCTCACCTGGTGGTAAGTGGAGATGCAGACGAAGATGGTACATGCTTGCCTAGATAATGTCTATTCACTCTTGCCTTAAAAAGGCCCAAGTTATATTGTTCCGGAAAAAGATCCGCCGGCAGGGAATTCCACTCTTTAGCCGTACGCATGATAAAAGTTGAAGCGAAACGCTTAGTGCGGATTAGAGGTATATCTACAACATCAGGGTGGAACCCCAGTCGGCGCCTCGATCCCCGGAGATGGAATGGGGAAGGGGGTATCAGGTCGTGGAGTGATTGAGCGCACTCTCCGAAATGTATCCTATAGAATACCGACATGCATGCTACTTTACGACGATGTTCAAGGCTCTGCAACTTAGTCTCAACCAGTGCTTCGTCTGCTATGAGCTTCTTGGCGCGTTTTTCAATGGAGTCTAAGGCGGCCAGTTGGTATTTGGCAGATCCATCCCAAAGGTGGCAGCAATACTCCATGCAAGAGCGAACTTGAGCTTGATAGAGTTGTAGAAGCTGTTCAGGTGCAAAGTAGCGCCTAACCTTTGAGAGGATACCAAGCTTTTTTGCTGCAGTCGTGGCCAAAGATTCTTTGTAGCGTCAAAAGTTCAGGTCTGACGTAAGAGTCATGCCAAGAAGATCAAGGTGGTCAGAAATCGGTATGGATACATCTCGGAAAGTCGGAGTAAGTGTGAAGGGACTCCGTTTAGCCGAGAATAGACAAGCCTGTGTCTTTGATGCATTAAACTTCACTAAATTGGCATCACCCCACTCGGATATTGCCTTGAGTGAAGAGTTCAGATGTTGGACTATGGACTCTCGACAAGACTGGGTGGTTTCACTGCTGGCCTTTGCACTGGTCAGGTATCTGTCAACAACCGTGCTATCATCTGCGTACCCAAAGGTGTCGGGCGTCAGCATGTCGTTGATATGCAGCAGAAATAGTGTTGCAGACAGAACTGATCCTTGAGGGACTCCAGCATCTATGGCCTGTTGGTCCGAGGAGCGGCCCTCTAGGACCACTCGTATCGACCGTCCCCTCAGGAAGTCAGAGATCCAGTTGCAAAGATCAGCAGGTAGTCCGTAGGCGGGCAGCTTGCTAATAAGGCTTGCGTGCCAGACCCTGTCAAATGCCTTTGAGATATCTAGAGACACAGCGAGGGCTTCGCCATGTCTCTCGATAGCCTCGCTCCATAGGTGGGTGGCGTGCACGAGGAGATCACCTGTGGATCGCCCAGGACGAAATCCGTATTGGTGAACGCTCAGAAGATCGTTGTCCTCGAGGTAGCCCAGGAGTCTGTTATTTAGTACACGTTCCATAGTCTTGACACATGATCGGGAGCAGATGGTATATTTGTGGGAAAAAATCACGAAGACTGAGTAAAACCCACACAGTCACCGAATTGCAGCAGAAGCATAAAAACAAATTTACTGTTTAATTTATATATCTGTTTCTTCTTCTTTTTAGTTTTTAGTTTACTGTTACACACTGCCAAGTAAATGGGTATGTCCATGTTTCTGCATGCTTGTCATATGGATGTGCCCAGAATGGATCCATATAACTTAACCCTATTACAGACTGCCAACGAAAGAATGGTCATTTTTCCTCTTTTCGTTTGTAATAGTTAGCCCTAGCTCAGGCTTTATGCTTTTTGGGCTGCTATTTTGACGGGGAACACCCTAATATATGAAAATACATTGAGTGCTTTTCTCCCAGTAGGTGTTAAAATGGACATTAGGTTAAGTAAGAATAAATAAATAAATAAATATCGGAGACAACTCAGGCGCACAGTTACGCAGAACAATTGCAGGGATACCGTCAGGGCCGCTTGCTTTGTTAACATCTAGATTCCGCAGGATTTTAAGTACCTCTTTTTGGTGAATACAGACGGCCGGCATAGAGCAGTCTACTCGAGGTAAAGTTGGTGGAATGCGGCGGCGTCAAGACGCGAGTTTTCTGCAAAGAGGTAGGCAAAGAGATTCGCTTTTTCCTCTGCAGTGTGGGCAAGTGAACCGTCAGGTTTCTGCAGCGGCGGTAAAGTAGGCTGACAAAAATTGGTCTCAACTGCCTTTGCAAGAGACCAGAATGCCTTACTTCCAGCTGGATATGAGGCAAGTTTAGCGCCTACGCTACTGATGTGCCTGAAGCGTGTTCTGCGTAACTCCTTCTTGCTTAATTTAGAGGCCTTGTTATAGGTTTTCTTCAGGTTTCGAGTATTCGGAGCTTTGCGCAGTCGAGCATCAGCCCAGGCTAGGAATGCAGTCTGTTTAGACGCTTCTGCGCGGTTACAGTCTGCATTGAACCATGGGCGAGCTTTGCTACCGGTAGGAATGTCGGATGTAAGTAATTGTGTTCGGTAAACACCTTTTATTTATCAATACTATTGTGATATTTCACTGTTTATTACCCTATCTGAAGTCACAAAACATCGACTCGTATAATTTTCATCGCAACCAAGAGACCCTAAAAACACAAAATTACTTGAAAATCTTAGGTGCAGTTTCCCAGATCATGATTGAAGATCTCTTATGTCACATAATTCATTCTTATCAAAAAACTCTTCCAAGGAATTGTTATGATAAAATTTTACTTTTTCATCATTATCGTTTAACGCTTCACACACTCTGCACAGATGGTAAGATTTAGTTTTGAAATATCCATGTTCATTGACGATACCAAAATGTCTTCGCCATTCATGAAGAGACAGGATCTTTGTATCACTTCTAGAAATTTCAGTCATTGCTATTGCTAAGTCCCAAACGTAACGATAATTGTTTACGTGTAGAAAAGAGTTAGGTGGCAAAAGCTTCTCGCAATCTTCTAAAGGAGGGCCCATGATCACAGGTATTGCTCCTTTAGAATACGCATGGTGGAAAACTTTTTCCGTGATGTATTCGCTGCATTTCGAGTTCTCTAGAGCTAAATAGAATAAGTAACTTGCAGGTAGCTTGCAGTCAACGTGGTAGTGACCCGGACATCTGCAAATAACAAACGTAAAAAAGGGTTACCTGTATGATGGCGCTAATGTCACACATTGATCTCAACAGAGGTGGCTAACTTTATCAAGTTAGATTACATAATATACGTAAAGAGCTTTGATGCAGTAAATCAACAATCGTAAATAAGGTGTGTTTGCTTTTTATCCAACACTTCCTAATTTAGAGACGTTACAGAAAAACTGAACTTAGCTTTGGAATGGGATAGTGTGTACCACCCACCTATTATGCCAGCCCGGGCAATTTCATCCTAGTTTTCCTGCAGATATGCCACTTGAACACGCATGACTAAGCTAGACTGCTGACTTACTAACCTGTCTATATCATTGGAGTCAGTCTGTATATAACTGTAAACAGCTGCATACTGGACTTCGAAAATCTTAGCTAACTATTTATGTTATTCAGATTAAGTGCACGCTAGTCTCATAGCAAAGTTTTACTCTTATGTAAAATTTCATTTATTAAAAAAAGACTTTCTTACATTTTCTTATTCTGCGGGATATCGGAACACTGTCCAAAGACATCGATTTGTATATAGTCATCTAGTTCATGAATGAAGCGCATCCTGCCCTCGAGACAGTTGGATATCAGCACCATGGTTCGGCTATCTAGAATCTTGTCCTTCCAATATGGCACCAGTTTCTGAAGCATGTCTTTCGGGTTGGGGAGGTCCATCGTTATTGGTTGTTGAAGTGGAATAGTTCTGCCGTATGGCACTGGTACGTCAGAGTCACTTCTGAAAAGTGATTATTCTAACTGCTTACGGAATGTTTTGGAGATTAAAACATGCTTAGGCTTAAAACATTTAACATGGAAAGGATTCTTTCTATAACTATAATTTGTTCTCCGTTTTTTTATGCAACTAAGTGTATTCTTATCTTTTCTTAATTAATGCAACTTTTGTTTAAATAGTTTAACAAATATGCATAAGTGGATCAAAAAACACGCAAAACATTTGTATTTAATTCAATATTTCAAGAAATGAATTATTTTTTATAAATGTGCATACATACATAAATCACGCCTATATCCCTGGCGGGGTAGGCAGAGCGTTGACGACCGTAAAATCACGGTCGTTATCGCCACGTCTGACAAATGTTTGAGGTCCGGTTCAGATAAGTCGTGTTTTGCTATAGTGACAGGTTGTCAGCCTGTCGCCTAAAATTGCAAAACTCTCAAAGCTCTTGTGTCCCTTAGTCGGTTTCTACGACACCCACGGGAAAAAAATGGGGTGAAGCTATTCTAAGCCGGCATCACACGGTCGGGAGTGTCTTGCAACTTTTCTTTTGAACACATTTGTATATAAGTAAAAATTGCTATTCAAATATTCTTTAGAACAGTATCTCGATATCAATAAACTCAACAAAAGTTTTACAAAGGATTGCAAGAAGGTACATTAACAGTACTAAATAAACATAATATTTTATTTAAGAACCCTCTTAGTGAAGGCTTTGAGAGTATTTTTAGACGTGACCATCTCTTTTAGCTCTTTTTCACCTACCTGTATGTCATAGTCCAGTTGAAGACATTGTTTATATCAGCCCAAGTGAGGTTAGATTTATATCCTGATAAAAATGTGTACACAGGAGATTCGTCACTGAGGAAGATCCATCGTTGTTTTGTATTCCTTTTCTTAACTTCAGGCATCATCCTCCACTGCATGCGAAATATAACAGCATCTACTGAATCTATTTGCCTCACATCATCAGTGAAGTTGCAGTTTTTCACGCTGCAGCCGTCCAAAATTCGAGATCTACGGCAATGTGAAAGAAATGTCTATTATGAATACCATTTTTAAAACACTCCATTATTGAAATGGAGTGTTGTAATGTTTTATATGATTTGAAGATAAAAAGATTGTCAATTGAAATAAAAAAGGTTAATTCAAGAGTGAGTCAACCAATGAATATCAGAAAAAAGTGCCAGACCCCGTAAACAAAGTTAATGGATGGCTATTGGAGTAATTTAAGTACTTATAATCAGGAGAGATTGATAATACGTTGTACTTGCACTTGCACTTGGTACTAGTTAAAGATAAAAGTATTTTATCTTACTGATCTTTTGGACTATAATTGTTAGCATGTCTTCTCTTCTGCCTGGGCCTGTATTTCCAATACAAAACTAAGAAGGTTTTGTTCACCAGGTGTCCACGTGTAAACTCCCGGTAGTCAGCGTTCTTAAACAAGATTGAACCTAAATTTGAGGTAGTCCAATTCTGAAATAATAACTCGTGCTTATAAATGGAGAAAAAAAATCTAAAAATATTTTTAAGGTAAATATAGAGGTATAAACTGAACAACAAAATAATGTCTTTTCATTGGCATTTTGACCTGGCCAGTATTCAGATTTTTTTTCCACATTTCGAACTGAATTTTGTTTGGGGCAAGTTGTCCACTTCATGTGATATTTTCCAACCCTGGAACTACTTACACTTATATCAATAAAATATAAGAAGGCAAAGGTTTTATATAAAAGAAGAAGAAGAAAATGTAGGTATAATTAGGTAACTAGATTCACATTAAACCTTCTATTACACTTTGATATATTTTTCTTGTTAATTGAGTTGAAAAATTATTATGTAGAAAAAAGGTAAAAGACAAAATCTTAGTTTAACAAGAATGAATAAACTCACTATACATGTACCTTGCGTTTGTCGTAATATTTTCTCATTATTCTTTCATGCATTTTCACTTCATTTCCAAAATCATCTAAATCACCTTTACCAATATTTTTTTCTTGTATACCATATTCACAATTCCTAGCGTATTAAAAATATGAAATATAAATCACTAAACTGCATAATATAAGGCATAAAGCCTTACAATCGTGAGGCCTGAGATCCCCGCCATGTATCAATGTGTTTTTACTCATGTCCATTTACCAACTGCTCTTACGGTGAAGGAAAAACATCGTGATGAAATCCACATTCAAATGAAATTCGAATTCAGATGATAGTTGATTGTGACTTAACCTTGGATTAAGGCCAGGTTAGCCTTCGGGTTGCAGAGGTCAGATGGACGTCGCTCTGTGCAAAAACTTGATTCCATGTCAAATCACCTAAAGTAGCCGACCCCTACATAAAACGGGATAATTTTGGCGCACATTCAGTATTATGGAAGGAACAAACGTAAATTAAGTTGCAGAATAAATTGACATACGTTTAAATAGTGCCGCGTTTATACTCGGATTATAAAATAAAAAAAGTATCTCTTACAATTTTATCTTAAGCAGTGAAATTATTTATTTTATTTATCCAGTGATAACATTATACCCAACATTCTTAAAGTAGAAATAAAAAGAACAAAAATGACATTTGCTGCGGCGGCGCACGCAGGACGTCTTTTGGCTGTGGAAATAAAATATTTTTGACTTGACTTTGACCCCATCCTTAATTTGACCACCACTAAAATATGTCGACTTTGCCACCATAAATGTTTTTATTTATTACAAAAATTGCTGTAATTTTTTTATTTTAATTCTACATTTGCTATTTAGGTATAATAAATGTATGCCGTCATACCATACATTCTAATTTTCATGCAAAATACCGTTTTAGATCGTTTTAAAAAGTAGCTTATTTGACCTGCCAGTCCACATCCCTATTCAACACAACTTTATCTCACATCAGAATTTCTGTGCTTCATTTTTCGAAACTACAGGCTACAATTCTACAGGTGAAATTCGATGTACATTGCGTAACGGGTCAAAAAATCTGGTTTTGTAATGTCCCACCGGCTACGCAATGTACATCGAATTGTACTTGTAGAATAATAATAAAATTGTAGTCTGTGGTTTCATTGCATATGCCACTGGTCGTTCGCAAGACTTTTTATAGAATACAATGACATATTTTCGTTATTATTATTTTATTATTATTATTATTTTATGGTGCGTTTCCACGCTTGCCAAGGCTCGGCAAGCGTTCACAAGCACAAGCGTGTAAAGAGGGCGTTTTGCTTGGCTTGCGTGAGCTTGTAGACGCTTGTATCTGATCCGGTCGAGTGTCGGTTTTTGGACACAGATCAAAGGGCGCTTGCGGCAAGCGTTTGCGACGCGTTTACACGTTGGCGTAATTAGTAGCCGCTGTGACCTCGCGACGAACGCACGTACATCTAGTTCTGTCGGATTACAAAATGAGTGGCAGGTCAAACGACGAGAGTTTATTATTTTTGGAATATTACCAGACCGAAACATGTATCTGGAACCCCAAAGACGTTAACCATAAACGTAAAAGCCGATACAAGTTCGGTGTCCGCCATGCTTGGATGTACAAAGCACACTGACGCATTCACAAGCGTGTAAACGACTTCCAAATGCCAAGCGAAATTTGTGGTCGCTTGTACCTTGTGGATGCTTGTCAAGTATTGGCAAGCATGGAAACGCACCAATAGAATGTTTTGGAGAGACATTTTACATTGAAAGGATTCTTTCTATAACTAAAATTTGTTCTATGTTGTTTATGCAAATAAGTGTATTCTTATCTTTTCTTAATTAATGTAACTTCTGTTAAAATAGTTTCACAAATATGCATAAGTTGATCAAAACACGCAAAACACTTGTATTTAATTCAATATTTCAAAAAATGTACAATTTTTTTTTAAATGTACATACAAACATACATAAATCACGCCTATATCCCTGGCGGGGTAGGCAGAGCGTTGAAGACCGTAATATCACGGTCGTTATCGCCACGCCTGACAAATGTTTGAGGTTCGGTTCAGATAAGTCGTGTTTCGCTATAGTGACAGGTGGTCAGCCTGTCACCTAAAATTGCAATACACATAAAGCCCTCGTGTCCCTTAGTCGGTTTCTACGACACCCACGGGAAAAAAATGGGGTGAAGCTATTCTAAGCCGGCATCACACGGTCGGGAATGTCTTGCAACTTTTCTTTTGAACACATTTCTATATATATAAAAATAGCTACTCAAATATTCTTTAGAACAGTATCTCGATATCAATAAACCCAACAAAAGTTTTACAAAGGATTGCAAGAAGGTAGATTTACAGTACTAAATAAACATAATATTTTCTTTAAGAACCCTCTTAGTGGAAGCTCTGAGAGTAATTTTAGACGTGACAATCTCTTTCAGCTCTTTTTCACCTACCTGTATGTCATAGTCCAGTTGAAGACATTGTTCATATCAGCCCAAGTGAGGTTAGATTTATGTCCCAATGAAAATGTGTTTACAGGAGATTCGTCACTGAGGAAGATCCATCGTTGTTTTGTATTCCTTTTCTTCACTTCAGGCATCATCTTCCTCTGCATGTGAATTATAACAGCATCTACTGAATCTATTTGCCTCACATCATCAGTGAAGTTGCAGTTTTTCACGCTGCATCCGTCCAAAATTCGAGATCTACGGCAATGTGAAAGAAATGTTTATTATGGATACCATTTTTAAAACACTCCATTATTGAAATGGAGTGTTATAATATGTGTTATTATGATATGAAGATAAAAAGATTATCAATGGAAATAAAAAAGGTTAATTCAAGAGTGAGTCAACCAATGAATATCAGAAAAAAATGCCCGACCCCTCATAAAAAAATAATGGATGGCTATTGGAGTAATTCAAGTAAGGTACCTGACCCAAATAAGGCCTAGGGCCTAATAAGGCCTACCTTTTAAATTTCCCGCCTAGCGAAATGAAATGGCCGGCAATGTATGTAGAAGTGTGCGCTGTCAATACTTAATGCACACAAACACAGCAAACGGCCCGTGCCGCGAGCGTGTTAGAACCTGCAGTCGAAAACAGTCACGACGCGGAGTGCACGCCAGTTTTTACTGAATTTCTGCGGAGAAAACGGTAAGTATTTCCTTTTTTTAGCGTGCATGGTATGTTTTTTTTTAATTTATAGGTTAATTAGATGTTTCGCCATCCCCTCAAATGAGTTAAAACACTGGTTTATATCAAAATTATCTGTTAGGGTCGTTTCATTTTCTCATATGCCATGGCCGAATTAGGCCTATAAAAAAAGGGCGCAGGCCTTATTATGGCACAGTAACAGGCCTTATAAGGACTACGTTTTGTATCTGTCAGAAATGGACACAAGCAAATAATTTTCTTTGATTTTCAGTCACATCATGGAAGAAGGATCACCAGCTTCTACCACAAAGAAAAAAAGAGCCCAATGGACTTCTCAGCAGATGGAAAACGCTGTCAAAATGGTAGAAAGGGGTATCTTATCCACGTACGCTGCTGCAGCCAGATACAATATCCCAAGAAGAACCTTACGTAACCATTTACAGAGTGGTTCCACAGAACGGAAGCTAGGTCGGTCAGCTATTTTATCTCCAGAACAAGAAGCTGGACTCGTCAGAAGAATTGTACGTTTAGCTGATGTTGGGGTGCCGTTAACTCCTAAAATGTTGCGTATACAAGCGTATTCATTCTGCAAACTTAAGAACATCCCAAATTCATTCAACGATGCCAAAAATACTGCAGGAAAGAAATGGTTGAGATTATTTCTCAAACGGCACCCTGAACTAGCTCGTCGCAAAGCACAGTTTATGAATCCAGGTCGTGCCCAAAAATTAAATAAAGATATTGTTGGTGATCACTTTTCCAAATACAAAAGCGTGCTGAATAAACTTGGGATTGAACATAAGCCAGAAAACATATACAATATCGATGAGAAGAATTGTCGCATATCTTTGCATCATCAGCAAGAAGTTCTGACGGCGAAAGGAAAAAAGAGAGTTCACCAAATCGCAAATGAGCATGCTGAAAGTGTGACTGTGGTAGGCTGCGCGAATGCTGTAGGTTCTGCTATACCACCTATGGTGTTATTTAAAGGCAAGAGGCTAAAGCCTGAATTTCAAGATAATTTACCACCAGGTTCTCTGGTAAGGATGACACCAAAAGGAAGTATGACGACAGAGACCTTTATTGAATTCATTGATCATTTGCAAAAATTTAGAACCGCAGGACCATGCCTTCTCGTTTTTGACGGTGCCAAATGCCACCTGGACTTTACCATTGTTAACGCAGCTGAAAGATGTGGTATTACTTTGTATTGTCTTCCGTCAAATACTACCCACGAACTACAGCCCATGGACAAATCTGTTTATCGTTCTTTTGAGTACCACTGGGACCAAGAGTATATTAAATACGTCAGTCAACATCCCGAAAGAACAGTAAACAAGACTAGTTTCAATGTCATTCTCTCAAAGGTGTGGCCGAAATGCATGACCATTAGCAACATTACGAGTGGGTTTCGCGCGACAGGGCTATATCCATATGACCCAGATGCTATTCCTGAAGAGGCGTTTGCACCTTCTGCGTTGTCAGAACTACCAAATCCTACAAACAATGAGAATGTTGCTGTAATGTCTGCTGGATCCAGAGAACAGGAGATTTCAGCTGCACCTGTTGAAGAGTCGGACGAATCAGGCACAGATACAGAGAACGTGCCACTGTCTGTGATCTCAGATAATAATCGAAGCAACAAAAATCCACGTAAAATAGATGACCAAATGAAAACTAGCTGTGACATTGAAGAATTTATACCAACACCAAAGTTTAAAGTAAATAAGACTGCTCCACGCAAGAAGTCTCTTAATTACAGGGCTCAAGAGGTCACAAAAGATTTATTTGGAGATAAAGCTACGAGTTCTACATCTCAGATTACTGTCACCTCATCAGATCCTGTTCCAAGCACTTCAGCCGTGATACAATCAAACGTAAATGCACCGGAATCAGCGATAGCTCCGACTACATCTGCGGTTGCTACACCTAGAAATCAATCCACAGCAGCCATTGCTTCCTTGACAGCCGATATACCTACGCCACCATTGAAAGCGGAAAGACCTGCGCGATCATTGAAAGCAGTTAGACCTATACCATCATTCAAAGCAGACGGACCTACGCCATCATCGGAAGCAGATGGAGCTATGCCATCGTTGAAAACAGGCAGGACTTTGGCATCTGAACTGAGCCCGAGACTATCTACAGCAAAACGTCGTGGCGCGAAACAAGATAATAAAGCTTCCTGGTATTGCCCAGCTTGTAGAGAAGACCGAGTAGATGATATGCGACAATGTCTTACTTGTAGTGTCTGGTATCATGAGCTATGTGTTGGACTCACACCAGCTGATCCAGAATTCTACTGTTCAGGAGATTGTTTATTAAAGAAAAAAATGAAAAAGGGTGAAAATTGAAATACTTTATTTAACATGATAAGAAAATCTTATTAAAAAGACGAAAAAGACTGCTTATGAAAGGACTTTAACATGATAAGAAATATTTCAAGTCTGATTACAATTGCCAAAAATAATTATTACGATCTCATTAGTGCTATTTGTGTTAATTAAGAAGTTAAATAGTTACTTGATTTACTTAGGCCTTTTTAAGTCATAGGGTTCCCAATAAGGCCAATATGACATTTTTAATATTTATCTTCACAGAAGTGTGATTTTTGTTTTTTTAGCAATTTGGTTGCCTTTATTACAAAGTTTAATAAATAAATATTAGTATCCTAAATAATTACTGAATTTTTTTTATAAACCTGCCAGTTAGGTAGTTATAAAAATAAGCTAGGCCTTATTTGGGTCAGGTACCTTACTTATAATAAGGAGCGATTAATAATACGTTGTACCTTCACTTGGTACTAGTTAATGATAAAAATATTTTTTCTTACCGTTTTTTTGGACTATATTTGTTAACATGTCTTCTCTTCTGCCAGGGCCAGTACCTCCAATACAAGACTAAGAAGGTTTTGTTCACCAAGTGTCCACGTGTGAACTCCTGGTAGTCAGCGTTCTTGAACAAGATTGAACCTAAGTTTGAGGTAGTCCAATTCTGAAATAATAACTCGTGCTTATAAATGGAGAAAAATATCTGAAAATATTTTTAAGGTAAATATAACAGGTATTAACTTAACAACTTTTCCGAGGACGACATATGAAAAAAAAATTGTCTTTTTATTGCCATTTTGACTTGGCTGGCCAACACAATTTACATGAGATTTTCAGTTTTATTTCACTTTTTGACCTGCATTTTGTTTGGGGCAAGTTGTCCACTTTATGTGATATTTTTCAACCCTGGACTACTTTCACTTGTACTTATAAAATATTAGAAGGCAAATAAATATATAAAAGAAGAAGAAGAAGAAGCATGTAGGTATAATTAGGAAATTAGGTTCACAATCAACCTTCCATTACATTTTGATATATTTTTCTTGTTAGTTAGTTAGTTTCTAAATAGTTTAAAACCCAAAATCTTAAATGTCAAAGTGAATACATTTGTTAAATATGTAGAAAAAAGTTAAGACAAAATCATAGTTTAACAAGAATGAATAAACTCACTATACATGTATCTACCTTGCGTTTGTCGTAATATTTTCTCATTATTCTTTCATGCATTTTCACTTCATTTCCAAAATCTTCTAAATCACCGATACCACTATATTTTTCTGGTACACCATATTCACAATTCCTAGCGTATTAGAAATATGAAACAAAAATCACTAAACTGCATAATATAAGATATAAAGCCTTACAATCGTAAGACCAGGGTTCGATCCCCGCCATGTATTAATGTGTTTTTTACTCACGTCCATTTAACAACTGCTCTTACGGTGAAGGAAAAATTTCAATTTCAATTCAAATTAAATTCGAATTCAGTAATAGTTGATTGTGACTTAACCTAGGACTTAGGCCAGGTTAGCCTTCGGGTTGCAGAGGTCAGATGGACGTCGCTCTGTGCAAAAACTTGATTCCATGTCAAATTACCTAAAGTAGCCCACCCCTACATAAAACGGGATAATTTTGGCGCACATTCAGTATTTTTGAAGGAACAAACGTAAATTAAGTTGCAGAATAAATTGACATACGTTTAAATATGGCCGCGTTTATACTCGGATTATAAAATAAAAAATGTTTCTCTTACAGTTTTCTCTTAAGCAGTGAAATTATTTATTTTATTTATCCAGTGATAATATTATACTCAACATTCTTAAAGTAGAAATAAACAGAGCAAAAATGACATTTGCTGCGGCGGCGCACGCAGGACGTCTTTTGGCTGTGGAAATAAAATATTTTTGACTTGACTTTGAAACCATCCTTAATTTGACCACCACTAAAATATTTTGACTTTACTTTGCCGCCATAAATGTTTTTATTTATTACCAAAAGTTGCTGTAATTTTTTTATTTTAATTCTACATTTGGTATGACGGCATACATTTATTATAATGTATGCCGTCATACCATACATTCTAATTTTCATGCAAAATACCGTTTTAGATCGTTTTAAAAAGTAGCTTATTTGACCTGCCAGTCCACATCCCTATTCAACACAACTTTATCTCATATCCGAACATTCCGAACTACTGTGCCTCATTTTTCGAAACTACAGGCTACAATTCTACAGGTGAAATTCGATGTACATTGTGTAGCGGGTCAAAAATTCTGGTTTTATAATGTCCCACCGGCGACGCAATGTACATCGAATTTTACTTGTAGAATAATAAATTATAGTCTGTTGTTTCATTGCATATGCCACTGGTCGTTCGCAAAACTTTTTATAGAATACAATGACATATTTTCTAACCGGCCAGCACAATAGCGCTCTTGCGCTGGCTGAACGAGGGTTGGTTAAAAACCTCCTCCGCCACATCCCGATACATACATACATACATACATATAATCACGTCTCTTTCCCGGAGGGGTAGGCAGAGACTACATCCTTCCACTTGCTACGATCCTGACACACCTCTTTCGCTTCCTCAACATTACTCAGTCTTTTCATATACATCCCGATACAATAATATATATTTTTTGGGGAAATCACGCCCCAAAATTTTTTTTTTTTATGCAGTGTATTTATTATCCGTTTTCACCTTAAGGTTTTCACAAATACCAAAAGCACGTAAAGCAAAACGGCCGTAACAGGTAACATAATAAAAAAAAACGCTCAATGTTCTGATGGAAATATGGACGCAGTGAATAGGTATTGTCCATTGAAGTGACAGTTATGTACTAAATACTCTTTTGCTACGCTTTGTTCACTCCATGTGTTTTGAGAATGTGTCATTAGATATCTCAAGTACCCGGAGCTCGTGGTTCCTGAAATCGTAACTTCTAAAGTCAACAACAACTGGAGCTCAATTTCGGAACTGATCGTTTTCGGTTCCGTGCACGAAAGTGTAAAACGACTGGTCTAACCGCACGTTTTTTTTTCTTTTACTTTATGTTTACTTGACGCATGCCAAGCGTGGTGAGTATGGCGATACCTCCCAATTGGGGGAAGCCCATGTCCAGCAGTGGACTGTTGTGGCTGTAGAAGTAATAGTTTTCACTATTGGCCTGTCTGCAATGCTTCCTACATTAGGTGATACCATGTAGTTATAAACCTAAAACGCCTGCAGCTTATAAAACACTTCCCACCAGAAAAATAGAGACACTTTCGTTTATGCTATGAAAACCAATATGTTTTCGAAATACTTATCAATTTTAGGACATTTTCGTTAGGATTTTATTAGCCTCATCTTACTCACACGATATCTTTACATATAATAAGACAGTAACAAGTCAGTGTTCAGTGACCCTATATAGTTTTGAGAAAACACAACGATAGCGCGTTTTAAAAGACGTGTGGCGACATCTATGAATGAGTTTTGTACGATGTTTGTGTGTTTGTTTGTGTATATGCGGAAGCATCACGCGAAAACGACCGAACGGATTTTGAATCAAATTGTACCAAAATGTCAAGTAATTCACCGACCAGGTTATAGGCTAAAAAAAAACATACCTCTAAAAGGGAGGTTGGCTGCTACACATAAAATAAGTTTGTAGGTCATGTGAATTTCATAGTGGCGCGTAGTAAAAGGATGTGTATGGGCTAATTGGACCTGAGATTGATTTCAAATTTCGAACTGGCCAGCACGTATTGTGTCGCTTTGAATAAGCGCACAGGAAGAAAAAAAAAAACATTATTATACTTTTTTAATATTTATATTTTTAATCTGTATTTTTATAACCTCAACAAATGAGTTTGTCGAATTATTGCTCATGATTACGACAAGGAAACTAAAATCTATGAATATGTCGACGACTACAAAAATATCTCTTTAATATTGGAATAATTTTCACTTTTAATAATTCAATAATTATTATCCTCGAAAACAAAAGTTCCGTGGTGCAAGACGTGCAAGTTGCGTGGCCAGACAATACAAACTTCATATAGGAATCGTTTTCTTTGTGCGTAATCTACGCGGGAAAATTGCAATAACTTTTTTGTTTAATTTGGTTAAGGCTATTTAGCCAATGGTTGTCTGGTACATGCAGTAGGTTTTGCCGACAATACAGCTTCATTATTTTCAGGGTGCGACAACTTTTTTCTGAAATATTCTTTGGAAATACTAATAAAAATTGGACTTCCCACACAAAGTGACTCAATCGGCTGGTACATTTTATATAGAAGATACATTTTTCCATATTTCTGTAAAATTTTCCTGACGAAAGTTATATTTTATACGTTTGTGCCAGACGATCAAATCGGTATCTGAGATAAGACTTTTCGTGGCTATAGGTATAAGCCGACTTTCCACAGACACTGCTTTGTCTGGAGTGTAATTTTGGAAAACGCAGGGTTGCTCAGAACCTGCGCCACTCTATCGGGCTCCCTGACTGACACCACAGGAACTTCGAGTCGATACGTGCGGAGCCAAATTGACTGCAGGATAGATCTCTGTCACACGCGTCTGACAAAGACTCCGTTCCGGGTTTAAATGTAGATTCTGTTGTCCTTCTCCAGGGCCGCCGGTCTTGGTCAGGGTTCTCCCTCGGTTGATTCTTACGACTCCCACGGGAAGAGAGGTGCTATTCTACTTTGCCGGCAGCACACGACCTTAATTAAATAGCCTTAGGTACTTAATTAAACGTAACCCTAGCCGCGGCTCCGCCCGTGTGGAAATCGGTCATGGCATCACACAGGAACATTTTTTCGCGAAGAAAACTTTCCTATGCGTTAATCCAAGTTACCTCCTTTATGTCTGTGTTCAATTTCATGAATATCAGTTAAACAGTTTTTGCGTGAAGGAGTAACAAACAAACATATAAACTTTTGTATTTATATTATTAGTAGGAAGTAGGATAGGATAGGATTAGTAGTATGATTACTTGCTTTTGTTTTTATTTATTCACACTCATGAACTCGGTCTTCAGTCTTCCATCACAATGTCAAGAAATGTGGCATCAGTCTACTTCACGGAATTAATACTCTTGGAAGTAAATATTGCTCGGTTTTAAAAAATCTGCTAAAAATGGCATAAGAGGCGGAAAGTTGAAAATATAGGGAAGAGAACTGGAAAGCTAAAAAATCGTAGCAGGGAAAGACGACTTCAAGAAACTGAACCTTTAGGGTTTCTAAAAGACTAAACACTATAAACCAACCATCGTTTTCTTACTCTTTTTTGCATGTGGAAATTGAAATTTTACGATTTAACAGTTTTTTAAATTACTTACATATAGTCTGAGAAACCAAGTTTTCTGGTACCTACCTACCAACAATTTAATATTGGCTAATATTATTTTATGGTTCTTAGAGGCCTATGTTTAGCAGTGGTCGTCCTATATTTAGCTGATAAATGATGGAAGATATATTATGGCGAAACGAAGTTCGCGGGCACCAGCTAGTCTGTCATAAACACTTCGGTTTTTTGTATGAGAAGTATATTTTAGTTTTGACCATTTGACACCTAACCAAGTTTATAAATTTTTAAATAGGAGGGGTCATAAGCGGTTTTAGAAATAAAAAGTACAAATAAAAATGTCTTATCTTTAATAGGTAACACAACACTCCGCAATAAATTACTATGACTACTTTAAAATAAATAAAACTAATACAAATACAAGCATATGTGATTGATTGATAACCCACTTCAACCTTATAATATAGCAAAATCTCTTCACTAGGAATCTAGCTGTTACTGCTTTGTATTAAAGGCGGTTTTAATTCAAAGTATATGCCATGCCATCAGAAAACATATTTTCGCAATCTTGTTTTACATGACAAGTGTAGTAAGCTGTATCATCTGATCATCAGGATTTACTTTTTGGCTTTACAAAGTGACGATACGCCTTTATGTAATCCGCGGCTTTTTCCGCGATCATCACCACAGGAGCGTTGGTATTGCCTCGGATCACTTTGGGCATCACGCTAGCGTCAACCACTCGCAAGTCTTCTATCCCTATTACTTTCAGCTCGCTGTCGACGACTGTTCCCATGGCTGCTGTCCCTACAGGATGCCATGCAGACATAGCTAAAGCTTTTGATCTACACCTTATCAACTCATCGTCCACTAAACCTGCGCACACCTCTATGTTCATTTCAACATATTTCGCATTCATACGCCGGAAATACGGCGTGTCTACTAAGGCTTTCACCACCTTCGTAGCTTCAGGGTATCCTTTCAAGTCATCTGCGTCTGCAAAAGTTCCAGCGTATATCAAGGGATCGTCTTTTGGATTGTTTGATTTGAGTTCGACACGACCTCTCGATTTCGGCTTCATGTTTACAGTAGCCACTGTTATTAATTCTTTCTTTTTAAGTATATTGTCCAATTTCCTGCATATGCCATCCTTCAGATGGAGAATTCCGATACAACTGTCGAAAAAGGGCGTGCCCATTGGCATACAGGACGGGTAGAAAGCAAAGTCTGGAACGTTCGGTTGGGAGGAAGTAGACAAGGCTTTGTAAGCTGCCATCGTGTTAACTATTGACAACGGTCCACTTTGGTCATACATGTATCTAATCATGTTCATATGCGCCTCAACTGGATGAGAATAACAAGTTCCATTGTCAGCTTCTATGTAATTTAGCACCATGACATGGTCATGTAAGTTTTTTCCAACCGGTAAGTCTTTTACTACATCGATTTTCTTTTCTTGAAGATGTTCTGCAGGTCCGATGCCTGACAATAACAATAAATGTGGAGTATGGAAAGTGCCAGCAGATAAAATTACATCCATTTTGGCGTAGTAACTAAACTCCTTATTATCTTTTATAACTGTAACGCCGGCCGCAGCTTTGTTGAATATTAATATTTTTGTAGCTAACGCATTTTTCAACACTTTGAGATTTTCATTTTTTTTTGCCGCTTTGTTAAGTAGAGCAGTCAATGTGCTTTCTCTTTTGCCGTCTCGTATCGTATGGGAATGTCTTCCGACTCCAATTTCATTGGGGTTAGTCATATCCTTGACTAGATTAAACCCAGCGTCTTTGAAAGCATTTAAAAACATGTCAGTTTCGAACGTGGAAGAGTTCAATCCGGAAACTTCTATCTCGCCACCTCGCCCGTGGAGTGCCATCAGCTTAGGATCGTTGATGATTCTTTCGTCGGTAAGGTGTTCGGTCTTTTTGAAGTAGGGTAAGACGTTTTCCCATTTCCAGTCGTCGCCTAACGTTTCTGCCCATTCGTTGTAGTCGGCGGGGAAGCCTCGGGCGTAGACCATGTCGTTGAGGCTCCCGGTGCCGCCGAGGACCTTGCCTCTTGGCTGCCTCTGTGAACCACCCTTCAGCGCCTGGCTGGCTGCATTACTACCCTCGTCAACTGCAGTCAAGTTCCAGTCGTAAGCTCCGCCCATCATAGTCGAATGAAATCCTGGAATCTAAAAAAATGGGGTTTTAAAAATAGGAAATTGATCATTGTCAAGCATAATTCCATAAAAAAATCTGTAAAAGATGTTATGAAAAGTACCGCTTTCGTTTTGAACGGTGAACTGGGAGAACCTACCGATAGCTGTTAAGGGAATGTCATGTCAAAGAGTAAAATAAAATTGGACCTCCCTATGGGTCCGAGCCATGGATATGGGTTTAGGAGGGCCTATGTTTAGCAGTGGACGTCTTATGGCTGAAATGATGATGCTGATGAGTCCGAGGGACAGCACCAAATGTTAAAGTATTTTGCCTGAAGCAGCTCGGAAGACCGATAAGCAAAGCAAACCTGTTGCTATAGTTGGGCAGGCCGCTAGTTACTTAGAAACCGAGTTGTAAGCCTGGCTTACCCCTTCTATCCCGTGGTACACCTGGTACGACCACGGGCAAGTGTTTTCTTCCCATGGTCTACCTTATTATGATGGTCCATAGTCCACCTTCTCAAATACTTACTATAGTATCTTTTGGAGGGTCTGAGCCGGCCTCTACTAGGAGTATTCTGATGTTGGGTATCTCGGCGAGTCGTGAGGCGATCACGGACCCTGCAGTACCTCCGCCCACCACGATGAAGTCGAATTGTGTTCCATCTGAAATAACACACTTTAAGTAAGTAAGTAAGTAAAAACCATAAGAAAAAACATTAAAAATATAACATGAACCCTTATACTAAAAATGGTCAATGACGGCGTTATCGCTGAAAGCGATCTTTACAAGACAAGACAAGCTTTGAAAGGAGAAGAAGTAAAAAAGAAAAGAGTCACCATCATATCTGTGACTGACGATTTCATCAACAATTATTGGAATCGCAGGGTTGCCCAGGACCAGCGCCACCCTCTCGGCCTCCCTGGCTGACTCCACAGGAGAGACTAGTCGATACTTTGGCTGAAGGAGTCTGCCGCATGATAGAACTCTGTCACACGCGCCTGACTTAGACCCTGTTCTGGGTTTAATATGGAGTTGTCCTTCTCCAGGAACGGTCTTGGATCTGATTGATCCCTTTACGACGGGAAGACAGGGGGTGGTGCTATTCTACTCAGCTTCCTTAGCAACGTGCCTAATTCAATGCATTTTCACCGAAACACGGTGAACGAGTTTCTCACTACACTGGTATTTTTTTTAACTCTCCAGTAAAAAATCTACCTATGTAGAGTGTGAGTGTATAGAGCACCCAATTAATATTTTCGCTACTATAGATTACGCTAGTACTGCGTAGATGCACATTTCTAATCAGATGTTGATAATCAGCTATCGTGGTAGGAAATCAGAAGCTCAATTTCTGAAACGTTAGTTTTTGTTTTATGCGAAAATCTGCTACTCATTATGCTTGTTTCTCGCTTTCTACTTTACTTATGGATTCCCACATAGTCTAGTAAATTCACACCTAGGCAGTAGAAATTTAAATACGTGTGGTTAGACGAGTCGTTGCGGACTTCCGTGCACGGAATCGAATTACGACGTTTCAAAATAGAGCTCCTGGTATGATGTACCTACCATTTTGCGGCGTCAGACGTGTTAACCACTACACCACGATTGACTCTATCCCAGGCAGCAGAATTGTGATCCAAAAAGTCGATCTAATGACGATGACTTCATGACGTAAACTTACTCTTAAAATCCTTAGCCTCTTTCGGCCAATTTTCCTTAAGAAGGCAATGCGCAGAAGCGAAGAACTGAATCGCGGCAACAAGGGACGCTCCTGTGATACCGCCCGCAGCACGGGGATTTTTATTACACTCTTTATCCTCCGTGTCATCGTTGCCCCCCGGTCCAATGTAACCACCTTGGCCAGAGTACCCCACAGGACCTCCGGGCCAAACGGGTCTCGCAGGAGGTGGCAACTGGTGGGGGTCTATTTCAAAAGTGAGGGGCAAAGGAGTACTGCTCGCCAGAGGCAGAGGGTTAATCGCGCCGACTTCCATGTTTTCTGAAAAAAAAATTGGCGCCGTGTGTATTCGACGTTCATTGAACTGACTTATCAGTTAACACTAATTCATTAAACAACTAACAACATTTTAATGAGTCTGGTTTCAGTAATAAAATTTCATTTTATGAAATTGGAACCAAACGTTCTGTAGGCAATCTTCATACATACAACACGCCTATATCCCTTGCGGGGTACGCAGAGCGTAAACGGCAATCTACAAGCAACTATTTATGGTAAGAGGATACTCTGATAAGTAGTTACCTACTTATCTTATAATATATACTTCTCATAAAAAAATCAGGTACACCTTGCAAGTTTATGTTTCGTAAGAAACACATAATTTATAAAGTGAAATATTTTTTTAATAAACGTCTGATAATGTGTAATAGTGAGTAAAATGAGGTTTTATAAAACATAATGAAAATATCTCAAATTCGAAACAGATTTTTATAGATTTCCAATTTTATCAAATCATAAAAACGAAAGTGTCCCGATTTCTTTGATGAGAAATGTATTTGTCAAACTAATTTGCTCTAAAATATAGTACTTAAAACTCCTAACAGTCAATTTTGAAAAGTATACATGAATCGGTCGAAGTGATAATTAATAAGGATCCGGGTACTTACCAACAATTCAATATTAACAATAACTAAGTATTTCTAATTATTATTAAAAGTCTTCTTTCTCAACAGTCACGTAACACCATCTCCATATTAAGTGGAAAAAAAACACTTAAAAGATATGCAATTAATCGTAACAGTACTTATAAAAAACCGCGTGTGTTGTAAATTACGATAAGTGTAAATGTGTAAAATGTCTTTCCGCTAAATGCTATAAATATGTGTGTTACGATATCAGCCTCCGTGGCTATCGCATCGTATCGCCATCTCAGTTATCTTAAAATCGTGCTCAGGGCTGCCACTTTTGCTAAATAACTTTTTTATAAAAGAGAACCGAGTTCAACGAACGTAAAAAATGCGAACCTCCAATATTTTGTCGGTTAATATGCCTTAAACCTTCTCCTAAGTCTGACAAATACTTTTCTGAAAACCGCATCAAAATCGGTTCATCCAAACGCGAGATATTCGCGGACTAACATACATACAGGTCAAACTGAGAACAGACCTCCTTTTTTTTGAAGTTTGTTGAAAATAATAATAGTCCACATTTAAAAGAAGTTTAAAGAACTAACATTAACCTAAGGATACAGAACTAATCTACACAAAGGCCAGTCAAAAAAAATTACAATAATATGGGTAAATCAGCTTGAATGTGAAAAAGTATACCTACTCTTATTTTAACCATGTGAAAAATCCAAGATAGAGGAATAAGACCATCTCATACATTTATTACACCTACATAGCAAGAAAGACTATTACGGACTTTTCCTGGGAGAATCAGCGCCGTCCTGTCAGCGCTGTCCTCAAAAATTAACCAAATGACCAATGTAAACCACCGTACCTGAGCCTTAAGTCTGCTAAATGAAAATTGTTTCAGTTGGATGTCGATTGGATGATTTTGGTAGCTTCGTAGTCTGCTAACAGTTGGAAGAGGTTGGAAGTATAGAAAACCGCAATGGCACTTGAATGACAGTTGAGTTTCAATGGCGTTACAATATCAAAAAAATAGCAGACTTGGGGCCCAGTTACACCACAGGAGCAGTATTCCCATGAAACAGTGCGGACCAAGGGGTCGACAAATAGCTCGATCGCAGAAGCATTGGCAGGAATGTAGGGTTAAGGGATGTTTTCATCCTTATTACGCTTTAAAAAGTTGCTTAAAACCTTTAGTTTCAATACGGTTATCTACAAACAAAAGTCAACTATAGTCTATAAGTTTAGGTACTTATCTTTTTGTAAACAAACTTTGTACTAAACTGACAGTTCTGAAGTGTCACTTTCATACAAAGTTTGTTTACAAAAAGATAAGTACCTAAACTTATAGACTATAGTTGACTTTTGTTTGTAGATAACCGTATTGAAACTAAAGGTTTGGCAACCATGAACCAGAAAAAAAAAATATTATAAATTATCAACTGCAAATCCATATACTATGCACGTTCATAACGTGAGACATGACACTTAATTTATCAGAATTAAATTAGATAGATATAAATAGAAATTATGCACTGGTATGCAATTATTTAAATTCCTTAGCAATAGGTATGGTTCATTTACTTATAACACGTACAGATAAAGAAACAATCTGTAAATGGCGGCGGTTACATAAGTGTGAGGGAGAAAGCATGAACGCCTGGTAAATATGTTCAAGAGGCTCAGTAAAAGAGAAAAGCATGACAAACGGCCGCCATTTTACAGATGTTTTTTTTTATCTGTACGGGTTCTACTTATCTTAACATGTGTCTAAAGCATAGTCTAACTAAGCCCTTATTTAATTATCATCTAGCTCACGAGAGGTATATTTATGTTTCTTGATCTAGCTTTAAGTAAATCACATACTGGACAAATAGGAAGGAAAACGCGCACAAGCGCATCAATAAGAAGTAACTGAACTTTGAAACTGACACATTTTTGACCAATCACAAAAAAAGGCATAGCCGAGAGTGGCGCCATTAATTCCTCAGTTTCCTACCTCACTACAATTTTTGGTGCCCGTCGACTCGAAGAAGTCGAACACGAATTTTACAGTTTAAAATCATGCTCGCTTTCAATTAACATCAATGCGGGGTAGGCAGAGCGTAAACGATCGTAAACTTATGGTCGTTATCGCACGTGTGACAAGTATTGAGGACCATTTTAGATGATTCATGTATCACTGTACGTATAGTAACAGGTTGTCAGCCTGTCGCCGAAATTGTATTTGTAATACACATGAAAAGCTCGAGTCCCTTAATTGCCTCTTACAACACCCGCGGGAAGAAATGGGGTGATGCTATTCTAAGCAGGCATCACACGGCAAACTTACAACAACAAATTAACATCAATTATTTAGTTAAAATTGGTCAAATTCCCCAAAGAACTTTTTCAACCAATCTTTAGATCCCAAATTAAACTACGTGCCCGGTTCATTCATAAACTTGTTGACAGTTGGCAACTTTTTTAGATTTTAACAAATAGATGTGTCAGCCCTAAATACCCTAGTGAAATGACCGATATAAGGAAAGTTTAAGGACAATAAAACATGAATAACATAGCCCAGAGATAACCTTATGTAACGATAAAAACGATAAAAAAAATTTTTGCAGTCGTAACACAATTTCCGCAAAATATGTAGGTCGTACTTAATTGTTTTGTTTTTTTATTAGTCATCAAAACTACGCGGGGCGGCTTGATGGGAAGCGCGGGCTTATTTTGTATTGGTCATACTTTGATATTTGGACCGGGTAAGTATGTTCTTGTCATTTTGTATCGGAAGTCATATAATTTCACAATTTGGCTTAAATACCAGGTGGAAGTTGTTCAGTTTCATGAACAGGGAAAAAAAAGAAATATTTTATATATCTTTTGTATTTAGATAGGTATAATAATTTAGTATAAAACTTACAGAATAAATTAATTAACATTTTATAGGGTGTGCTGAGTGGTTATAATTAAAATAGGTACATGTGCTCCAGAACACCAATCTGAAACAAATAGGGATAGATGACTGATCCACTGTAGATAATTTTAAAACTATCTTTGCTGTAACTATTATTTGCTTTAATTTTAATTTTCTTGTGAATTTAAAGAGAAATTTAAGTCTCCTTACAAAGTTTGAAAAAAATCGCAACAAATATGACGAAGTTTAATACAAACTGCTTTTCAATTTCAAATAAAATCTTGTTTAATTACTTTAGCTGTTCAGTCTATGCCTTTGAAACAGGTTGGATTAAAGATATATCGAAGTTTTAGACGCACATCTAATACAATCTTACTGATAAACTAAAAAGTTTAAAAGTTACCTACTTTAAAAAGGTTATACCTAAAAACGATGCATTTACTTGTTATTGTGTAAAGACTAAAGCGATGAGAAATTTAATGAGCTTTAGTTTCTTCATAGACATATTCACGCTACGATGCGTCATTTACGCGTTACAATCGAGAAACTAAAAAAGGAACCTTCAATTAACCCATCCACTCCTAACGATCCGTGTAATCGAAAAGGGTTTATTGGGAATCGTCCAAACATAAACTTCATAAGATTTGGTCACCAAGAAGTCCTCACAACATTTGGTCACCCAGAGGTTTCTTCCTCCAATTTTCCGATAATTCTTAGGTTACTATTTACACCGTGTTCTAGAATAAATCTTAGGAAGAAGTGCATTAAATTGCACACTTTATTTGGGGCATGCATCGTAGGTACCGAATAATTTTAACTCTAGGAGAAATACTGAAAAACGAGAAAAAAAATCGACAATCATACAAAGTCGGTCATCTGCGGCAGTTTGTATTGATCCCATTGAAAACTAATGCAAATAGTTTTCAATCGACTAAAAAAACCTTCCGAATCTTACCAAATAGTTTTCAATCGACTGAAAAAAACTTCCGAATCTTACCAAATAGTTTTCAATCGACTGAAAAAACCTTCCGAATCTTACCTCTTGTCGAAACTGCGGATACAAGTGCGGATTTGAATCACAGGTTGCGCGCGCATAATCCAACATGGCCGAGCAGTATGGGCCCGTAGAGTTGACTCGTGCGCAGGTTGATCGACGTCACTCGCGCCCCTACCAATTGCACCTGGTAGTAACTGAAAACACGTAACCATTCTCAAATCTATCGTGAAATACATACATACATTATATACATCACGCCTTTATCCCTTGCGGGGTAGGCAGAGCGTTAACAGCCGTAAGAATATGGTCGCTATCGCCACGCCTGACATTTTGAAGACTGTTTTTCAAGGTTGTTTCATAAAACATGTGTATCACTATAGTGACAGGTTGTCAGCTTGTCGCCTAAAAATTGCAATACACCAATACTCTCGAGTCCCTTAGTCGTTTCTTACGACACCCACGGGAAGGATGGGGGATGATGCTATTCTAAGCCGGCATCACACGGCATATCGTAAAATATTAAAATAAACCTATAATAATAAATATCCTGGATAATTTACACAGCGCCAATCAGCGCCATCTAGCCCCAAACTGAACAAAGCTTGTACTATGGGAACTAGATAGCTAATACTAATACTTATCTATTAATTATTTTTTGTAAATAAATACATATAGGTACATAGAGAACACCCACACAGACGCGATAAAAATATTTGAAAATTGTCTTAACAAATAATTTGTGTCCGGTGGGGATCGAACCCACGACCCTCGACCCTCGGTATATCAATATATTACTAAAATATTGTTACTATACCTCTACTACCGTACGTATACATTATTACCCTATTTATCAAATTTCGGTTTCATTAGTTTCAAAAGTACTTACTAAACATGCCATCCGAAAGAGTTTCCGATGGGCACATAAAACCCAGGTTCGTGAACCACGAGGTAATTCTGCAGCTCTCTGAACTCTGCGCTCCTGTTTGCCAGAGGGTAAATCTTCTGGTTAGCAAAGTCTTGAACAGGCACACTCTCCTCGGGCGTCAACTGTCGACGCTGTCCCACCAGTTGCACACACTGATCCCCAGAGTCCGTCGACACGTACAGCCACATGTCCAGCCGCTGCTTCGAATAACCCAGCACGTTCTTCATCACCATGCAGACAACCAGATGATCCTCCACAAAGAAATCGCAATGAAATAGCCGTACAGTCCGCTGCTCTTCTGACACGCGGTCGGAGCAGCAGACTAAGAGGCATGTGCCACCGTTGAAACTGTCACGGCAATACACTTCGAGACAACGTTTTTCGTCTTGAATATAAGCGAGCGACAGTTCTTGCTTATGTAACCCCAATTGTAGTTTTAAGGGCAATGTTTCACCTATATCCTCGTTTCTGGTTAATTCAAAGTTGGTCAAAGACTTGGCTGATGGGATACTGGCAATGTCTTTCTCTATTGGTGGTTCTTGCGCGTCGGTCGTAGCGTTTCCGTGTGTTGTCCCTGGTTGATCCTCAGCGTTTACGATTTGCGACTCTTTATTCTCGTGTGTCTCTGGTTGAACTTCACTTTTCTTTGTACGATGAAAGAATCTTTGCACCGGATTATTAATTTGTCCTTCTTCGTTCTCATTCCTATTAACGCTTTCAGCATGATGTTCTTTTCGTTCATTATTTTTATCTGCAAGAGATGATTGACTATCTATTCTATTTTCTGCGGTTGCATCTTCAGCGATCCTTATAGTTTTTTGATGCGTCACTTTTTTATCATCTTTGTTTTTTTCCTCGTTTTCTTCGAAAGAATTTCTATGAAGTAGCAAAAATGACTTTCGAAGTTTTAGGATACCTCTGACGTCTTTGATGGCGCTTTGCGAGGCTCTTGTTATTTTAGTCTTAGAGGACAAAAGGTACTTATGGTCACCAAGACTCGAGTTCGGTTGGTACTGCATGTGACGCAAATTAAACCATGGACTATTACATAAAACCTGCAATCAAAAATTAAACACTTGTTTCCGTGTTCATCACAGTTGTTTGAAATATAAATATGTAATAGAATTTTTACTTGATTCAACCATACCTCCCCATACATGCGCCTTTTGGTCCCTAGCCCTAAGCAGAAAGACGTTTTAAAAGGAAGGACGCAGGGCAATCTGGTTTTCAAGAAAGGCCATAGACTTGTCCAAAAAGCTTCATCCCTGAGCAGGAAACTCTCGAACCTTGTGAGGTCTTCGCCCATGAGAATCTTTTGGTCACTTTCTTTGCCTTCTTCAGGCATAGCTTCATGAGTCCATGCTGGAGCGAAAATAGCTAACGAACATCCATGCTCGTGGGCGACTTTTACTGCCTGAAATCATAAATCAACAAACGAAGCCTCTTGCTTGTATTTCCTACAAGAAATCAGGAGGTTTCATTTGAGCATATTGATGTTGAACAGTAAAAAAATAAGCTACTCGGTATTTCAAAATGTAATAAAAGTTGTATCTTTTTATAACTCATCCTCTTTTGCAACTATAAAATTACCTGTTGCGTGTTAAACTTGCCCCCACCGAAGAAGTTGCGGCCCCAAACATCGATGCCGATGTAGAGGTCTCTCAGCCTAACGTCTGCTTCTACAGCACTCGACTCGATATCGCTTGGGAGCCACGAGTAGTTGGTGAATATTCCATCACATGCATCAAAGAATGGCCTGAAATTTTACATTGGTGTAGGCCGCGATTATACAGGACGTAAAAAAATCAATTTTTGTGGCAACAGAAATATTCTTTGCAAAATATTAAGGCAAGGACAAGTATCTAGAAGGTAGCAGCACTGCAGTAGTTTATATTACGTTTACCGCTTGTGTTTTTTCCAAACATTACACAGAAACATTGCTTCCCGGATCGGTCGCGGAGATCAAGTCACACATAATTTTGTATGATCACGTTGCAATATACCAATGTATTTGTCTTTTGTTCGGAAAAACCTTTACTCCCGTTGGTCACCCCCCCCTGTTAGCCACCCTTCCGCCGGTGATTCTACTAAGAGTGTACGCATATAATACGGATGTAAAAAAAATCAACTGCAAATAGTTTAAGGCATGAACTAGTCCGTTTGACTGAACAAGGTTCACTACCCTAGGTCTGCTGGAAGAGATTTCTTTTTAGAAATAAGCTGACCTGTTGTGTATTGTTCTTAATGTTATGTCCTTTGTGTTATATTGTATACAATAAATGGTTAAATAAATAAGGTTCCCCAACGAATATAGGTCGAAATGTGGAAAAAATTGGGGAGGGTTGGCCAACTATTCCCGATGGCCACGAGGGTGACCATTGGGAACAGTGACCTCCCCGGTGGCCAACAGGAAGAGGAGGGTGACCAACGCGAATAAAGGGGGAAAAAACGCTTTAATCCAGTTTCACCTATTGTGTTCGTTAAGCGCGTTCTGCCAGATCAGCTGACCTTCCTTGGTGACGCTGTCATACCAGATCAGCTCCGCATCTGGTATTTCCTCGTGCAGAGTCCTGTGCAGCAGTCTCACGAACTCTAACAGCTTTACAGGCTCCGATATCTGTTGTAACCAAGTTTCAAAAACATAACAAGTAAAAATTGAAGTAAATTATAGTAAGCCGGTTGTGGACGAGGAAGTCTGGCACTGATTGGTTTTGTATCATTTGATTATCGTCTGATGGTGCCTATTGCGGATTAGTCTCCAAAATATAATAAGAAGTGTAATTACTAATTAGTGATTGCAGCAAACTAATCTAAACGCTATAAATACCTTCTGCCACTTGTTCTGCTAGTAAGGCAAAGACAAATTTTCCGTTTTCATATCAGCAAACGGAAAATCTATCGTTCAAAGGTATCAGATTTGGCCGTAGGTCCCGGTTGCTGTCTAGGATCACTTAGATGGGGCGGTCGATATCAAAATGTGTAGGTATCAATCACTACAGTTACGTGTTGCAAGTGAGTCGACTAAAATAAATGGAATGTCATTCATGTTTCAATCTATTTTACCTTATTTTCAATATTGATCAGCCATCCCTCAAATTTTAACGTTTTGGCGATAGTGACCAGAGCGCTGACTAACTTTTCAATCTCCCCTTCGGTTTGCAGTACTTCATTCCAAAATGCGAGACCCTCTGACCATTCCGTGATAAAAGTACCTGCAAACAGGGGGATTTAGAACTTTCTGCTTTTCTCTGTGCTGGATTAGAAAAGATTAGCATCAGAGCCGGAATAACCTTAAGGCTGAGTAGGCAAACAATGGGGGTGGGAACAGGGGGGGGGGGGGGGGCACACGGCCTCATGAACTCATGTGCAACTACAAACGCTAAGATAGTACATGCGATATAAAAAGGCTCCTGGCCCATTAGAAGCCTGAAAAGTAGAGTTTGCTTCACGATACGCGTGCATGCGTGGTCTTTTGTTTGACACTCGCGACTAGTGCCTAGGCTACTCGCACGTTCGTGGCGTAAAAAGTCAAACTCGCTTTGCTCGCGTACATGTGCGTGTCCTCTTTTAAAAGTGCCTAGGCTACTCGCCCTTTTCTAGCGTGAAAAGGCGAGCTCGCTTCCCTTGCCGTACATAGTAAGCTAATAAAATTGTGAGCTATTTTCTTTTGACAGAAAACTCGCAAAACCTTATTTCGAAATTGACAAGTATCAAGAGACGGAAAGCGGCTGCAAGAAGAATAGTAGGTACCGATAACTTTGGCTCCATGCGCATGAGCAACGTTGATCCAGCCGAGCGGAGGAATGGTGACCAGATGGTGGCTGAAGTAGCAGAAGATGTCCACAGCAGCCCAGTTGTAGAAAGTGTACGCCTCGTGGTTCTCGGTCCCGTCGATCATGCTATGGTGACAAAGAGACAAGAAATAGGGGAATTTCTTAAAAAATACCGATTGTTCTGATATACGACACCTTTGATATTATTAAAAGTGGCGCCAGCTTTGCGGAGGACCACAGCTCGCATTCTGATTCATACATATATCACGCCTTTATCCCTTTCGGGTTAGGCAGAGTGCTCACGGCCGTATAAATACGGTTGCGATCGCCACGTCGGACAAATATTTGAGGGCTGATTCAGAAAAATGGTGTATCACTATAGTGACAGGTTGTCAGCCTGTCTCTTAGTCGCCTCATACGACACCCGCAGGAAGGATTTGGGGTGATGTTATTCTAAGCCGGCATCGCACGGCATGATGTTATTCATGATGCTGATCTGATTCATCAAGCGACATATTCGCGGGCGCAGCCATGTTTTTATGTTATTTCATTGGCTCTCAAAAGACCTACTTTTAACTTAAATACACTATTTGATTACCTAAGTACTTACCTAATAAAATTTTCTTGTCGGTTAAAAAACATGACTATCAGACTATCCTAATTACTATTGTTATTCTTACTATACTATGCCGTGTTATGCCGGCATAAATGCCGTGGTGATGCCGGCTTAAATGCCGTGATGATGCCGTGTGTGTGCGTGTGTGTGCGTGTGTGTGTGTGTGTATTTTTTATTCAAAACACTTACCTATCATCGTGGTACCCGTTGGCCATATCATGGCAAACCAAGAGTTTCGGCAGGTCCTTCTCCGCATGGTGTGCAAATCTCGGGTTGTCGGCGTAAAAATGGCAAAAGCTTTCCGGTCTCTCCAAAAGAACTGTGCCAAAACAATTTCCGACTATATCACCGTTTATAACTGCTGATCCACTGTGTGGAACTATTGGTTGGCAAAGCGTTCTCCATGCCGGCGGGTCCAGTAGAAACGTTTGTATATCTTTTAGACTATTTAGAGGTTTGCAGGTTAGGTCTGATTCGAACCACACAGTCGCGTCTGTAAAGCTAGTTTCGCTCATTTTCGCTGAATTAATTCACTTACATCGCTAATGTACTTAAATTATAACAATACGGGACTGCTAACTTTAAATTGCAAAGAATAATAAACAATCACGATAAAAATACTCGCTCTTGAAGTGTTTACGTTTTATCACGTCCAATCACGTCAGCTGATTTTGACAGTTTCTTTCTGACGATACGATTCTGATTATGATGATCGAGTATTCAATAAATATATATCACTTGTGATTCACTTCCTCTTCACGATGTAGCTTGAAGAAGTGAAGTGTATGAACCATCGGAAGACCGAGCCACCGTGTGGTGGGGTTTTATCAAGGTTTTATCTTTGTAACCATATCCTGGAAACATAGGCCTAAATGACACTAATAGTTATTTGGGACATTAGCGATAACTATGAAGATAAAATGCCATTTGCGTTAACATTAGTAGGTAGGTATACCTACTACTATACCTATTAGGTACTGACTGAGGCAAAATAGAAATGGAACTTAGCTTGCAGGTAAAAGGACAATTCGATTAAAAGGGTTGTTGAAAGGAATCCTAGAGTTTTGAAAAGAACCTCAGATTCAGGTTTGGTTGTCTTATTCTTGCCTAAATAAAGTACAAACCCAATTGAGGATACTAGCATAGCACAGTGACGCACCGATTGAAGCAGTGGGGATTTGGGGAAGGAAAGCAGATGGGCTGAGGCTGCATAGCCTTTGGTTGCATTGTCAATTCTGAAAAAAAAGCATAAAACTGTTGTCAAAATCAGCTGTTCATGTTGTGCTCTGTGTTGTGGTTTTTATTTGTTATACGTTTTAAAAATATCAATATTGCGATCATTATATCATATTCTCTTTGGATGCAATTAAAAACAGTAAATTCTAGTACCTACGGAATGTAATAACTCTAGAATTCCTGCTTTGAAGATGATTCTTCGCGCGAAACATGAGTTTTAAAAATGGTGCAATGGGCTTGATACAGCTCGATAGTTGTTGACCATCTGTGGGGTCTGCTAAGTCGATGGCGAAGGTTTCAGCGCTAGGTCGGTTGTGGGGGCGTCTGCTGCAGCTGCGCGTCTCCACCTGCGTGGTCTACGTCCTCGTCATCATCACGGTCGTTCAGCTGTTCTCGTATGGAGTCTACAACTACCCTGCTATACCGCTGACTGCCCTAGATAGGGAACTGCTTAGAGATACTACTCCCAGCTTAGTACATCACAAAGGTATGCGATCAGGTTTTCAACTAGTTATATGAATGGTTTAAAGAAAGGTCAGATCAGAAGTACCCTAAACCGACGAGTGTGCATGAAGACTGATGAACATAGAAGAAGCGAAAGAAGTATGCCAGCATCATAGCAAGTGGAAGGAAATAGTCTCTGCCTACCCCAACGGGAAAGAAGCGTGATTTATCTATGTATGTATATTAGGGCGGTCCTTATAAGGTCGAAAAAAATATTTTTTGGAAATTTAATGGGGCGCCTTCGCTAAGTGAAATATACAACTAACAATAAAAACAATAGGTATCATTGTTAGTGAAAATTTATTGTTTGTCTATTACATTTTCTAAATAATCTAAAAGGAAATAGGACAAATTTCTGAAAGATATTTACAGATGCGCCAACGTATGTTCAATACAACTGAGCTATTGGAAATACCAAATAAGAAGTTATCGCAGTATTGAAAAATTTTGTGAAATTACCCCAATTTCAAGATTCAATTAGGTACAAAATTTTGTATAGTAGGTTAATACATGTTTTTTTTAGAGAATATTGTTGACAGTGACTAAGCCAACTATATAAGATATAATTTTCCTGCAAAATGGCGTAAATATTTCAGGGGCGCACTGGTGACCACATATGCAAAGTAATCAAGTTTTGTTGTGATATTAATGAAAACAGAACAATTCTACGACACTTTATCTACATGATAATATGACAACAGGCATAGACTAATCTAAACTTTACTTTCTCACCTACGCTCTGAACGAGATAAATGCACTAAAGTTGTATGCGATATTATTCAAAAATTTAAGACTACAGGGGCGGTCAAAAAGAAGAAATTACCATGTTTTCGTAATTTATATGTCATTCCAAAAAATAAAAAATCCACATTTTGTAACATTTTCTATATGAACGAACACCCGTTAAAATTTTTAGCATATGTATTTTTCCTCATTTTCCAAAAGAAAACCGCCACCCCTAAAATTAATTTTAAAAATAAAATAAAAATAATGTGCTCATATTTTAGCATAGAGAACATAATTAGAGGGTGCCCCGATAAAATTTCACACTTTCCAAAATAAGGATGTCCCTAATGTATATGAATGGTTACCTAACTATGTAAAGAATCAACTCTACTAAAAAAAAAAAAAATTTGGTTGAAAGCTCGGCCCCGACCTGTTAGCCATCAACCAAATTTTAAACAAGTCGAGTTTCTTTACATGATGAGTTACACTTGTTCGGTTCATCATAATCATCACATACATACATACATATATCACATCTTTATCCCATGTGGGGTAGGCAGAGCGTTAACGGCCGTAAGAATACGGTCGCTATCACCACATCTGACATTTTTGAGGATTGTTTTCCAAGGTTGTTCCAGGAAACATGTGTATCACTATAGTGACAGGTTGTCAGCCTGTCGCCTAAAAATTGAAATACACCAATACCGTCTAGTCCCTTAGTCGACTCTAGCGACACCCGCGGGAAGGATGTGGGGTGATGCTATTCTAAGCCGACCGACGTGCGATACACGACTTATCTGCAACGACCCTCAAATATTGTCAGACGTGGCGATAACGACCGTAATTTTGCGATCGTTATCGCTCTGCCTACCCCGCAAGGGATAAAGGCGTAATATACGTATGTATGTATGAATCAGCGAGCTGTGGTCCTCCAGGAGGCAATGACTGAAAAAAAGCGCTGAAGAGACAATGGTCTCTCCGTCATAAGCTAAGCCATTTTAGGTTAAGTTCCTACCTAGATGATAGATTGTTAAATTGAAAAGGCAATAAACAATTTTTTTTTAATGGGTGCTCTCTGACTATTGATTGTATACTTACCTTTGAATCTAAATTATCAGCTTTCATTTTTCACACACACATATCACGCCTATATCCCTGGTGGGGTAAGCAGAGCGTTAACGACCGTAAAATTACGGTCGTTATCGCCACGTCTGACAAATATTGAGGGCTGTTTGAGATAATTCGTGTATCACTATAGTGATATGTTGTCAGCCTATCGCCTAAAAGTTGTAATACATCTGAAACCCTAAGTCCCTCAGGTAAGAAATGGAGTGATGCTATTCTAAGCCGGCATCACACGGCAATAACACCTGCCATAATACTTTCTACCCTTATTATATTATGCCGTGTGATGCCGGCTTAGAATAGCATAACCCCACATCCTTCCCGCGGGTGTCGTAAAAGGCGACTAAGGGACTCGAGAGTATTGGTGTATTACAATTTTAGGCGACAAGCTGACAACCTGTCACCATAGTAATACACATGTTTTCTGAAACAACCTTGGAAAACAATGCTCAAAAATGTCAGACGTGGCGATAGCGACCCTATTCTTACGGCCGTTAACGCTCTGCCCACCCCGCATGGGATAAAGGCGTGATATATGTATGTATGTATTATATTTTGATGTCTATTTTCCAGGTAAACCTGCTTGCAACTGGGAAGATGTTGTGACTAGCAAGCACAGTTTGGACCCCTGGCGGATACCGCAGAAGTTTGATGATTTCAACCCACTAGGTATAGTGAACGGTAGCTACATACCTTCGGAATGCAACACGCAGTTTAGTGTGGCCGTCCTAGTCACATACAGGAACAGACAGAGCCAGCTCGATGTGTTCCTGCCTTACATACACAATTTTTTGAGAAAGCAAAATATTCATTACAAGTAAGTTGGTTTTCTTTTAAATGTTGTGCTAACTGGAATATTTGTACAAGTTTTATATAGTACTACAAGATAGATAGATAGATAGATTAAACGTTTATTGCATAATCAACAACACACATATACATTCAAAGTGGAAAGACGCACAAACAAAGAAAAATGAAAAATCTAACACAGTAATAGAACGCACATGTGTGCTGCAGCGATGCAAAGGGCCAAGGCTCAGGTGTGGTTCTCCCCAGCACGGCCCATGTGGAATTCCATGACCTTGAGTATGCAGAATAATTGTCGATAATTTGTCGAAATTTGTCGCACAAAAACCAGAATTTGTCGGGACACCGTTTAAAAGATATAACGAAAAGAAGGTGGCGTGCTGGAGAGAGGCTCTCTGCAGCACGGCCCATCGTGAATCTCGAGAACCGCACCACTTTGCGGAGACCTGAATATATGAAAAAAATGTCGTGAATTTGTCGACCCGGCATGCAAAAAATCAGAAAGATCCGGTGAGCCGTTTAAAAGATATAACGAAAACAAAGTGGCATGCTGGAGAGAGCCTCTCTGCAGCACGGCCCATCGATGGATCTCGAGAACCACGGCACGTAGCGAGGAACTGATTTCGGGGAAAAATTGTCGGGAATTTGTCGAACACGTATGCAAAAGCACAGAATTTGTCGACCTTTAGTTTAGAAGATAATCGCATGTACTTATTTTCAAGGGCCTATATAGTGCAGGAGCTTACTTTCAATAAATCTGTTTATTGTTCGTAGCTTATATATTTTTTTATTATTTATATGGACTTCTACCCTATCTAGGGTAGTTCTGCCAGTGTCAGTGAAAAAAGATTCCAGCGCTTGACGGTGACTCATGTAGGGTGATAGTGTCATCTACAGGATCTGAAGGGCTCCTCTTGATACCATCCGGAAATGTGGTGAAAAATCTTCAACTTCAATTCCTCATTCAATGTTTACTATACGGGCACTTCATTGATTAAGTTACTATCGAAAATAAGCACTGAAGGGTCCAGTAAATATAAAATAAAAATTTGCAATTGAAAATTACGTCTTTCATTGACGGATGAAACAAAAGAAATCTTTTTATTGTTCGTAGCTTCTCAATATGGCTACAAAATTATGTCGCTGTGACATTCTGTTAGATACTAGATTTAGATCACAGGCTAGATTTGAACCTGCAACTTTCGCTATTAGTACTGGCGGCGATACCTTTTCTATATGGGCTACCACGAAATTATCTTGTTTGGAAAACGCTATTAACGTGATCACGCTATTTTCTTAGCGCCTTGTACAAGGTGAAATTGCATTTTTTTTAGGAACAGGTTGGCAAAGCCACAAAATAAAACACAAAACATTAAAATATTATATTACTAAGTTCTATCTATTACTAAGGTCTTTTTTTTTACTTTGACTATTTCACAGAGAATGTTGGTTGGAAGCTAAAATATGACAGCACACAAAATTGAGTTGTTCCCGTCCGTCCTCACACCGTCGTCACAGTGTAGGCGAACAGAACGCATCTTTCCCAGTCGTACGCACCTCGTTTCATAACTAGTTTAAGAGTCAGTATAAACATAATTCAAAATTCACAAATATAAACATAATTCATTAATTCACAGATCAACATAATTTACAATAAGTATAGGGCAATATTTTAATTAATATTTTTGTTTTGTAACGTTACTTGTAAATTATGTATCAATAAGTTTGTTTTTAAATACTTTGACTATTTAACAGAGAATGTTGATTGGCCGCTAGAATATGATAGCAGTAGCGCCCAATCCAAGTAACTATGTCTGTAAAAATCGGGTCTCCCCTGCCCCTTATTATTTCTTCAACCGTCGTCTTAATATCTGTAAACTTTTTGTTTATCAGTCAGTCTTTTCATATTTGATAACTTCGTCAGTTTTGCTTTTGCACTAACTAACATTTAATTTGGTAAAGATAGGACCATGAGGATTGGCGCAGTAGAAAAGAGGCCGTGGATGATGACGATGAGAACCTCCCATACAAAATTACATAGGTACTAGGTCAATGAAATGAGATATATGTATAAAAACAATTAAAACAAATGTTCTCAAAATTTTTAGGGTCACCTGCCTTTGTCCATTCGGTTTCATTCAATTCTATTTAATACATTTATTATGATTAAGACTTCATTGGTGGGTTTCATCATGTCATGTTGTGTATTATCTTTAACATAGAATATTGTCAAATATTAATATGCATTGCTTAATTCAAATATAGTTTATTAATGACATAATTAGAATGTTTTCATTGGCATTTGTATAATATAAAAATGATGCTTATTTGTGTAGAATATAAATTATACGACTCACCTGAGACTTGCGTTAGCAGCTTTTCACCATCGTCCATACCTTGATTCGCAGTACTTATATTGTAATTCTAGAAAAAGAAATGTTTTAAATTCATACATCAACCAACAAGTTACAAACAAAAAGACTAGAATTAAAGTACCAAAATCCTACATAAAAAGATTTTACCGGTGATTATTTTTTTAAAATACAATTTAGAAAGGCACTTTATAACATTTATTTTGTATTTTTCGCACTATCAGTGCTTTTACTATCAATATTACCTACTACTTCCATCGTTAAAATGCTGGTTTGTTGTGAATCTTTTAATTTAATTTTGCCACAACATTTATTGTGACCTCTTTTGGAAACTGTTCTACCAACGGACCGTTTATTGAAAAGAATCAATCTTGATATTTTTTTGCCAACATAAATAGACTTGCCGACAAAATGGACTTGCCCTCAAAATAGACTTGACGCTAGTTTAGGGAGTAAAAAAGAAATTGCAACTACGTAAGTTCACAAAACTTGTGAACTATGCACATACAGAAAAACATCACGCTGCGAGGATAAAACACACAGCTCAAGACAATTCTAATTAATTTGTTTTATAAAAAATGTTATGTTATTTCTTACCTTTTTTTAGCGCCAATCTTGTTTTTTTTTTTAAATTAATTAGCCTGAATATAGAAAGAATCAATCTTGATATTTTTTTGCCAACAAAAATAGACTTGCCGACAAAATGGACTTGCCCTCAAAATAGACTTGACGCTAGTTTAGGGAGTAAAAAAGAAATTGCAACTACGTAAGTTCACAAAACTTGTGAACTATGCACATACAGAAAAACATCACGCTGCGAGGATAAAACACACAGCTCAAGACAATTCTAATTAATTTGTTTTATAAAAAATGTTATGTTATTTCTTACCTTTTTTTAGCGCCAATCTTGTTTTTTTTTTAATTAATTAGCCTGAATATAGAAAAAAAAACTATCACCATAAAGTTCGAAGCTATAAAGGTAAGTAAGTAGGTACCTACCTCGTACCTACGTTAGACCAGTAATTACTTCTCCAAGGAGGTTCAGTGCTGCCAATATTACTATTCTTAAAAGTAATGGATGGCGCGCACGGGTGACTTTGTCATATTTGATAATAGGGAATATTCATGTTTTTTTTGTCTTAAATTAATAGTTTACTAATTTTTAACGTAAAATAAATATTAATGGGCTTCAAAATACTCTAGATATTTTTAAAAATAAAATTTAAAACTTTTTAAAAATTTAAGCAGTTCAAACGCCGCCATTTCGCGTGCGCTTAGCGTGACGTCACATGACACGTCCAGTGGGTGTTTACCTTAGTGTTCACTGTGGTTTTGAATACAATGTCGTGTCAGATGACGTCACATTTCGTTCGACTAATAGCGGCGCGTTTTGAAAGTTTGAATTTCGCTCCCTTATTTTGCACTTTTTGAATTAGGGGTTTAAATAAAAAGTAAATAAAAAAAATCCTTTTCATTATAATATTACGATAATAAGTATTAGAGAAAAAAATATTTTAGGCCATTTCAAATTTTATGCATATTCCTTATACGAATGGTTCTCTCCATTTTCACCGAATATGAATGAGACTTTCGGTTAGTCGCATGCAATAAAATCCCTTACTTTTAACAAGCGATTACACATCCCGATACCGATTTGACATAATTAGGTAGTAGGGTACTTATTTGAAAATGGTACAATAAAGGTTGTTTAGTTTCACAAGTAGATTGAAACATTTGCACTGAATTGAAAATGTCCTTAAATAATTTATTATCAAGGTCAGTTCAGTGCCCAATATAAACTATTATCTCTATTTAATGGGATTGTTATACGTTCAGTGCTTTATTATTCTCATAATTATATTTATAAGAATATGATTTTCTACATACAATTTAACAAGTTATACCCCTATTCATGGGAAATTGCACCGCATATTCACTACGAGTGAAACTGGGATCATGAAGTCAATATATTTGCCCTCCGGACTCATGGCCCCACCAGCAATCTCCACCAGTGGGGCCACAAGGATTTTTCAGTCTTGATTACTCCACTTCGTTGTGGGGACATCAGTCATTAAAAAAATATTGTATTATTGTTTCAATGACCCCACTGTCATTTTAAAATGTAACCTTTTTTTATTAATCTTTATTAAACAAAAAAAAAAACAAAGAAAAAAGAAAACATTTTATTTTAAGTATAAGCAGATCTCCCTCCCTATACTTTACTCTTTGAAGCAAATATTGTTGTTGGTCAGCTCCTATACTATAGGCACACAATAAATACTTGCGATTATCTTCTAAACTAAAGGTCGACAAATTCTGTGCTTTTGCATACGTGTTCGACAAATTCCCGACAATTTTTCCCCGAAATCAGTTCCTCGCTACGTGCCGTGGTTCTCGAGATCCATCGATGGGCCGTGCTGCAGAGAGGCTCTCTCCAGCATGCCACTTTGTTTTCGTTATATCTTTTAAACGGCTCACCGGATCTTTCTGATTTTTTGCATGTGGAGTCGACAAATTCACGACATTTTTTTTTTATAGTCAGCTATCCGCAAAGTGGTGCGGTTTTCGAGATTCACGATGGGCCGTGCTGCAGAGAGCCTCTCTCCAGCACGCCACCTTCTTTTCGTTATATCTTTTAAACGGTGTCCCGACAAATTCTGGTTTTTGTGCGACAAATTTCGACAAATTATCGACAATTATTCTGCATACTCAAGGTCATGGAATTCCACATGGGCCGTGCTGGGGAGAACCACACAAGGCTCAGTGCAAAGAATGCCCAAAAGAGGGCAGCACTGGTTTTCAGCCATTACCACAGAGTGAACGTTACGAGTGTTTGCTAAAACGTGTGTGAAAGTAATGAAGTTTCATGTAAAATAAAATCGTGTTGTGTGTGTGTGTGTGTATAATATGTAAAATCAAGTTAAAAGTAAATTATTCGCAAATCGAGTGTAAAAATAAAATACTAAATAGAAATAAAATTTTGAAATGAACAAAGTAACTGAGTAACATTTTTTTGGCAGCAACCGCTAACCTAAAAGTTGCGAGGGGTTACCTGTTTTTACAAGACCTCAATCAATGAGGAAAACATTCCTAAAAGCATGTTATCTTTGTTTCCGGCCCGGCTTCCGGTTGTAGAGGTCAGATGGCAGTTGCTCTGTGTTATAAATTGGTTTCAAGTCAAATCCCCTAAGTTAGATAGCCGACCCATCCATTTTTTTTATTAATAGTTTCTAATTTTGTATATGTTACCTTAGTATCTTGTAGTGAAGGTATATAATTCAATGATTTGATTAAATTTTGCATTTTCAGAATATACCTTATAGAACAACAAGATGAGAAGCCATGGAACAAAGGAATGCTTTACAACATCGGAGCAAAATATGCGATGTCTGAGAAATTCTCCTGCCTGATACTCCACGACGTAGATCTGTTACCTTTAGACGAAGCTAATTTATATGCATGCTTAGCAGCTGGGCCGCGGCACATGTCTGCTAGTATAGATAAGATGCGTTATGTTCTGCCATATTGGTGGCTAGTGGGCGGTGTTTTGGCTATAAAATCCGAACATTATGTGTCCGTGAATGGATTCTCTAATCGATATGAGCATTGGGGCGGCGAAGATGATGACTTCTATGAGAGGCTAAGGGATGAGAACTTGGAAATACTGAGGTAAGCATTTGACAAGTATTTGGCTTAAATGTATGTATGTAAATGTCTTAACACAATTTATAATCAGGGATATGTAGGTTGAGAAACTGAATAACTTTCCCAAAAATAGTTTAAAATATAATAAATAGCCGGGTCTCCATCGGGCGATGCTTACCGCCGCGGTTGGTGTGGACGTGCGCTGCCTCAGGCGAAGCAACTCGCCCGGCAAATTAGGCCAATTTCAGTCCTAGTTTACTAACCAGAATCCTCAACCATAGTAAATACTATGTAATGACACTAATTACACAATCTTTCCTTTCTTTCCAGACTTCCGCGCGAAGCATCCCGCTACCACATGGTCACCCACGCTCCATCCCCGCAGAACCCTGACGTGTGGACCATCATAGCCGAAAACAAGGCCAGTGGTAAGGCCGGCCGCGCGAGAGACGGCCTCAACGGAATCTCGTATTCAACCATGCGAGTCACGCCGCATCGGCTGTTTACTATGATAGGAGTCAAGTTATGATTATAAAGTTGCTGTAAATTGTAAAGTCAATTGACTTGGTGCTTAGTGGGAAACAAGGCTGTGGGTGTTTCTGAAAACAGCACAGGCTAATGATATAGAATTTAGTTAATCAGTCAGTTTCTAGAATTAATGTCAGCCTTCATTCATGCGCCTTATTTATGCTAAACTAGCGGCCCGCCCGGCGGCTGCGACTGCTGTAACTCTTTCCCGTGGTAATAAAATGTTTTACTGGCGAGTATTATACATAAAAACCTTCCCCTTGAATCATTCTATCTATCAAAAAAATTGCACCAAAATCCGTTGTGTTGTTGTAAAGATTTAAACAAACATACATACAAGCAGACGCGAAATCGACTTTGCTTTATTCTAGTACCTAATGCATGCACCCACATTCATAAAACTCCTTGGGAAAAGTGTTCGAGTTATGTCGACTGTTTCGTTCCTTGAAAAATGCAGTATTTTATGTATGAGTTATCCTAATTAGTTTTCACATTTACAATAATACATGATATGACTCAATGTAGGTACTTAATAGATTACAAGTATATGGGTTGGTAGCACTTACTTATTACGTGCTTGGTATATAAGACGTAGTTACGTACGTAAAAGTGAAATAACTTTAAGATCTTTAAATTAAATAATCTCTTCATATTTTTTTATACTTCATACTACATTCCTTCAACTTTCGCTTTGGCTGGAGTGTTCCGGATTTCGCACATCTAAATATATTTCAACTCTAGATACTATGGTTCCTAAATACTTACACCAAATACCAATACATCCTATCTATACATCCATATACACATAAATTTTGCGTCATTATTACATTTTTACTGATGCTTATTAATTATATGATAATGTAATTTAAGATTGTTAATAATATTATTTATCACATTAATAAATTATGGTCTCGGTATTTTATGTAATTTTAAAGTATTGCTTCGAAGACATATCTTAATTTTAGGCTTGTTGCTGTGTTTATTTATAATAAATACACATTAAAACTTATCAAACACGTTTTATTAAGATTATCAGAACAATACCAAACTGCAATAAGTACCTACATCTTATAACAATACAAGAATATGCAAGGCGGCATAATATTTTAGTCTACCTTCATGCAAAAGACAAATTTAAACCTCGAACGGCTGCGAGTCCGGCTGAGGCGTTTGGTAGGGCTCTAATTCGCCCCAACTGCGCCCCACCGACAGCGCCACGGGCAGCGACGGCATCCCCGCCGGGGCTCCGCACTGTTCCATGGCAGATCGGATCACCTCTGTAACATAATGGTCAAAATTAGTCCTTTACAGATACCTATTATTAAAAAATATGAGGAACAGTAAAGGTAAAAGCATAGATCCCTGAAGTACAAACAAACATTGCATAGCCAAACAAAATTTTCAAATGAAATTATTGTTGGTATCGGTAAACGATAGATAAAATTAGACAAGAAAAGTATGTTATCCTTGTGGACGGAATTTCAAAAACGAATACGTAAATACAACCTAATCAAAGGCCTTTGCTAAGTCTACTTTACTTTTTTTACTTTTTTCACTAATACCCACCAGCTGCTTGGCCCAAATTCTGGTTCTCGACCTCCCAGACTAGCTCGTCGTGTATCTGCAGCAGAAGACGCGCTCGAAGACCTTGCTTCTGTAGCGCTTGCACTGCCCTACCCATCGCTAGCTTGCACACGTCGGCGGCTGAACCTGTCCAAGGTCACTTTGATTTAGGAATTCATAAAGAGAGGCTGGCGCAGACATCAAATTTAAGAACGTCATGTTTATCAAGGAGCAATGATTTGATAACTTTGAAAAGCGCCTGATAAATGGTTCATAGTTAGAATTACTAGATGTCTGGGTCATTAATAAAATACAAAACCAGTACGCCTAAATCTGTTGTCCAAAAATACCACGTACCATTTATAGTATTCGAAATATTGAAAATGTGAATTAATAAACAGAAAAATAATATAAAAGTAAGTGTTTTGACATCATCCCAATCAGAGAGACATGACGTCATCTCTTCGTGTTTTCATACAAAATATCGTTTTAATAAGTAGCTCATTTTACCTTTCTGTCATCCATTATTTTCTCAAAGAGGGTAGAGTATGTGCGGAAAGAGAACCGTCGCGGGAAAAAGTGAACTATTCATTTTCACATACATAGAAACCCACGATCGACATAATAAGGCACAAAAGCGCCCCCAAATTTTACGCCGTTTCTCTTTCCACACATACTCGAATCACTTACCTTGCACGATGAAGTTGAGAGCCTGCCTCTCAGCGTGGCTGCGTTGGGCAGCGTCAGGGCTCGAGATGTGAGGTAGAGTTCTTGCACGTCCACATAGAGTCGCTACTCGCCCACCAGCAGCTAAACATTGGGCCGCAACGCGACGGCCGAAACTTCGGAGGGATGGGAATGTTCCTGTCAAAACCAAGTCGTAAAATGCGATGCCATGTGATGCCGGCTTAGAATAGCATCACCCCACATCCTTCCCGCGGGTGTCGTATGAGACGACAAAGGGACTCGAGAGTATTGGTGTATTACAATTTTTAGGCGACAGGCTGACAACCTGTCACTATAGTGATACACATGTTTTCTCAAACAAACATGGAAAACAATCCCCAAAAATGTCAGATGTGACGATAGCAACCGTATTCTTACGGCCGTTAACGCTCTGTCTACCCCACAAGGGATAAAAGCGTGATATATGTATGTATGTAAAATGCAATGCGAAATCTCGCTACTTTAATATTAGAGTAACATTCGATGTATAATACCTAATATTTAAGTTAGTGTATTATTCAAATTCCTATTTTTCTACAGGTATAAATGGCTTACGGTCAAAACTAGCAGCTATACTGAGCGCCTGTGAGTAGTCCACTTCGAGGATATCCATAAGTTTGCGAGGACCAGCGCCGTACAGGCTGGCATACACGATCCGCTTGGTTCGCTCACGATCAGCTGGCGAAATCTCCTCTTCCGGCTTTTGCAGCCTAAACACATGAAAAACACATGGAAAATGTTGTTAAATTTTCTTGATGATTGATCCTTTAACTCCTCGTGGAGCATAGGGCCTCAAGAAATTTCCTCCAGGCAATTCTACTTTGGGCTTTTTCTTTAGCATCTGCCCATGTTGTTCCGGCAGATGTTAATTCGGACAGGATAGGCTAAAACTTCTTGGACTACTACAAAATATGTACTTCAATTCCTCCGTACCAATCGGCAGCTAGTCGTCGAAATAGGTCAGGAGCCTCCAACGCGCGTTGCAAGGAGGTGTCCTCAGCAGCACGAGCGAAGACACGGCATTCGACGTGCCGCCAGTCTGCTGCCAAGATTACGTGGTTTGGACGAGATTTGTAGACGCTTCGGAAACGTAGCGTATTCTCGGCTGTGGGAGACCAGACAGTAGCAGTCGTTGTGATCCATAAAATTTAAAAGAAATATCTTAATGGCAATCTATGGAAAGGATAACATACTGTGATCGTCAACACTGTTCTCGGGAAATAGTCGCAGGCTGAACGGAACCTTAGGTATTGCTTGCAGGTTGGGATTGCTGCTGGCAATGCGGCCTGTTGCTGCTGCGGTTTGCACCCTAAAAAAGTTACCCATTAATTGGTACTAATACTACTAAAACAGTCAAAAAGGCATCCAGTATCAAACAATCACAGAGGCGGTTTGTTTCTAACCTAACTTTTCTCAACTCCTTAACAATAATTTTCCATTTGACGCAGTAGTTCTAAGAGCAGGGTACATTTTCAATGGTATTCAAAATAAAGATGAATGGAGACAGTTTACCAGACTGGTCGAACGATTCCACCTCGAACGTACTGAGCAATCCCTTGTAAGAAGGTGGCGTGAGCTTTGTGTAGGTGCCGATACTCCAGAATCAGGCGCGGTAGAGGATGTAACGAAACCAGGCTTTTCAACTAGAAAAAAGCCAAGCTTTGAGAAAAGGCTGATGCAAAAAGCTACCCAACATTCTAGACAAGAGTTCAATGTAGCAAATCTTTACCATAGTTTCAGATGTGGACTTAGCACCGGTGGTCAAGGTTCCACGTACTTTAAGACCAGCTTTCTCATCCAATTTAAGCTCATCGTACAGTAATGCTCTAACTTGCACTGTAGAGTTTATCTGGGAAGAATAAAAACCCTCAAAGGACAATCTTCAACAATAAGCTTCGCAACGCAACGTTGAAATATTTAGATCATGGAAAGAAACAAACCTGAAAGGATCGTCCAGCAGCTGCCGCGCACTCACTTTCAACCTCCTTCATCTTGGCAACGAGAGTCCTCTCCATCTCCTTTAACTTGTCCATATCCACACATACGCCTCGCTGTTCCATGTCTAGTGTATAATTCAATTAATTCAATTTGTCAAGACAGATTACGGTCTATACAAAATTTAGGCTTGGTTTACCTACAATTGTTTATCTCTAAAACGTGAATCTCTCTAAATAGATATTAAAGGGAAAAATAGAATCATCGAACCTGCAATGATAGGCAGTATACCCATCTCAATATCAACGAAGACTTGCCACAAGTCCTCTTGCTCCAGCTTGTTCCTTACAGCAGTTGCTGTGGCGCCAAGCAGCGTAGCATACCATGCAGCTTTCTGCCTATTGCAAGTCGTGGATATGGTATACTGGGGTTCAGATCCAGTCAGTCGTTGCAGGGCTGCAAAAGTCTCTGGAGGACTGTCCGGCTCCAAGAGGCTGCCTCCTATCTAGGAAAAAAATACACCTCGAACTTTGAAAATGGTGTTTACTCATGTAGAAAATGATGTAGGCTGAAGTAGGTGGTAATGAAAAAGGAGCGGATTAGAATAGATAAAACCAAAACCAACCTTTATATCAATGATTTTGAAATTATAGGTGATTTCCAACCCAAGTTTCATTTTGGTCATTAGATAAATGAGCAACGCTTTGCCGTCGTAACAAATCGTGGCATTATTGCTCATTATTTGAGTAACAATATTTCTGGAAATGTTATTTTCTATATTAAATAATCAATCAACTCCACAAGAAGAAGTAAGGAAATTTTACCAAACTTACGCTACTTTATCTCCTTTGAAATAAAAGAAATGATCGTCAATATGAAACATAATTCCTTCTGGGATGCAGGTATCGTCTGTGTGTTGATTATTTAGTTGGCAGAAACCATTGCTGCAAAAATAGTATTAGTAACTAAGGTTGTGTAACTATATTTAATTATTAATATAAAGTAGACACAGACCGAAACACTTCTAAGTCTATTTCGGCTTACCTGTACAATAAAACAGCAACAATTTCTTTGTCGCGTATTGCATCCAGATCAAGTTTTCGTTGGTTTGTCTCATCCACTTCATTTATTTCATAGGTTACATCTTTCACTGGTATCTGTGACTTGATAGGGGCTACGAATTTAGATTTTGGTTTTTTTTCTTTCATACTTTGTTGTTTAACTTTGATATTAGCTACTGTGATCGGTGCTTTTATTTTGGAATCATCCTTAACTTTCTCTGTAACGTCCTTCTTAGGTTTTCCGAACTTCATAATACCACCTTTATTAGCTAACTGCGCTTGCACTGTTTTTTTAGGTTTTTCAGTAGGGGCATCCACTATCGAGATTTTTGGTTTATCTTTATCCATTTTCATCTCAGTGCTATCTGTCGGCTCTTCAAATTCTTCGACGGGGTTGTTAGGATCGATGCCATTTAACCAATGTTTAACAGAATCAGTTACGGTGTCCTTTCGATTAGTAGATTTGGAAAGAGCTTCACATTTACGTTTAACTTCTGCTTTCAATTTTTTAACTTTCTTTGCTATGGTATCAGTAACTTTTGTTTGGCTTTTACGCTTTAATTTCTTGTTATCAGTTTCGTTTTTCTTTGATTTCTTATCAGTATTTACTTTAGGTATATTATTTTTAGGTGGCTTATCAATCGGAAAGTAAATGTCAAAGACCTTATCGATCTTGTCAGGTTTGTTATTAGTTTCCGCTACCGCCTTGATTGGCATATCAGGCATATCTACATCTTGGAATAACTCAGTGTCAAACATATCATCCCAGTTAATATTAGTTCCGGTTTGACATTCGTTTAAAACATTTCGAGCCTTATCTATTGCGTCGTCAATTCCCTGGTCGTCGTTATTATATTCTTCAACTGTACCAAAAATATCTCTTGACTCGTTAAAAGGATCGTCTCTGTCTATAGAATTGATCAGATTATCACGAGAATAACTGATAGGGTTGCCCTTGACATTGGAATCAGGTGCTGCAGTGACCAGTTGAGAAGAGGTTGGTGCAGGCAAAGGAAAGGGCAGTCTTTGAACCTCAGTTGTGGGAATCACAGGAGACGCTAATTTGTGGGGAGGCAGGGGATATTTTTGTATCGCTCGAATAGGTGGTGGTGCAAGAAACTCTTCTGGTGGAGCAAGAAATTCTGGTGGTGGAGGTATCAACATCGTAGTCACTGTAGGGCGTAAATGTTCAGTTTCAGGAAAGTCAAAAGGTCTGTCATCATCATAAAAATCTGCAGGCCGAATAGTAGGGTTACGTGAAGATGTATTTACTATATTGCTTGGTTCTCCAAACCTAAAAAAAAATATAGTCGTAGATAGGTAGGTAGAAACATGTCTACTCTCTTCCATACAATACAAAGTTCAATTCACTAATATCAAGTAGAACAAATAAACAATGTAGGTTATGCAGTCTGATAAGAACTGCCGATTCCTAGTTAGAATTTATATCATGGAGTTGATTGTAGTTTACAGTTCTCCAAAAATAGGTCGCCAAGTCATAGTCACAGGCTGCTTAACTATTTTCGATTTTATAAATTTCGGTGACCCAGCTCTCATTATATCAATCAATAATGTAGTTAAAAAAAATAAAAACGCTAACGAGAGCGTCGGTGGCCAAGTGGTTTGGACACCAGTCTTACACAATCGTGAGACCCGAGTTCGATCCCCACCATGTACCGATGTGATTTACTCACGCACCTGCCTACATTTACCGACTGCTCTCACGTGAAGGAAAAACATCGTGGTGAATGAAACCCACATTCAATTTAAATTTGAATTTAGAATATATTTGAATGTGACTTGGATTCGGGTCAGGTTAGCATTCGGGTTGCAGAGGTCAGATGGCAGTCACCCTGTGTAAAATCTTTGATCCCCTAGGTTAGGTAGCCGACCCCTACAGAGAACAGGATAAGGCAAGAATAATGATGGATGACTTACGTTAGCACTCGTCCATATGAGTTATTGTGCTGGGGCGGTGGGCATCGCAGCAGCGACGTGTTTCTATTGCGGTCGCGGCTTGGAAAACGATCTGAAAATAAGTAAAATCTGAATAAATACTATTAACCAATGTAAAAGTATGTACGAAGAATTGAAACAAAATAGCTTACCAGCGCTCCAATGTTTTATTAGCGTCCCGAGCACTTTACGCCCAAACGGCGATAAATGTTTTTCATACTCGCGCGGATCAAACCGTTCCAAATTATTTCTCCTCATATTATTATTCATTTTAAATAACTAACCAAATACAAATAGGTATTTCATAGGTCAAGCGAAAGTTTTTAAATGAAAAAGTTTTTCGCGCCATGTTGGTGATGCACAGATTTTAAAATTAGAATGATTTCTATTCTTTCTTTTTGTTTTTTCGGACAGGCTAAGGGCACCTCAGGCCGATTTCATAATTCCGATTTTATTTTGGATTCATTAGAACGAAGAAAATAAACTATTGCAAAACTTATGAATACATTAGTTATTTATTCAGCAGATAAGCTATATTATTTCTGATTTTACTTGGCTATGAGGAAAATAATAATATTACGTACATAAATCACATCATACAAGCCATTATAAAGGGTGTTAGAAAAAGTACTAACTTCCTAACAAGAGGGGAACCCATGAAACTGAACAACTTTCCCCAGAGAACATAGGTCAAAATATGAAAAAAAAATACCTATCAAAACAAAATGTACCAGCTGACTGGTCCAAAAGTCATTTTTTATATTGCGACCTATGTTCCTTGGGGAAAGTTATTCAGTTTCATGGGCTGGTTCATCCCTTGAACGGAAGTTAGCACTTTTCCTAACACTCTGTATTACAGAAGCACCATTAAAATTTATTACAGATATAGGTATAGGTACAAAACAAATGTTATAAATACATCAAGTACTTCATTATGTTCAATGTTCTTATATTAATACTAGCTGATTAACAATAAATACATACAATTAATAATTATTGATATTGTGGTTTACATGAAAAAATATTGTTTATGTACAGGTCCTATCTAAATACAAATTACATGTTGAGCTTTTAGTATGAGTAGACAATTAATCCAATTAATGGTCACATTTTGACAGCACTGCAAATAGAACAATTGTCACATGGTATTCCTTCGGGCAAACATTCTATGTGGAACGAGTGCCGGCAGTTATACACTATCAAGTCCGAAGCATTAGACAAGTCTTTTATTATAATACGTCCTTGGCAAATACAACACGACACATCGTCTGTTACAGAAATACCCCGTTGTTGGCTAAGAATCAACTTTTTATGGAGTTCGAAATAGTTTTTTAAGGTTATAGCTTTGCATGCCTCTTGCACGGATAACTGTAGATGGTAATCACACATCATTTTCGCTAGAGACTCTTTCAGGTCCTTAATTTCACAGCCTGCTGGAATATTCTGAATCAGCATTCGAGGGTCTACATAATTACCAATTCTCTTCAGCAACAAAGTGACATATTCAGGCTTGTTTACAGTCTGTTTTATCAGATCGCTCCACAATTCCTTGTCATTGTGCTCTTGGCAAAAGTTTATGGCTTGGTTGATATCATTTAGTTTCTCTATTATTATCTGTAGTGCTTCCCTCGTGTTGCCAATGCGGCCAAGTAGAAACACCATTTCTGGGTAGAATTTGTTTTCATTGCAAACATCTAGAGCCTCCTGAATGGGGTAGTTGTCACTACATTTCAAGAATGGAAGCAGCTTGGCCTTGTCGTATTTGGCATACAGTCGGACTAATTTCCCGTGGTATTTTCCGTTAGGTTCTATTTTGCTATAAGCGTCTAAGTACTTAAATAGGTATTTGTCGTTATTTTTGAGCTGTTTTTCTACTATTTCCACAGGTACTTTCGTTTTTTCAAGCAATACAGCAATGGCTTTGTCACAGTCAAGGGTCATTAAATCTAATATTTTATCATGGATTATATTATACATGTTGTGATTTGAAATTAATTTAAATACGTCTTTGTGTTGGATAGTTAAGTATGCATTCAGTGCTTTGTCATATTTCTTTTGATAGCAGTAAAGTAATGCTAAAGCTTCTAGATATATGTTTTTGTCAACTTCTGTGGTCAACAGATGATCTAGTACTTCTTTGACTATAACTCCAGTTTTGTACAGAGCTGGATTCCACTCTTGCACCAGTTTGAGGAACCCTTGGGGATCAACTTTTAAATACTCATAGAATATTAACTCATAAACATGTGAAGGCAAAGCTTGTTCAGGTGTTTTGGGCACATAAGGGCTGATGGTTCTGAGTTGGTTGACTGCAGCAAATTTATTTATTTGCGTCTCCCACAGTACTCTATCACTTTTACAAATCCTGGCACACAAAATTGCAGCTTGCTCATAATAATTTGCTGACATCAGATGGTCCAGGTACTGCTGGCCTACAGTCTGTAATGAGTGCTTAGATGTCTTGCCCCCAACTTCTTCTAGAACTAAAAGAGCCTTCTCATATCTGCCATGAGAAGTCAGCCAGTTGACCTTATCATCAATATCTAGAGGACTTGCTATCACTATTTCCTTTGGAGACACAATAAAAAATCTATTTTCTTCAATCAGCATATCTAAGTAGTAGTCATTGCAAGTGTACTCTTCATACCCTCTTATATTCAAAGTGTCTGTGGAGACTTCACAGAATTCACAGTCTTTGTAATCAGATACAGTAAGCATGGGTCGCTGTGCTTTTCCGGTATCAGGGTCATTTTCTTTAGGTACCACCAGTAATACCAGTTGATCATCTAAAGGACCAAGGCCGCTGATATAATAGTCAGTTTGGAATGTGTATACAGGGTCTACAAGATACTCTGTCACATCCCTAGTCTGTAATTCTACTTGACTTCTTTTGCGAATGACACATATTCTAATGGTATCCACCCAGCCTATCATGAGGGTTTTCGGTGCAGACCATAACAGATTGCAGCGGTAGTCCTCTATACATCTATTTGAGCTTTTTTCCCACTGGATAAGGCCAAGAGAACAGCGAGCGGATAGGTCGTAGACTCGAACGCCGACTTCGCTAGCCCAGGCTACGAACCGGTCATGCCAGGCCATCGCTTGAACGTAACCTTCACACTCACAAAGCACAGTAGCTCTGCGGGAGTTCAAAAAGGTTTTCTCATACAGAGTCAATTTATTGTCACCTGAAAACAGGAAAAAATAAATTGTAAAATAAGTTTTAGATTATTAAGCTATCATACAATGAATATTAACTATTAAAATATTTGTTTGAATTTAGTGATAGTGATATAATTAGAGTTCATTAGTGCAGTTTTATCAAACTAACTAAACATTAATTTGGGCAAGATAAACTTTGTTTGATTTTATGTATGGCGGACTGCATGATCAAAATAACATTAGTAGAAGAAACAATCTGTAAATGGCGGCAGTCACCTAGGTGTGACAGAGAAAGCATGAATGCCTGGTATATGTAAGAGCCTCAGTTGGAGTGAGAAAGCATGACAATCGGCTGCCATTTACAGATTGTTTCTTTAATTGGACCAATTATAATACCATAGTTTCAGTAATATTGGGTGTCAGGAAACATATTTTACAACGGAATGCTGTACTTCTAACTCTATATGGATGTAAATAAAGATGAATTCTAAAGATGTACCTGTAAGAAATCTTCGGCCAGATCCAGACTTGAAATAATAAGGATCCAGCGCAACAGACTTGACCTGCTTGCCCACAGTGAGGCTGTGTGTATTATCGTCCGAATACAGGCTGTGTACGAGCACCCGCCCGTCGTCCGAGCAGCTGGCGATGTAGTCGCCATTCTGGTCTACAGAAATACGGTTCACGGCGATCGTGTGCGCTTGCAACCACGTCTCGCCGTTCTGCGAGATCGGAACAGAATTCCCTTCATGGTCCAACAGGTGCAGCGCGCCCCACGCCGTACCCACGCAAATAAACTTAGTGTGCACGCATATACAGCTCACTGCGTCCTTCAGCAGAATGTTTTGCACATCATTGCCCATTCGATCGTACTTCAGCTTCGGTTCCTCGTCCGGAGGCAGGCTGTCGCAACTTTCGACGTTTAGAGCCATCGCGAAGGTGTGGCTGGCTGACGAGCGGTATCACATTTCACTAATTCACTACTGCTCCAAACTACGCTGTAACTAATTTTCCTTGTTGCGTTAAATTCATGCAAATTCGCTTAGAATCTGGAACAAATAAATAAATTGACAGAAACAGGCTGACGGCTGATTGCAAGCAGATTTGACGTTTGAAATCATTGGTTGCCATAATAAAAAAACATGCATCATCTAATTGACAATATTTTCCCATCAATCCTCGTCATGTAAAGGTCAAGCCTGATTATGCATGACACCTTTCGGTAGTTTTTTTTTGTCAAATGGCAACATTAAGAATTTGCGTTCCTATCTAGAAAGTTTACAATCGCCTGTAAAGTTATGAAATTCATAAAAATATTGTTTAGCTCAACGGAAGACTCCGTTTTCAAGGGCCAAAGAACAAGAAAACTAAATTGTACACAAAAAAGCCTCCTCTTGTAGACCAAATTGTTTACCGACAAATAGAATACGCCCATCCCATGAAGGTCATTGCACTCGTTATTTCTGCGTGCAACGGAACGGGAATTTATGTTTTTCCGGTTTTTCCCATGTGGTGTTGAAAAATGGACGCGCACATGATTTTGTGAGGTTTTAAAAATGTTTTTCTTCATTATTCGCGTACGTTGAGCGATAAACGTTTGGTGGATCGTGACAAAGTGCTAGAAAAATGACAGAAATGCCTCCTTATCTCACCGTCAAAGATGAGGAGAAGAGTGGACAAACTGATAGTGATTCTTCGGATATTGACGATTGGGATTTGCCTTTGAGTTTTGATCAGCCGAGGCATTTGGAGCCTATCAAGGGTGCCGAGCGTGTGGAGCACTCGTGGCGCGTGAAGGAGAAGGTGGGTGTGTGTGGTGCAGGCCGCCGCCCGCCGTCCGGGCGAGGCAGACGTACTGCGTATATGTGTGTGTCGTAGTGTCATAGTAAAGGACGCGGGGCGAAGAGCGGCGCTCCGGACTGCCCCCGTCACAACAATCACACGTGCTACGTCTATTTTTGTATCTTGGAATGCTATGAATAACATTAGTAAAGAATCTTTACATAAACATTTTGTCTTACACCATCTTGTTTTGGTTTTATGTAAACAATTTGTTGTTGTAAAAAACATTTGTTTACATACAACACAGCTGTCTTCTAAAATTGTGATAACAATACACGGCCTGAGGATAGTTTTCAAAACCTATAATAGATTTTATGATATAAATAATTGAATTGTTCAAAAACTAGTGCTTTAACTTTTCATTATACAAAGTTAACACACCTGGTATGAATTCAAAATTATAAGGTCATTTCCATCTATTAACCTTGCCCTGCTTTCTCAAACAGTATTGTGATCATGATCACTAGGGACCAGATTATGTGCAACAGAAATATGCATGAAAAATGCTTGATATATGCATGAAATATGCACGATAATTGCCTAAATATGCAAGATAAAAGTACAAGGTTTAGATACTCAACAATGTCTTAACATTCTCCGCATGTTAATGACCCAATATATCTGTTATCCAGGAATTCTGTTTATATATGGTGTAAAAATATTCGCTGTAAATATTTTAAGGGGTGAATCGGCCCATGAAACTGAACAACTTTCCCCAAGGAACATAGGTCAAAATATAAGAATTTTTTTTGACCTCCCATACAAATCGACTTGGTCAGTTGGTAATTTTGTATGGAAGGTCCAAATTTTTTCTCATATTTCGACCTATGTTCCTTTAGGAAAGTTGGTCAGTTCATGGGCTGATTCACCCCTTAAAATATTTACAGCTAATATTTTTACACCTTATATTTTACGTTTTTTTTATTTTTTCAGTACAAAACTCACTGTGTGGCTCTAGTATTGTGTCTCAATATTGGAGTGGACCCTCCTGATGTGGTCAAAACCCAGCCATGTGCCCGTCTTGAATGCTGGATTGGTAAGAATACTTTTTAAACATTCAAATTGAGAAATAAACTGCTATGCTGCTAAATATGACACCCAACTGATAATGCCAGAAAAAGACCTAGTTAGAAATACAATGAAGAATATATGTGCAAGACACAAGATCTGAAAACTAAGTCATGTTTTTGTTCACAGACCCATTATCTGCTTCACAAACAAAAGCCTTGGAGAGCATTGGACACGCACTGCAGGCTCAGTATGAGAGATGGCAACCACGTGCCCGCTACAAGCATGCATTGGATCCTACTAGTGATGAGGTAATGCACAAGATTATAGGAAACTTCTAAATTTTCTTAGAGATGCCACTATCGAGCTGCAATAGCCTAAATGGTAGAGGCTTTGTGAGTACTAATAGCAAAATTCTGCATGTGGTAGAAAACTAAATGGTAAAAAAACTATTGACAATGAGATGAATAGTCTATGATATCTACTTTTTACTTCCTTTTTCTAAACCTATTTTCTAGAAAGTAACAGCGCTGTTGTTTGTTATAGTCTGTAAAATATAGCCTCGTAAGGCCCAAGGGGTCACCGGTGGTACTTTTTAATATAGTCATTCAGGCCCAGCACAAGTTAACATTAAGAACTCATAGAAACCCAAGGTGGCGCCTGCGGTACTTATTCATTTTTGCGTCGTAGTGATTTCAAATTTGCCGCTTATGGAAATTGACAGCTAAATATTTCGTATTATTTATTTAATGAATTTGAAGAAAAATACACTTAGAGACCATCAAGTACCATAAACAATGTACCCGTAAACCAATATTACAATAAAATAAACATTGAGTGAAATATCTCTAATTCAAGCGCTGGGCCTGAACTACTATAAAAATTAAGTACCATGGGAGGGACCATGGGATACAATGAGTATGCAAGATATCTTGCTCTGGGCCTTACGAGGATAGGCTGATCCCTGTGACATTTGTGACCTTTGTTTACTAGGATAATGGACCTTATGTATATCATAGCATTGACTCCAAGGTCACAAACGTCACAGGGATCATCCTATTTTTTACAAACGATTAAAGATTGAATGTACACCAATGTACATATTTTTATACTTTTTTCTGCTGCACTTGTTCAAGTATATTGTAATAATCCCAGTTTTAACTGGTTTGTTATCTAAACAACTGAGATTACTTGATTTTTTCGCTGCCAGAAAATATTTCTTTGCTGTCTTAAAGACAAAAGTACCTATTATGGGTGGCCTGTAATTTATGCTTTAGAATTTATTTGTGTAATAAAAATATTAAGTCCCATGAATACATGAAGCTAATCTACCTCTACAATATGAAATAAACATCTGCAAATACAGCTGCTAATATTTTAAGGGGTGAACCAGCCCATGAAACTGAACAATTTTCCCCAAGGAACATAAGTCGCAATATGAAAAAAACATTTTGGACCTCCCATACGAATTTACCAACCGACCAAGTCAATTTTCGTGGGAGTACCAAAAAATTTTCACATATTTCGACCTAAATTTCTTGGAAAAAGTTGTTCAGTTTTATAGTCTGATTCACCCCTTAAAATATTTGCAGCTAATATTTTTACACCTTATACAGTCTGAAAAACAGGGGAAAAGTTCGTCCTTGACACATCAGTGGATTGCGCCAGACAGCAGATTAGCATAAACAGCGTAATTAACGCGAGCGTCGGCCGCGCCTACGCTTATTCGCTTATTTACGATCGCATGGAGTCGTACTACCTTTAAATAACTCTGGAAATAGAGCAGGCTTTTTAGGACTCAAGCACTTTCTTTGTTCTATTATGCTAAAGCCCACTAAAAACAGTTTCTTGTCAAGAAAGCGAGAAAAAAAGACATCAGATCCCAAATAGAGCCCAACTTCCCAATCTACATGCCCTAAGTCACCAACTCTTTCATAAACTCTACGTCTACATCTTAGTTAAATTAAAATGTACGAAACTTATCAGTGACGAAATGGGCGTATTTTAGACATCAATAAAATCGAAAGTATAAGAGCTATAGAATTTTGCATATTTAATACTAGTGGGCCGCCCATTGGCTGCGCCCGCTGCAACTTATTTTCCCGTGGGGATAAGATGTTTTCCCGGAAAGTATTATACATAAAAACCTTCCTCTTGAATCACTCTATCTATTAAAAAAACGTGCATCATAATTTGTTGTGAAATTTTAAAAACTTAAGCAAACATACATACAAACAGACGCGAAAAGCGACTTTGCTTTATACTACATACATACATAAATCACGCCTTTATCCCTTACGGCGTAGACAGAGCGTTAACGGCCGTAAAAATACGATCGCTATCGCCACGTCTGACAAATATAGAGGGCCGTTTGAGATAATTTGTGTATCACTATAGTGACAGGTTGTCAGCCTGTCGCCTAAAAATTGTAATACACCTGAAACCCTCAATTCCCTCAGTCGCCTCTTACGACACTCACGGGTAGGAAATGGGGTGATACTATTCTAAGCCGGCATCACACGGCAATTGCTTTATACTATGTAGTGAAGATTACTATGGACAATATAGCCCGAGAATTTGATCAGTGTAGTCTAGTAATTCGAGAAAATGATGTCATACCTCGTTCAGCAATATCGTTAACTACTTTCATTGCACGTACAATAGGTACTTTTGGATTTTTTTTTTTTTTTTTTTTTTTTTTCGTGTGGGACACCGAGTCGTCCAACGACCCGATGAACCCTAGTGTCAGAATTTTTCAACCGCCTTCTACAAGTAGCAGGCTTCTGACATGGTTGTGTAACGACCGCCGTCTAAGTGATCATAGACAGCAACCGGGACCTACGGCTTAACGTGCCATCCGAAACACGGAACCATCTTACTTACAGACAATCGGGTGGTTCAGCCCGCAATGTCCTAACCAGACTGGGAACAAATTCACAAAGTGATAAATATCAACTTTGTGAGTGACCCACCGAGAATCGAACCCGGAACCTTCTGCGTCAAAGGCAGTCGCACTACCATTGCGCCACATCGGTCGTCGTCGTTACTTTTGGATGCAAAGTAATCTTCGTCTTCATTCCATAAACCAGGGTCTTTTTGCAAAAATGCCGATGAAATGCCAAGGATACTGAGAAATCTTAGGGTGTTCGAGGATACAAAATCCTCAATATTTTTTTCAGCAATATCATTGATGTCCAAGCTGATTCGTTTTGGGCTGTAGTCCGAATATTCTGTAAGTGCGGCAACCATTTTCTTCTTAGATTCAATGGACACTTCGTCATCGAAGAACGCTAGAGCTATGAGTTCCTCTGAAAGGTACCAAAGGTGCCATAATATCTTTGTGGTTGCTTTTTTGGACATAGCTTTGTTAATATTCTCATAGCTTTTTAGCTCTTTCAAAAGCCATAAGTTCCGTAATTGCTTTGAGTTCTCGGTGTGTCATTTTGAACTGGTATTGAAACATAAAAAGCTTAAAGCAATAAATTGCCTTGGCCATCCACCGAGCGCGGTGAAGACCTGCTGGACCTCTGAATGACATCCCTTTTTCAAGCACACCTCCCAGAAATATAATCGTTATATTCAGCAACTCCTTATAATCGTCTCTGGGTTGATAGACATCGAGCTGGTTTTTGACAAACACAATTGTACTGTCTGCGACATTCTGTACGCATCTCAAGGCGCCAGGATTTGAAGAAGCTGTGCTGAACTTGTTTTGATCAATACCAGGCCAAGCAGCTCTTAACCGTTTAAAAATCAATATTTCAGGGCCACTTGATGAACCAACAATTGCTTCAAGCATTATTTCCATTATATGGTGACGACACGCTAACCAGAGCAAGTCTTTTTCCATCTTTTGCTCTATCAATAAACACGCGCCACTTCTTAAACCTCACTTTATTTTCTCCTGCAATTCTCAAGAAAGAACAGTTTCATACACAGCTGAAACACACATCTCTCCAGTTCCACGTGTGAGTTTGGGCACTGACAACAATTGATCCACTCCCTGTTCAGATACTAAAATCGGTAAGCGAACAACTGTTTTGTGTCCTGTGATGTCCTCGATTAATTTGCCATCTCAATGAATTGTAGGGGTACGTCAGGCTTAAAATCTTTATTTAGAGACTCGGCCACACTCTGCCTTTGCTTCATACGTTGGCGCCGTATTGAGGCTGAATTAACGTTGAATTGCAAGGGATCAACTCCAGCACTTTTAAGCGTGGATGACAATACAACAGTTGCTTTCCTGTCACTCATTTTAGCAATATCGAGACTTGCTGCTAATCGTTGATCAATAAGGTTCTTTGTGGCGCGTTTACGTTTAGGTGGAGGTTCCTCTGCTGTTGATGGTCCAGCCTGCAATGAAAACTCGATAGTCGGGCTCATAGTTTCTACATCGCTGCTGGTGGTTGTCGAAGAAATCAGTGTACACTTTTCTCGTGCACTCTTTATCGCGGCACAGAGCAACTGACGCCAAACTGGTGCGAACTCGTGATTAAGCAGACTCTGGAGTAATGGGGGCGTGGCATATAGGTATGCTAGCTTCCAGGAAAAATAATAAAAGCGTGTATCCTATTTAGGATATGTTCGATAACACTAAATAACGCGTTTAAATGATGAATTAATCCGTTTTGTATACATTATAATGTTGGGTGAAATTTGTAAAAATGTTACTTATTTTCAAAACTTTAACACGCGGTAGCGACCCTTAAAACTCTTTTTAAAAAAATTAAAAAAATCACGGATTCGTTTTTTAGATGTTAGCACGAAATGGCGGCCTGACGTAGTCATTTTATAAAAGTTGAAAAATAAGAAGCACCCTAGTACTGGGCATAGGCGACCAAAATAAGGAATCGCATCGCCTTATTTTTTTACAATGGAAGTAATTTCATCTTTTCCACTGTTCTATTATAAGAACTCTTTCTCAACTCTTCTGTTAATCGAAAAATTACACCTGATGTGGTCCACCTTAGTCACCTAAAAACCCATTTTTATGGCTGTTGATGTTGACGTTACACGTAAGCCGCCATGCACGAGTAGAATTTCACCACCCCCTCTCTTTCCGTGGGGGTTGTAAGAGGCGACGGAGGGATCAACCAGACAAAAGACCGGTCCTGGTCCTGTGGGACAACTCCACATTAAACCCGGAACGTGGTCTCAGAACAGAGGTCAATTGTGCGGTAGACTCCTGCATCCGACCTGGCTCCGCACGTATCGACTCGTCGTTCATGTGGAAACAGCCAGTGTGGCCGAGAGGGTGGCGCAGGTCCTGGGCAATACTGTGTTTTCCATAAGTGCATCCCAGGCATCTCAGTGTCTGTGGTCTTGCTTCAGTCAAGCTTCATTTCACGATTTTGTCTATCACTGGCCAGTGATGATGTACATGTAAGATTTGATGGTGTATCTGTATTTGTCTGTTTTATCAACAGGTGAAGAAGCTCTGCTGTTCCTTGCGACGCAATGCCAAAGATGAGCGTGTCCTGTTCCATTACAATGGCCACGGCGTCCCCCGTCCCACCGCGCAGGGCGAGATATGGGTCTTCAACAGGGTAAGTTATTTACCAATATCAGGAGTCATACTTTGGCATAGGCAACAGCCATAATTGTCCACTGCTGGACTTAAGTCTTACCTATTTACAACTTTCACCATGCTCGATGGGCGCATTGGTGAGCGTACTACAAGCTGCTGTATTTACAGAAAAGGAAATGTTGCTGCCCATTCCCTAGGATGAGTATCCCTTAGGCATTTTTGTGATATCCACGAATAGAAATAGAATCATGCTATTCTACGCCGTCACTACACGGCAAACTTAGGCCCTTATTAATAAAATAAACCACGATTATCTCCAAAATCGATCTCTAGAGTGATATTGATAAATGTTATGACATCTCAAAATCGCACTCAAGACCGATCTCAGAGTTAAGTGAGATTTATTAATAAAATGGGCATAATTAGTAACTCTTGACATTACTGACAACTTTACCTCCCCAAAGTCAGATTGTTTTTGACTGACCCTTTAAAAAATATTAAAATCATGTTAATAATCGTTAATTCTTTTCCAGGCATACACCCAATACATACCTCTGTCGATGTACGACCTGCAGACGTGGATGGGCGCGCCCTCCCTCTACGTGTACGACTGCTCGAGCGCGGGAGTCATCATTGACAACTTCAACATGTTCGCCGTGCAGCACGAGAGGGACTACGAGGTGTGTATACTAGTATACAGGCGCAGTGTACGACTGCTCGAGCGCGGGAGTCATCATTGACAACTTCAACATGTTCGCCGTGCAGCACGAGAGGGACTACGAGGTGTGTATACTAGTATACAGGCGCAGTGTACGACTGCTCGAGCGCGGGAGTCATCATTGACAACTTCAACATGTTCGCCGTGCAGCACGAGAGGGACTACGAGGTGTGTATACTAGTATACAGGCGCAGTGTACGACTGCTCGAGCGCGGGAGTCATCATTGACAACTTCAACATGTTCGCCGTGCAGCACGAGAGGGACTACGAGGTGTGTATACTAGTATACAGGCGCAGTGTACGACTGCTCGAGCGCGGGAGTCATCATTGACAACTTCAACATGTTCGCCGTGCAGCACGAGAGGGACTACGAGGTGTGTATACTAGTATACAGGCGCAGTGTACGACTGCTCGAGCGCGGGAGTCATCATTGACAACTTCAACATGTTCGCCGTGCAGCACGAGAGGGACTACGAGGTGTGTATACTAGTATACAGGCGCAGTGTACGACTGCTCGAGCGCGGGAGTCATCATTGACAACTTCAACATGTTCGCCGTGCAGCACGAGAGGGACTACGAGGTATACAATCTTCTATACTAACTAGCTTGGTAGGTCGTAAAAAAGCGAACCAGGGATTAACCAGACCCAAGCCTGGTCCTGAAGAAGGACAATTCTACATCCAACCCGGAACGAGGTCTCGCGTCAGACGCGTGAAACAGAAGTCTATCCTGCGGTAGACTCCTGCAGCCGACCGGATGATGATGATGTAAGTGCAGCTGCTTGTCCAATCTTGAACGGAATCGTAGTTAACAAAAATAGCTATTTTTACCGCGGTAAAACATGTCATTCCCACTCGAAATGTAAATGCTACTGCTGGTCAATCTGGACGGAATTATAGTTAACAACAGAGGCTATTTTCACCGCGGTAAAACATGCCATTCTCACGCGAAATATAAATACTGCTGCAGATGAACCTGGGTGACACAATATTTAGCAATAACGGCAATTTTTTTTACCGCAGAAAAACTTCAATTCCCACGAGAAAACAAAAAAGCTACACGTGAAATTGCGGTGCGAAAAACTACAATAAAACTACCCTTATCTTCCAGATGTCCCGCGCCAACGAGTCAAGCACGGGCGCGTCCCTCAGCTCGGCCGCGCCCCCGCCGCCCGTCTCCTACCGCAACTGCATTCAGCTTGCGGCGTGCGCGGCGGGACAGACGCTGCCCATGCACCCCGAACTACCCGCAGACCTGTTCACGGCCTGCCTCACCACGCCCGTCAGGATGGCCGTCAAGTGGTTCGTGTCGAGGGACGCGCGCGCCAAAGCGGACCTCACCGACAAGTAAGTAGCAGTGAACTACCCGCAGTTACTCACAGCCTGCCTCACCACGCCCGTCAGGATGGCCGTCAAGTGGTTCGTGTCGAGGGACGCGCGCGCCAAAGCGGACCTCACCGACAAGTAGCTGCTCCGGTGCTCAGCCGGTGTAAACGCACGCGGCTATTCAAAGAAGACTAGTCGTAGGCAACGTTAAGACGTGTGACCCGGCAAGTAAGAAGCAAGGGTTCAAACCCCATCGAAGGCGTGAAACTTGTTTCGTTTGTGTTAATAAAAAAAAGCTTATTTTATTTATTTTAGGAAATCTTACAGCTATATAAACAAAAAATGGGCTTGTAAACAATAGCACAGTACTAAGCCATTAACAAAGTTCCGCCTATAGAACGACAATAGCACGATAATAGTAAGCAATGTTGCCTAGGTACCATCAATGGAGTCTTGACGTTATAGACTCTAGTTCAAATTACTATTAGCTACTTGTGTGGGGTACTGCCGGTGACCCCCTCATACTCCCCTCGCCTCCGCGCGCTAGCTTCACCCAATTTGTTATAGAAAACATCAAACGCTATATCTTTTATGTATCTACTTAAGAGTATGTATTTTAATGAGAATTCTCGATCGGCGCATCGTTCGCTCAGTGGCAGAGCAGAGGGACGGAACCCCACGTGTCTTGGGTTCGATTCTAGGGCGGCGTTTGTATTAATTTCATTCACCGTTTGTTTGCAGGATCCCAGGTCAAGTGACGGACCGGCGCACGATGCTGGGCGAGCTGAACTGGATCTTCACCGCCATCACCGACACCATCGCCTGGAGCTCGCTCCCAGCGCCAGTCTTCCAGCAGCTGTTCCGCGCAGACCTGCTCACAGCCAGCCTGTGCCGCAACTACCTGCTGGCTGACAGGATCATGAGGTAGCTATATGTAACTGCATCATCACCGACACCATCGCCTGGAGCTCTCCAGCGCCAGTCTTCCAGCAGCTGTTCCGCGCAGACCTGCTCACAGCCAGCCTGTGCCGCAACTACCTGCTGGCTGACAGGATCATGAGGTATTATTATTTGAAAGAGCTGGGGTTGGTCCTTAAAATACCAAAAGCCACTGCGACCCTTGCAGATCTATTGTGGCTAACCCTTTTCGTTTAAATGACCTCTTCAAGTCGGGCCATTCTGAGAAAGGCCACGACTTGTTTAGGGTCAACAAGAGTATGAACCTCCATCAGGGACAACATATGGCCACCTGTAGTCCGGCTCCTTGTTCCTCAGGCAAGGCACACGTCTATTGCGACCGCGGTGTACGCCGGATGCCTTGCGAGGCGATGAGCACGCGAAGCTGTCCGCCCAATGCAGACGTAGTACGTCTGACGTACTTAATATAGAAACAATCAATGGTCAAATTCAAAATAAATAAACCATTCACTCGTGCCATTCACAAATAATCCTAATAATATCCTAATAAAAACAGTTAGAATAAAAATGAACACTCTAAAGACACTTATGACACGATTTTCTAAAGAAAGGCTCCCAAGTTGGCAACAATTATCAAAATATATGACATGTGAGCGGGATGTCAACAATACTGTTGCCCTTTCGGAATTATTTCTTTAATAAATTGTCTTATACATAAAATAAATATACGCTGATTAGTATGTTTTACACAATAATCATTCTTCTGTCCCTTCCAGATCCTACAACTGCACCCCAGTATCAGCACCAGCCCTCCCCTCGCTGGCGTCGCACCCGCTGTGGGCGGCGTGGGACCAGACCCTCGACCTGGCTCTGGCGCAGCTACCTGGTCTGCTGGGCAGCGGAGCGCAGTACAAGCACTCCCCCTTCTTCCGGGACCAGCTCACCGCCTTCCAAGTGTGGCTGGATCTAGGTGAGCGCAGTGTGGGACCCTCGTCCTGGCTCTGGCGCAGCTACCTGGTCTGCTGGGCAGCGGAGCGCAGTACAAGCACTCCCCCTTCTTCCGGGACCAGCTCACCGCCTTCCAAGTGTGGCTGGATCTAGGTGAGCGCAGTGTGGGACCCTCGACCTGGCTCTGGCGCAGCTACCTGGTCTGCTGGGCAGCGGAGCGCAGTACAAGCACTCCCCCTTCTTCCGGGACCAGCTCACCGCCTTCCAAGTGTGGCTGGATCTAGGTGAGCGCAGTGTGGGACCCTCGACCTGGCTCTGGCGCAGCTACCTGGTCTGCTGGGCAGCGGAGCGCAGTACAAGCACTCCCCCTTCTTCCGGGACCAGCTCACCGCCTTCCAAGTGTGGCTGGATCTAGGTGAGCGCAGTGTGGGACCCTCGACCTGGCTCTGGCGCAGCTACCTGGTCTGCTGGGCAGCGGAGCGCAGTACAAGCACTCCCCCTTCTTCCGGGACCAGCTCACCGCCTTCCAAGTGTGGCTGGATCTAGGTGAGCGCAGTGTGGGACCCTCGACCTGGCTCTGGCGCAGCTACCTGGTCTGCTGGGCAGCGGAGCGCAGTACAAGCACTCCCCCTTCTTCCGGGACCAGCTCACCGCCTTCCAAGTGTGGCTGGATCTAGGTGAGCGCAGTGTGGGACCCTCGACCTGGCTCTGGCGCAGCTACCTGGTCTGCTGGGCAGCGGAGCGCAGTACAAGCACTCCCCCTTCTTCCGGGACCAGCTCACCGCCTTCCAAGTGTGGCTGGATCTAGGTGAGCGCAGTGTGGGACCCTCGACCTGGCTCTGGCGCAGCTACCTGGTCTGCTGGGCAGCGGAGCGCAGTACAAGCACTCCCCCTTCTTCCGGGACCAGCTCACCGCCTTCCAAGTGTGGCTGGATCTAGGTGAGCGCAGTGTGGGACCCTCGACCTGGCTCTGGCGCAGCTACCTGGTCTGCTGGGCAGCGGAGCGCAGTACAAGCACTCCCCCTTCTTCCGGGACCAGCTCACCGCCTTCCAAGTGTGGCTGGATCTAGGTGAGCGCAGTGTGGGACCCTCGACCTGGCTCTGGCGCAGCTACCTGGTCTGCTGGGCAGCGGAGCGCAGTACAAGCACTCCCCCTTCTTCCGGGACCAGCTCACCGCCTTCCAAGTGTGGCTGGATCTAGGTGAGCGCAGTGTGGGACCCTCGACCTGGCTCTGGCGCAGCTACCTGGTCTGCTGGGCAGCGGAGCGCAGTACAAGCACTCCCCCTTCTTCCGGGACCAGCTCACCGCCTTCCGATCTAGGTGAGCGCAGTGTGGGACCCTCGACCTGGCTTGATTGATAATCTACATACATCATCACGCCTCCATCCCTTGCGGGTCAGGCAGAGCGCCAATGACCGCAAAAATACGGTCGTTATTGCCACGTCTGACAAATATTGAGGGCCGGTTATAGTAGATTACGTACTTAGGTATGTAACCTATCAATAACAACCGAGGTTTTTTAACGCCCGAGCGTAGCGAGGGCGGTACCTTTCCGAGGTTGTTATTGATATTACATCCGTGGTACGTATACTGCTTTACATATCGAATGAAAAAAGAGTAAAATAAAGCGATAAATACAAGAAAACGATCCATAAGTGATGATTGTATCGTCTGCCATTCAAATTACACCACTAAACTTTTTTTTCTATGATTGAAAAATATTGAATTAATATGAAAGAAAAGTATCCTAACATAAAGTAAACATTTTTCTGATCGTAGGGATATTAGTAATTTTCACTTTTGTCATTGTAATATTGAGTAATAATTCGACAAACCCCATTTATTGAGGTTATAAAAATACAGATTAAAAATATAATTCCTGCGTTCAAGCAACACAATTCGTAGCGACCAGTTCGAAATTTAAAATCGTATACAACTAATTGGATGCAACTCCTTTTAAAATTATGAAGAAATTGATTTTAACTTTTTAATTGCCGCTATTCTATTGGTTCTTTTTCTAGTTCCATATTCAAAATTACTTACAGGCTTAGTTTTAAAACCTCGCCTGTAAGTTGAACTTACAGGTCGTGTTTTTTGTCAGTAATGACCTACTTTCAGAGCATGAGATATGTAAAGATAATTTGTGTCTCTTTTTGATTGATATTGAATAATCTAGTTTTAGATTTAATAAAATCATCTACATGTGTAAGTACATAATAATATAGCAAACCTTATAAGAACATAGTTTTTTCCAGGTTTTTCTCATTCTACCTTGCTTTTCTTCACAGGATCCGCCGGTCGTTCCCCACCAGCGCAGCTACCAATGGTTCTCCAGGTCTTACTATCAACTCTTCACCGAGTACGAGCTCTTCAGATCCTCTGCAGATTCCTGGCCTTAGGGGGCTGGGCCGTCCGAGCAGTGCTACATGTGGGAATCTTCCCATATATGCTGAAACTGTTGCAAGCATCAGCGCCGGATCTGAGGCCCACCATGGTGTATATCTGGGCGAAGATCATTGCTCAAGATCCCGTAAGTATTACCGAGTATTACCTAAAATTATCGCAATTGCTGACCTTAGGAGGCTAAGCAGTCTTACATGGATATTATCATTTGTGCTTTAGGCTTCGGCAATAAATGCAAAGCTAACTGAATAATATTTGCCGTGTGATGCCGGCTTAGAATAGCATCACCCCATATCCTTCCCGTGGGTGTCGTAAGAGGCGACTAAGGGACTCAAGAGTATTGGTGTATTACAATTTTTAGGCGACAGGCTGACAACCTGTCACTATAGTGATACACATGTTTTCCGAAACAACCTTAGAAAACAATACTCAAAAATGTCAGACGTGGCGATAGCGACCGTATTCTTACGGCTGTTAACGCTCTGCCTACCCTGCAAGGGATAAAGGCGTGATATATGTATGTATGTATGTAACTGAATAAATGAATAGGTATAAAATTTATGTGTTGATCGCAGCTCACCACTGCTTGTAACTTATGCTGAGTGTTGACCCTTTTTAGTTACATAAGTAGGCATATATAAACTATGTATTTTAATTTAGAAATTTTCTGAAATTGTAACTAAAATAAACGTATTTTCTTTCTTTCAAAGTACATTGTATATTTCGGTAGAAATTATTGCTAAAGACTCTCCATAACGTACCTACCATCATTCTATTCACCAATAATTTAATTTTTATTTCGTCGATAAATGATGACTGTTTTATTCTTTCCAGACTTGTCAAGTGGATCTGGTGAATGCAAAAGGACACAAATATTTCCTGTCAGTGCTTCAAGATCCCTCAGTGGATGTAAGTATTGTATCCCTTTATTTTAGTGTTTTACGAATTAATTGTTTTTCGTATCGTACTGTTTATTTGTTTGTTACTCCTTCTCACAGAAACTACTTAACCGATTGTCATTAAATTTGGTAACTCAAGACACATAACGGATAACTTAGATTAACACATATGTTAGCTTTTATCCCCAAAAATGCTCTTGTAGGATGCCATGGAATAATTTTTAAACCCGACTTCCACACAAACCGAGTCGCTGGCACCCGCTAGTATGGAATAAAGTAAAGAAGATACAAAGCCGTTCACAGACGTCAACGGCCATAACAGATAAAAGAAGAAAACGTAATTTTGTTATGTGTCCACAGATCTACCACCGAACTCTAGCCGCGTTCGTGCTGGCAGGCATCGTGGACAACTACCCCGCGGGGCAGGAGGCCGCCGTGCAGGGCTCCATGATCTCCGCCTGCCTCGAACAGGTAACCACAACACCAGGGATGCTATATCCTCACCACCACCAGCACTGGCCGCGTTCGTGCTGGCTGGCATCGTGGACAACTACCCCGCGGGGCAGGAGGCCGCCGTGCAGGGCTCCATGATCTCCGCCTGCCTCGAACAGGTAACCACAACACCAGGGATGCTATATCCTCACCACCACCAGCACTGGCCGCGTTCGTGCTGGCTGGCATCGTGGACAACTACCCCGCGGGGCAGGAGGCCGCCGTGCAGGGCTCCATGATCTCCGCCTGCCTCGAACAGGTAACCACAACACCAGGGATGCTATATCCTCACCACCACCAGCACTGGCCGCGTTCGTGCTGGCAGGCATCGTGGACAACTACCCCGCGGGGCAGGAGGCCGCCGTGCAGGGCTCCATGATCTCCGCCTGCCTCGAACAGGTAACCACAACACCAGGGATGCTATATCCTCACCACCACCAGCACTGGCCGCGTTCGTGCTGGCTGGCATCGTGGACAACTACCCCGCGGGGCAGGAGGCCGCCGTGCAGGGCTCCATGATCTCCGCCTGCCTCGAACAGGTAACCACAACACCAGGGATGCTATATCCTCACCACCACCAGCACTGGCCGCGTTCGTGCTGGCTGGCATCGTGGACAACTACCCCGCGGGGCAGGAGGCCGCCGTGCAGGGCTCCATGATCTCCGCCTGCCTCGAACAGGTAACCACAACACCAGGGATGCTATATCCTCACCACCACCAGCACTGGCCGCGTTCGTGCTGGCAGGCATCGTGGACAACTACCCCGCGGGGCAGGAGGCCGCCGTGCAGGGCTCCATGATCTCCGCCTGCCTCGAACAGGTAACCACAACACCAGGGATGCTATATCCTCACCACCACCAGCACTGGCCGCGTTCGTGCTGGCAGGCATCGTGGACAACTACCCCGCGGGGCAGGAGGCCGCCGTGCAGGGCTCCATGATCTCCGCCTGCCTCGAACAGGTAACCACAACACCAGGGATGCTATATCCTCACCACCACCAGCACTGGCCGCGTTCGTGCTGGCTGGCATCGTGGACAACTACCCCGCGGGGCAGGAGGCCGCCGTGCAGGGCTCCATGATCTCCGCCTGCCTCGAACAGGTAACCACAACACCAGGGATGCTATATCCTCACCACCACCAGCACTGGCCGCGTTCGTGCTGGCTGGCATCGTGGACAACTACCCCGCGGGGCAGGAGGCCGCCGTGCAGGGCTCCATGATCTCCGCCTGCCTCGAACAGGTAACCACAAGTTCATAAATAGCTGCGTCCACACCGCGTGAACAGCCTCGCGAGGCATGTGCCGCTGTAGACGTGACTCGCTTAAGGCGAACGCGCGCGGACTGAGCCAAACGACGTCGTCAAATTGGTGGTCAAAGGTGCTTTATTGACTTCGCATTTTCTTAAAGGAGGTTATTATCTGTGTCTATTATAATTAAGCCGATGCCTTTATGACTAATATTTTAACCTGTTTGCTTCAAAAGAAGGCTTGGTTTTTCAAGAACGTATGTATATGTGTGGGTGGACTAGTAATTCTTTTCTTCTTCCTATAAAAGCTTTCGCTAGATTCGTCTCAGCAGAGCGATTGACACTGGGTATATTAAAATTCCACAAATTCATATCGATTGTACCTACCTCATATTATCATGATATCTCAATCGTTTTATTTACAACCATGCTTATTTTTTGAAGATCTTACGTGTTAACCATCGAGTATTGTATGTTTTTAGGTGGGGACGGTACATACGGGTCCACAGGCTGACAGTTTGCGTCGCTGGGCTTGCATTGCGCTCGCAAGGCTGTGGCAAGGGTGAGTTATTTAAAAAAAGAATGAAGTCTTCATTCTAGAACCATGTCTCTTCTCAATAATAAAGTATCTTTTCTTGAAGTAAGCTGGTTAGCCTAGAACCTACTCTTTGTTTTAGAACTAAACCATTAGTCTATAACTGAGTCTATTTTCTAGAACTAAGTCGTTAGTCTAGAACTAAGTCGTTAGTCTTGAACTGAGTCTATTTTTTAGAACTAAGTCTTTATTCTCGAACCGAGTCTCTTTTCTAAAACGAAGTCTTTAATGTAGGACCAAGTCGAATTAAGTCTTTATAGTCTCTGTTCTAGAACTAAGCCTCTTTTCTGGAACTAAGTCTATTCTAGAATCAAGTTTCGGATCCAATCTCATATTAACGGCTGCATTTTTAATGGCTAACATGTCAATTTTTCAAAATAAAATGTCTATTCGAATTTATTGGGATTTACTGCACTGCTATATTATTCTCAAATGAAAATAAGATATTGTGCCCACGCGACCCGGGTTCGATTCCCGGTCGACGCTTGTAAATTTTTCAATTTCTTATTCACATTTATCTCAATTCGAATATTTCAGATACGACGCGGCCCGCTGGGCGGGCGTACGCGACTTGGCGCACGAGAAACTGTACCCACTACTGACGCACGAGAACGCAGAAGTGCGCGCCGCGTGCGTGGTCGCGCTCGGCACGTTCATGGCGGCCGGCGCGCACACCAGGACCGAGCACGCCAACGCCATACACCACCAGGTGAGCAGCTGCTCCACTAGTGCGCGCTGCACGTGCAGTGCGCGCCGCGTGCGTGGTCGCGCTCGGCACGTTCATGGCGGCCGGCGCGCACACCAGGACCGAGCACGCCAACGCCATACACCACCAGGTGAGCAGCTGCTCCACTAGTGCGCGCTGCACGTGCAGTGCGCGCCGCGTGCGTGGTCGCGCTCGGCACGTTCATGGCGGCCGGCGCGCACACCAGGACCGAGCACGCCAACGCCATACACCACCAGGTGAGCAGCTGCTCCACTAGTGCGCGCTGCACGTGCAGTGCGCGCCGCGTGCGTGGTCGCGCTCGGCACGTTCATGGCGGCCGGCGCGCACACCAGGACCGAGCACGCCAACGCCATACACCACCACGTGATAGCAAAAACAAACAATCAAACCAACCTCACTCAATCAACGGTTGAATTGTTGTTGAATTTACAGTCGATCAACCAAATCCATCTAAACAAATAATGTAATTAATCTAGCCGACCCCCCAAACAACAGATTCAACCCATTCCCCACCTAACAACCTTCCTAACCAATCATCCCAGACTTTGCATCGCATTGTATCCATTTCCAGTTGAACTTGTATACACTTGTAGCGGCGCGGCTTGCAATGAAATATGAAGCGCGCGCCGCACACAAAATTCTGATTTCGCTGGACGCATCTACTGCTGACGAGGCGACGACACTGCCTGCACAATGTAAACACGACACGTCATACTCCTCATAGAAGATTAGCCAATCAGAAGCCAAGGCCTGAAACGCGGTTACGAAGTTTGTCGAAGACTTAGCATAAACACAAAATCCACGTCCTACCAGTTGGGCCGCGGTCCCCGAGCTGAACATCTCGCTCGGCGGGAATTCCCCTTTCCATCATGCAGCATTGAGCCTGTACTGTATGTAGTGTTGTTTCTTTTATTAATATTAATTCCTCACTTTGTTTGTAGGTGGCCATACAAATAGCGCAACGCACGGCGCAGGACGCCTCACCACTCGTGCGCGCTGAAATTCTTGCAGGTAGGATATGATATCATACATACATACATATATCACGCCTTTATCCCTTGCGGGGTAGGCAGAGCGATAGTTGCCGTAAGAATACAGCCACTATCGCCACGTCTGACATTTTTTGAGGATTGTTTTCCAAGGTTGTTTCAGAAAACATGTGTATTACTATAGTGACAGGTTGTCAGCCTGTCGCCTAAAAATTGTAATACACCAATTCTCTCGAGTCCCTTAGTCGCCTCTTACGACACCCACGGGAAGGATGTGGGGTGATGCTATTCTAAGCCGGCATCACACTGCAAAGCCGGCATCACACGGCAAATCTAGGAATATGATATCATATCTAGGAATTTATTCTTTCATAAAAAAAATACCCGACTGTCTCAAAAGGCGAGTTAAAATCAAAACATTTTTATTTCGAAGTAGATTCACAGAGATTACGTTTAAAATGTCACGTCACGTACAATATTATCACTACATAAACAGATTAGTCATTGTAAAAAAGAGTAAACTGTGAAACACAATTTTCACTTTATGTTTTATGTATGAATATTGACATGTCAATTATTTATGGACTACATCCAGAGAACAGATCTTGACGTGATATGTCGTTGGATTTTTGAAAAATCCTACTGAGAAAAATCATTTTTCTCACTCCACATTGGGTGTAACAAAAAAAATCACAAAATTTACTGGCGGATTTTAAACGTAAAATACACGGTGTAAAAATATTTGTTTTAAACGTAAAATACACGGTGTAAAAATATTTGAATCGGCCTCGAAACTGAACAACTTTCTCCAAGAAACATTGACTTAGTCGGCTGGTGCATTTTGTGTGGCAGTCAATTTTATGTTCCTTGGGGAAGGCTGTTCAATTTCACGGGTTGATTAACCCCTTCAAATATTTGCAGCTAATATTTTTAAACCTTTTATAATTTTGAGATCGCCGCAGTCGGGTTTCTGTTTTTTAATAATCACCCTTGTTCAGTTAACAGAAGCAAGAATGTCTTTAAAACTATAAGACATTATATAAAACTATAAGACATTATAACGGGTTTTAACTCACGGTAGGGATATATCGAGCACCCAATATTTCGGCGATGTTGCAATCGCCATGATCACGGGTAAACTGACCCGTTATAATGTCTTATAGTTTTAGTGATAATAACTACGGAACCTTAAAATCAAGAATGTCTTTATCGACCACTATTTATATTGGTTGCAGCGTTGCAGTGGACGGTGCTAATTTTCGAACAACATTTTATCGCCGTGTATCTGCAGGAACGGATGCGACGGAGCGATAGGTAAGAGGTTCTTCTAGTTTATTTAGACTTTTGTTCATTGATACTTATATACTTTGTTATTTATTATTAGCAAATAATATATATAGTTATTGACTTGAATAACAAATATAAATATATGTTTTCGGTTCTGAATGTTTTTTTGCATGTTTCGGCGGGTGGTAGCGACTCGGTGGCGAAAGCGGGGGATCGTTCATATTGGCGTACCCTGGGGGAGGCCTATGTTTAGGCTGATCTAATGTGATGATGATAAAAAAGTTATATCTTCGTTATTTTCAATTCACAGAGAAACAATGCTCCGATCTGCAGGCGGCGGGTCTAGCGGCGGGCTGGAGCGCGGCACCGACGTGCTAGCGTGCGGGCCGCGCGCCCCGCCCTCCCCCTCGCCGCGCACCCCCTCCCCGCACGCCCTGTCCCTGCCCGCTATAGGTGAGTAGAGGCACCATGCTGCGAGCTGCAGGCGGCGGGTCTAGCGGCGGGCTGGAGCGCGGCACCGACGTGCTAGCGTGCGGGCCGCGCGCCCCGCCCTCCCCCTCGCCGCGCACCCCCTCCCCGCACGCCCTGTCCCTGCCCGCTATAGGTGAGTAGAGGCACCATGCTGCGGGCTGCAGGCGGCGGGTCTAGCGGCGGGCTGGAGCGCGGCACCGACGTGCTAGCGTGCGGGCCGCGCGCCCCGCCCTCCCCCTCGCCGCGCACCCCCTCCCCGCACGCCCTGTCCCTGCCCGCTATAGGTGAGTAGAGGCACCATGCTGCGGGCTGCAGGCGGCGGGTCTAGCGGCGGGCTGGAGCGCGGCACCGACGTGCTAGCGTGCGGGCCGCGCGCCCCGCCCTCCCCCTCGCCGCGCACCCCCTCCCCGCACGCCCTGTCCCTGCCCGCTATAGGTGAGTAGAGGCACCATGCTGCGGGCTGCAGGCGGCGGGTCTAGCGGCGGGCTGGAGCGCGGCACCGACGTGCTAGCGTGCGGGCCGCGCGCCCCGCCCTCCCCCTCGCCGCGCACCCCCTCCCCGCACGCCCTGTCCCTGCCCGCTATAGGTGAGTAGAGGCACCATGCTGCGGGCTGCAGGCGGCGGGTCTAGCGGCGGGCTGGAGCGCGGCACCGACGTGCTAGCGTGCGGGCCGCGCGCCCCGCCCTCCCCCTCGCCGCGCACCCCCTCCCCGCACGCCCTGTCCCTGCCCGCTATAGGTGAGTAGAGGCACCATGCTGCGGGCTGCAGGCGGCGGGTCTAGCGGCGGGCTGGAGCGCGGCACCGACGTGCTAGCGTGCGGGCCGCGCGCCCCGCCCTCCCCCTCGCCGCGCACCCCCTCCCCGCACGCCCTGTCCCTGCCCGCTATAGGTGAGTAGAGGCACCATGCTGCGGGCTGCAGGCGGCGGGTCTAGCGGCGGGCTGGAGCGCGGCACCGACGTGCTAGCGTGCGGGCCGCGCGCCCCGCCCTCCCCCTCGCCGCGCACCCCCTCCCCGCACGCCCTGTCCCTGCCCGCTATAGGTGAGTAGAGGCACCATGCTGCGGGCTGCAGGCGGCGGGTCTAGCGGCGGGCTGGAGCGCGGCACCGACGTGCTAGCGTGCGGGCCGCGCGCCCCGCCCTCCCCCTCGCCGCGCACCCCCTCCCCGCACGCCCTGTCCCTGCCCGCTATAGGTGAGTAGAGGCACCATGCTGCGGGCTGCAGGCGGCGGGTCTAGCGGCGGGCTGGAGCGCGGCACCGACGTGCTAGCGTGCGGGCCGCGCGCCCCGCCCTCCCCCTCGCCGCGCACCCCCTCCCCGCACGCCCTGTCCCTGCCCGCTATAGGTGAGTAGAGGCACCATGCTGCGGGTTGCAGGCGGTGGGCTGGAGCGCGGCACCGACGTGCTAGCGTGTTTTCTGTTTAACCTGATTGTTTTACCTGTAATCTACTCAATACCCTCTCTCTCTCTCTCTCTCTCCGCTGGCGAGGATCTTGGCCGAAACGAGCTCTATCTATGATCTCTGTCCTGCGCGATCTTTTGCCAAAACCAACTCAAAACAAAAAACAATACCGACCCAATACCAACTTGAAATTATATTTTCCTATCACCAGGGTTCGGTTCAGTGTACACGCGGCTGTGGTCAACGTTATGTGGGTTATCTCGAGAACCTCATCCGCAGATCTCAAGAATGGCGTCCGACATTATCACCTACGTTTCTGATCAGGTAACAGCAGCAATTTTTAATCATTTACTCAGGAAGACATATTATTCAATTCCAGTTATTCCTTTTCTTAACAGTTGCTAAGTTTTTGAACAGTTGCATAATTTCTAAACAGTTAAATAGAATAGAAGAAACTAAATAGAATAAGTATTTCTAAACATCTACTCAAAGATCTCACTCATCTACTTCGAAGATGTTATTCAATTTTAAGCAGTTGCCCTGACCAATGTTTAAATATTTACTACTACTAATTACCTCAAACGTTGGTCATTTTCTAAACCGTTATTCCATTTAAGATCAGTATGTCAGTTTCTAAACAGATACTCAGTTTTAATCAATGGCTTAGTTTTTGAACAGTTGCGATTAGACTAGTTACCTGTGATTACGGTAGCTTTGGTTTTCATGTGTGACATCATAATTTAACTTAGGTTTTATCGAAAATTTTATCTTTCCTCAGGTGGACAGCGTCGGTCGCGAAATAGAGTCGCGCTCGACCCTCCTCTCGGGCTCATCATCGCTCCCCCCCTCCCCCAACACGCGGCCCGACCACATACACTCCACCAACACGCTGCCCGGGGGCCGGAGGAGACCAGTGCCTGTGGCAGCTGACGATGGGTCACGGGATAGAGACTCCGCGTCGTCTAGTTCTAGTGAGTCACCCACATAACACTACAACTGCAGACCACTTGAGATTACAAGATGGCTGACTGCGGGACTGCTACCACTTCAATGACTCCAGTTACATAAATAAAGAATTCTCAGAAACGTTAAGGATGGTATGTTATATTGCGGAGTTCGTCGTGAAACAAGCTTCCATTTTGTGTAGTAATATTTTGACAATCAGAAGCTGAAATGGTAGAACTACATATTCTTTGTAGCCAAGTCTTGGCTCCTAGTTTAGAGGATAACATCACGTAAACTGTAGTTTTAAAGATTTAAGCATACATATACGTACATACAGACGCCAAAAAGCGATTTTGCTTTGTACCATGTGATGTGGTTATTTTCCACCCCCAGGTCTGCCAGCCAAGAAGCCGATAGTGGAGACAGCGTTCGTGGAGTGGTGCGTGTCTGCGGTGGCGCGGCCCGAGCGCGACGAGGGCGTCGACCCCGAGTCGCGCGCGCACCACGAGAAGGTGTGGCGCTACAAGCGGAACAAGCAGCTGCGGACACAGGCCAAAGGTAAGTCAACCCTTGTAGGTCTACCCGTGTGATGCCGATTTAGAAATAGCATCAACCCATTAAGTAGGTGGCGCCACTTGCCGCATAAACATTAGCTCCGTAAATATTTGTGTGCAAAATTTTATTCTATCAAGTAGTGGTTGAAGAAAAGTTATAACTACAAAGTACTGGTTATAAATATTATGTGAGAGTGTTGGTGAAACATTTGGACAACCACAGCGACGAATATAGCGACTTTTAACCGTGAGTTAATAACAGTGATTATGTGAGATATAAGACTCTATTCAAAGTTTTGACTAATATAAAACAATATTGACTTTATATTCTAAAGTGCCCCCTATTCACGATACCAGAAAAATAGCATTCAAGACTATTAAATAGAATAATTGAAATTGAAGATATTGATGCCCGTTGCTTATTTTGATTTCAACCTAAACATTTGTAATTGGCCAATCAGCTGTTCCTATTCGGTAACCAGTGCTGCATCCTGGTGTTGAGTGGCGGTACTAAAGCTAGAGATGTACCAGTTCATACTAGTTTGGAATACTAGGTATATACTAGGAAGCGGAAGCGACATCTGTTGGTCAAAAGCGGAATTATCTGACACGCTAGTGTTTTAGCTATTGTTGGAAGGAGGGCGTTTTGTGAAGTATTGAATAACATAAAAAAGTATGGCTTCGGTGGTAAAAGCTTGTACGAAATGTCAAAAAATATGCAAACGAAATGGTTACATACAATGTTGCCTTTGTAACCAAATTTTATGTTTAGATGGATGCTCAGTGGTGTCTTACAAGAGATATGTTCTGATGGAGCCAATTAAGCGGCAAAAATGGAAGTGTTCTATATGCTCAAAACAGCATAGTACACCTAAGAGAACTAATCTTCTAAAAGGTACCAAAAAAGCTCATGTTAAATCAGCATTGCAAGCAGCGCACCCGCAAACATCAACAAATCCAAAAAAAAGTACAGATGAAATGTCGAATGATTCAAAAGCGGATGAAGACACTACTGGTTCCACAATTTCGGAACTAACAATGCCAATTTCTACACAAATGACTGCCGCAGCTACACCAACAGCAGGGACATCCTTGGATCAATCTCATCTGTCACAGAGTACACTTTCTTCTAAACATACTGAAAGCTCTCAAGATAATACTTTTTACTCTCCTCAGCTCTCAATAATCCGATCCCCAGAAGTTGATGGAGTCACCCATCGCAGGAAGGAAATCGTTGTCGTGAATGTGCCAACCAGTAATAGCTTTGACTCTTTGCAAGATAATCTGGAAAGTGACACAGAGGACGAAGATGATAAGGATGAAGAGAAGAGACATTTGCCACAAGAATTATATAAGAGAAGGGGAAGCTGTCCTGAGCTAAGCACTATTGCAATACATAGTGAACTAGAAATTCTTAGAAAAAGATTATTATTTTTGGAGTCTCAGCTCAGTTCAGCTGATACAGAAATCGAAAATTTGCTTTCTGAAAACTGTAAACTAAAACAAGATTTAATCGAACAAAAGTATAAAATAGAATGTCTCTCAAAGATTTGTTTAGATCCTACAAAGTTACTCAGTAAAAAAAACAGTAACAGGAAAAATCGTTCGAAAATAAATTCTACGATGCCTTGCACTCTACATACCCGCAGTCTAGACAGTGAAGCTGCGATAAAATATCAATCAAGACAAGGTACTCTACAAGCAGAATCGGTTTCGACTTATGAACAACTTCCGCATTCATCAGGCCACGAGAAGGTCCAAAACAAAATTGAAACTGCTAATAGATATTTATGTAAAAAGCGTGTCATAATCTTGGCTGATGAAACGGGTAGGCACGTTCGGAAAATAATGCAAAACTTGCTGGACTCCGACTACTGTGTTTCCTCTATTATAAAAAGTAATGCTACACTAGACAAAATTTTGACTAAGGACGTCATTAAAGATTGTCAAGGCTTGACGGACCTTGACTACGTGATAATCATGGCAGGGAAACATAATCAAAATGAACTCGAATTTCATAATTCGCTATACAACTTCATTAAAAGTGTTCAAAACACAAACATAATATGCGGTGATTTTCACGTGGCCAGGCCTGTGGACTCTATCAGAAACGGACTGATGTTTAAGACATGCTCTCTATTTTCGCATGCTAATTTTTCGGAATTATGCCGTAATAATAATGTACTGCATAGAGTTGACACCTGTAAAGCACTTATTAGAGATATTATAAGGATTAATATTAAACAACGAGTTACTAAGACGCCTACGGATCAGTTTTTTCGATCTTGAAGTATCCAATCAACTTCAACAGTCACAAAAGTTCACTACTAGACATTTATGTAATAAAAAAGCTAAGAATAAAGTCAAAAAAGTCGTTAAAAATGTAACTAAAAAACAAAACTCAAACGTGAAAATTTATTATCAAAACACGAGAGGTTTAAGATCTAAATTGGCTATTTTTAACAAAAATATAGGTATGTCTTCAGCCGATTTATGGGCAGTGACTGAGAGTGGCTTGAATGAGTCAGTATATGATGGCGAACTGTTGCCTAGGGGATATTCAGTGGTGCGCTGCGATCGTACCGACGGTAGAAAGTTAGGCGGTGCATTTTTAGCCGCAGCCCCAGGGTTTCAGCTTCAACCAATATTGGATATACCTGACTTGCACAGCAATGTGTTCGAATTGGTGTGTGCTCAAGTATTTAAAAGTAACAAATTGTTGTTCACTTGTTGTGTAGCGTATATTCCTCCAAAAAGCAACGATAAAGATTATATGCAGCTCTTTCATGTAGTTGAACAATTATGTGTAAAATACCAGAATTTAATTTTATTGGCTGACTTGAATATGTATTCAACTTCATTGGATATACAGTGTTATTATGAGTATTTTTTGACCTTCTGTGAGTTCTGCCAAAGCAACGGGGTACCTAATTGTAAAGATAGATTTTTAGATGTAGTATTATCTAACTTAACTAATTATGAAGTAGTTGTTAAGGATGAATGTGACTGTTTGGTTTCTCCTGATCCGCAGCACCCGCCGCTTAACATTCAATGTATCTCAGGGGTAAACAATAAAAAACGGTTGGGGAGGCCGATAGGTATTGGTGGGTCGGACAAAAATAATAAGTTGAAGTGGAACTTCTATAAATGTGATTTTAGCGCCCTCTATGCAGCGATGCTGGAAGTAGACTGGAGTTTTTTATATCAAATTACAGACGTAAAAGAAGCGATAATTGCATTTTATGACAAAATTAATACACTTATCGATAAATATACTCCAAAAAAACGAATACAAATCACGAATGAACGAAGATCTTATCCTGAATGGTACACCACAGAAATTATTAAAAATATACAGTTAAAATCAGAATGTCATACGGATTATAAAAATGGGTGTCCTCATGCTTATGCGAAATTTTCTTATTATCGTGCATTAGTGAAGAGCCAAATAGATATCGCCCACACTGAATTCAAAGACAAAATAGAGAAACAGTTTATTACAGACCCCAGGTCGTTTTGGAAATATGTCCAAAATAAAAGGTCTAAGCGGGGTAAGCCGCGGATATCTAAGGATGGGGCCAATCTAGAGGAGCATGAATGTGCTGCTGTCTTTGCAGAATATTTCAGACAAGTGTACGGACCGAATCGTCCGCATTTAAGTGTGGAGGCGGCAGAGGCAGCGGCCGGCTCCTCAGACCATCATGTCTTAGTCCCGCACATAACGTTAAAGGAAGTACAGATGGCTTTGAAGCAGTTAAAGGGTAAGAAGTCGGCCGGACCTGATGATATACCGCCTTACATAGTGAAAGACTGCTCCATGATTTTTGCTGCACCATTGCATTACTTATTTAATTTATGCTTATCAACAGCTACATATCCGGAGCAGTGGAAGACGACTCGTGTAACACCAGTACCGAAAAGTGGGATAAGCACAGACATATCTAATTTCAGACCAGTAGGAGTCCCTTCGACATTTGCGAAATTATTTGAATCAATTCTATACAAAAGCATTTACACACAAATAGGCTCACAGTTGTCTGACCGCCAGCATGGGTTTCGACCGGGGAGGGGAACTCATACCAATCTTATGAACTTTATGCAGTATGCCACTACTTCCCTGGATGCTCGAGTTGGGGGACAGATGGATGTGGCATATTTTGATTTTCGTAAAGCGTTTGACAGTGTGGATAATGATATTTTATTAGAGAAATTTGCTAAATTTGGTTTTGATACACCGTTACTTAAATTCTTTGCTGCTTACTTGGGGAATCGTAAACAGTATGTAGAGTACGGGGGATACATTTCGGATACATATTCGACAAACTCGGGGGTAAGTCAGGGAAGTAATTTGGGACCTTTAGAGTTTATTATTATGATAAACGATTTACCAAATGTATTAGAGAGTTCGGACTGCTTGCTCTTTGCGGATGACCTTAAATTATTCCTCAATATAAATAATGAGAATGACTGCGTACTTCTACAAAAGGACATTAATAATGTATTGAAATGGAGTCAAGAAAATAAATTAGTTTTTAATGCATCTAAATGTAGTTTGATGTCTGTCACTCGTGCTCATCACCCGTATCATTACGACTACCAAATCGACGGAACTCCTTTAGAAAGAGTCACCTCGATTCGTGACTTGGGAGTACACATGGCTAACGACTTAACATTTCGCGAACACATTACCAAAATATGTAAAAAGGCATATAGAAATTTAGGGTTCGTCTTGAGGCAAACAAAGGAATTCCAGAATATATCAACTATAAAAGCATTATATAATGCACTTGTAAGAAGCCAACTGGAGACTTGTTCGATGGTTTGGAGCCCTCAAGAAACGAAATATAACCAAATGATTGAAAAGATGCAAAATAAGTTTCTGAGATACATGTATAGTAAACAATATGGAGTATACCCATCGTATCCAATTATATACCCTACTTTATTTTTGCTAGGTATGGTTGGTTACTATAAACTAGAAGTTCGTAGAAATCTATCCTTATCTTTGTATGTTTTCAAAATTTTCCGTGGTATGATAACAAACCCGACGACTCTACAAGAGATCGGTTTGCTAGTGCCAAACGTGAGACTGCGACGTGGTCCACGGAGTGAGGTCTTCGCTGTGCCGAGGTCTCGGACCAATGTACTAAAACACGCACCCTTAACGATAGCGTTACAAATAATAAATAAGGTGTCAAATAAGTTAGACGTATTTCAATGCTCGTTGGCAGGGTTCACGGAAGCTGTAATAGATTATCTGACATTGAAATAATTATTTTGTTTATATTAATATAATTCTTTGATTGTATAACGAATATTTTTTTGTAATTTATGACATAACTTAATAATTTGCTTATTATAATATTATGTAAAGGAAAAGATTAACATTTAAATTTAAATAATGGTATTAAATATTCTAATTGTAAATTATAATTATAACTAGATTAAGGATTTAGGTGCATTGCCGCCTTGGGTACGCCTGTATGGCAATGTGTATATAAATCTTAATAAATAATAATAATAAATAATAAATAAAAATAAATAATAATATTGTCCAAAAATATTACCGGACTTTATTCATAATTTTCAAAGAACTCAGCAGCGAAGTCAAGGTAAAGGTCTACCTGTGTGATGCTGGTTTGGAAATTGCATTATCCCATAAGAAACTCAGGAGCGAAGCGTTAAGTACATAACAGTACTTACATATTACAATTTAGCCTGAACTAGGATTACCCTGTATTGCCTGAGATACAGGGTAATCCTAGTTTAGGCTAAATTGTAATATGTAATTAAACTTTATATGTAAATACTAGCATTAAGCATATTAATAAAATTATTCTTATTATTCTTATGACGTATTTATCTGACAACTAGCAGCCTGCCCAGCCGCTGCGTCCGCTGTAAGTAATTTTCCCGGGAAATAATATTTTTTGACGTATTATACATATAAACCTTCCATTGGAATCACTCTATCTACGAAGAAAACCTGCATCAAAATCCATTGTGCAGTTCTAAAGATTTAAGATAACATACATACATACAGACGCGACAAGCGACTTTGTTTTATACTATAAGCTGCGACCACACTGGACGACAGCAGACTCGTGTGCTCGCTCAGTGTGACGCAAAGAAGAGCATACCACATCAAATCTGGCTTTAATCATTTTTTGTTCTCTTTTCTCGTGTGGAACACCGAGTCGTCTAACGACCCGATAAGCCCTAGTGTCAGAATTTTTCAACCGTCTTCTACAAGTTTGTTTTTGTTAACAGGTGTGTGGGGAGCGCGTGTTGCAAGATTGGAAGCACAGGCGTTCCACTCGCGGTGCCCTTTACCACCCGCAGTGGTACTCTTCCATCCGTACGACCAACATCTAGCTGTAGCTTCTAAAGACAATTTTGGGTAAGTGCAATCTTATTATAACGAGAGCTCAAAAGTTAAAGAATTTTTTGGCCTCTTAATTAAATAGTACATCGTGGCAGTCGCCACAAATATACCAATTTATGGTCGGATAATATTGGCAAGAAAAGTCGAGAACAAGACATGAAAATAATATTTTGGCTGAGGCTAGTATATTGCTTTTCTTCAATTTGTGAAGAATCATCAAAAATCCACATTATTAATCGTGATAAATTTTGTAATACACAAACATGCATAGGATTTGCTTGCGATAATAATTAAAAGAGGAAGAATGGGGCAAAGTCAAAAAGCTACTAACAGAAGTAGCTGGTACGGCTTTCGGTTATCAGGAAGTCAAAAACCAGGATTGGTTCGCCGAAAATTTCGAGCACATTACACCCCTGCTCGAGTCCAAACGACAAGCTGCGCTAAGACATCGCCTTAACCCATCTGAAAAGTCACGTATTGATCTAGCGGACGCAAAGTCAGCTTTACAACGCACATCACGGTACTTCGCTAATGCATACTGGACCGAACTTTGTAAAAGCATTCAATCGTGCGCTGATGTGGGGAACTTTGGTGGTGTTTACGCTGGCATTAAAAAGGCCCTTGGTCCTTTGCCTAAAAAAACAGCCCCCCTTAAAGAAGCGGACGGCACTGTTATAACAGATGCTCAACGTCAACTCGAACGATGGGTAGAACATTATATCGGTCTCTACTCAGAACCAGTAAATATAATGCCAGAAGCTGCAAATTGCATGCCGAAACTAGCTACCTGGTCTGAGTTAGATGATCTTCCTACCATAAGGGAATACCACAAGGCTGTTAAGCAGCTTAAGATTGGAAAATCTCCTGGAAACGACGGTACCCACGCCGAACTTATCAGGCTCAAGTGCATATTACCTATTTTGCACAATCTGTTATGTAAATGTTGGGAAGCGGGATATATACCACAGGATATGCGTGATGCTAACATCGTTACCCTATACAAAGGCAAAGGTGACCGCGGTGACTGTAACTGTTACCGTGGAATATCTCTTTTAAGTATAGTAGGTAAATTATTTGCTCGGTTAGTCTTGCTAAGACTCCAGAAACTTCCTGATCGTGTATATCCCGAATCGCAATGTGGGTTCCGCGTCCAACGTTCCACAACAGATATGATCTTTACACTTCGCCAACTGCAAGAAAAGTGTAGAGAGCAGAAAACACCTCTGTTTGTGGCGTTCGTAAACCTTAACAAAGCCTTCGACACCGTTAGCAGAGAGGGACTTTATACTGCACTTTTAAATATCGGGTGCCCTCCAAAACTCCTGAGTCTCATTAAATCCTTCCACGAGGCCATGAAAGGTTCTGTTGTTTTTAACGGCAATACATCTGAGCCGTTCGAAATGCGTAGAGGTGTTCGCCAAGGCTGCGTGTTAGCTCCTACCCTGTTTGGTATTTTCTTTTCATTGCTTTTCAAAGTTGCTTTCGGCGATGACCAACAGGGTATCCACCTGCACACAAGGGCTGACGGGAAGCTATACAATATCTCGCTTCTAAAGTCTAAGCGTAACCGCGATGACTTATTTGTCGATAGCCTTCTGTTTGCTGACGATGCAGCCTTCGTTTCAAATTCTCAAAGTGAGCTTCAAAACATTATCGATAAGTTTTCCCACGCGTGTTCTCTGTTCTCCATGTCCATTAATGCCAAAAAAACAGTAGTGCTAACTCAAGGCGCAGAAGCTCCACATATAATGCTTGGTGGCGTTCCCTTGGACATTGTCGACAAGTTTTGCTACTTGGGGTCGACTGTGTCGAACAATCTCACACTTGATGTTGAGATCAATACGCGTATCGGCAAAGCGGCAACCATGTTTGGTAAGCTGAGTACAAGAGTATGGAACAATAAACATCTGACCACTAAAACTAAGATTATTGTTTACCAAACTTGCGTTTTAAGCATACTCTTGTACGGAGCTGATACCTGGACATCGTATGCAAAACAAGAGCGTCGACTTAACTCGTTTCATATGCGCTGCGTAAGAAACATCTTGCATATAACCTGGCAGGACAGAGTCACAAACGAGCGAGTTCTAGAAATTGCACAGCTGCCTAGCTTTACCGCCCTGCTCAAGCAGAGACGCTTGCGGTGGCTAGGGCATGTGCACTGAATGGAACCTTCGCGTCTTCCGCGGCGTGTCCTGCTTGGTGCCGTAGCTAACGCCAAAAGAGGGGTTGGAAGACCCATGCTGCGTTTCAAAGATTGCGCCAAGCGGGATATGGCTGCGTTTGACATCGACCATCAAAGCTGGGAGAAGCTTGCTGAGGATAGGGACGAATGGCGAAAGCGTGTATATGATGGGCGTAAGTCTCACGACGACGCCTGGTTCTTTGGTCTCGCCAACAAAAGGCAAAAACGACACCTAAACATGCATGTTCTAGTCTATAATACCACCTTCACTTGTAGAGCGTGCGGAAAGTCATGCCGCTCCCGCATTGGCTTATATAGCCACGAAAAGTCTTGCCTCAGACACTGATTAAATCGTCTGTCACAGACGTGTGAGGCCAATGATGAATAATTAAAAAACGTAGGAAAATCGCATTCCGCTTTTAAATTTTAAACTAATCTAAATTTTTAACTACCATAAAACTCTTAATCATGAAGCGTGACTTTGAAGAACCTCTTTTTAGGGACAAATAGTTTAAAGCAGTTATTCCAGAAAACTAGTTCCTGTTCCATATTAAACTGTAAACTGTCTATTGCAGGATTTGGGACTGGGGTACAGCAGCGAAACTATGCGTGGGCGCGTGGCGTCGCTCGTGGGGCAGAATTTCCGCTTTGACGTACATCAACGCGCACCACCGACCGCTGCTAGCCGTCGCCTCCTCTACCGGGAACCTTGCATTGTACAGGTAAACGTAGAAAACATTTTGGCTTAATTTAACCATTTATTATACACAACAAATTAGGACAAATAAATAAAATTACAACAGGCACTGCTTATCTTTAAAAAAGAAATTTCTTACAGCAGACTTAGATTTCTTTCATTATAGTTCTTTGTCAACTGGGCTTTCGTCCACGAAAAATAATTGATCGTCATCATTATCGTACCTTTTAGCAATTGTTGTAAAATATGATAGTTATTTGCCCTAACCAAGCGTCATTTAGTCTTTTTTACACGCAAATCACACATTACTAATTATTTCAAAGTGTATAACCTAGAGCTCAATTTTTGAAACTTTCATCTTTGTTTCATGCAAAAATCGGATACTTATTATGCTTTTATCACTTATCGATTCCCACATACCCTAGAAAATGCACACATACCACATACAGTGCCACCAACTTATCTGTTCAGTAGACATAATTGGAACTACAACCGCCACTTTGTGAAATGTTATTCGCTGTCAGTTTATACTTAGATACTAGCGCCCCCGGCTACTGAACAGATAAGTTGGTGGCGCTGTACTTACATTTGAGTATTAAAACATCGAGTAGTAGAAATTTAAAAACGTATGGTGGTTTGTACCAGTCATTGCGGACTTCGGTGCAAGGAACCGAAACACGAAGTTTTAAAAATTGAGGTCCTGAAGTAAAATTTCCGTTTGGTTGCAGGCCGATGGGCAGCAGCAGCGAGCCCGCGCTGGTGTCGGCGTGGCGCGCGCTGCCCGTCAGGCAACACTCCGCCAACGACTACCGCCCGCCGCCCGCGCAGCCGCTCTACAGTCAGTATTACTCTTACATACATACATACATATATCACGCCTTTATCCCTTGCGGGTAGGTAGAGCGCGAAAATATTTTATACTTGATATGATTCTTTATTGCACAATGTCAGCCTGGCCGGCCCCGAGGCAGTGCCTTTTTTATCCGACTCGTGCCGCGTTTCTACTAGGAACATAAGATTGTTATTTAAAAGAGAAAATTGTGTCTGACAATTTACTCTTTTTTACAATGACTATTTTTTTTATGTGACAGTATTGTATTGTAAATTCCTGACTTTCTGAAAGCATTCGTTGTGAATCTACTTGGAAATAAACGATTGAAATTATTTGAAATTATAAATCAAAATAAAAAAGTACAAGGTGGCCTTCTTGCTAGGGTAGCAAGTTCTACCAGGCAACCTTGGGGTATACTTTAACTTTTTCTCCAAGATATATTTGTCTAGCTACATTGTACTCTTATATCAACAAATTCACGCGTGGGTCACTGTAACTTCATGTGTGTTGCAAGCGGCAATTTCTTTCAATGTGGACGGTACAAAGAGAAAAATTTCGTAGTGGACATTTGCTGGGGAACTTTTTTAACCGGCTCCACCCGTCCCTAACTTTATTCAGAACTCTTCATCTATCATTTCATCATGTAAAGATGTTTATGTAGCAAGCAATAATAAATTGTGTTTACTAATTTCATCATTTTCAACTGTGTCCAGACATTCATTTTTGTGTCCATCATACTTACACTACATTTCGCTTTATTGTATGTGTCTCAAGATGTACACAGAAGAGGCAGTAAATTTGAATTGTAGCTTTATTCATCTTCAAAGACACAAGAATTACTAATAACAATAAAACTATGTTAACGGATTTAAGTTGATTTTAGAATTCCAACGTTTTGGACATACATATATCACGCCTTTACCCCTTGTGGGGTAGGCACAGCGTTAACGGCCGCAAGAATACGGTCGCTATCGCCACGTCTGACATTTCTAAGGATTGTTTTCCAAGGTTGTTTCAGAAAACATGTGTATCACTATAGTGACAGGTTGTCAGCCTGTCGCCTAAAAATTGTAATACACCAATACCCTCGAGTACCTTAATCGCCTCTTACGACACCTGAGGGAAGGATGTGGGGTGATGCTATTCTAAGCCGGCGTTTCCTTTACGAAAATAATGACGTCTATTAAATAACCTTTGTTATCCGTGCTTACGAGCACTGTTAAGTTTTTGTAACTTTGGAACTGAAAATCAATAAAATAAAAAACTTATTGCAATGAATAATAGCTGGTAAATTTAAGAAAACATTAAGAACTGATATACCTACACTTGTCTGTATACATCTTGAAGCTATGTGTCTCCATACACCATTTGGCTGAGGGTCTCATCAATCTCAGTGTTTTCATATCATCCCCGCGCTAGGTCTGGCGCAGCTGGTGTCGGAGCAGTTCGGCGGCGCCGCCTCGGCCGAGGACCGCGCGAGCGGGGGACGCTCCCGCTCCGTCGACGCATCACGTGAGTCACCAGTTTGGCTCGGTTTTGTAGTTTGGTTGTAGATTAGTTTGGCGCAGCTTGGATTTTTAAAAAATTATTTGATTTTGTTTTTTTGTATTCTTTGTGATGGGTAATTGATCGGAGCCTTGCCGACGAATTAATATAACACGATTTTTAAAAGAAAGGATCCCGAAAGGGCAACATTATTGTTGATACCCCGCTGATATGTATTTTGATAAACAATAATGTTGCCAATTCGAAATGCTTTCTTTAAAAAGTCGTGTTATGTCATTATTATTTGTGTTCTATTGTGTACAATAAACGGCTAAATAAATAAATAAGTGTTAATTTTCAATATTTCAATACTGTTACAAGCATTATGATCACCCACCACCACCCGCATATACTCCAGTATAATCGTGATCATGATGCTTGTAATGTAACAGCGTCCAATTTCAAAAACTCATAATAATATAAATTCGTCGGTAAGAAACCCATGAAATTATTTTATTACAGTACATAATGTAAACAACCATAAAATTTAATATTGAAAGTAGTCGCATTTCACCTTGGTGACTACAAAATAGTCAGGTTTTTATGCACGCACGCTTTAAAATGCACGTTTTGGTTATAATATTACTAAACCATAAGCTATTTTCAATGGTAGAACGGTTTACTTATCTATCTTTTTCAGCCCAATGTGTCCGGCAATATAATCTAGTATTTTTTCCCTATGAGCTTCTTTCATAATCTCGCAACTTCTCCCATGCATTTTTCAGCTCCATTATTACACTTCATGCACACATTAACATCACCAGCATGCTGTATTTGTTTGCACATTTCGTACTAATCTTATAAAAAGTTTTAACTACTTTCTCCAAGAAATCTTATTTAATTTAATTTAGTTGATATTTTTCAACAGCATGTTAAAAAATTCAACTGCAAATATTTTAAGGCATGTACTAGTCGATTAAACTGATTTTTTTTTCTCGAGAAATTTCTTCCTTATACAAACATAGTATGTTCTTTGAGGGAAAAATATTTCCTTGGACTGGTGCGATCCATAAAGTATTCGCAGTAATTTTTTAACATTCTGTATACTTCAACTCCTGTAATTTTACACATTTTGAACGTATTCTATAAGGTGTAAAATTATAAATTGCACATATTTTAAGGGGTAAATCAGGCCCATGAAACTGAATAACTTTCTCCAAGAAACAGGTCTAAATATCTGAAAATATTTTGGACCTCCCAAACGAGTCGACTATGTTGGTAATTTTGTATGGGAGGTCCAATTTTTTTTCATATTTAAACGTTATGTTCCTCGGGGGAAGTTGTTCAGTTACATAGGCTGGTTCACCCCTTAAAATATTTGCAGTAATTTTTTTTACACCTACAGCTAACTTTTAATTTTTTTCTCAACATTATTGCAATCCACAGCGGCCCTAGGCGGTGTGACAGTGGGTAGCACGTCCAGCGGCGGGTACTCCGCCGGCCCGCCCGGGGTGCTCGTGCGGTGGGCGGCCGCGCGGCAGTCGCTCGCGCTGGCCGGCCCCGCGCCCGTTATAAGGCTGTGGGATGCGAGCGCGGAGCTGCTTGAACAAGACATCAATACAGGTTAGTAACTGTGACTGTTACTCTGAATTAAAATAAAAAATCACTTACAATTGACACCTATATTTTTCACCAAGACACAAGTGACGCGATTCAAATTCAAAACTTTAGTTGATGTCCCTTCATCAATCAGCCATTACATGTTAGGCAGTGACAACGAATGAGACTACAAAGTAGTATGAGTCCTCACAGTAACCACCATCACACTCGTAACACCGGGGTTCATCGGTTCGTTGGTCCACACTATAGGAGAAGTTAGCAAAACAACTGTATAGGATTTTAAACAATTGATGATGTTTTTGTAGAACAAGAAACATAGATCGAAATATGAAAAAAATATATATGTATATCTAAATATATATATAAAAATATATATCCCATACAACGGACCCTGACCTTGACCCGATACGTTCTGTACAGCAGGTCTTGTGTTATTTTATATCTTTATCTGATATCATGGCCTGGTTGACCCCTAACATCCACTGAATTAAAAATTACCTCATATTTTGTTCTTTATTATCGGCAATTTAAAGTTTACGAATAAATTATTATTTATTACACAGAAACGGAAGCAGCAACGACAGCGTTATGGCGGGGCGGCGAGAACGTCGTCTTGCCAGGCGGCGCGAGCACCGGCGAGGAATCGAACCTGCTAGCGGGCGGGTTCCAGGACGGCTCCGTGCGCGTGTGGGACGAGCGCGTGGCCAGCAGTGGGCCCACGCTCACGCTGCACGACCACACCGCGCCGGTGCTGTGCGCGGCGAGACGGCACGATCTGTACACCATGATCACTGGATGGTCAGTATACTACTACTGTCAATAATACATGGTTATTTTTTTGTCATTCGCAAACTTTGCAGGGTGTTTCAACTCATGATTCTGAACAACTTTCACTATGGGGCCACCTGCGAAAGCGCAAAAAAAAAAGATTTGGTGCTCCATACATTTATTCCGAGTAGGTATGAATTTTTCTATGGAACACCCAAATTTTTTTTGTCATTTCGCATGTGGCCCCATAATAAAAGTTGTTCAGATTCATGAGTAGACTCACCCTACAAAGTTTGCGTACTGACTAAAAAGGTGTAAAAATATTAGCTGCAAATATTTTAAGAGATGAATCAGCCCATGAAATTGTACAACTTTCCCCAAGAAACATAGGTCGAAATACGAGAACATTATTTGGATCTCCCATACAAATTTAACGACCAACCAAGTTAATTTGTATGGGAGATCCAAAAAATGTTCTCGGTCCAAAACTTTCTTTCATATTTCGGCGAGAAGGCACGATCTATATACCATGATCACTGGGTGGTAAGTGTAGTGTCAAAGGCTAATCCATTCATTCTCCTTGCCTTATCCCGTTCTCTGTCGGGGTCGGTCACCTAACCTGGGGGATTTGACGTGGAAACAAGTTTTTACACACAGCGGCTGCCACCTGACCTCTGCAACCCGAAGGCTAACATGGCCCGAATCCTAGATTAAGTCACATTCAAATATCATCTGAATTCAAATTTTATTAGAATGTGGGTTTCATCACGATGTTTTTCCTTCACCGTGAGCAGTCGGTAAATGTACGTGAGAAAATACACATTGGTAGATGGCGGGGATCGAACTCGAGTCTCACGATTGTAAGACCGGTGTTCTAACCACTTGGCCACCGACACAACTGCAATCCTATTATATCTTGAAAGTTATTTTTTCCGTATGGGACACAGAGTCATCCAACAACCAGTGTCAGAATTTTTCAACCGCCTTCTACAAGTAGCAGGCTTCTGACATGGATGTGTAACGACCGCCGTCTAAGTGATCATAGACAGCAACCGGAACGTACGGCTTAACGTGCCATCCGAAACACGGAACCATCTTTCTTACGGACAGTCGGGTGGTTCAGCCCGCAATGTCCTTACCAGACTGGGAACAAATTCACAAAGAGATAAATATCAACTTTGTGAGTGACCCCCCGAGAATCGAAAACGGAACCTTCTGCGTCAAAGGCATTCGCACTACCACTGCGCCACATCGGTCGTCTTGAAACTTATCATTTTTATTAACATTCTATGTGATTTATTGCAGCGTGGACGGCGTGGTGCGGTTCTACGACACGCGCAAGCTGTCCGCCGCCGCGAGCTCCGTGCGCGCGCCCGGCCCGCTCTCCGCGCTCAGCGTGCACCCGCTGGCGAGCGTCATAGCCTGGTGAGTATTTATCAAATAGCGTTTTGAGTGGTTATCTCGATCATTGTTATTTACATCTCAAATCAGCATTACTTACAACCCTTAATCATATTTCTTCGCACATCTTGTCAAACCCATTATACACGATATGTGTTATTTGCACCCTACAATTTTCGATATGCATGCCTTTTAATTTCCGTCATGCAAGTCCTTAATTTTTTCTAATGCAAGTCCTTCAATTTCCGTTTTTCGCCCCCGTCAATTTCTGTTATTCGCACCCTTCAATTTCCGTTATTCGTACCGTTCAATTTCTGGTATTCGCACCTTTCAATTTCCGTTATACACATCCTTCAAGTTCCGTATTTTCAACACTCAAACCTCGTTACTCGCATCCCTCGACTTTTAGTATAGTTGTTTGCCAATATTTCGTAATTAATGCGAGTACTTTTAAACACATTGTTTGTTTGTCCACAGCGGTTCAGTGAACCAGTGCATCAGCATCTACGACTTGCGAGGCACTGCGCTCAACACGATCAAGTTCCACGAAGGGTTCATGGGGGCGAGGATAGGACCCGTCTCCTGTCTCGCCTTCCATCCACTCAGGTTAGTTTTTCTTCCTACGTTCAACGTCATATCTCAAAGCCAGTCCAGAAAAATCGCATACAAATTAGACAAAGCCGTTGAAAATATTGAGCTATATTTTAGTCTGCTTATAAATCTTTTAAAAAGTTGTTTACTCTTTTTAATGTAGTGCGACTGGCTGCCTATTCAGGCTGATTGTTCAAAAAGAGGGATGGTTTTGTGTTGATCTAATATAATAATAGTAGAATGCCGTAAAAATACTCTTGACACCGGAGTTCATCAGGTCGGTCAACTCGGTATCCCACGTGGTAAAAGAGACCTTGAAAAAGTAACTATTTATAGCTCATTCGCACAGATAGTGTCGCACGTACTGACAGTTACGCTGGTCTTGACATTATGTAGGCGAATGAAGTTTATATGTTGTGATTTTTAATGTGGTAGAACTCACTTACTAATCCATTAATATTATTTCCCAGGGTGGCGCTGGGCGTGGGGTCTAAAGACTCGACGGTGTCGGTGCACGTGGCGGAGCCGCGCCGGTGACCCTCGCTCTACACGCGCGCCATGAGGCAGTGACCCCAACTGTGCGACGCTAGCAAAGGTAAAATTTGCGCTAATAAGAAATTGCATTCATTTTACTTTCATTTCATTTTACTTGAACACGGGACTATTGAATACGATGATACAAGCTTTCTCGCTTTCATCTCGCCCCTAATGCTGGCTATTTTCTCATATTTTGCAACCAATACATATCATATCTTTCTTTACTGGCAAGCAATGTTCTCGTTACTCACAATCCAGAAATCCGTTATTCTGATCCAGTAATTTTTATCCTCAATCCCGTTATACAAACCTCTTTATTTCCGTCAATCAAAACTCTTGATCCCCATTATTTAGATCCCTTATTTCCTTGACACCCTCGATCGCGTAAACGTCTTTCAATCTCGTTATTCAAATCTCTCAATCCCGTTATTCAATCTCTCAGTCCCGTTGTTCTCATCCCATTTCTTTTTCATTGATATGCTACCATTTTTCAAGATTTTAAATCTAAATTTGTAATATTTGTTACTCAGATGTCGCCCAGTGCCCAGCGTGTAGCAGCGCGGACCTCATCGCCTCGGTATAGCTATACATATATTGTACAGTTATTTATTACACTGATCAATCTAGCGAGTACACTTCGAAATGATGTATCGCATTTTGCGGGTGCATACTATTGTGAATCGTTGACATTCGGCGAGAGAATATGAAACGCGTTTTGGAATAGCGACTATCGCTTAGCCGTCGCTATTTCTAGTTGAAACTGTCGTTTCGGTAATCCGATGAGTATCTTAGTACAAGAACTCGTTTTATATTCTTTCGCTGGACAAAGCCCATGATAAGGGAAAGTAAATGGTGCTAATTAATTATGATATGCTGTAAAATATACCGATTCAAAAATGGTAGTGTCATATGTAATATTGTACAGTAATTTTAGTTATTTATATGCGATAGTTCAACACTTACGTTTTCATCAAAACCTGTGCCGTCAAATGTATTTTAAAAAAAATTACAACCCCGGAATTCGTTTTAAACTATTTAAAAGTATATTCAAAATGGTGTCATTTTATCTGGGATTAAATAGAATTATTGAGCAATTACTGAATCGGAATATACATGTACGGTTTTCTTACGTTCCATACGCGTTCATCCCTAATACACAAACTTTTTGCCTGTTGAGTTCACTGTGTACAAAAAAGAACTAAATAATATGAACCGTGTAAACTATTTATTATTTTGTTTAATTATATACACTGTGTTTCGGAGGCAATGCATTAAATTGAAGACATTATTTAGGGCATCGTACTAAAAAAAAATTATCCCTTATACAAAATTCATGATCTCCTGACTAAACTTTGTGTAGGAGGTCGAAATTTTTTCCGTTTTTCAACACTGGTCCCATAGGTAGTTGTTCAGTATGGTGCCCCCATACGTACGGTAACGCCTCCAATATAATACATGTTCTCCGAAACACGGTGTATACATGTGTATCCAATCTGAATACATAATTATTGTATAATTAATTTCTGTCTTGATTGTTTAAGGTCGATTATGAATTCAATGCAATACAATGCAACTAGTGTATCAGATTTATTATTAATTGTAACATTATTCCTTTTGTTATAGTCACAAAACGTTACGCTTTAAGTACGATTATGTATAATTATTGTAAATATTACAGCAATTCATAAAATAACACGAGTAGGCAATTAACATATGAACAGAAAACTATGATTATTATACATAGTACATAATATAATATAAGTTTACTTTTATCATTGTGGTTGTTGAGACAGAATTAGGTTTGTTTCATAGATCTACTTCGAAACCAACAAAGATGGATGCCAAATGCAACATATTTTATTTATGGGTTTCTGGCATAGTATGGCGCGTATTTCAAAAAAATTCACGAGTATTTTGCGACAACGACAAAATGTCGCGTGTCAAAATGGAGGCGATATTTGTATCGGATACATGTTTCCCAAACAATAATTTTAGCTACTACACTCCTCATTAGAAAATCGAGGCACTTTTATGATATTTTGATAAAACAAGATACCTATAAAAACTATTACCTACTAATTTGGGATATTTCACGATTTCAGTCATTTATTGCAAAATAAACACACTTAAAACAATGCGGTTCGTACGAAACATAAACTCAATCATAAACCTTGCAGGTGTCCCGATTTTTTCATGAGAAGTAATTGTCACGAGACTTATTTTTCGTTATCGCTAAACTCTCAGGAACTTGGAACGAAACAATGGAATATGCGCTTGTATAGTGGTTTGTGAAACTGGCTGAATTAGGGCGCGGGCACACCTTGCGCCGTTTGACGCATGCCACGGCTAGATGTGCGCGAGCCCTTAGTCTGGATACGTCACCCGCGTGTTCCCTGGCCTATTGCCGCGACAAAGTGTTCAATAGGTGCTACAATGAATAGATTACTCTTTCTTTCCTAATTTGCAGGTCCTAGGTAATTTTAGCATCAGCTAGGATCGATTCATACTGTATAAGAAGTTAATTGAACCTAACTTTACAAGAAAATAACAAAGTGTACCATTTATTATTGTTATTCCTGTAAATTTAATTCAGATGATATTTGAATAGTCTTATCCTAGAATTCGGGCCAGCCTTCGACTTGCAGATGTCAGATGGCAGTGGCTCTGTGTAAAAACTTGGTTCCACGTCAAATCCCCTAGGTTAGGTAGCAGACTCCAATACAGAACGGGATAAGACAAAGAGAATGGTGATGATGAAGAAAATGAAAATTTGATTCCGGACATTTTGTATGCAGTGTGAATTGAGCCTATGACGAAAACGTTTCTGGTCAAAAATTATCCACATACTGTTTTATATTTTTTAAACTATGAAATGTGTTTATGTTAAATGATTTGTGATTTAAAAGTTCCTAAGACTTAAATAAAATTAATAGCTGCCATTTTTTAAGGTTTTGTTTATGTATATTTTCTGAAAATGCTTGTGTTCGTTTTTAAAATAGGATTTAATTTAAATGGAATTTACTGCATGGATAATAATGGCAGACATTATCATAATTAATTATAATTTTTTATGAAATAAAATAGGTAAGGACTTATTGAGCATTTAATTAGGAAGTTACAAAAGGCATTTTTATGTGACATGATTGATAATTATGAAATTTTGTTGCCATAAGTTTAAAATAAAATAAACAATAATTATTGCATGCCAGATTTTTATTTCAGTTAGGACAGATTGGTTCAAGAAGCAGTAGTTTAAATTATAGCACCTTTCAGCCTGAGCCTATCTACACCAGTGTAGCAGTAGGAATGTCAACAAATTGGTTTCAGAATCCCAAAAAGGGATACCTATCATGCTTAGGTATATGGTATATATATGCACCATATAACTCGAATGATTATGAAAAAGGGTCTGCTAGGGCAATGCTGATGCACCTATTAATAGGTTTTCTTCTAGGAGATTCTAGGATTACCTACGATAATAGGTGTGAAATTGTGAATCAAATCAAAAAATTAAAAATAATTACTGAAATCTGTAACTATACTAAAAAATTGTGATAATAATGAGAGAGCAGATAAACTTAATCTACTGCTTGTTGATAGTGGGCGCATATATTGTGGTACAGGCAAAAAAGTGTAATTCAAAGAAATGAATTTCATAGAATTTTCATAGAGTTCTTGTTTTGTGTATCTCAGCTTACAAATCCAAAGTTGGAGGATAAGAACCAAATGGAAGTAAACAATTTGCAAAGAACAAAATATGGCCAATGTGAATAACAGTTAATGATTGTACTATATTATATAGCTAGGGCATTTCTCCAACAATTATATGATTGCTTTTACGTAATGTACTAATTAAAATGTTAAACGTAAAAGCAATGTTACGTAAAAGCATGTTGTTTTAATAAAATGTTGATTCATAATCAGTGATCGGAGTAGGTAGATTGATTTGAGGTCATTGATCTCAAACGTATATGTTAATATGGATATGCCTCCGAATTTCCGGAATTTTAAAATTAATTATTGTTATTTTTCCGGAACTTCGTAATTAAGATAGGTATAAAGTGAAAAACGTGTCAATACACTCAATTATATGCTGCTAGTGTTGTAGGTAACTGACATTTTATAAAAAATAATTGTGGTGAAGTAAAAGCCTAAAAAAGTATAAATTACTCTGCAAATTAAGTATTTTGTCACCTTATCTAAGTTGCTATCTATATGCAGCACATCTGACCAATCACCAAGTATCCTGCATGACTCATTGGCTGTTTGTTAGAACAATGCGCGCGCGCTGACCCCAGGTAGCTCACTCACTTACTTCGGTTCGTAGAGTGCGCTTCTTTGTTTCTGTTTTGGGAAAATCGTGATCTGACCCTGGCTTGTGTATTGACTTCTGGAATCTGCTTAAAACGACGAATTTGGCTTGTATCTACGGACTTCGATTTGTTTCTTTTGGATTGGACCCATTTGAAATTGTTTTTTCGGGTAAGTTTTTATTTTATTTTTATTATTTCAATAGGTTTAAGCCTTCTTAGGTGCAGAGTGTAAACATTTTAAGTTTGCTTTACACGTGATATTTTTTTTAAATTAAAATGAGTTTGTTCAGTGTTACAGCTAAATAAGTAAAAAATAACTTATTGACATCAATGTATCGACTTGAGGTGGGGTTATTTTACTGGCTCTGGACGTAACAACTTCGTGTAAAAACACTATCAGTAGGTTGTGTGTGAAAGTACAAAACAACCCATGGCAGCATTATTGGTTTTGGTTTGGCAAAAATTTGAACACCTTATTTTTTTTACACCCAGTATCCTATACCTGAAATAATTAATAGGAAAGAATTTTCAATACTAATATTTAATTTTTTGTCAACTAAACCACTATTGCACTCAACTCAAAGCCTGAATCTTGTTGTGATAAATTTGTTACAATAATTGTATTGCATTGTATTGAAAGTAAACGATTTTGCTCACTTGTATGTTTTTTAATTGATTATATATATTTAACGAAATTTTCCGGAACAACTTCCGTACCAGTTCCGGAAATATGGCATATCCATGTTATGACTCATGTGACGTAATTACAAAAAATCAATCTACCTACTCCGATCACTGTTCATAATCATAATTTTTATTTCAGTAAAAGTTTTTCGTCACCATTCTACTTATAATTATGTCTAGATAATTAACATTTCCTTTTATATCATTCAGTTTATAAGTCTTTTTCACATCAGTCAAGTCTGTAAAGGATGCTAGTTCGGTTAGTGGACACTGGTCTCCTTTTATTTGTGGTAGAATATCACTGCTACTGTCCTCATCTGTTACTAGAAAACAAAACAACAATTCTTTCCCATTCTCAGCTCCAAACTTAGTCAGACTCTGTGATATATTCTTGCTAAGAGATAAGTTGAACAGAATTTCACCATAGATATTTCTTGTGACCATGTTATCTTGATGGCGCGCTACTGCGGCGCGGTTGGCGGCAGCTACCACCTGCAGCGGGTCCACGATGAGGCTTGGCTTGATCACAGCACAACTCCAGGCACCACTCTTCACATTATTCTTGATTTCTTCGACGTTTTCAACATTTTTGAAGAGATAGATTTTGAGTTTAGTTTTCGTGTCGGGATCCAGATCACATGTGTATGGGTCGCACGTCATGCTGCAGATTAATGGTTACCTGTTGATTTAATCCATTTAAAGATCAATTTCGAGATGAATAATTAGGATTTTTCAATCATAATCCGGTAGAATCGTGTTGTGATAATGTGTGTTGACAGTATTTTTTTTATTTGAGAATTTTGAGGTTAGAAATTTGAGAACTTGGTTACTAGATAGAGCTGTGCACAAAAATCGGTATTTTAGATGGATCGATAATGCACGGATGGCGAAGTCTGCACATGAACATTTCTAAGTTGAGTCACCTTCCGGAACTTTGAAAGGATCTTAGTTCCCGCATCACTCGTTTTGCACTTCAGATTTCTCTCTGCTTCCAGTGCCTCGTTTTTCAAAACTAGAGGCTACAATTCTACAGGTGAAATTCGATGTACATTGCGTAGTGGGTCCAAAATCCTGGTTTTATAATGTCCCACCGGCTACGCAATGTACATTGAATTTCAGCTGTAGAATTGTAGCATGTAGTTTTGTTGCATAGGCCACTACGTTCTTCAGCTTTCACATGCGGCTAAAAAGACTAGCATCCTAGCTAGAAATGGTGCGTACGCGCCGCCCTTTTGAGAGACCCGGCCCCTTATCTGGGCGGCAACGGAGGCAACCAACCAACTGTCAAAAGAACCTTATCAATTTAATGATATGATAAGATTGAATAAATTAAAAATAAATAGGTGCTTTGTATTTTAATTTTAGGTTCGAAACGTGAGTTATACAACAATGTTGGTGTCCAGAATAAATTCTTTGAAACTAGCGTTTTTCGCTCGTAATTTGCGGCAGCTTTCCACTCAAGTTCAGTCAGACAATGCGTTGGTGGTCTTCAAGAAGCTTACTGGGGCCGATAGAGGAATCGCGCTCTATGGGCTGAACAAGCAACAGGATAGGAATGCTCTCAGCTTCGATATGCTGGAAGCTATGAAGGAAGTCCATCAAATACTGAGAGAGGATACCAAAATATCTGTGGTCATTCTACACAGTCTGGTGCCCGGAATCTTCTGTGCTGGTAAGAAGTCTATGTATATTTTATCACAAAAAAGCAATTAAATTGAGTTTTTGAAATAAAATGAAAATAATAGAAATAAAAGCTCTTTAACAATAGTTGTGTAATATTAATTATAAAAGTGAACTCTTAGTTAATAATTTTGTAATTTGTTTGCATAGATAATGAAAATGTAAATATTAATAATTTAATCATGCGAATATTTTATATAGTTTATAAAAATAGATGTATAATGTAACAATTAATCATGACCTTGTTTGCCTGAGATACAGGGTAATCCTAGTTCAGGCTAAATTGTAATATGTAAGTACTGTTATGTAATTAAACTTTATATGTAAATACTAGCATTAAGCATATTAATAAAATTATTCTTATTCTTATTCTTCTTATTCTTATTCATATATCTAAAAAGACTATACAACATTTTTAAACAGCGTAATCCCAATAATCCAAAAATACATAAAAGATATTTTATTTCATATTGATATGCTGAAAAATTCACAGAGCGCCATCTAGGCCCAAACTAAAAATCAAATTGATTTGTGCTTCTATTTAATTACAGGTGCAAATCTGAAGGAACGTTTAAAAATGTCTGATGAAGAAGTAGCGGACTTTGTACGAGGTCTACGATCAACCTTAGCAGAAGTGGAAGACCTGCCGATGCCAACAATAGCAGCAATAGATGGTGCAGCGCTGGGTGGCGGTCTTGAGATGGCTTTGGCATGTGATTTGAGAGTAGCAGCGACCACGGCCAAAATTGGACTTGTGGAGACTGGCCGTGGAATTATTCCTGGGGCCGGTGGTACTCAAAGATTACCAAGGGAAATCCACCCCAATATAGCTAAAGAACTCATATTTACATCCAGAATAATTAATGGTAAAGAAGCTAAAGAATTAGGGATAGTTAACCAAGTAGTAGAGCAAAATGAGACAAAAACTGCAGCGTTTGAAGGGGCTCTAAGTTTAGCTAGGGAGATTTTGCCTAATGCACCGATAGCGTTACGCTGTGCCAAACGAGCCATCAATGAAGGAATACAACTCACTTTGAGAGAGGGTTACGAGGTAGAGCAGAAATACTATGAAGAAAATATTCCATCCCGTGACCGACAAGAGGGAATGATTTCATTTATCGAAAAAAGGAAACCTGTGTATGAAGGCAAATGAATATCATTATTAAAACAAACTAAATCAATGAATAAAGTTAAGGTTAAAGCTAGAAATTAATGATAAAATATGATGAAACTCCATAATAAAATAAGCTTTATAATATGCATTTACAAACAATTTTTTTATACATTTGTTAAGTAGATTAACATAAAATCAATATTTTCTTATTATGTTATACCAATTTACAATATTAACTGTTATTCAATAAAGTGTTGACTCTAATTCTTGTGTCTTTGAACCCGTAACCTTCAAACAATTTCCATTTACGTATTCATGAGTTGAAACCATAGGCAGATACTATACTTTGCCTTATCAAGTAATATAATAATAGCTGTTTTTACTACTGTTTGTAAGCATAACTTTTATGTAATATTACTATCATTTCTACAAACACGAGTTCAACAAAAGAACCTGATAAATGTATGATAATGGTAACAGAAATACAAATTAAGATTGTTCAGTAAGCGAAAGAAATGATAGTAAATTTATAGTGGTAGGTAGGTACATGTTACGTGATAGGATAAATTTTAACTACCACATAATATACTAGCTAGTTAGCGCAAATAAGAATACATATACAATTTGAAAAACAAGTAGTTTATTATTAATAAAAATATATACAATATTTAAAATCATGCTAAATTGAGGCACTTTATAAGCTGATCTTTGGTATCTTCAGGAGATGTTACCCTGTGGCCCTCCGTCCTTTCATCAGTGTAGATCTCATAGTCATTACCACCAGGAGTTGTCTTGTCGCCAAAGAAATGTATCTCTTCAAAGTTGTAGGGGGCAACATGCTTTAAGCAGAATGTCTTGTCCCAACCAGTCGGAAACACATCGACACTGATCTGTCCTCCAAGTGCAAAGGTCAACCCACTGCCGGAAAACTCTTTTTGGAGCTCATGGACAAACTTCTCTCTTATTTTATGAACAGAATCATATTTCACAAAATTATCTCTCTCTTCTTGACTGCAGGAGCGGCCGACTGGACAAATGTTGATCATGCTAGATCGGAATTCAACAAAATTACCTCTCTTCGCTGGAAGCTCTATTTTTGACATGTATCCCAGGGCAAAATTAATTACTTTCTGTAAGGTCTTCTCTCCCATGTGACTTAGTATACTCTCTTGACTCTTCATCTCACCGTTCTTGTAGTAAACAAGACCATTTTCACAGAAAACAAAGTCGAACTTGGCGGCGACATCCTCGCCTGACATTTGTTCTGCAACTTTGACATAATCAGAGCCACTGACCAGCCCTATTGACACTAGAGGCTTGACTTTGTTTAGCAAGAAGCTCTTGAGTTCGTCTGCGATAACTTGCCGTGGTTTGGTGAGGGTTCCATCGACGTCGAAAAGGTATAACACCTTGCTCCGTCCTGCCATGGTGCAATAATGCGCCTGCGGGGAGTTTCAAGCTCAAATTGGTGGATACTTTTCGAATTTTGGAGGCAAAGGTGGGACCGGTCGATAAGTAGGTCAGCCGGTGCCGGCGGCGACTGCAAAGTGCCAACACTTCACTTCGATGTGACGTCATACTAACTTGTTATCAGACATGGCGAGAGCCTCGCGATTCATTGTTTACGCATTATTGTCATGTATATCTGCCACTGTGACCGTTTCAACCGACAAAACTCGCAATGTTCTTATTCTTTTGGGTATGTATTAATCGATTTATTCCAAAGGTTCATGATAAATACTCGTTCAAGTTGATAAAACGCTATGTTTGGGAATCTACTATTTTAGCAAGAATTGCAGCTAGAACAAACTTTCTAGTAATATTTTGGCTCCTTAACAAATATTTTAGCAAATGTTTATTTCAGAAAACAGTCGTTTTTGATTAAAATAGCAACGAAATTAATTTATTTTTGGTCACTTTTGGTTAGTTCAGAAACTTAAAAATATTTGCCTGACAGCAGGATGCAAAATGGCAATTTTTATATGAGTGACAAGGAAAAGTATACAAAAACAAGATACGCCCTCAGAAGTTTCGTGCAAAATATCATGCTCAAATCTTTTATCAAAAATAGACCAAGAGCTTGTACATATTCGGGGCTCTCAATTTAATCATTGTTTTTGTACAGCTGATGATGGTGGATTTGAGTTGGGCGCTTATATGAACAAGATTTGCCAAACCCCGAACATCGACGCACTAGCACGCCGCTCCATTGTTTTTGACAATGCCTTCACGTCTGTTAGCAGCTGCTCTCCCAGGTAATAATATTTTATAAACGGAGTAAGTACCTAGTCAAAAACGTAATACTCCAAAACTGCCAGTTCTGTAAATAATTAAAATAAATTACTCATAAAAGTTTTGGCACTAAGTTTTATTTATTTACAGTCGCGCTGCATTGCTGACGGGTACACCGAGCCACCAAAATGGCATGTATGGTCTGCATCATGGGGTCCACCACTTTTCCTCCTTCGACCACATCGCTAACCAGTCACTGCCTAACCTGCTGCGCAAACATGGCGTCTATACCGGTGATTATCGAGATTTTGCTATGCTTGGCCAAAGAAGATGGCTTTAATGTGCATATCTTACTATTATTTTGTTTATTGACCAATCAGAAAGAAATACTAAATTATTTGATGATAATTGCAGGTATAATCGGCAAGAAACACGTAGGTCCTAGCAACGTTTACAAGTTCGATTATGAGCAGACAGAAGAGAACAACCATATCGATCAAGTGGGACGGAACATTACACATATCAAGCTGCTTGTACGCGAGTTTCTGACATCCGCTAATAAACTTAACAAGTAAGCAGCTCATTAGATGGCTACCCACCTTTAGAATGCTAAAAATACTAATATTAAAATATTATTGCAGACCTTTCTTCCTATACGTGGGTTTCCATGACCCCCATCGCTGCGGGCATCGTGAGCCACAATGGGGTCCATTCTGTGAGCGCTGGGGCACCGGTGAACCGGGCGCTGGCCGCATCCCGGACTGGACGCCGTGGTTTTACCAATGGGACGAGTTGGAGTTGCCTTTGCACATACAAGACACGGAACCAGCCAGGCGCGATCTTGCTGCAATGTACACGACTGTCTCACGGTTAGATCAAGGTAATATTCCTGGAGTAAACGAGCTGAAAAAATCTATAACGTTTTCCACACTCAGCATACTGCGCCTCGTATACTTTCGTCACTCCTTTTTGGACTTACTTGTAATCACATTATTTCTTTATTACAGGAGTAGGCCTCGTCCTCAAAGAGCTGGAAGCTGCAGGCCACGGCGAGGATACTCTTGTTATGTACACTTCTGATAACGGCGTGCCTTTCCCTGCTGGAAGAACCAACATGTATGAACCAGGCATCCACGTGCCCTTGCTAGTGTCAATGCCAGGAAGAAAGTCTGAAAGAAACTCTCAGCTTGTCAGTTTACTCGACGTATCAGCTTCTGTCTTGCATTGGTTTGGTGCGCCTGTTCCTTCAGTTGATAATACTGAGACTAATGAGATATGGGAGACTGATCAACCGAGGAGCCTACTCTCCATATTGAAAGGCGGTGAGTGTATTTTCGACTTTTGTCATCATTATAGTGAAGAATCTTTTGAACTTATTTTTCAAGTTTATGTTCAAGTTTTTTATTGCATAGTCAAATTCACATACAAGTTTTCCATTCCAGTAGTTGTATAGAATGTTTGTGGCTAAACAGACATTTACTAAGACATTAAACTCATTTCCATCAAACTATTCTTTACATTTCAGAGTCATCTGTGGAACCTAACGATGAAGCAGCGGTGTTCGCATCGCAGACGCATCACGAGGTGACGATGTACTACCCGATGCGCGCCGTGCGCACGCGTCGGTACAAACTCATACACAACCTTAACTACGGGATGCCGTTCCCTATTGATCAGGATCTTTATGTGTCGGCTACTTTCCAGGTAAGCGAACTTGCACACCCTGTTATTTCTATTGTTGAAATTCGCCTCAGCATTGCAGTTGCAAGAGCTTCTTGAAATAGTTTAGGATCCCGCGTTGTACTACCCGACCTTTCTGAATAATTATGAAGTGGTATTGGGGCTAATTCTGAGTGGCCGCTAAATATAATTAGCTTTAGTTGACAGCCCCTAAACACCTTTGTTATTCTAAAATATCTGTCAAAATCAAATGACAGGACTAAATTGAATATGACGTTTCTAATTTTAAATTTTAAACTCAATTAAGACTTAGCGGCTCAAAAGCTATTCTAGGATGGCCATTTTAGGAAGAAATAAGAACTGTCATCGCTAATTTTACTCATAGGGTGGCCACTTTTTTGTTCTTTCGTCCATTCTGGACAGGCATAAGTCTTAAGACCATAAAGCCTCGTCTTTAGTGAGTACTTCATTCTTGAATATTTATAGAAGGATGGTCACTTTAGGATGAAATTAGAACTGTCATCGCTAATTTTAGCCGGGACCTCCAGACGTGCCGCTTAAAATTAAACTGTATGTAAATACGTCAATTTGAAATGGTTTGAAGTGCAATAACTTAATTACTTCTAAACCCATTTGATAAAACTTGCTTAATGGTGATCGTAATCGTGATGTATACGTTATTTATACCTTTCATTTGATACCCAACATATATACAGGGTGACTGGAAAATTGATGCATTCCTTTCAAGGGAACCAGCTCATGAAACTGAACAACTTTCCCCATGGAACATAGGTCGAAAAATGAAAAAAAAAAAAATTTGGCCCACCCATACAAAATTACCGACCGACGACTTAGTCAATTTGTATGGGAGGACCAAAATTTTTTTTCATATTTCGACCTATGTTCCATGGGGAAAGTTGTTCAGTTTCATGAGCTGGTTCATCCCTTGAAAGGAATGCATCAATTTTCCAGTCACCCTGTATATAGGTATATTTCAAAGAAATATATTTTTCATCCCTGGTTTCACTCATATCTTTCAAACGGCAGGTCCAATATTTTGGAAACATAGCTAACACTCTCCAGACAAACAAAAAACAGAATCGAAATCCGTTCATCCATTTAGGAGCTACGATGCCACAGACACACATCAACTAATAACTCCCCTCTTTTTGTGTCGGAGGTAACAAATAACATTTTGAGAATTTGATCTAATGAGCTGGGACAGCATAGCAGTTTTCTTGTCATTTGGTTCTATTATTATTAATAATAATAAGCGAAGAAGAAGTTTCATGTTTGAAGTATTTGTTTATTGCTTACATTAATTAGTATGTTATGTGGCAATCAGACAATAAAAACAATAAAATCATATCACATTCATAGGTACAGTCAAATGGGGGAAAATGAGACTAGCGGGTAACTTAGGACATTGTTGACACCAGCATCTATGCACCAGCTATAAGCCAATTATGTTATGACTGGTTGATAAACGTAGAGTCCAAAGTTTTCAATTAGTTACAACGTCATGCTGTGACTACAACTATGTTTAAAAATAGGGAGTAACAATATTCCTTACATAAATCAACATGTTATATATAATCTAATCAGACTATAGAAATAAAATAATCAACAATTATAAGAACTGAAACTATTGTTAGTTATAATTTCAAGTTTTAACAATACAATTTTGCCATGCTAAGCATAATCAAGACATGAGAAACTAATAATCACAGAACACTACCTAATAATAATCATCACATTATACTTAATCTAATAATCATATGAAAAAATTATCAACCTGTGATAATCTAGTATTCAGACATAAAAAAATCAATAGGTTATATATAATCTAAAATATTAGTTATGACACACATTTTAAATTAATGTACAACATCATCGAAATTCTCCTCCAGATGCTCCTCAATTTTCACCCGTACTGTTGTCAGTATTACTGATGCAATTGTTTGACCTGCATCCCGGATGGCAGCGGCCAAGGCGTCTTGGCCGAAGGCGCAGCTTGTGCCATTGTGGACCGGAACCATTCATTGTTTCTACTGGTCATTAGTCTAATGCTCGAGCTAACAAGTGAGCTGGTCGGATTCGCTGACGTCTTGTCTGGTTCTTTGAGGTGATTATGATGGGTATGTGACCTCGACTGCTGAATATCAGTACTAAGTCTAGTACTGGTACCTAACAATCGGAATGGACCTGGGTTGGAAGATTGAAGAGCATCTGCAAGCTGGACATCTGGTTGTTATGGCTCTGGAACTGGTGTATGCCGAATTGGGCCCTGCGTGGGTGCAGATAGAGGCTGGACCGGTACAGGCAGTGCATCCGCAGCTGCATCTTCTGTGATAGGTGCAGAGGGAACCTAGAATGTAACAAATATATCTTAATCATTTCTGTAATACAAAATATTTCTAACATAAATGCATTGATTAACAAAAAAAATTTAGACTTAATACAATATGAGATCTTTATCTTAGCGAGTGGACGGTAAAGTTGGTCAACCTCACAAGTGGTGGTGACAGTTTCGAAACTGCCTTAAAGCCTCCGACGTGATTTTTCATTAACCGCTACCCGAAGGCAACCGGGACTGACAGCTTATGTGCCATCCAAAGCACGGTACCATCTTTATTTTTGTACAATAAGGCTATTCAGCCTGCAATGTCCTAACCAAACTGGGAAACACTCACAAATTGAAACATCACTATGTTGTCTCATCGGGATTTGAACCCGTGACCTCGGTAATTTGAACAAACTGCTGCGCCCCTGCGCTACAGAGGCCGAAACATTATGAGATAATTGAATATCTACAAGATTGTAAGCTTACCAAAGGGGTTTCTAAGTTAGCAAAGCCATCAACTGATGCTCTGCCGGCCACCTCCAACACTTTTAGCTCTATATCAGTTAATGGCTTCACAGTAGCCGGACCCCCTCCAGTTCCTTGGCACTGGTCTCTGTACTTCCTGTACTTCGCCTTCACTTTTTGTACCCACTGTGTCCAAATCTGGAATTTGAAAAAGATAAATATGAAAAACCATGAACAAATTTATTAATGTCTTGTTGTATGCTTAGATCTTAAAACTAACTATGACTATAGTTTACCGTGGGACCTGGGTGAAACTGCGGGGCAGTCAGCTAGTATATAACAAGTATTATTGATATAATAGAAACTTACGCTTTGCCACTCCACAACTGTCCTTCGACACCCTGAACAATTTAAATTACTTGCCACACCCGCCTAAAAAGCCGCAACTTCTGGGCTAGCGGTGTTTCCTGAAAGAACAGAAGAATTATAGGTATGTATAACATATAACCATGTTACAAATTAGGTAAAATTCAATTATATTACTATTATAATTATAGTTTCAGTACGCAATCATACTTACCACGGGCTAATCCCATGTTGGCATGCATATACTCGGCAAGCATCGCCTGCTGCGCTTTGCTGCACCTCTTTCGAGGCGGTGCAAGTGCGTCCATTGCGGCGCAAATTTACTTCTTTGACTTCTGTCTGTCTACCACACAAACAAAACAATACACAAACTATGGTGGACTCTAGCTGGAGTTCACGCCGCGAAAGAAGTCATGTCATGACAGCAATTTCCTGACCACTTTAAAAAAATTATAGCACAGATAGCAGTAAATTGTCAAATGCCGCGAAAATTATGTAAAATATGGAGAGAAACTTGATAATTACAATAAAATAAATATAAAAACGAGAGTAAGATCATAAAAAAGTATTATTTAATCATAAAAATTAATAAACTATGAAATTAAAATCGATATCATTTATTTATTCGGTAACCTGATTTTTAAAATGGTAACACTTAATATATAACTTAGCACTTAGCCAACCATAGACAACTTAGCGAGTGTTAAAACGCTTTCTAAATTTAGTTTGATAAGAGTTTTGGAATAGCAAATGGTTTAGCTAAGATTAAAATCCGCGTAAAATTTAGGAATTAGTTTTAGCTTTAGCTTTAGACGGTGCGCGCCAGAATTGGCTCCGTTGAAGTATCTATATATGTGATCTGAGAGTTTTGAAATTATAACTTAGTTATTCAAGTTACTTATTCTACAGGATATCCTAAACCGCACTCGAAGCAAGCAGCCGCTGCCGTGGTACAAGACGCTCAAGCAGTACTACTACCGCCCTGAATGGGAGTTCTTCGACCTTCACACTGACCCAATGGAGCGGCAGAACCTTCACGGACACCCGGACTTGAAAGATGAGGAAGCGGCTTTAAGAGATAGGTTACTGCGCTGGCAGCGTGACACCAGGTACTATCAGTAATCATACAGAGATACTTTTATCTGTCTCGTAGGTAAACTATTATAGCAATCAGAGATATATTCGTTGACTAATTACACAAAAGATCCCTTCCCAAGGTTAACAACACAGAAAATCCTTTCCTTTCCTTAATGCAAATGAATTACACTTTCTTAATAACTCAGATTTTTTATTTAATCGTTTGTTTTCTCAGGGACCCCTGGCTATGCGCGCCTGATGCAGTATTAGAACCTGACGCGACTGGTGCGGACTCAGTATGCCGAAGCCTGCATACATCACCCGTAGCTCCTCTAGCCGCTAACCTTGCCCATTTCAGACCACAGTAGAGTTATAAGTGTAATAGAATATCCATTTATAAATTGAAGTCACTCTCAAATGTGAAAAGCACTAACTAACTTCATAGAATAGCTGTCTTTAATATAAAGTTACTCTAAAACAATCTCATTATTGAACAAGAGCATCAATTGTGATAGAAAAGTTCTTCCTTGTTCTTTCTTGCTCAAACAAAATACTCAATAAAATACTAGTACATTAATTAGTACTATAAAATTATACCCGACGTACGATCTTTTTTCAATAGGAGTGTCGGTTTCCTGACTCTTCATGTTCCACAAGTATCTAAATAATGTTAGAGGTTTAAGTAGAGATCTGAATAGTAAGTAAGATTTATATTATTATCAAATGTGATAAGTTAACGATAGTATTCAAACTTAAAAAGTTACCCAGTGTTTTGCAATATCACATGTTTAAACTTAAGTCTATCACATTTCTATCGATGTTTTTACCTACTATATTTTAATACTGTTTACTACGAATAATAAATACTTACAGTATAAGACTAGTTTCGTATTTTGTACCCTTTCTGCTATCAGTACATAGTGCTAAAAATATATGTTCAGATAAATTAAATTATATAACATTTATCGTCATTCCTCCTGATCTATAAATGGGCGCACCATGAACAAATTTTTGGCAGGCAACTGTGCACACGCGCAGCACATACACACGATAAAAAATAGTAAAAAAATAGCTACCCCAGCATGTTAACTTTTTATTTATGTAGTTTGTTTCGATTTTCCATTCCGAGTGTGTGCGGTAAGTAGAAGATTTTGTATGAAAAAATAGCATTCAGAAAACCGAATCGGAAAACTTGATGTCTGCGCCCAGCCTACTTCAGGGTGCTTCAGGTACTAAATTATATTTTTTTGTGTTCGTCCATTGGACAGGCAAAGGTTTTGGACAGGCAAAGGTTTTATGACCAAACAGCCTGTACTAAATTCAATTAAAAGGATACCTAAATATAGAAGACAAAAACAATAATTTAATAGCCATCATTTATTTGATTACAAAATCGTTGGTTTGCTACATAAAATATTTAAACAAGAAATGCGTCAACAACAGCGTTGATGCGTAAAAATATACGTCACGTTACATTAAAATAATAAAAGCATTCGTTTTCTTGTAGCGTCTGAAATCGCTAACTAAAAATAAGACTGAGGGCTGAGGGACTGAAACACACATTGCGCTAAACGCCGCGAGTTTATGCGTTGCGGTACCTACCCGCGATTATTTGTTTGAGGCCTTTTTAATTTATGCTGCATTGCCTTCATTACTACGCATGACACCTAGTTGGATTGCTATTCATCCCATGACAATAATAAAAATTTGTAAGTATAAGTATTCATTGGGGCCAATTCTGGCGCGCACCGTCTAAAGCTAAAGCTAAAACTAATTCCTAAATTTTACGCGGATTTTAATCTTAGCTAAACCATTTGCTATTCCAAAACACTCATCAAACTAAATTTAGAAAGCGTTTTAACACTCGCTAAGTTGTCTATGGTTGGCTAAGTGCTAAGTTATATATTATGTGTTACCATTTTAAAAATCAGGTTACCGAATAAATAAATGATATCGATTTTAATTTCATAGTTTATTAATTTTTATGATTAATTAATACTTTTTGATGATCTTACTCTCGTTTTTATATTTATTTTATTGTAATTATCAAGTTTCCCTCCATATTTTACATAATTTTCGCGGCATTTGACAATTTACTGCTATCTGTGCTATAATTTTTTTAAAGTGGTCAGGAAATTGCTGTCATGACATGACTTCTTTCGCGGCGTGAACTCCAGCTAGAGTCCACCATAGTTTGTGTATTGTTTTGTTTGTGTGGTAGACAGAAGTCAAAGAAGTAAATTTGCGCCGCAATGGACGCATTTGCACCGCCTCGAAAGAGGTGCAGCAAAGCGCAGCAGGCGATGCTTGCTGAGTATATGCATGCCAACATGGGATTAGCCCGTGGTAAGTATGATTGCGTACTGAAACTATAATTATAGCAGTAATATAATTGAATTTTACCTAATTTGTAACATGGTTATATGTTATACATACGTATATAATTCTTCTGTTCTTTCAGGAAACACCGCTAGCCCAGAAGTTGCGGCTTTTTAGGCGGGTGTGGCAAGTAATTTAAATTGTTCAGGGTGTCGAAGGACAGTTGTGGAGTGGCAAAGCGTAAGTTTCTATTATATCAATAATACTTGTTATATACTAGCTGACTGCCCCGCAGTTTCACCCAGGTCCCACGGTAAACTATAGACATAGTTAGTTTTAAGATCTAAGCATACAACAAGACATTAGTAAATTTGTTCATGGCTTTTCATATTTATCTTTTTCAAATTCCAGATTTGGACACAGTGGGTACAAAAAGTGAAGGCGAAGTACAGGAAGTACAGAGACCAGTGCCAAGGAACTGGAGGGGGTCCGGCTACTGTGAAGCCATTAACTGATATAGAGCTAAAAGTGTTGGAGGTGGCCGGCAGACCATCAGTTGATGGCTTTGCTAACTTAGAAACCCCTTTGGTAAGCTTACAATCTTGTAGATATTCAATTATCTCATAATGTTTCGGCCTCTGTAGCGCAGGGGCGCAGCAGTTTGTTCAAATTACCGAGGTCACGGGTTCAAATCCCAAAGAGACAACATAGTGATGTTTCACTTTGTGAGTGTTTCCCAGTTTGGTTAGGACATTGCAGGCTGAATAGCCTTATTGTACAAAAATAAAGATGGTACCGTGCTTTGGATGGCACATAAGCTGTTAGTCCCGGTTGCCTTCGGGTAGTGGTTAATGAAAAATCACGTCGGAGGCTTTAAGGCAGTTTCGAAACTGTCACCACGACTTGTGAGGTTGACCAACTTTACCGTCCACTCGCTAAGATAAAGATCTCATATTGTATTAAGTCTAAAATTTTTTTGTTAATCAATGCATTTATGTTATAAATATTTTGTATTACAGAAATGATTACGATATATTTGTTACATTCTAGGTTCCCTCTGCACCTATCACAGAAGATGCAGCTGCAGATGCACTGCCTGTATCGGTCCAGCCTCTATCTGCACCCATGCAGGGCCCAATTCGGCATACACCAGTTCCGGAGCCATAACAACCAGATGTCCAGCTTGCAGATGCTCTTCAATCTTCCAACCCAGGTCCATTCCGAATGTTAGGTACCAGTACTAGACTTAGTACTGATATTCAGCAGTCGAGGTCACATACCCATCATAATCACCTCAAAGAACCAGACAAGACGTCAGCGAATCCGACCAGCTCACTTGTTAGCTCGAGCATTAGACTAATGACCAGTAGAAACAATGAATGGTTCCGGTCCACAATGGCATAAGCTGCTGACGCCTTGGCCGCTGCCATCCGGGATGCAGGTCAAACAATTGCAGTAATACTGACAACAGTATGGGTGAAAATTGAGGAGCATCTGGAGGAGAATTTCGATGATGTTGTTACATTAATTTAAAATGTGTGTCATAACTAATATTTTAGATTATAACCTATTGATTTTTTTATGTCTGTATACTAGATTATCACAGGTTGATAATTTTTTCATGTGATTATTAGATTAAGTATAATGTGATGATTATTATTAGGTAGTGTTCTGTGATTATTAGTTTCCTATGTGTCTTGATTATGCTTAGCATAGCAAAATTGTATTGTTAAAACTTGAAATTATAACTAACAATAGTTTCAGTTCTTATAATTGTTGATTATTTTATTTCTATAGTCTGATTAGATTATAACATGTTGATTTATGTAAGGAATATTGTTACTCCCTACTTTTAAACATAGTTGTAGTCACAGCATGACGTTGTAACTGGTTGAAAACTTTGGACTCTACGTTTATCAACCAGTTATAACATAATTGGCTTATAGCTGGTGCATAGATGCTGGTGTCAACAATGTCCTAAGTTACCCGCTAGTCTCATTTTCCCCCATTTGAATGTACCTATGAATGTGATATGATTTTATTGTTTTTATTGTCTGATTGCCACATAACATACTAATTAATGTAAGCAATAAACAAATACTTCAAACATGAAACTTCTTCTTCGCTTATTATTATTAATAATAATAGAACCAAATGACAAGAAAACTGCTATGCTGTCCCAGCTCATTAGATCACATTCTCAAAATGTTATTTGTTACCTCCGACACAAAAAGAGGGGAGTTATAAGTTGATGTGTGTCTGTGGCATCGTAGCTCCTAAATGGATGAACGGATTTCGATTCTGTTTTTTGTTTGTCTGAAGAGTGTTAGCTATGTTTCCAAAATATTGATCCTGCCGTTTGAAAGATATGAGTGAAACCAGGGATGAAAAATATATTTCTTTGAAATATACCTCTATATACAGAGTGACTGGAAAATTGATGCATTCCTTTCAAGGGATGAACCAGCTCATGAAACTGAACAACTTTCCCCAAGGAACATAGGTCGAAATATGAAAAAAAATTTTGGTCCTCCCATACAAATTGACTTAGTCGTCGTCGGTCGGTAATTTTGTATGGGTGGGGCAATTTTTTTTTTCATTTTTCGACCTATGTTCCATGGGGAAAGTTGTTCAGTTTCATGAGCTGATTCCCTTGAAAGGAATGCATCAATTTTCCAGTCACCCTGTATATATGTTGGGTATCAAATGAAAGGTATAAATAACGTATACATCACGATTACGATCACCATTAAGCAAGTTTTATGAAATGGGTTTAGAAGTTATTGCACTTCAAACCATTTCAAATTGACGTATTTACATACAGTTTAATTTTAAGCGGCACGTCTGGAGGTCCCGGCTAAAATTAGCGATGACAGTTCTTATTTCATGCTAAAGTGACCATCCTTCTATAAATATTCAAGAATTAAGTACTCACTAAAGACGAGGCTGTATGGTCTTAAGACTTTTGCCTGTCCAGAATGGACGAAAGAACAAAAAAGTGGCCACCCTATGACTAAAATTAGCGATGACAGTTCTTTTTTCTTCCTAAAATGGCCATCCTAGAATAGCTTTTGAGCCGCTAAGTCTAAATTGAGTTTAAAATTTAAAATTAGAAACGTCATATTCAATTTAGTCCTGTCATTTGATTTTGACAGATATTTCAGAATAACAAAGGTGTTTAGGGGCTGTCAACTAAAGCTAATTATATTTAGCGGCCACTCAGAATTAGCCCCATTAGTATATTTAAAAAATTCAATCCATTAGTAATTAGTGATGTCGGTGGGATAAAAGAGTTAATTTAAATACGAAAATACTATGTTCGCTATTCCTGTTGACTCTTAATTTTCAGGACTTTTAGGCCGGGGCTCTGGATCACAGCGGGGCGGCGGTGGTAACGCGAACGTTTCCGAAACCGAGCGGTCAGTGCCCCGTTTTTTGAAACTACAGGCTACAGGCTACAGGTGAAATTCGATTTACATTGCGTAGCGGGTTAAAAATCCTGGTTTTATAATTTCCCACCGGCTACGCAATGTACATCGAATTTCACCTGTAGAATTGTAACCTGTAGTTTCGTTGCATAGACCACAGATCGCGCCAAAATATGAAATATTAAAAATCTCTGAGCCATTCGATATAAAGTTGTATGTTGTAGTCGTAAGTTGTTGTTGTTGTGCAACGTGACGTTACCGCATCGTTTCAATACATTTCATCACATGGATACTCAACCACAGTAAGCGAAGCATTGAGTAACTAAATGAGAAAAACATTTGTTTAAACTATTTATCACATTGTACATACAAAAATGTGCAACTGTGCCGAAACTGTGTCGTTATGTTAATAATAGTATACAGGGCGCATCTGCAAAGGTGCATAAGTTTTCGAACCGTACTGTTTTAGCCAGAATTGTAATGTTTTTACGTCTAATATACTGCTACTATTCCTCAACAACCAGTATTTTAAACGCATATCACGCCTTTATCCCTTGCGGGGTAGGCAGAGCGTTAACGGCCGTAAAATATACTATCGCTATCGCCACGTCTGACAAATATTGAGGGCCATATGAGATAATTCGTGTATCACTATAGTGACAGGTTGTCAGCCTGTCGCGTAAAGTTGTAATACACCAAAACTCTCAAGTCGCTTTACGACACTCACGGGTAAGAAATAGGTTGATGCTATTCTAAGCCGGCATCGCACAGCAAAGTATTTTAAAAATCTGTAATAATACTGTTTGACTGAGTGGTGTGTTGATCAAAAGATCATGACAACTTTTGTTTGGATGCTCGTCCTGTTTTTCATCAGTCTTGCGTCACACTTGCAGGAATCGCATGAAAGCCAAAATTATATAATAATAGAGATTAAATATTGCTTATCATTTTAGCATAGGGATTTTTTATGCAACATACTAGTTCTGGAGTTATTGAGTGTCAAAGTTGGGCATCGAAAGAGACAAAAGTGCTGAACTTTGGCGCTCTTTAGTGTATTTTGTTCTAAATACGTTATTTTCAGTAAGCAGTGTAGAAAAGGTTTACGCTTTAGTATTTTTTTTTGTGAAAATAGGTAAACGTAAATTTTCAATTTTATTTTTATTAATTTTCTGGGTTTTGTGCAACAAAAGAAAAATAGCAACGTTAAGTTGCTATTTTTAATTGAAATTGGCTATATTATATATTGCATTCATTTGTTTTGTTACGCAAGACACATGGTTAGCCCATGTATGGGCATTCTCCTTTCGACATTTCTGAACGAAAACGAAAGCTTCAAAGTCCCGAAAAATAAACCTCTTTTTAAATAAAATGGAACTGTTACTTTCATCCCGCTGGTGATTCGTTGATTTTTTTGGTTTCGCAATCAATTCAGTAAGTGTTTTTTATTCACTGAGCGGGCGCTAGACGACTGACGTTTCCCTTTTGCACCTATACAGGTTTACCCAGTAGATAGACCAAGTCAGTAGCCGTATGGCAACAGATGTGGCCCTTACAACATTACCTTTCTGCCTGGCTGTACTCACTATCTACTATACCTACAACCCTCGTACCCTAGCTGCGTAGAAGGCCATCGCTTAAAACTAACAATAATCAAACATAATCATACCGCTGCCACCGAAATAGGGTAGCTTTGTCTCTTAGTATATTTCAAATCTTATTTCAATTCATGCCAAACTTCAGAACAGGCCTTCAGAGCAGCAAGAGTCGGTCCTTAAACAGGGCAATTTTTTAGTCAGTACAGAAACTTTGTAAGGTGTTTCTACTCATGATTCTGAACAACTTTAGTATGGTAAGTAAAATCGCAAAAAACAATTGGAGTGGAGTGAAATCGCAACAAAAGGATCTATAAAAAAAATTACTACTCCGCAAAAATGTATGGAACACCCAATTTTTTTTGGCATTTCGCAGGTGGCTTCATAGTAAAAGCTGTTCAGCATCATCAGTAGAAACACCCTACAAAGTTTGTGTACTGAATAAAAATAACCCAGTGTTTCAGAGCAGATACTTTTACGACACTTCCTTATTTTGTTATTTTACAACTTAACACAGATTGTTATTTTTGTAAAACTTGGATAAAATTTCTTTTTACTTCAAGAATTAATTTCAATCGCATTCTTAATCAAAAGAAAGACTAATTTTAGCAGTATAGTTTTGAAAATATAACTTGAGTCGATTCGCCTTGTTGTTGTTTCATATAAGTCGGTTCAAATTACATTTCCTAAAATTTTACAGTTTTTGCAATGGGAACTTTTCTTAGTCAGAGCTCGTTTATGATTTTATGCAAGATGGCATGGCGTTAGGTTGAAATTTTGACTTATGAGTTATAGTGACTCAACTAGACAAAATACATTTCCTTTGAAAGAAACTTTTACAGTTTAGCTGAGCGCCATCTACATATGTTTACTTGAAAACGGGCTAGAAAATTTCCCATTGTCGTCATTTCGACTAAAAAGTTTACACACTGTTGTACCAGTTTAAGAGATAATCAAAACAAATCAGGCCATTTTTGCACATAAAATCGGTACTAAATATTTATTTGCTTACATTAATTTTATCAGTCCATTAAGATCTTATGAAAAATAATCCTATAACAGTGACCACGAAGTAAATACACGACATTCGTCTAATTGGATGTTTTTGTGTTAATGTTTTGTGATCCATACGAGACGAGTTGTATCAAGGCAGGTTTAAGTTTGAAATCATCTATGTTTTTAGCCATAAAAGGGTTGAAAGTTTGCTGAAAATATTTCATGCGGTGAATTAGTCTGTAAAACTGAACAATAGCTAGTGGACTAGCAGGTCAAATGAGTTATTTTGTATGAAAATTGGAATTTATGACGTCATACGTTGTTATTTTGGATGGCGTCAGACCACTTACTACTTGTATGTGATTTTTCTGTTCAGTAATTTAAACTATGAATATTTTAAAAAATATCAATGAAGTCTGTAGTTTTTTTTGCAAATAGTTTTGAGCATACTTATAACTTTTATATTTTATTAATGACACAGTCCACTAGCGAATTAATTTGGTCGACAAAGCAAATACCTAACTGAAATTGTACTTTTCTCAATAAACAAAAGTCGAAGTGTTTTGTAAGTGTAACCTTAGGCGAATTAGCCAGTATTAACCAAGTAATTTGTCAGCTAATTATGATTTAACTTACTGTGATAGGCAGCATACATAATGTAGAAACAATCTCATGAAACATTTTAAGATTTCCATCAACTTGACTTTTCGCCAATTAATATTTTCGCAAATTTTTGTTTTTGACAGTGTTTTGTTCAGTTTCATCGCAACCATTTGAAATAATTTCAGCGTTTTTTAGGTTACAAATTGTTTTACCTATCATTTAAAAACCTTAAATTCACCCTTAAAACCTGCCTTCAAAATTAACCTTTTGTCTGTGCTCTACGTGTAGTCATTAAAATCATCGATGGCGACCCGCTGGTGCAGGTCGGTGGCGGCGGCGTAGGGCGCCGGGGCTCGCGCGGCGGCCGCCAGCCGCTCGGCCTCCGCCCTCCGGCGCAGGCGCTTCATGAGCCGCAGGCGTTCTAAAGCGTTGCTGGCGTAGGGCGCGCCGCCCAGTTTTAAGGATTGGGAGATGTGGGAGGCCAGCTGTGGGTGAAAGTTTACACTGAGAAAATGAAGATCTTTTGTGATTAAAAATTAAGTCCATTTATGAGCAAGATTTTTCAAAAGAATTATTTTGGGGTAACATATTTGACGGGAAAGATTTGCGGTGAAACATTTGAGAAAAAAAAAACATTTTTGATACAATAATTTAGAAGGAGTTGTAGTTAAGAATTTGAGAAATGTGAAAAAAATTGAGATATGGATCTGGTAGAGATTTGAGAAGTAGTTATGATAAAGTAGTTAAAAACAAGTATTTATAAAGTACATATGTTAATAGGTGCGTCCTGACCCCAGACCACCTGAGCAGCCTCAGATGCTCACCGCCTCGCGCGGCATGCAGCGCATGTCGCGATCAGCATGAGATGTTTTTCGCATGCTCTTGCTCGGGCGTGCGCGCCCGAACCCATCCACTCGGCGGTTCAAAAGCGCGTCAAAAACACGTCCATATACCGAGTATTCGCGTATTTTTTTTCACATAATGAATGACTGGCTTGAATAGTATACTCACGCAGCAGTGCAGCGCCGTCTGCCTGGCCAGCAGCGCCACGTTAGCGTCGGACACGATGTGGGTCTCCACGTGGGACAGGAACTTGGTGCGTATCTTCTCGTCTTTGGTCTTCACCAGCACCCTGGACAGCCCGTGCTCGCTCGGCTCCACAACCACTATACAGAAGTTTAGCTGCCCCTGGAAGTATTGAAACTTGGTAAAAATTCCATACATACATACATCTATCACGCCTTTATCCCTTGCGGGGTAGGCTGAGCGATAACGATCGCAAAATTACGGTCGCTTTCGCCACGTCTGACAATATTTGAGGGTCGTTGCAGATAAGTCGTGTATCACTATAGTGACAGGTTGTCAGGCTGTCGCCTAAAATTGCAATACACTTAAAAACCCTCAGTCGCCTCTTACGACACCCACGGGAAAGAAATGGGGTGATGCTTTTCTAAGCCGGAATAAAAATAAGTTGATCTGATATTCTGTATTTTAACTTAAGAGACTGTGTTTTGACTTAATATTCTGTATTGTGACTCGATATTCTGTATTTTCACTTGATAGAATGTGCTTTAACTTGTTGTATTGATTTCGCCTTGATATTTTGTAGTTTGACTTGAAATTCTGTATTTTGGCTTCATATTTTGTATTTTGACTTCATATTCAATATTTTATCTTGATTTTCTGTATTCTGACTGTATATTCTGTATTTTGACTAAATATTTTGTTTTTTGACTATATATTTTGCTTTTAGCCTATATATTCTGTATTTTGACTACATATTCTGTATTTTGCCTATAACAAACACATATTCTATATTTTGACTGGATAGTCGAGATTTTTCCTTCACAGGAATTTACTATGTAGTCTCTAAATTATTTTTATTGTCTAGTGTTTCATGTTGTTTGCATTTTTCTGTCAGTCTCAATCTCACCTTGATGGTATGTATATTGAAGTTTTGACCGAAGTCGTACTGTGGTAAACTATTTTATGTCATTTTGGTAGTCTATTTTGTGTTGTTTTGGTAGTCTATTTTGTGTCATTTTGGTAGTCTATTTTGTGTCATTTTGGTAGTCTATTTTGTGTCATTTTGGTAGTCTATTTTGTGTCATTTTGGTAGTCTATTTTGTGTCATTTTGGTAGTCTATTTTGTGTCATTTTGGTAGTCTATTTTGTGTCATTTTGGTAGTCTATTTTGTGTTGTTTTGGTAGTCTATTTTGTGTCGTTTTGGTAGTCTATTTTATGTCATTTTGGTAGCCTATTTTATGTCATTTTGGTAGTCTATTTTGTGTCGTTTTGGTAGTCTATTTTATGTCATTTTGGTAGTCTATTTTGTGTCATTTTGGTAGTCTATTTTGTGTCATTTTGGTAGTCTATTTTGTGTCATTTTGGTAGTCTATTTTATGTCATTTTGGTAGTCTATTTTGTGTCATTTTGGTAGTCTATTTTATGTCATTTTGGTAGCCTATTTTGTGAATTTTGTGTTATTTTGGTAGTCTATTTTGTGTTGTTTTGGTAGTCTATTTTGTGTTGTTTTGGTAGTCTATTTTGTGTCGTTTTGGTAGTCTATTTTGTGTCGTTTTGGTAGTCTATTTTGTGTCGTTTTGGTAGTCTATTTTGTGTTGTTTTGGTAGTCTATTTTGTGTCGTTTTGGTAGCCTATTTTGTGAATTTTGTGTTATTTTGGTAGTCTATTTTGTGTTGTTTTGGTAGTCTATTTTGTGTCGTTTTGGTAGTCTATTTTGTGTCGTTTTGGTAGTCTATTTTGTGTTGTTTTGGTAGTCTATTTTGTGTCGTTTTGGTAGTCTATTTTGTGTTGTTTTGGTAGTCTATTTTGTGTTGTTTTGGTAGTCTATTTTGTGTCGTTTTGGTAGCCTATTTTGTGAATTTTGTGTTATTTTGGTAGTCTATTTTGTGTTGTTTTGGTAGTCTATTTTGTGTCGTTTTGGTAGTCTATTTTGTGTCGTTTTGGTAGTCTATTTTGTGTTGTTTTGGTAGTCTATTTTGTGTTGTTTTGGTAGTCTATTTTGTGTTGTTTTGGTAGTCTATTTTATGTTGTTTTGGTAGTCTATTTTGTGTCGTTTTGGTAGCCTATTTTGTGAATTTTGTGTTATTTTGGTAGTCTATTTTGTGTTGTTTTGGTAGTCTATTTTGTGTCGTTTTGGTAGTCTATTTTGTGTCGTTTTGGTAGTCTATTTTGTGTTGTTTTGGTAGTCTATTTTGTGTCGTTTTGGTAGTCTATTTTGTGTTGTTTTGGTAGTCTATTTTGTGTCGTTTTGGTAGTCTATTTTGCGTCGTTTTGGTAGTCTATTTTGTGTTGTTTTGGTAGTCTATTTTGTGTTATTTTGGTAGTCTATTTTGTGTTGTTTTGGTAGTCTATTTTGTGTCGTTTTGGTAGTCTATTTTGTGTCGTTTTGGTAGTCTATTTTGTGTTGTTTTGGTAGTCTATTTTGTGTCGTTTTGGTAGTCTATTTTGTGTCGTTTTGGTAGTCTATTTTGTGTCATTTTGGTAGTCTATTTTGTGTCATTTTGGTAGTCTATTTTATGTCATTTTGGTAGTCTATTTTGTGTCATTTTGGTAGTCTATTTTGTGTCATTTTGGTAGTCTATTTTATGTCATTTTGGTAGCCTATTTTGTGAATTTTGTGTTATTTTGGTAGTCTATTTTGTGTTGTTTTGGTAGTCTATTTTGTGTTGTTTTGGTAGTCTATTTTGTGTCGTTTTGGTAGTCTATTTTGTGTCGTTTTGGTAGTCTATTTTGTGTCGTTTTGGTAGTCTATTTTGTGTTGTTTTGGTAGTCTATTTTGTGTCGTTTTGGTAGCCTATTTTGTGAATTTTGTGTTATTTTGGTAGTCTATTTTGTGTTGTTTTGGTAGTCTATTTTGTGTCGTTTTGGTAGCCTATTTTGTGAATTTTGTGTTGTTTTGGTAGTCTATTTTGTGTCGTTTTGGTAGTCTATTTTGTGTTGTTTTGGTAGTCTATTTTGTGTCGTTTTGGTAGTCTATTTTGTGTTGTTTTGGTAGTCTATTTTGTGTTGTTTTGGTAGTCTATTTTGTGTTGTTTTGGTAGTCTATTTTGTGTCGTTTTGGTAGCCTATTTTGTGAATTTTGTGTTATTTTGGTAGTCTATTTTGTGTTGTTTTGGTAGTCTATTTTGTGTCGTTTTGGTAGTCTATTTTGTGTTGTTTTGGTAGTCTATTTTGTGTTGTTTTGGTAGTCTATTTTGTGTCGTTTTGGTAGTCTATTTTGTGTTGTTTTGGTAGTCTATTTTGTGTCGTTTTGGTAGTCTATTTTGTGTCGTTTTGGTAGTCTATTTTGTGTCGTTTTGGTAGTCTATTTTGTGTCGTTTTGGTAGTCTATTTTGTGTTGTTTTGGTAGTCTATTTTGTGTCGTTTTGGTAGTCTATTTTGTGTCGTTTTGGTAGTCTATTTTGTGTCGTTTTGGTAGTCTATTTTATGTCATTTTGGTAGTCTATTTTGTGTTGTTTTGGTAGTCTATTTTGTGTTGTTTTGGTAGTCTATTTTGTGTCGTTTTGGTAGCCTATTTTGTGAACTTTGTTGATTTTGATAGACTATTTTGTGTTGTTTTGGTAGTCTATTTTGTGTCGTTTTGGTAGTCTATTTTGTGTATTTTGTGTCGTTTTGGTAGCCTATTTTGTGAATTTTGTGTTATTTTGGTAGTCTATTTTGTGTCGTTTTGGTAGCCTATTTTGTGTATTTTGTGTTATTTTGATATAGACTATTTTGTGTCGTTTTGGTAGTCTATTTTGTGTTGTTTTGGTAGTCTATTTTGCGTTGTTTTGGTAGTCTATTTTGTGTCGTTTTGGTAGTCTATTTTGTGTTGTTTTGGTAGCCTATTTTGTGAATTTTGTGTTATTTTGGTAGCCTATTTTGTGTATTTTGTGTTATTTTGATATAGACTATTTTGTGTGGTTTTGGTAGTCTATTTTGTGTTGTTTTGGTAGTCTATTTTGTGTCGTTTTGGTAGCCTATTTTATGTCATTTTGGTAGTCTATTTTGTGTCGTTTTGGTAGTCTATTTTGTGTTGTTTTGGTAGTCTATTTTGTGTCGTTTTGGTAGTCTATTTTGTGTTGTTTTGGTAGTCTATTTTGTGTTGTTTTGGTAGTCTATTTTGTGTCGTTTTGGTAGTCTATTTTGTGTTGTTTTGGTAGCCTATTTTGTGAATTTTGTGTTATTTTGGTAGTCTATTTTGTGTCGTTTTGGTAGCCTATTTTGTGTATTTTGTGTTATTTTGATATAGACTATTTTGTGTCGTTTTGGTAGTCTATTTTGTGTTGTTTTGGTAGTCTATTTTGTGTTGTTTTGGTAGTCTATTTTGTGTCGTTTTGGTAGTCTATTTTGTGTTGTTTTGGTAGCCTATTTTGTGAATTTTGTGTTATTTTGGTAGCCTATTTTGTGTATTTTGTGTTATTTTGATATAGACTATTTTGTGTCGTTTTGGTAGTCTATTTTGTGTTGTTTTGGTAGTCTATTTTGTGTTGTTTTGGTAGTCTATTTTGTGTCGTTTTGGTAGCCTATTTTATGTCATTTTGGTAGTCTATTTTGTGTCGTTTTGGTAGTCTATTTTGTGTTGTTTTGGTAGTCTATTTTGTGTCGTTTTGGTAGTCTTTTTTGTGTTGTTTTGGTAGTCTATTTTGTGTTGTTTTGGTAGTCTATTTTGTGTTGTTTTGGTAGTCTATTTTGTGTTGTTTTGGTAGTCTATTTTGTGTTGTTTTGGTAGTCTATTTTGTGTTGTTTTGGTAGTCTATTTTGTGTTGTTTTGGTAGTCTATTTTGTGTTGTTTTGGTAGTCTATTTTGTGTTGTTTTGGTAGTCTATTTTGCGTTGTTTTGGTAGTCTATTTTGTGTCGTTTTGGTAGTCTATTTTGTGTTGTTTTGGTAGTCTATTTTGTGTCGTTTTGGTAGTCTATTTTGTGTTGTTTTGGTAGTCTATTTTGTGTCGTTTTGGTAGTCTATTTTGTGTTATTTGGTAGTCTATTTTGTGTCGTTTTGGTAGCCTATTTTATGTCATTTTGGTAGTCTATTTTGTGTTGTTTTGGTAGTCTATTTTGTGTTGTTTTGGTAGTCTATTTTGTGTCGTTTTGGTAGTCTATTTTGTGTCGTTTTGGTAGCCTATTTTATGTCATTTTGGTAGTCTATTTTGTGTCGTTTTGGTAGTCTATTTTGTGTTGTTTTGGTAGTCTATTTTGTGTTGTTTTGGTAGTCTATTTTGTGTCGTTTTGGTAGCCTATTTTATGTCATTTTGGTAGTCTATTTTATGTCATTTTGGTAGTCTATTTTATGTCATTTTGGTAGTCTATTTTATGTCATTTTGGTAGTCTATTTTGTGTTGTTTTGGTAGTCTATTTTGTGTTATTTGGTAGTCTATTTTGTGTCGTTTTGGTAGTCTATTTTGTGTTATTTGGTAGTCTATTTTGTGTTGTTTTGGTAGTCTATTTTATGTCATTTTGGTAGTCTATTTTGTGTTGTTTTGGTAGTCTATTCTGTGTCGCCTCTTTTGTCTTTTTTGTGTCGCCCCTATAGTCTATTTACCTCTAGACCCTGTTTTGGTTTGCCTCTATTTCTCCACTGACCTTGATGGTGGTTATATCAAATCAAATCAAATCAAATTATTTATTCAAAGTAGTAAATTTTACATTTCGCTTTTTGATGGTCAAGAATTAACAATTTTAACAATAACAATTTTATGAACCTAGTGTAAACACGGCTCAGGTGGACTAAAAACTTAAAACTAGCCCCTAAAGCACTGCCTCGGGGCTGGCCAAGCTAACCAAACAACATGTAACGTTAGGTGGTAAATAAAATAACATCGAGTTCATGCCAAGAGAAAATGTTGTGTTACATGCGTATGGTTAGCCGGACCCCCTGGACAGTAAACCACCCAGAAACCTGCCCAGAAGTGCTCCTATTCTAAAAATACAATTTGTCAGGCCCTAGGCTACCCTAGCTAAATTTCTAAATATGAAACAAAAATATATTAATAGCCAAAAGCGGCTACGTTAAAAAGATAAAATATATATCATATACAGTAGATAATTCTACCTGTGTCGTCATATAAAGTCTACTTTGTACATTTGTAACTACTCCCATGGAGATTGCCGTGTGATGCCGGCTTAGAATAGCATCACCCCATATCCTTCCCGCGGGTGTCGTAAGAGGCGACTAAGGGACTCGAGAGTATTGGTGTATTACAATTTGTAGGCGACAGGCTGACAACCTGTCACTATAGTGATACACATGTTTTCTGAAACAACCTTGGAAAACAATCCTCAAAAATGTCAGACGTGGCGATAGTGGCCTTATTTTTACGGCCGTTAACGCTCTGCCTACCCCGCAAGGGATAAAGGCGTGATATATGTATGTATGTATGGAGATTTATCTTGCATATAATCTGATATTTCATAATAGCCTTTCTTATACAATTTTTCTTTTATCACTCGCTTAAATTTATTTAGTGGTAAATCTTGGATATCTTTAGGAATCTTGTTATAAAAGCGTATACAATTGCCTTTAAAAGATTTGTTTACTTTAGTAAGCCTGCTTATATGCGCAGCAAGTTTATCCTTGTTTCTAGTGTTAAAATTGTCTTTATCACAATTTTTCTTAAAAGAATCTATATTTGTCTTAACGTACATAATGTTTTCATATATATATTGAGACACAAATGTTAATATGTTAATCTCTTTAAATTTTTGCCTTAAGGAGACCATTGGCCCTAATTTATAAATTGATCGAACAGCCCGTTTCTGCAAAACAAAAATGTTATTCACATCCGCAGCATGGCCCCATAATAATAAGCCATAACTCATTAGGCTATGAAAGTAACTAAAGTAAACTAGTCTAGCAGTGTCCACATCAGTGAGGTATCTTATCTTTTTAACTGCGTATGCTGCTGAACTCAGTCTCTTCGACAATTTTTCAATATGTGGCCCCCATTGGAGCGTGGCGTCCAAAGTTATGCCTAAAATGTAGTCCTGTAATATTGAAGTCCTGCCCGGAGTCGTTGTACACGATGGACACGAAGTCGTTGCCTATATACTTCCGCTTCTCGTTGCAGTGCGGGTCGGAGGGCGCGCGCGGCATCGCGGTCGCTATGTGGAACTGCACTTGTATGGCGTTTTGTGTCGTTTTGGTAGCCTATTTAGTGTCGTTTATGTAGCCTATTAAGTGTCGTTTTGATAGCCTTTTTAGTGTCGTTTATGTAGCCTATGAAGTGTCGTTTTGATAGCCTATTTAGTGTCGTTTTGGTAGTCTGTTTTGTATCGTTTTGGTAGCCTGTATTGTGTTATTTTAATAGTCTACTTTGTGTCGCCTCCATAGTTTGAGTAGTATCTGGAGTCTGTTTTGTGTCGCCTACATGTTTTGAGTTGTTCCTGGAGTCTGTTTTTGTTCGCCTCTATTTCTCCACTGACCTTGATGGTGGTTATATTGAAGTCCTGCCCGGAGTCGTTGTACACGATGGACACGAAGTCGTTGCCGATGTACTTCCGCTTCTCGTTGCAGTGCGGGTCGGAGGGCGCGCGCGGCATCGCGGTCGCCACGTGGAACTGCACTTGCGTCACGTCATCAGACCACACGTATGTGTAACGACCGTCCTGGGGAACAAATTAATATTGTTTATATATTCTGATTGCCACCTTGGAAAACAATCCTCAAAAATGTTAGACCGTATTCTTACGGCCGTTAACGCTCTGCCTACCCCGCAAGGGATAAAGGCGTGATATATGTATCAATTATAATTATGTATGTCGGCGAAGACCACTAGCTGAATAGAAACTCCTCGGCGGTATAGCCATTGCCTTTCCCGTACGGAAAACAAATGAAAGTAGATTTGTAAGAACTGTCAAACAAGTAGCTGCTTTATAAAATTGTATTGAGTCGAATAACGTGAAATAATGTGGAATCAGTGTGATAATCCTAACTAATTGTTAAAAGGAGACAATACAAGATCATAATTGAACAATTCCGTCGTTTTCCTAACAAAATCCCCGCAAAATACGGCGAATCCTGACTGGACGTCCACATGTATTATTAATTATGTATTGTGATTGCGGTTGAGTGATATAATATCTTTTGCCCAGTGGTCAACTTCGACTCCATTTTTAATAATGGAACCAGGAGCAACGAGCAAAACCATATATAAAATCAAATAAATTGATGAAATTGCACTCCACTTGTTCCACTAGCTTTTAGGCTTATATTTTTACTAGCGGCCTGATTTTCCATGGAAATTAACACGTGTGCTTGATTGTTATTTTATATATAAACCTTCCATAAGACTGACTACCTAATTAAAAACACTTAATCAGAAAGAATTACTCCAGAGTAGGAACATAAAATTGTTATAAAAAAGAGAAAAATGTGTGTCATTTTTTTTTACAATGACTAATTCATTTATTCAGTGAGAGTATTGTATTGTACTAATTCATTTATTCGACGACCGATGTGGCGCAGTGGTAGTGCGACTGCCTTTGACGCAGACGGTCCCGGGTTCGATTCTCGGTGGGTCACTCACAAAGTTGATATTTATCACTTTGTGAATTTGTTCCCAGTCTGGTTAGGACATTGCGGGCTGAACCACCCGATTGTCCGTAAGTAAGATGGTTCCGTGTTTCGGATAGCACGTTAAGCCGTAGGTCCCGGTTGCTGTCTATGATCACTTAGACGGCGGTCGTTACACAACCATGTCAGAAGCCTGCTACTTGTAGAAGGCGGTTGAAAAATTCTGACACTAGGGTTCATCGGGTCGTTGAACGACTTGGTATCCCACACGAAAAGAAGAAGAAGAAGAAGATTGTATTGTAACTATATGACGTTCTAAAAGCATTCATTGTGAATCTACTTGGAAATAAACGATTCAATCTTGAACGTTTTTCTAGTCGGAAGAGATAGCTGAATTCCTAATGTTCCTAATAATGTAACTTTTTCATGTTAACTGTTTGCCAATGCACTCTTTCATATCACGAACTAGTATCAATACGCTCGTTACCTTCCCGCCCATCTCCAGGTTGAGGAAGAGGTCGGGGCGGGCGGCGTCGTCAGCGCCTCCCTCCAGCGACACCACCGTGCCCAGCGCTGACAGGAACTCCGCGTACCTGCGACAAATATACTTATATATAAATTAAATTAAAATTCGTTTATTTCAGGCAAGATACCCATATTAACATTACATTGCAAATTGTCAAATTAAATTAATAAATAAATAACATAACATAAATAACATATCATATCAATATTAATTGATATAAATTATAAATTAACTCTGTGTTAAACTAAATTAACAGTCAGGTAAAACAATCCGATACATTAAATTCAAGTTACATTCACTGTGGTATCTAGGTAAATAATATAATATAATAAATAATATATAGTATATAAAAATTAAGTCTTTATAGTAGGCTTATTAACGGCCGTAAAATAAGGTCGTTATCGCCTTGTGTGTCAAATTATTTAAGGACCGTGTCAGCTATTTAAAAGCCATTTTCGGATTAAAGAGTAAATAAAGAGAAGGAAACCATGCATGGTTGAAAAATTCTGACACTAGGGTTCATCGGGTCGTTTAACGACTTGGTGTCCCACACGAAAAGAGAGAGAGAGAGAGTATAAATTGTTTTATAGATTTATTTAAATACAAGTTTGTAAGAGCCTTCGTGGTCTCGGCATTTTCATACAAGCGTATTCCCCTGTTTTTTACCCGAATAGAACAACCTCTAGAACAATAATTATTTTTGTATTACATTAAGGCCTACTAAAGGCATGCCTTTATTCGAAAAATAATAAGCAGAAGAAAATGTGTGCAATTTTCGTTTTCCATATAAAATAAAAATGCTTTTATTCCATAATGAGTATATCAATCAGGTTGATCGGCTTACCTGACACTGCCGTATTCGTTGCTCAGGATAGCTACCTCGTCATCCTGTTGTCCCGGGCCTACGTATAGTACGCCCACCTGCAAACAGTGCTCATACATTAGTCTTTAATTCACCACCCTGAAAATTACCTAGAAATTAGGAAAAGCCGGACTATGGCAAAATCCATTTTTTTTTGTCTCAAGAAGATCCAGGATTCTGCCGAATTCAATAGTGTTAATCAGTCTATTTTATGTCTTCAACAGAATCATAACAGTTGTGAGATGTCCATTCTTGACAGCGTCCATTGCCATTCCGTTTGCTGATCTAAGTCATTTTAATCTGATCCGATGAATGTTATCTCTAAATGATTGTTTTCTATTCTGTAAGTCTTTTGTTCTATTGTGTTCTCACAAAGAAGACGCTAAGCCGAATTGGCTCGCATTATATATCTCGGCCTATAACTGACCTTGTAAGTCTCTAGCGGCGGCACCAGGTCGAGGTTCTTGATGGTGCGCTCGTGCTGCGCGCCCGACACCTTCAGCGGCCGCTCCGCCAGCGGGTGCAGCAGCGCCGGCGCCGCGCCTGCGCACAAACATTAGACACGGTTAATAAAACTAAATGAAACACGAGTCAAAATATCAGTGTTTCATATTGATACTTTTCTAACGTGACTAGTTCCTTGTTACCGGGACATTTGGGTGTTTGTGTAGCAGTAGGTGCGTACACACCGCCCGAGCAGCCTCAGATACTCACCATGCCGCGCGCGGCGGTGAGCATCTGAGGCTGCTCGCCCGCGGTGAGCATCTGAGGCTGCTCGCCCAGTGGAGATGCACCTAATAATGTCACACTACAAATGTAGCCAAACCAGCGAAAATGTATACGCACCAAGATTTTCTTGCTGTAGATCCTGCAGCGTGCATGACTTCGGGTCATTTGAGGCAGGATAATAAACGTGGTAATACGCCGTGTGGTGCCGGCTTAGAATAGCATTACCCCATTTCTTCCCGTGGGTGTTGTAAAAGGCAACTAAGGGACTCGAGGGTTTAATGTGTATTACAGTTATAGGCGACAGGCCGACAACCTGTCATGTAGTAATATATGTATCATCGAAAAAGGCCCTCAATACTTGTCAGACGTGGCGATAACGATCGTAATTTTACGATTGTTGACGCTCTGCCTACCCCGGAAGGGATAAAGGCGTGATTTGTGTATGTATATATAATAAACGTCCCATAGTAGTTTGGACAGCACTGCAATCCGCATTCACAACTATCATTCACCGAGTAACCCCACTTGACTCTGTTTCCCTGTATGAAGACTCACCGGGTACGGGCGGCGTCATGGGGTAGGTGCTCATGTTGTGGTACAGCTGCAGGAACACGAAGGCCGGGGTGAGCCCCGCGCCCCCCGCCCCGCCGCGCGCGGCGCCCCCCACGCCCCCGCCCACGCCCGCGCCGCCCATGTTGGCCGATGAGGCTATGCCGCCGTTTTCACTGTAAAGAGAAGAACATTGAAGAAGTGTGAAAACTGAACAACGTTTCTTAACTTTAGCTTGCTGTTTAGAGACACGTGCGCCGACAGCTAAGTTAGCGGCATCCCAGCTAACAAATATTATCTCTAACTACTGACTGACTATTATTTCTGAGCTTTGTGATGCTACGACATTTTTGGCACCCTGAAAATCGCCATTGTGGCGCCGGCAGGCTAAGAAAGAAAATACGAAAGTACGCAAATCTAAATTGAAAGTCGCCATTGTGGCGCTGGCAGTCAAGGAAAGCCATAGAGTGCGTGAGACTAACGTAGGTGGCGCTTCAATTAAGATAGCAAAACTAGCTGTCATTTGTATGGGACAACCTATCCAGTGCGTAGATTATGCAAATCAATGTCTCGAACACATTCATCAACTCTGAAAGTTAGTTCATCCACGCAATGTCACGAAAATTTTCTTGAGTGAAATCCGCAGTGTCACAACCAGCGTAACTGTCAATACGCGCCCGTACGTGAGTGTATGGTGCATTGAGGTCAGGTTACGCTGGTCGCGACTCTATCTAAGCATATGAGAAATACCTCTGTTCGTGCGGCATATGGTAGACGGGGCGATACTTCCTGGCGGGCGACATCATCGAGATGGTGTTGGAGCGCTTGGAGCGTGCAAGGGGGGGCAGGTCGTCGCGGGGGGGCATGCTCGGGGTGAGGCACGAGCCCCCCCTGCCCCACCCCGAGGGGTAGTGTGTACCTCTGTTCGTGCGGCATATGGTAGACGGGGCGATGCTTCCTGGCGGGCGACATCACCGAGATGGTGTTGGAGCGCTTGGAGCGCGCGAGGGGGGCAGGTCGTCGCGGGGGGGCATGCTCGGGGTGAGGCACGAGCCCCCCCTGCCCCAACCCGAGGGGTAGTGTGTACCTCTGTTCGTGCGGCATATGGTAGACGGGGCGATGCTTTCTGGCGGGCGACATCACCGAGATGGTGTTGGAGCGCTTGGAGCGCGCGAGGGGGGGCAGGTCGTCGCGGGGGGGCATGCTCGGGGTGAGGTACGAGCCGCCCCCGCCGCCGCCCCTGGCGCCTGGGGGCGGCTTGTCAGCGCCCACTACTGTGTCGCTTGCCGTCTGTAAAACGATGAAAATTACTAGAATTTGTAGTACAAACGCTTAATAAATAATCAAGGCAAATCCGATAAATTTAACAATCGAGACAAGAAAATATAATATGTAAATAGATAAAAAAAACGCACTCTCAGTTCGTCTGCCAGTCGGCAAAAAACACTATATATAATATAAACTACAAAATAATACAGAAAATTTTAAAATACAAATAAACAAAGGCGGATTATCGCTTTTAGCGATTGTATTTTAGGCTATCTTTACTTTTAAAGAGACAAGGAGAATACATCGTCAGCGTCACATAAGCCTGGTTTGCATAGCAAAAAATAATAAAGACACTACCTCTAGGCCAGGCAAACCTGGCAAATCCCAGAGTAAGCACAGTTGTTAATTTTGAGGACTCAAAAATAGGCTTGTACGTGCCAAGCTTCGTACGTACCTTCTGTAGTTGATGATGTGATTTTTCTCCAGTGGATACACTGTCGTCAGTTTCCGACCGCGATCCTGTCACAAAAAAATAGACATGTTTATAACAATCATCTTATCTTTTGTGTGAAAATAGAATACACTTGCTCTTTAGCAAGAATTACAGAGATTGTTTCTAGTGTAGTACGTCAATATTGCAAGAAGATTCTACTGAGTTGCTTACAAAGTTACGTACTGAAATATAAAAATCCCAGTGGTGTATGCGACGAAACTACAGGCTATAATTCTACAGGTGAAATTCGGTGTTCATTGCGTAGCCGGTGGGACATTATAAAACCAGGCTTTTTGATCCGCTACGCAATGTTCTCGTACATCGAATTTCACATGTAGAATTGTAGCCTATAGTTTCGAAAAACGAGGCACTGATCATGTCCAGCAGCGGCCTATTGTGACTATTGATTGATATGCACCTGGGTCGGAGTTGTATGTCATGAGATGCGGGTGCGCGGGGGCGGCGGGCGCGGGGGCGGCGGGGGGCGGCGCGGGGGGCGCCACGTGCGCGAGGGGCGACGTGCCCGACATCTCCTCGGGGATCGCTTCGCATGACACGCGCATGTCGTTCTTCTTGCCGGACTGGAACAAGGACGTTAAGATTTGACAACCGTAGCTTCATATTAAATGTATGACTTTAACAAAAATAATCAATCAATTTGAAAATGATATACATATATGATATGATATAATAATGATGAAAATATTAACTTGATTTACCGTGAGCATGTATAACATGGCCTCTAAAACCACTTTGGTGTTTTTATGTACTCAATTCGAAGATATATGTGAAAAAAATGTACACATAAAATATACAATGTGACGAGATAATTAACGAAAATAACGAAACGCGAGCGTAGCGAGCGGTTAGAAAGATACGGTAGCGGAATGCGTACGTAGCGAGCTATTCGCTGTAGTAGTTAGGCTAGATTATGATAACGACAGTGAACTGCAGTAGTTAGTGAATGGCTCGCTATACTGGCGTTCAAGGGAACGCTGTAGAAGTAAGATCAGATATGGCAAAGGAAGGCAAGCGTAGCGATCTATTCACTGTAGAAGTAAGATCAGATATGGTAAAGGAAGGCGAACGTAGCGAGCTATTCACTGTAGAAGTTAGATTAGATATGGTAAAGGTAGACGAGCGTAGCGAGTTATTCACTGTAGAAGTAAGATTAGATATTGTAAAGGTAGACGAGCGTAGCGAGCTATTCACTGTAGAAGTTAGATTAGATATGGTAAAGGTAGACGAGCGTAGCGAGCTATTCTCTGTAGAAGTTAGATTAGATATGGTAAAGGTAGACGAGCGTAGCGAGCTATTCTCTGTAGAAGTTAGATTAGATATGGTAAAGGTAGGCTAGCGTAGCGAGCTATTCTCTGTAGTAGTTAGATAGATTAGGGTAAAGGTAGGCTAGCGTAGCGAGCTATTCACTGTATAAGTTAGATTAGATATGGTCAAGGAAGGCGAATGTAGCGAGCCATTAGCTGTAGAAGTTAGACTAGATATGGGAGGGAAACACTAGATACCTTCTTAGCAGTCTGCGCGTTGGTCTGCTGCGTGGGCTGCTGTGGGGGGAGCACGATCATGGTGTGGTCGGGCTGCATCCTAGGAAGGTCCAGGTCGTCCCGCGCGCAGAGCTTCCACGACGACATCTCAGGGGAGGAGTTGGAGCGACGCACTGGGTGCCGGGCCTTGCCCTACGGAAAGAAAGGGAATGGTGAACCTGCCCTTGAAACTGAACAACTTGCCCCAAGGAACACGGGTCGAAAAAAAGCTGTAGACTTCCAATACTAAATGTACCAGCCGATCGAATAAAAAAAATATTGATTGGTAGCTAAGGGTGCCCAGAACCTAGTTTTTTCTTTGGAGCTCTTCTTCTTCTTTACGTGTGGTACACCAAGTCATCCAACGACCCAGTGAACCCCAGTGTCAGAATTTATCAATCGCCTACGAGTAGCAGGCTTCTGACATGGTTATGTAACGATCGCCGAGTAAGTGATCATAGACAGCAACCAGGACCTACGGCTTAAAGTGCCATCCGAAACACGGAACCATCTTTTCTTACGGACAATCGGGTAGTTCAGCCCGCAATGTCCTTACCAGACTGGGTACAAATTCACAAAGTGGTAAATACCAACTTTGTGAGTGACCCACCGAGAATCGAACCCGGAACCTTCTGTGTCAAAGGTAGTCGCACTACCACTGCGCCACATCGGTCGGTCGGTTTGGAGCGCTTAAAGAGAGACACCCCATACAATCTTTTTTCTAGTGAAACACTTACAGAGGGCGCTATAAGCAGCATGTCGTCATCGTCTGTGGTGCTGGACGAACTCTGCCGCTGCGGCGAGCCGGGGATGTTGATGGGCTGCGTACTCATGCTAAAGATAAAGATAATCATTTATTGCCACAAACACAGTCATTACATTACATTAACCCTATTATAACATTTTAACCAAAAATTTTAATCGAAAGTGTAGTCATTTTCAGCTAAATGCAGTTTTAAAACGTGATGTCCTATTAAAGAGCTGTACTTATTCTGTGAAAATCAAAAATAAAAGTAAAGTATAAACACCGCGTTTTGACAAATATTGTAACTTAAAATAGAGCTGTTACTTTTCGTCAAATAGATTATAAAAGGCTAGGGAACGATCACGATTACATTTGTCTCATAATTTAACGCTAGATGCGCGTTATCTGTCAAAATAAAGCGACGATTAAAAAGATGGTACAATTATTAAAATATGGTAAAGTAATCATGATTACTTTACAATGATATTTGTGACATTTAAGATATCTTCTACCCTTTTCTAAATTTATTAGACAGAAAACAAAAACTCAATTTAAAGAGAAGTTATGTGTATGTTATCGTTATCGACAACAATTCTAAAGAGATAATTTGTATTTATTTGTTTTTTATTATTTTGCATTTTATATGAATAAACATTATTACACTTTTATTTTCCATTTCTAAAGCAATAAAAAGTATTATCAATATCAGTGAAATGGTATCGCTTACCGTGGCGGTGCCGGGGGCCCAATGCAGTGCGAGGCGGCGTGAGGTTGAGGTCTCTCGCCCGCGACCACCGAGTCCGAACTGGACTTGTGGAGGTCCCCGGGGTTGCTTTCGTATGCGGAATCGCGCCAAGTGTCATCGCCCTGGGAACAGAATTATATAAGGTGATAAACTAAATTAATTGGTGGTGAATTATTATTTCTTTTATGTAATATTGCATGTTAGTTTATTTTTCTCATGTAAGTGACCTTTGTGCTTTTTATGAGAAAATAAATTACTTTAAACCTAAGGTGTAAAAATAATAGCTGCAAATATTTTAAAGGGTGAATCAGCCTATTAAACTGAACTTTCCTCAAGAAACATATGTCGAAATCACCCCTTAAAATATCTTCAGCTATTTTTTTACACCCTGTATACATTGCACTATCAATGACGCGTGCTAGTATCATTTATTAAATCGCAAAAATTCTCTTCGATTATATCATATCAATTAGATTTTAATTTATTTATTTAACCATTTATTGCACACAAAATCAGATATAGGACAATAACAAAAAGGCACTGCTTATTTCTAGTAAAAATAAGATTATATTATATTCTAGCCAAAACTAAGCAGTCTAGTATTAGTCTTAATTATCTTCGAAATCCATTAATATCATATCAAATACGGGTAGCAAAAGCTCACTCTCTTACCATATTGGCTTCAGTGATGCCGGGTTGTGCGGGGGCGGGGGCGGGCGCGGCGGGCGGGGCGGTGCTGGCTGATACAACACTCGTAGTTGAAACAGACTGGCACGGCGCCGATAGCAGTGCAGCCACGTCCTGTTAATAACAACAAATAAATAGTTCACTAACATAGACGCATTGGAATATACGTATTGCTAGATAAGCAAGCTCAACATTTGCCGTAAGTCTCCTATCTTTTTCTTCTTCTTCATCCCAAACCATGGCATATTTACTGGCTTGCCTTCTGTTACCGGCCACGTGTAGTAAAGAAGAGTTGATCTTGGCGTCTGATAATGCCATAGCAGTCGCCAAATACTGGCAGGAAAAGATATAGTTCAGCCATTGAAAGAAGAAGATTCTTTTTCGTGTCAATGGCTATATATGAACTATATCTTGTCTGCTATTTGTAGTAGGCGGTGGAATAATTCTGACACGAGGGTTAATAGGATCTTTGAACAACTCGGTGTCCCACACGAAAAAAAGAAGAAAAATAAAACCACCAAGACATATAGAAAAAATATATACCAAGGTTTATTGCGAGAGAAGCTCAGCAATTGATGGATAAAACAAACACTAAGATCTATTGCGAGCGAAGCGAGCTCTTTACTTGACGAAACGAATCAAACACAATAAAATATTGCCAGCAGAATGAGCTCGGCATTACACTGCCACAGCATAAATAATAGTATTAGACTTTTAAGGGGTAGTTCGGAGGGGTTCTGCAGCTCCTCACACTGCGCTCACCTCGAGCGGGTCGGAGTGCGGGCAGGGCGGTGGGGTTCTGCAGGCGCGCCACCCACGCCGTGTCCCCCGTGGGGGCGCGCACGTGCACCTCACACTCACCTCCAGCGGGTCGGAGTGCGCGTGCAGGGCGGTGGGGTTCTGCAGGCGCGCCACCCACGCCGTGTCCCCCGTGGGGGCGCGCACGTGCACCTCACACTCACCTCCAGCGGGTCGGAGTGCGCGTGCAGGGCGGTGGGGTTCTGCAGGCGCGCCACCCACGCCGTGTCCCCCGTGGGGGCGCGCACGTGCACCTCACACTCACCTCCAGCGGGTCGGAGTGCGCGTGCAGGGCGGTGGGGTTCTGCAGGCGCGCCACCCACGCCGTGTCCCCCGTGGGGGCGCGCACGTGCACCTCACACTCACCTCCAGCGGGTCGGAGTGCGCGTGCAGGGCGGTGGGGTTCTGCAGGCGCGCCACCCACGCCGTGTCCCCCGTGGGGGCGCGCACGTGCACCTCACACTCACCTCCAGCGGGTCGGAGTGCGCGTGCAGGGCGGTGGGGTTCTGCAGGCGCGCCACCCACGCCGTGTCCCCCGTGGGGGCGCGCACGTGCACCTCACACTCACCTCCAGCGGGTCGGAGTGCGCGTGCAGGGCGGTGGGGTTCTGCAAGCGCGCCACCCACGCCGTGTCCCCCGTGGGGGCGCGCACGTGCACCTCACACTCACCTCCAGCGGGTCGGAGTGCGCGTGCAGGGCGGTGGGGTTCTGCAGGCGCGCCACCCACGCCGTGTCCCCCGTGGGGGCGCGCACGTGCACCTCACACTCACCTCCAGCGGGTCGGAGTGCGCGTGCAGGGCGGTGGGGTTCTGCAGGCGCGCCACCCACGCCGTGTCCCCCGTGGGGGCGCGCACGTGCACCTCACACTCACCTCCAGCGGGTCGGAGTGCGCGTGCAGGGCGGTGGGGTTCTGCAGGCGCGCCACCCACGCTGTGTCCCCCGTGGGGGCGCGCACGTGCACCTCGGCCCACTGCGCGCACCAGCACGGGCACGCGCCGCCGCCCGCCAGCTCGCCCACGCGCGACCAGTTGCCGTCCTCCGTCTCCTGGGGAAACAATACGAATACATGGAATAGTAAAGCAAATTTATTTTTATTTATTTTACATATCTCATGCTCTGAAAGTAGGTCATTACTGACAAAAAACACGACCTGTAAGTTCAACTTACAGGCGAGGTTTTAAAACTAAGCCTGTAAGTAATTTTAAATATGGAACTAGAAAAAGAACCAATAGAATCGCGCCAATTAAGTTAAAATCAATTTCTTCTTCTTTTTAATAGGAGTTGCATCCAATTAGTTGTATACGATTTTAAATTTCGAACTGGCCGCTACGAATTGTGTTGCTTGAAAGCAGGAATTATATTTTTAATCTGTATTTTTATAACCTCAATAAATGAGTTTGTCGAATTATTACTCAATATTACAATGAAAAAAGTAAAAATGACTAATATCTCTACGATCAGAAAAATGTCTACTTTATGTTAGGATACTTTTCTTTCATATTGATTCAATATTTTTCAATCATAGAAAAAAAGTTTAGTGGTGCAATTTCAATAGCAGACGATACAATCATCATTTATGGATCGTTTTCTTGTATTTATCGCTTTATTTTACTCACTTTTTATTCGATATGTAAAGCAGTATACGTACCACGGATGTAACATCAATAACAACCTCGGAAAGGTACCGCCCTCGCTACGCTCGGGCGTTAAAAAACCTCGGTTGTTATAGATAGCTTACATACCTCAGTACGTAATCTACTATTATTCATACAGTATATCATTAAAACATTACATTTCACCACATGAAATATTAAAAATAAACATTCAAGCTATTACAAAACAGCACGGTGGTATGCAGTAACAGCCCATAACGACCAGAGCCTGTGTTAGGGCTAGTTACGTTTCTTCATAGCGACGTATTATGTGGGGAGAAGTTGTGCTTCGGAGTGGACGTAATAAACGAGAGATTATAAATAATTAAATAATGTATTATTTACTAAAAATATGTTGCAACCATAAAAAATAAACAAAAGAAAATACACTGTTAAATAATACAGTAGACAGTACAGTAGACTGGTAAATAATACAGTAGAATCCGTTTACAATGACATTGAGGACAACTGATAAGCGGATTCATAAGCGGACGCCATTGTATCCGATTCCTTTTTTCAAGAATTTTGTATGAGAACCAAACTAGGTTAAATAAGTAATTAAAAAGGCGATTGGGCAATTTACGCGGTGTCACAATAAGCGGATTCTACTGTACCTAACTTGATATACTGAGCGTCGGTGGCCAAGTGGTTAGGTTAGGTTAGGACATCGGTCTTAACTGGGACCCGAATTGGGTCCATGCCATAGTATCAATGTGTTTTACTCAAGTACATTAACCGACTGCTCTTATAAGGAAAATCATCGTTTAAAGTTTAAAATAATAAATATAAACTAACTAACTTGTCTGCCTCAGTGAGCCAAAATGGGCCTCCGAAACGAGGTTAAAATAAGAAAAAGTCGGAATAAGTTTAGGTACATTGAAATAAGTTACATTAAAAAAAAAAAAGCAGTTAAAACGTGCCATAAAAATGCAATACTGACCACGTCCCGTGAGATCTTGTCAAGTCGTTGTGTGATGTGCGCTAACGCTTCGCCGATGGGGTCTCGATTCTCACCAGAGTTTTGTCTGGAAGTTTAGAATATATTCAAACAAGCGAACGATTGATTTTTAGGGTCAAACTGAACAACCCTGTCCAAGGACAAAAGGTGAAATTCTAAAGAAAATTGGGCCTCAAATACAAAAAAATTGCTGAACGGGAAAGTTTATTTGTTCGGCTTTTCAGGGGTAAGAGACGGTGTAGTGAAAACTGAACAACTTTTTCTATGGGGGCTTTAGTGGTAAACTTAAAAAAAATTTCAAGTTCTCATACAAAGTCAGTCAGCTGATCGGGAATTTTGTATGGAAGGTCGAAAAAAACGCTTAATGTTTGCACCACAAGTCTGCACCCTTCACTTTGACCTGTTGAGCTAGTGTTTAAGGGAAAGTCAGTCGTCTGGTATCAAAATGTATAGAAGTGGCTAAAGTTTATGAACCTGTGTAAAACTTACCGTTTTATATCACCTGGCGAAGCTGTTGTGTCGTTCGGAGGCGCCTGAAGACCAAATATTTCATGTTAAAGTTAGCCTTAATAGCATCACCCCACTTTTTACCCAGGGATGTTTTAAGAGCCGACTAAGGGGCACGTGTATTGCAATTTTAGGCGTTATCCATGGCTTTGGGGCGATAACGACTATTATATGGCATTTTACGCACTGCCTACGCTGCGAATGACAAAGACGTGATATGTAAATAAAAATAAAAGGACATTTAATCAGTTGCCGAAAAAACCGATAGTTTGAGTATGACACATTAGTACACATAAAATACGAGAGTGGCACCAAAAACTATGACATCAGCTATGCTGTTTTTCAGCCATGTATGTATATGTAAATTGTGTGTGTTTGTATGACTGACCTGTAAAGCAGGAGCGGCATTACCAGATGCAGGCAGGGGGGGGGGCGACGACGCCGGCAGCGGGCTGTTCGCGCGCTCTGAATGTTGCCGACACAGTGTTGAACATCTGGACAGGATACAATAAATAGTAGATTACGTACTTAGGTATGTAAGCTATCAACAACAACCGAGGTTTTTAACTGATCTGATCTGATCGTAGGGATATTAGTAATTTTTACTTTTGTCATTGTAATATTGAGTAATAATTCGACAAACTCATTTATTGAGGTTATAAAAATACAGATTAAAAATATAATTCCTGCGTTCAAGCAACACAATTCGTAGCGGCCAGTTCGAAATTTAAAATCGTATACAACTAATTGGATGCGACTCCTGTTAAAAATAAGAAGAAATTGATTTTAACTTTTTAATTGCCGCGATTCTATTGGTTCTTTCTCTAGTTCCATATTTAAAATTACTTACAGGCTTAGTTTCAAAACCTCGCCTGTAAGTTGAACTTACAGGTCGTGTTTTTTGTCAGTAATGACCTACTTTCAGAGCATGAGATATGTAATAGTAGATTACGTACTGAGGTATGTAAGCTATCAATAACAACCGAGGTTTTTTAACGCCCGAGCGGAGCGAGGGCGGTACCTTTCCGAGGTTGTTATTGATGTTACATCCGTGGTACGTATACTGCTTTACATATCGAATAAAAAAAGAGTAAAATAAAGCGATAAATACAAGAAAACGATCCATAAATGATGATTGTATCGTCTGCTATTCAAATTGCACCACTAAACTTTTTTTTCTATGATTAAAAAATATTGAATTAATATGAAAGAAAAGTATCCTAACATAAAGTAGACATTTTTCTGATCGTAGGGATATTAGTCATTTTTACTTTTGTCATTGTAATATTGAGTAATAATTCGACAAATTCATTTATTGAGGTTATAAAAATACAGATTAAAAATATAATTCCTGCGTTCAAGCAACACAATTCGTAGCGGCCAGTTCGAAATTTAAAATCGTATACAACCAATTGGATGCAACTCCTATTAAAAAGAAGAAGAAATTGATTTTAACTTTTTAATTGCCGCGATTCTATTGGTTCTTTCTCTAGTTCCATATTTAAAATTACTTACAGGCTTAGTTTTAAAACCTCGCCTGTAAGTTGAACTTACAGGTCGTGTTTTTTGTCAGTAATGACCTACTTTCAGAGCATGAGATATGTAATAGTAGATTACGTACTGAGGTATGTAAGCTATCAATAACAACCGAGGTTTTTTAACGCCCGAGCGGAGCGAGGGCGGTACCTTTCCGAGGTTGTTATTGATGTTACATCCGTGGTACGTATACTGCTTTACATATCGAATGAAAAAAGAGTAAAATAAAGCGATAAATACAAGAAAACGATCCATAAATGATGATTGTATCGTCTGCTATTCAAATTGCACCACTAAACTTTTTTTTCTATGATTGAAAAATATTAAATTAATATGAAAGAAAAATATCTTAACATAATGTAGACATTTTTCTGATCGTAGGGATATTAGTAATTTTTACTTTTGTCATTGTAATATTGAGTAATAATTCGACAAACTCATTTATTGAGGTTATAAAAATACAGATTAAAAATATAATTCCTGCGTTCAAGCAACACAATTCGTAGCGGCCAGTTCGAAATTTAAAATCGTATACAACCAATTGGATGCAACTCCTATTAAAAAGAAGAAGAAATTGATTTTAACTTTTTAATTGCCGCGATTCTATTGGTTCTTTTTCTAGTTCCATATTTAAAATTACTTACAGGCTTAGTTTTAAAACCTCGCCTGTAAGTTGAACTTACAGGTCGTGTTTTTTGTCAGTAATGACCTACTTTCAGAGCATGAGATATGTAAAATATATTACAATACTCAATGTAAAATAAAGAACTTGGATTGAAGACTACGTAGCTCTTTAATTAAAAAAATTAACAATTCAAATCGTTGGACCTAGATGGAACTAGAAATTTTATTCATTTGCCGCCGCAAACTCTCGAACGTTTTGGGACGCATTTATGTATCCAATATCGATCTTATTTCAATTACGATAGAGATGATTTTTGTATTTATTGAGAAAAGTCCGCGCAAAAAACATCCAAAACTATGCCTTGTTACGAAGAGAAGTAGTAACGTTCATAGAAACATACAATTTGCGTAGTTTTCTTACGGCCGTAAAATTACGAAACATTTTTGTAAACAAAAATATCTGAGTTATACCTGTCACACAATCCCATTTTGATGGTGTTCTGCTGACAGCCGGACGTGGTGATTGTGACAAGCTTGTGTCCAACCAACCACGTGGACGACTGCCCACCGTTGAACATAAATTCAGCGAGGTCACTCCTGAAAAAAAAATGTTTATTTTATTTTACTTCAGTTCTTTCAGTTTTTCGTTTGATACCGGCTTCGAACTTCCGTGTGATGCTGGCTTCGAATAGCATCACCCCATTTCTTCCCCGTGGGTGTCGTAAGAGGCGACTAAGGGACTCAGGGTTTCACGTGTATTACAACTTTTAGGCGACCGGCTGACAACCTGTCACTATAGTGATACACAAATTACCTCAAACGGCCCTTTATATTTGTCAGACGTGGCGATAGCGACCGTATTTTTGCGATCGTTGACGCTCCGCCTACCCCGCAAGGGATAAAGGCGTGATATATGTATGTATTTTTCTTCAGTTCTATGGCATCGGCTCATTTCTTCCCGTGGGTGTCGTAAGAGGCTACTAAGGGACTCAACAAAGGTTTCTTATTGTTATCGCTCCAAAAAATTTAGCACTACGAGGAATAATAGTTTTACAAATGGCAACACTAGACAGGCCGGGTTGTTCAGTTTCTTATGGCGGGAATGTTTCTGATAGGCTAGACCAGTTACGCCCCTTTTCCGAGCTGAGGTAGGACTTCTTCTTTGGAGCAGCCTCACTTTTACGTTGGCGTTCAGCACGAGTAGAACCTAAGTGGAAGCGCTGTCCGAGTAAGGTATTTTCAGTGTAATTAAGTGTACTTACAAAGGTGTGTATCTAGTCTGATTTAAATAAAAGATGTAATGTGTGAAATTAATAAATATATTGTAAAGATATTAACTTGGTTTCTCTTATTATGTGTTACAACTTTAGACGACAGGCTGACAACTTGTCATTACATTGATACATGTATCATCTGAAAGGGCCCGGGGCCCTGAAAGTTACAGGGTGTAAAAATATTAGCTGCAAATACTTTAAGGGGTGAAACAGCCTATGACACTGAACAACTTTTCCCGAGTAACATAGGTCGAAATATGAAAAAAAAATGTTGGTCCGCCCATACAAAATTACTGACCAACCAATCAACAAAGTGAATTTGTGTGGGAGGTCCAAAATTTTTTTTCTTTCATATTTCGACATATGTTTCTTGGGGAAAGTTGTTCAGTTTTATGGGCTGATTCCCCTAAAAATATTTGCAGCTAATATTTTTACACCTTGTATATTGCCAGACGCGGCGATAAAGACGGTATTTTTTGGGCGTTAGCCGTGATTTATTAAGGGATATAGGCGTGATTTATGTGTGTGTGTTGAAACGGGTGATATTTTAGGCGCGATACTTCGGACCTTTTCGTAGTAAAAGGGACTTCCAATAAATTACTGCAATTCCAATTTTCCGAAATTCGTAGGTAGTTCATGAAATGAATCATAGATGGCAGCACTTGGTTTTTAAAACGCGCTAACGTTGTGTTACCGCAACTTTCTCTAGTAGTGTTTCATTTGATTACAGATTTACAATATATACACTAAATAAAAAATGAAAAATTTTTGTAAATCACATATGAATTAAAATATGTGATTCGGAAAGTAGACAACATTAGCCGTACATTTAGCCGTAGACTGGTTGTTGCTACAATCTTGGTGGCACTCATTGAAAATCGCCATTTATACGGGGCGCTATCTCCGCTTTCCGTTACATAGATGTCGAGAGTCCATGTACCTATATAAAATCGCTATAATAAAACAGTTTTCATAATTATATTATTTTGATTGTTTAAGTTGCTGTACGCATTGGTATATCTGTAAGTGCAGTAAATAAGGTATTTTATTTTTGTTGTTTTCGAAGGTTGTTTCAGAAAAATATGTGTATCACTATAGTGACAGGTTGTCAGCCAGTCCCCTAAAAATTGTAATATACCAATACTCTCGAGCCCCTTAATCGCCTCTTACGACACCCGCAGGAAGAATGTGGAGTGATGCTATTGTAAGCCGGCATCACACGGGTCTCGAAATTGTAACTAAAATAAACGTATTTTCTTTCTTTCTAATGTGGCGTATACAAACCTGTGTGGTTTAACGCTGCAAGGTGTGAATGCGTATCTGGAGAGCAGGTCGACGCAGGTCTCGGTGAGTTCCACGTGGAAGGCCGCGGAGGCGGAGGCCTGGCTGGCGGCGCCGCCCCCCGCGTTCACGCCCCCGCGCCCCCCGAGGGGGGTCCGGGACACTGCGCGGGAACCCTGCGAAACATTACAATAATAATTTATTCAGCCCTGCAAGTACACAGATTAGAATAAGAATCTATCAGCAAGAATTGTATTTTTATTTATATAAAGTTGTAAAAATATTAATTGCAAATATTTTAAGGGGTGAACCAGCCTATGAAACTGAACAACTTTCCCAAAGAAACATAGGTCGAAATATGAGTATTTTCTTTGGAACTTCCATACAATATGACTTGGTTGGCAAGTTGTTCAGAATCATGAGTAGAATCAGCATACAAAGTGTATGTACTGACCTCTGGTAATCATGGCCAAAACGGGCGCATTTATATTATAACCTATATTTTTGGAAGAAAGTAGAAAAACCTTTTGACAACGAAACTTTCATATAAGAAGAATCTACAAGTTTCTACTTACAAGACTGGAAGACCGCTGTCTGTTGGAGGAGTCCTCATTGGCTGGCGCAGGGTTCAGCGCCGGGGCCGGGCCACACGTGTTGCCCCCGGGGTTCCGCGGCAGTCGCTCCTGTGGAATATTCACTTATTTAAAAAAGTAGGAAACTAAACGCAGCTTTATATGATGTAACAAATACTTGTCAATACTTGTCATTCACTTCATCGATGGGATTTGAACCCTGACTTGCCGGGTCAGACGTAATAACCGCTACACCACGGTTGGCAAATACTTGTCAATATGAATAACTTTGCCGTGTGATGCCGGCTTAGAATAGCATCACCCCATTTCTTTCCCGCGGGTGTCGTAAGAGGCGACTGAGGGACTCGAGGGTTTTAAGTGTATTGCAATTTTAGGCGACAGGCTGACAACCTGCCACTATAGTGATACACGACTTATCTGTAGCGACCCTCAAATATTATCAGACGTGGCGAAAACGACCGTAATCATACGATCGTTACCGTTCTGTCTACCCCGCGAGGGATAAAGGCGTGATTTATGTATGTATGTATGTATGTATGTACGTATGAATAACTTTACACACGAATTTAAACACGTTTCCATTACACTTCGCTTACACACGTATACGAAAACAGTTAGTATGATAGTATTTTCTCTCTGTTATTTCCATACAAAACGAACTTTAGATATCGTTCAACTATATTGTTTAGGCGTTCCGATGACAGCAGTAACATACATTTTACACAAATACCGTTAATTTGTTGAATGGGTGATTACACGGGACGACCAATTTTAATCGATAAGAGCCCCAAATCTACTATTTTTTATTATGTATTTCATGTATGTATTTAAATTATTGTAACGCCATCGAAACTCAACTGTCATTCTATTGTAATTTTCTATACTTTAAACTGTTGGCTAATAATCCAACTGAAATCCAATCGACATCCAGCTGAAACGATTTTCATTCAGCAGACATAGAGTCCAGTGATCTACAGTATCTGCACTAATACTTTACAAAGGAAATAGGCCGAAATTATGAAGTTGACTAACCTCAAACGGCATCAAAATGTAGTCATGTATTATGAACCGCACTTCTCCTATAGGACAATCTGCACTTGAGGAACCATTCGGCGATGACGTGGTGTGCGAGCGAAATGGTTTTGTGTAGAAGAATTGTCATACTCACCTCTGTTGTCTTTTGTGAATTTTTTCTAGTCTGATTAGGACAACCTGATTGGTCGTAAGAAATATGGCTCCGTGTTTTCGGAGGGTCATCAAGTGGTCTTGTCTATGACAGTTAAGACGGTGGTCGTTGCTCAACCATATCAGAGGCCGACTACTTTTAGTAGACGGTTGAAAAATTCTGACACCAGGGTTTTATCGGGTCGTTGTATGAAAAGTAGACTAACCTCAAACGGCATCAAAGTGTAGTTATGCAGTCCATGTATTATGAACCGCACAAAATTCCTCCTGTAGGACAGTCTGCACTTGAGGAACCATGCGGCGATGACGTGGTGTGCGAGCGAGACGACGTAGTTGTTGTAGCGCGACGGGTTCGTGTACGGGAGCAGGATGGCGAATACAGACATGTATTGGTCCTCGACAAACGAGGCGAACACGCGCGGTAGGCGGGTTAGTGCTGAAATTAAAATTACAGGTTTATTTTACTTCATTTCTAATCCTACAAATATTATACAGGGTGTAAAAAAAATAGCTGCATATATTTTAAGGGGTTAACCAGCCCATGAAACTGAACAACTTTCTCCAAGGAACATAGGTCGAAATGTGAAAAAAAATTTGGACCTCCCATACAAAATTACCAACCGACCAAGTCGATTTGTATGGGAGGTCCAAAAAACTTTCTTATATATCGACCTATGTTTCTTGGGAAAAGTTGTTTAGTTTCATGGGCTGAGTCACCCCTTAAAATATTTGCAGCTAATATTTTACACCTTATAAATGTGACAGTTTGTATGATTGTTTGATACTCTTTTACGCTAATACTACGGACCGATTCTCATGAAATGTGGCATACAGATAGAGGGTAACTTGGATTAACACATAGGACAGTTGTTACCCCGAAAAAATTTTCCTGTGGGTGGGATGCTATGGGATTAAAACCGAATTTCACGCGGGCGGAGCCGCGGGAGCCCACTAGTGACCTATAAAACTTAGACCTATTGTTTTTGCCAAATGTGCTGCCTTTTATACAGAAAAACTTGACCAAACCTAAACCCTATTCTATAAGCTTTTTTATATTAAAACTAGGAATTTGTTTACATTTTTAAACTGTGATAGATTAGTACTGTATTATCAAAATGGGTATGAGATGCATTTATATAAAACTAGCGGGCGTCCGCGGCACCGCCCGCGTAAGTCTTTTTCAAACCGGTAAAAATATTAAAATATTTTCGGGATAACAACTGTCTTATGTGCTTATACAAGTTACTCTCTGTGTGGCAAATTTCATGAAAATCGGTTTAGCAGTTTTTGCATGAAGAAGTAAAAAACAAAACAAAAAACATACAAACTTTCGCATTTACAATAATAGTAGGATACTACTCGAAAACCTATCGATAAAAGTTCGATAAAACGGTGGGTGAAAGACATTGGAACTTACTTGAAAGAAACTCCAGCATGGGGCTGGCGATATTCTTGGTGTCGGATATCTTGGAGAGGTCCAGCAGTACTTCCGGCAGCATCTTCACCATGGTCTCCCTGGTCTCCAGCGTGAAGATCGTGAGGGCGTTGATGTAGGGTTGAGGGGTTCGGAGCACTGAGGATAATCGTAAATGTTTATGATTTTTTGCCCTAACAGTTGATGTTTAAAAAATACAGGATGTAAATAATCAACAGCAAATATTTTAAAAGATGGACCAGTCCATGAAACTGAACAACTTTCCCCTAAGAATGTAAGTCGAAATATGAAAAAAATTGGATTGACCATACAAAATGAACTAGCCGGCTAACTCAATTTGTAAGTGGGCAAGGGCAATTTTACCTGTGTTCTTTAGGGCAAGTAGTTCAGTTTCACGAGCTGATTCACTCCAAAAAATATTTTCAGCTTATATTTTAACACCTCGAAAAACCCCTGAACCTGAACTATGAACCTTTTCTCTTTCAATTCTCGATGAGGCACAGTGAATAAACTCCGATATGAATAACTTTCAACCGCTAGGTATTCGTAAGTCATTCGGGAATCTTGCTAAATCCTTTGCATAGAGAACTGATGCTTCAAATTTCGCAATCGGTGAGGTTGTGATTGATATTATTTTTTTTCATTATGGCTACAATAATAATAATAAGTAGGATAATTGATTACTCGTTTATTGGATCATGTTCTACATTTTTGAATTTGTGAGAAAAAAATGTTTTTATCTCTAAACTTGTAGTTCATCTTGCATATTTCCAGGCTCTTTGTGCATACCTCAGGCATTTTATGTTGCATATCCCTAGTAATAAGAAACATCAAAAGCGACTTACCCATGCCAAATCTGAGCAGACACCGAACTATCCTCTGTTGCGTGTGCGGCTCCAAGAACGAGTGGTACGGAGCCAGCACCGCAAGCGGAGGCAAAGCCACGGACTGGAACTCTGACAGCGTCAGTTTCCCCCCACCGGGCACCCTGAGGCACTCGGGGAAGTACAGGGACCTGTCGGACACCATCGCGCACAGGGTGGAAGCCAGCATGTCCAGGTCTTGCGCTCGCCGACCCACGGCTAGCGCGCGCGTCTGAAATCAAACTTTTTTATTAAAATTACAAATGCCACGAATGGTATTGTTCTCAATGTTATGTCCTTTGTGTACAATAAACGGTTAAATAATAAATAATAATTTCGATGAATACCGAATATTAAAAGATAGAACGCAGCCGAATATTCGGAGGCTCGATATTCGGCGACTTAATATGGTGTATTTCTTGTATTTGTTTTTATTTACCACTTGCCTTTGTCTCTCATTCATTTTGATTATTAAATGTTTCATATTAAGTACTTATTTTATTTCATAATTAAAACATCCGAGTTAAAGAAAAATATTAATATAAATATCAAAATGACCGAATACCGAATAATTGTCGAAATTCGTTGCATATCTAATAGTCCCCATAGTAACTTTTAAATTTGACTTAAAGCAGAGAAAAGTGTACCTATTTTAGAATTTTATGAAAAAATGCAAATGAAAGCTATACAATGTTTTAACATTAAATTTTAAACTATTCTCTATGACTAGTACACAATGGTTTACCTGTAGCAAAGAAGGTAGCGCTCGTAGTACAGTACCCAGTACTGCCCAGTCGGTCTCCCGCGTCAGGGCGGCGTTGAGCGCCCGCGCCGCCCTGCCGCCCCCGATCACGCACGAGCCGGGGGCGGCGGGCGGGGCGTCGCGCGGGGGCGCGGTTGACACCTGAAAAACGATGTTATGAAAATATTTGTAAAACAAGTTTTCTCTAGAAAAAAAGTAACCGCAGAAGTATAAGCAGTCTTACTTTTTAAATATATTTTATTATAAAAAGAAACGTAAACCTAGCTTCTGGAAACATTAGTAGAGGGACAATAAAAAGGACAGTTTGAGGAAACATAGGTCGAAATATGGGAAAAATTTTTCGACCCCCTTACAAATTAACTTGGTTGGTCGGTAACTTTGTATGTCTAAAATTTTTGTTTCATATTTCCACCCATGTTCCTTGAGAAAAGTTGTTTAGTTTCATAGGCTGATTCACCCCTTAAAGTATTTGCAGCAATTTTTTTTACACCCGACCAATGTATGGCCACATTGATCGCCTGACTTTTAGCCGGAATTTAGAAAGAATTTGTACGGATGTGCCAGAAAAAGGCAGTGCGGAAATTCAAGGTATCTATCGTGCACACTACCTAACGTGCCCTCTGAATCACAGAAACACCAGCTCCTCACCTGTCCCCTGGCCTGCACGGGTTCTACCATGAGGAACGGCGAGCACAGCGGCTTGACGCGCGCGCTGGTGGGCCCGTATACTGGCTTTCTCGACTCGTCGTAGCAGAAACCTACGCAGTTGAATGCGTTGGCTCTCAGACCGAACACCATTTCGAATATCTGAAACAAAGATAGCAAATTTAGATATTTCTTATTGACACTGAAAATATCGATATATTGATATCGAAAAAAAAATAAATTAAATATCGAATTGCCTACCCCGTAAGGGATAAAGGCGTGATATATGTATATATGTAAATATCGAATCAAAAGGCGCATATCGCACAAAAAGTGGGTAAAATATGTATTGGCAACACTGATAGTCACCGTTCTCCTTGCCTTACTCCGTTCTCTATCGGGGTCGGCTACCTAACCTAGGGGATGTGACGTGGAACCAAGTTTTAAACAGAGCGACTGCCATCTGACCTCTGCAACCCGAAGGCTAACCTGGCCCGAATCCTAGGATAATTCACATTCAAATATTATCTGAATTCAAATTTTATTTGAATGTGGGTTTCATTACGATGTTTTTCCTGCATAACAGGCAGTCGGTAAATGTACGTGAGTAAAAATACATGGCGGGGATCGAACTCGGGTCTCACGATTGTAAGACCGGTGTCCTAACCACTTGACCACCGACGCTCCTATATAATATCGACTATACTCTATATATCGATTTTTGTAGTGCGATAGTAAGTCCCTCAAACGACCCTTAAATATTGTCAAACGTGGCGATAAAGGCTGTAATTTTACGGTCGTTGTCGCTCTGCCCACCCCGCCAGGGATATAGGCGTGATTTGTGTGTGTGTGAGTAAGTCACGAACTAACCTTTAACCGGATATCGGGATGATGATGAAACAACGCAGGTCTTCGGTAGTGGTGGTCCAGATGGTCTAACAGGATGAGTAGCGCCCTTGCGGGGTGGGCAGCGGGAGAGCGGAGCAATTTGTCGTGCAGTAGCTCTAGAAGACCAGTCGCCGCCACTCTGTCAAAAAACAAATATTTTTTAACGGATTTTGATATTTTCATAATAATAATATGTTTTACAATGGGAAAACGGACATTACCGTAAGAATTTAATACTTTATATGTTGCTAATGAAAGTTTTTTAGGTTTTATTACATTTACTCTTATGAAATTTGTTTTTTTCGTGGGAAAAATAGCGTTTTTAGCTACTTTCACAGTCCTTACTATGATTTACTTCAGATATATCCCACTACGCTAGATTTTCCTATGGTAAAATTATTTTCCAGTGGGAAAAACACCTTTTTTGGTACGTTATGAGTTATACAGGATGTAAAAAAAAAATGCTGCAAATATTTTAAGGGGTGAACAAGCCCATGAAACTGAACAACTTTCCCCAAGAAACATACATACATATATCACGCCTTTATCCTTTGCGGGGTAGGCAGAGCGTTAAATTTGTACCTCCCATACAAAACTACCAACTGTCGATTCGAGTCGAATTGTACGGGAGATCCAAAAAAATTTCTCTTAATTCGACCTATGTTTCTTGGGGAAAATTGTTCAGTTTTACGGGCTGATTTATCCCTTAAAATATTTGCAGCTAATATTTTTACATTTTATACTAATAACTTACTTGAGATCATTCACATCTGCTTCCGCAGGTATCGGCACGTCAGTCACGTACATCTCAAACGGCCGATTCAATATCTTTTCCAGCAATTCTAGTAAATCCGCTGTGACGTCAGAGGTGCATATCCTGGCCAACTCCGTCAGAGCCCCCGCGGCCGCCGCCCTGACGGACGGTTCTGCGTCAAGCGCGCAAGCAGACGCGACGGGCAGCCCTACGCGTTCCACTAGCTCTTCGCCGTAGACCAATCTGGAAGGAAGTCATTAGGTGACTTGAAGTATACACCATAGTCATAAAATACACTAAAATTCGTAGTAAATCGACAAAGTAATGTGTTGAAGAACAGGCAGCAAATTATGATTTTAAATATCTGCCTTTTTATGTCAAAATAATGTATACTACGTCAGATTTACCTGTCACACAATGTACGTATGTGAATTGTCTGTGATGCACCCCAGTGCTATATTATCCGCATAAATTAAAATAATGCGGAGTAATTGATTACTTCACATTCCTAGGTCAAGTCACCTTAAACCTAGGTCAAGTCACTTGAATCACCCGAATCCTAGGTTAAGTCACTTAACTCACCCGAATCCTAGGTTAAGTCACTTAACTCACCCGAATCCTAGGTTAAGTCACTTGAATCACCCGAATCCTAGATTAAGTAACTTGAATCACCCGAATCCTAGGTTAAGTCTCTTAACTCACCCGAATTCTAGGTCAAGTCACTTAACTCACCCGAATCCTAGGTTAAGTCACTTAACTCACCCGAATCCTAGGTCAAGTCACTTGAATCACCCGAATCCTAGGTTAAGTCACTTAACTCACCCGAATCCTAGGTTAAGTCACTTGAATCACCCGAAACCTAGGTCCAGTCAAGTTAACAGAGTGTCTAGTGTGTGTATGTATTGTGACTTACTTATTAGCTTGTATAAACGCTATCAGAGCGTCTAGTGTGTGTAGCCTAGGTCAAGTCAACGGTTACTTACTTATACATACATACACATATCACGCCTTTATCTCTTGCAGGGTAGGCAGAGCGTTAACGGCCGTAAGGATACGGTCGCTATCGCCACGTCTGACATTTTTGAGGATTGTTTTCCACGGTTGTTTCAGAAAACATGTGTATCAATCACTATAGTGACAAGTTGTCAGCCTGTCGCCTAAAAATTGTGATTCACCAATACTCTCGAGTCCCTTAGTCGCCTCTTACAACACCCGCGGGAAGGATCTGGGAATATTTTTATACCTTATATTATAAACACGCGTTCGACTCGCGTCTAACTTTTTGCAGTAAGAACCTTAGAACTTACTTGTTAGCTTGTATAAAAGATAATAGGGCGTCTAGTGTGTGTAGCCGCACGGCGCGCCGCGGCTCGTGGCGCAGGTACTTGTCTGCCAGCTGGAGGGCGGCTGAGGTCCATTCGCCGCTCACAGGACCCAGCGCGTTGGGGGTCACCCCCATCCTAGCTCAAGCCACCTAAAACCTGGCTCAAGTCGCTTAAAACCTGGCTCAAGTCGCTTAAAACCTAGGTCAAGTCGCTTAAAACCTAGGTGGTGTGAGCTAGTCACCTAGGTGTTGTCGTTGGTGACTTACTTGTTAGCTTGTATAAAAGACAACAGAGCGTCTAGTGTGTGTAGCCGCACGGCGCGCCGCGGCTCGTGGCGCAGGTACTTGTCTGCCAGCTGGAGGGCGGCTGAGGTCCATTCCCCACTCACGGGACCCAGCGCGTTGGCTTTAGCTGAAAAAAAAAAAAAAAAACATTCTCCTCGCCTTATCCCGTTCCCTGTCGGGGTCGGCTACCTAACCTAGGGGATTTGACGTGGAACCAAGTTTTTACACAGAGCGACTGCCATCTGACCTCTGCAACCCGAAGGCTAACCTGCCCCGAATCCTAGGTTAAGTCACATTCATATATCACTAATAACATAATGTTACGTCATGTTTTATGGTACTGTAATGATGACAGACTCATGTTATGACCTAATTTTTTCATCCTTATAACATTCAATTTCAATTTCAATTTCATTTATTGTGCATTCATGTACATACAGAGAAAGGTCTTATAATATTACATAAAAGTCATAGTACACGAACCCTTGTTAGAGGGTGTTGCAAATTATGTCAGGCTTGTGAATTGTGATTCTATACAATAAAAAAAAAAAATGTCAAAATATAAAAGAAAACATCATTATAAGGTAGTCAATAATTTTAAAATTAATTAATAGTTCTGATAATTAGTACATGTAATAAGTAAAATTTTATGAGTGTATTTTAAGGTTGATGTCGCGGTTAGTATTTATAATATTATGTTATGTTAGTTTGTCATTAAGGAATTCATTTTTCGAATAATAACATTTGGTTAATAGAAACGATTTGAGCTGCTTCAGGAAAGTTTTGTCAATTTTTTCTTCTTTAAGTTGTTTAGGCAGTTTATTGTATATTGTAATTGCGTTGTAATGAGGTCCCCTTTTAAATATTTTCATTCCACCTTTTGGCAATTCTATGAGATGTTTTCTTCTAGCGCTTTCGGTATATTGGAATAAAGTAATATTTTTTCTTACAAAAGTTGCTGCTTCCAAGATAAAGATGCAGGGAAACGGTAGTATTTGTTCTTTTAGAAAATAGGGTCTACAGCTATCAAGCGGTTTAATGTTAAAAAGAATACGCATGCATCTTTTCTGCAATATAAACACGTCATGCGCCGCTGGACTATCCGCCCACAGCACGGCCCCGTACCTCATCCAAGCGTAGGCATAAGCGTAATATGCAGCTAACGAGGCTTCGTGGTCTGTGTTTGCTCTGAGAATTGATAGTGCGTAAGTAAATTGTGACAGTTTTGACTTAACGATTTCTACATGCTTTTCCCACGTTAAATGTGTATCCACGGTGATACCTAATAGCTTATATTCATTTGTTTCTTCGATATTTAGTTTATTTAATACCGTGTCTAAGTTGAGTTTTTGTTTTTGACATGGTTTGAATTGAATTAATTTTGTTTTATTTAAGTTAGCTTCCAAGTTATGTTCGTTTAGCCATTTTTTTACTGTATCAAAGTTATCTATTATTTTATTGCGACTTACTGGGTCGTCCTTGCATTTGAATAATAGCGATACGTCATCAGCAAACAAAATACAGGGGGAGTCGAGTATATACGGTAGTTGGTTTATGTATATGAGGAACAGGATACAAGATATTGCGCTTCCTTGCGGTATAGACCAGTTTGTATATATTGTTTCTGAATGAGCTTTGCATATTTCTCGCTTGTCGTTATTAATATATTCTATTTCGACAAATTGCTGACGGTTTTGTAAATATGACCTAAGCCAACTGTGTGTCTTTCCTCGAATACCTATATCGTACAGCTTACTCAATAGAATTTTATGTGATACTCTGTCGTATGCTTTAGTCATATCTAGTAGAATGCTTACCGCGTAATGTTTGTCTTGTATGTATGTGACAGCTTCTTGTATATATTTAATTACGGCTTGGGTAGTACTACGGTTTTGTCTAAATCCAAATTGATTTTCATTTAGTAATTTATATTTCTCTAAGAATGTGTAAATTCGATTTGCAATAATTTTCTCGATTACTTTTGATATTGTAGGTAATAACGCTATTGGCCGATATTGACTAACGCAGTCTTTTTTACCACCTTTTTTAAATATAGGTATTATTTTTGTTAATTTTAATTTATCTGGAAAACATTCCTCATCTAACGATTGATTTATTAGAATTTTAAGTGGCAAGGTAAGTACGTCAACGCATGTTTTAATAAGGGTGTTAGGTATCTCATCTACTCCGTAGCTATTTTTGTTTGGCAGCTGCAGTATTACACGCCTTATCTCTCGTTCGGTAACCGGTTGTAGGTACATTGAGTTCTCGACTCGTGCGCAGTGCGGCGGGCATGGCGGGTCGCTGCCGCCGCCGCTGCCTCCGCCGGCTGTCGTGGAGGGGGTGCGTACTACTGACTGTGATTGTGTCGCTGATGATTCACCAATCGATGCGAAGTACCTATTACAAATGTTTGCTACTTTAATAGGGCATGTGGTTGTTACGTCGCCCTCCTTCAGTATCATGGGTTCCCGTTTATATTGTTTTTTATAGTTAGTTACGTCATTTATTATCGACCACATTGTTTTCTGTTTATTGTTTGATTTTTTTAACGCACTGCTGTAATTTTTCTTTTTAGATATTTTTATGCATTTTTTTAGCATTTTTTGATATTTATTATGGTATGTTTTTATTACTTTATTGTTTGAATGGTTAACTAATATTTTTAAAAGTCTTTTATTTTTACACGATTGTCTTAATCCTTTAGTAAGCCATTTAGCTCGTTTTTTAAGGCCTAATTTAAGCTTTTTTTTCGGTATGGTTTTATTTAATGTTTTTTGTATATTGTCATGAAAGATATTGTAGTTTTCGTTTATTGTATTTTTATCTGTTAGTGCAATATCCCAGTTTATTTTAATTAATTCGTTTTTAAATAGTAGCATGTTTGTTTTTGTAAAGATCCGTTTTTGCATGTAGTAGTTTTGTGTTAGTGTGTCCCCGGTATTATTAGTCACGTAGGTACAGTTTAGGCTGCTGTGGTCCGATAAGCCATTGTCTGTTACTGAGGCGGAGGTAGCTTGGTTATTAGTAAACAAGAGATCAATGCATGTTTTAGATTTTTTTGTCACGCGGGTGGGTTTATGTATTATTTGATGAAGGTTACACGTTAGCAGCTTATTACATAGTTTATCGTAAATATTTCGTTTTCTTTTTCGGTCAAGGTTAAAATCGCCTGTGAATATAACATGTTTTTTATTACCAAATTGTTTTGTCTTATATATTATTCTGTCGATTATTTTGAAAAATGTATCTATGTCGCGGTCTAATCTATGTATATTAATTATTATTAGGTTCAGATCTGTTAGTTCTATAGCACAGCATTCTGTGATGTATTCGATAGACAGGTTCTTGATGTCTTCAATTTCTTTAAAGGCAACCCCTTCTTGTATGAGGATTGCTACTCCGCCGCCCTTGTGATGACGTCGATTGAAACTTGTGGCAAACTTGTAGTTGTTTATATTCATAAATTGAATCGTCGCGTCTTTTAGCCATGTTTCTGTTAGACATATGACTTGATACTTATGTTCGTTTAAAAAACTTTGTAGTATATCGACTTTATTGTTTATGCTCTGGAGATTTTGTACTAGTATCTGATAATTTTTACTGACGAAAGGAATTCTTAGTATTTTCATCACATTGTCTCGTGGTCTCAGGTAGTTTATTCTTTTTAGTTTTATCTGCGTATGTCTGTGGATCCTTCTTTGCAGAGTCGCTGTCTCCATATAAGTTTGCGCGTTCAGTTTTGTCGTGGTTTGTGTCATATTCTTTCCCGTCTACATAAAGCTTGTTATTTCTTATGATTGCATACCTTCCTTTTCTTCGCTCTTCTGTTAATATTTCTCGAATTTTTTTTCTTTCTTGCAGAGCTTTTTGGTCTAGGTATTCTGAAACGGCTAGCCCGGTGTTTTTGAAGCAGTCTTTGTTTTCTAATATGAATCTTGTCATCCGTTTACTAATTAATTCTACCATTATCGGTCTCCTATACCCCTTCTTTCCAATTCTTGTGACGTTTTCTATGTAGCCTGTAATATTTGTATTCATTATTTCACCTATAATTTGGATCAATCTATGGTGTAAATGATTTTCGGTTTCTCTGTCGTATTCTTCTAACCCGTAAATAATAAATTTCTTGGTTCTCTCTGAATCTACTTCATGTGCCGGTTGTCTGCTATTGTTATTGGTTAATCTTTGTAGTTCAATGATCTGTTGTTCCAGCTGTACTTTTTCGTTTCGTTTCGTATTCATACATACATACATACATATATCACGCCTTCATCCCTTGCGGGGTAGGCAGAGCATTAACGGCCCTAAAAATACGGCCACTATCGCCACGTCTGACATTTTTGAGGATTGTTTTCCAAGGTCGTTTCAGAAAACATGTGTATCACTATAGTGACAGGTTGTCAGCCTGTCGCCTAAAAATTGTAATACACCAAGTCCCTTAGTCGCCTCTTACGACACCCGCGGGAAGGATATGGGGTGATGCTATTCTAAGCCGGCATCACACGGCATTCTAAGCCGGCATCACACGGCATTATAACATTCACACATACACAAATCACGCCTTTATCTCTTCCGGGGTAGGCAGAGCGTTTAAATTCGTAAAATTACGATCGTTATCGCCACGTCTAACAAGTATTGAGAGCCTTTTTCGATGATACATGTATCACTGTAGTGACAGGTTGTCAGCCTGTCGCCTAAAATTGTAATACACCTGAAACCCTAAAGTCCCTCAGTCGCCTCTTACGACACCCACGGGGTAGGAAATGGGGTGATGCTATTCTAAGCCAGCATCACACGGCAAATGATGATAACACTTTACTTGTAATAAGCCACATGGTGGAAGCTTCAGGCCTCTCGTGTTCCGCGCTATCCACTAACTCTAGCATTGAACGTGTTGAGCCGGTGTATTGGTGAGCTAGGTGTAACTGTAATATTACCTTTGCCGTGTGATGCTGGCTTTGAATAGCATCACCCCACGTCTTTCCCACTGATGAAAGAAGGGACTAAGGGATTCGGGGGTTTAATTTGTGTTACAGTTTTAGGCGACAAGCTGACAACCTGTCTATACGTTTTTCTGACACTAATATTGTCAGACGTGGCGACAACGACCGTACTTTTATGGTTGGTATCGTTCTGCCTACCCCGTAGTACATACATACATACATATATCACGCCTTTATTCCTTACGGAGTAGGCAGATGTATATAAGTTACTTGTGATGTATGTAGTTTACTTGTAATAAGCCACATGGTGGAAGCTTCAGGCCTCTCGTGTCCCGCGCTGTCCACTAACTCCAGCAGCGAACGTGTTGAGCCGGTGTACTGGTGCGCTAGGTGTAACTGTTCGATTGCCGTGATCAGCGCATGGACCCGCGAGTGGATTAACTCGTTCCGGGGTTGCGATGAGTCCTGTGAAAAAAAGTATAAGAAAGCGTTACAACTTGTATTGTTCGTAAGTAAGATGGTTCCGTGTTTCGGATGACACGTTAAGCCGTAGGTCCCGGTTGCTGTCTATGATCACTTAGACGGCGGTCGTTACACAACCATGTCAGAAGCCTGCTACTTGTAGTAGGCGGTTGAAAAATTCTGACACTAGGGTTCATCGGGTCGTTGGATGACTCGGTGTCCCACACGAAAAGAAGAAGAACTTGTATTTTTTAAAGAAAGGATCCCGAATTGCCAACATTATCATTTGTCTTTCTTACAAAACATATGACAATAAATAAAATTGTTTCAGTCATGTGTCGATGGCGTGTCAGTTGAATGTGTTGAAGGCGGTTGAAAAAATCTGATACTAGGATTAATTGGGTTTGATGATTCGGATCTCTATTTATAAATCGCACTTCACTCTGAGTCAATACCAACAGCATCTCAAAGTCACGCTCAAGATCGATCTCAGAGTGGAGTGTGGTTTATAAATACGGGCCCTGGTGTCTCACAAGAGAAGTGAAAGAGAGTTGAATGATTTTCGTCGTTTCGTTTTCTGCTAGTTTGAGTGGCAATAGGCAGTTGTATTATTCTGGCATTTAAATATGAAAAGAAATATAACCATATGTTTCTAATTACTTTGTGGTGCAAGCTTAGAATAGCATCAGCCCATTTCCGTCCGTGGGTGTTGTAAAAGGCAACTAAGGGATGAATCCAGGAAACGGGCAGCAGCGTTCTCTGTGAATATCTACAATGTCTTACACTGCGCTCGCCAATCCGCCTGCCAAGCGTGGTGAGTATGGCAGTAACGCCTTATTAGGGGAGGCCCATATCCAGCAGTAGACTGTGGTAGCTGTAGAAGTAGTTTCTAATTCCAACTTACCGAGTCTTTGACAGCTCGTATGACTTGTAGCAGGATGTCCCACGCTGGCTCGTGTAGCTCGTTGTGTGCACGTGTCACTAACGCCGATAATGCGACCACCACTTCGTATGTGACCACCAGCTGGTTCATTCTCTTACCGAGTCTTTGACAGCTCGTATGACTTGTAGCAGGATGTCCCACGCTGGCTCGTGTAGCTCGTTGTGTGCACGTGTCACTAACGCCGATAATGCGACCACCACTTCGTATGTGACCACTGGTTGGTTCATTTCTACCGCCTGCAAAGGTAAAGTTAATATTAGCATGTTTTGAAAAAATAAAATTAAAAAAAACCGTATTTAGTGAGGCTGTATGTTGACGTTGAAAATTATAATGATATTATTTTAATCAATACTTGCCGTTACGTTATATTGCAGTATTTAAATGGCAACATTAGCTAATCTAGTCTGAGGTGGTAAATCTTCAAAAAGACTGACATCTCATCTGGGGCAGTTCAACCGGGAAAGACACTTTCAGCGTAGGAACCCTCCTAGGCCCCCATAGTGCCATGTTGATATAGAAGACGGCTCCTCTCACTAAGCCCGCTTCAATTTCTCCACTAGACTTGTCAATCACTATATATCTCTGTCTTGCCTTACTATGAAAAGCTATCTGTCTCTGTCTTACCTTGAGAAAAGCGGGTAACACAGCTAGGAAAGACACTTTCAATGTCGGAACCCTCCTAGGACCCCACAGTGCCATGTTGATATAAAACACGGCTCCTCTAACTAAGCCCGCGTCAATTTCCCCACTAGACTTGTCACCCATTATCTATCTCTATCTTGCCTCACTATGAAAAGCTACCTGTCTCTTTCTTACCTTGAGGAAAGCAGGCAGCACAGCTAGGAAAGACACTTTCAGCGTAGGAACCCTCCTAGGCCCCCATAGTGCCATGTTTATATAGAAGACGGCTCCTCTGACTAAGCCCGCATCAATTTCACCCCTAGACTTGTCACTATCTATCTTCGTCTTGCCTCACTATAATAGCTACCTGTCTCTTTCTTACCTTAAGGAAAGCGGGTAACACAGCCAGGAAAGACACTTTCAATGTTGGGACCCTCCTAGGCCCCCATAGTGCCATGTTGATATAGAAGACGGCTCCTCTGACTAAGCCCGCGCCAATTTCTCAACTAGACTTGTCACCTAATATCTCTGTCTAGCCTCACTATGAAAAGCTACCTGTCTCTTTCTTACCTTAAGGAAGGCGGGTAACACAGCCAGGAAAGACACTTTCAGCGTTGGCACCCTCCTGGGCCCCCATAGTGCCATGTTTATATAAAACACGGCTCCTCTAACTAAGCCCGCGTCAATTTCTCCGCTAGACTCGTGTGAGCCGCGCGCGATCTCGACTAGTGAGTGTAGGGCGGCGTGGCCTATGTCGGCGCCGACCACGCAGCGCATTAACTGTAAAAAAATAATGCAAATTATGGTCTTTAAAGGTCAAGAAAATAAGATAAGAATAATTTATTTGCACACAAAACGGAAAAGTATTAAGAAGATTGTACTTAAACTAGCGGACCAACCAGCGGTCGCACCCACTGCTAGTAATTTCAAGTGCATCTTTTTTCCCAAAGGAAATAAGACGTTTTCGAGGCATTTAATATACATACCTACAGAGTGTAAACAAATTGCTGCAATTGGCTCCAAATTGGTATGGCAAGGTGTGACAAGGCGGGCAGGTGGAGCAGGTGGGGTAAGTTGTGGCAGACCATGCTCTACACCTTACCAAACCTTGCGCCACTTTTTACGGGGACACGAATATCGGGGACAACGGGAATACACCTTTATTTTATGCTATCTACTGATATAGTACGTGTTCAATTTGCTTCTGAAAAATATTGCTAAAAGTATAGATTCTTACCTTCCAACTATGTTCCGTATAGGCTTCCAAATTGACAGTTCTACACAGCGCTCCCAGGAACGTGGGTAAAGCCGCTCTGGGCAGCAGTGAGTATGACACTACGGCTTCTAGCAGCGCCAGGGACGCGCCGCCCACGTCGGCGTTGGATTCCCCGCTAGCTGCGCCAGCCGCGGCTTCTAGTACGCCACATGCACTTCTGTAGACGTGAAAAAATATTATAAAAATCAATATTTTGGAGTCATAATGCCTTTTGAATTTCAGACATTCTCAGAATCAGTCGTATTACCTGGGCATTTCACTTTTATCCGTATTGCACCGGAGGGGAAAGAACCTTATTGATGGTAATTTGATAATTTTCTTAGCTAAAATAGCTGTCACTTTTGGTTGAGTTGGCGAATAAAATTAAGGAATTACAGGTAATATTAGGAAAAGTACTAAATTCCTTTAAACCACTCATTCTGTAGGTATGATAAAGTGTGCTTAACGTGATTAAAAAATAATACAAAATATATGCTATTAAATATCGTTGTATAAAAACGGTAATTTTACGGTCGTTAACGCTCTGCTTAAACCGGCAGGGATATACTCGTAGTCTGTGTGTTATCTCGAATTTAATTTCTACTCACTTCACGATCCCGTGCACGATATCTTCGTCGAGGGAGCTGGCGTTGAACTTCACCACATTGGTGACGAGCTGCAAGAACTCGACCAGCAGAGCGGAGTTCTGAATCTGAGGCATCCACTCCACCAGGAAGGCGCCCACCTGAAAAATATTCGACATAAGTTTTTTAGTCTGTAATGATCCCTGTGACGATTGTGACCTTGGAGCAAATGCTATGACATAAGGTTCATTTTCCTAGGAAATCACAGGGATCATCCTATATTTTACAGACTATAGTATAAGAAATAACATGAGACTTGTAGGAATGTTAGGTATTGCATAAAGGAAGGTTTTTTCCAAAGTTTTTATTAGAATGAAATTTTGAATATCGACCAGCCGGTAAAAGTCTGAGTCAAGCATTTATTTTTGTATGAATGTATTTTTAGACATGCGTTCAACAACTTTTGGATGTGGGGGCTTTGTTTTTTTGTTTTGTTTGGACTTTTTTACATGTCCATCTTTATTTGTGACCGTTTCCGGTTTTGACCACTTTTAACCCTACACGTCCAAAATTTTTGTGGTAAAGCCCTCTGTTTTCACTAAAGGTCTACGATCTCACCTCACAAAGCAAACAAGGATTAACCCCAAGTGTACCACATATTATTACATTTTCTCACTGGTTTAAATTTTAAGAGACGATTGAAAGTGATTGGTATACCCAACCACAGATGGATGAGGCCTTTACCTGTTCTTCAAAACAAGAGATGTTTTTCCCCGTATTCGTGAGCGTATAGAGCAGCCTGAATCTCGGCATCTCATCCTCTTGCGGTCGGCGGGAATGTGACTCGGTCAGATATCGGAACAGCACTGTGCGCATCACGCTGAGCCGGTCGGCTTGCCCCTCGCATATGGCCCGGAGGAGCCCTAGGGCTGCGTGGCGGGCCTCCGCCCCCGGGCTGCCGGTCGCGTCGAGCATGTCCCGGGTGGCGCGCCATATGCGTTCCACTCCTCCCTGTGAATTAATTTGATGGTTAAACATTATCAGTACATAGTTAATAGTTAGAATATTTATGTAACATTAGCAACATATAACATTATTATTACTAACTATGTATGTATACTAACTAGTAGATATTAAAAAAAGGTACTTTGTATCCGACTTTGCAGTTAAGCGACCCATCATTCATACATATAAAATTTACGTTACTTTTTATGTTTCTCTCTCGGCCTGTCCTAGACACTGCTAGTAAACAACACATAGTTTTAAAATACATAGTGGTCCAAGAGGAAGGTTTATATTGTAATACATGCTGGGAAAACATCTTATGGAGACTGATTAGCAATGGTTTAACCACTGGGCAGGCCATACAAAAATAATATGGCCCGGTTTACACACATAGCCCAAGGGAATTCAAGTGTTGTTATAAATTACTAGCGGCTCGCCCAGCGGCTGCGTCCGCTGTGACTCATTTTCCCGTGGAAATAATGTTTTCCTGGCAAGTATTATACATATAAACCTAACTATTGAGCCACTCTATCTATTTAAAAAAGATCAAAATCCGTTGGGTGGTTTTTAAGATTTAAGCAAACATACATACAGACGCGAAAAGCTACTTTGCTTTATACTATATTGTGATAAACGAATATCCTCACATCTTGCACCCTCAGCTGCAGTACTCTATCAGTCAAGTCCCGCGCGGCTCGCAGGCGCCGTGGCAGCGGCGTCTCCGGGCTCAGCTCTCGTTCCAACTCCAATGTCACTGCAAACTCACTGCGGGCCGGCACACCAGCTGTATGGACAAAAAAACAATGAATTCATATGCTGTCTTTACTCATGTACATTTACCGACTGCTCTTACAGTGAAGGAAAAACATCCTGATGAAACCTACATTCAAATAATAAGGGTTTGGATAATATTTGAATAGTGAAGGAAGTGTAAAAACTTGGTCCACATCAAATCCCCTATATACGGCAAGAAGAATGATAATGCTCTTCTTTGCTGCAAATAATTAATTTAGGTTTAAAAAATTAAGTTACTTTCTAGAAATAAGCAGTGCCTGTTGTGTCTTTCTTTTAGTATTAGTCCTGTGTATGTTCTTGTGTTCAATAAATGGTTAACAATATCTTTATTCTCTTGAATAGTAAGAATGAAAAAGTTTGTTTTGAATGGCACTTGATGCATGTTGGTAATACAATGCAGAAATGCAGGCTATTTTATGCACACAAGTTATTTTACATTTTGATTACTGTGAGGTTAAAAATGTAAGATTCATTAATATTGCTAAATCCGAACTAAAAATTATACTATATATTACAGCCATAAACACAAGTTCATAATATATTATTCAGACTATACTCTTGCGCTAGACTTGCACATTTGAAATTGTTTGCAACTTCCAAACAATTTTATATGTGCATCACTAGCACAAGTCTAAATGGACTTTTGATTGTTATTATATTAAGTTTTCAATATATTTAAAGAAATAAATATTTCAGCTTATGTTTAGGCATTTGGTTCAGAAGACAATTAACTGTCTTCAAAGTACCTACAGTGGCATCTAAGGGATAGTAGTGGGAGGGTAGAGGTACTAAATAGCTCATCCATTTTTATCAATTAGGATACAGTGTAGTACACCAGTGTTGTGTAGTGTACCCACATACAATGCAAATATGAGGGTTTGTTTAGGGCTTCTGTAGTTTGGCAATTGAAAGAATTGCTGTACTTGTCATCATTGAAGTGCAATTGAATGAAATACAACTATACCAAGGAGCTGTACTATAATTTCGTAATAATGCTTGGTTTTTGCACTCACACAAGCACATGCCTGGCTGGCCTACATATACACAACTAAAACTTAGTCTTTTGTGCCACTTGTGTCAGTACAAGCTGGACTGCCGCTGCACGTTTTTGTTTAAGTGTTGAGAAATTGGGAAAATTAATACCCAAAAACTTAAACTAATCATGAAATAATAATACTAATATTTTTTCTTAGCGTAACTTAGCATTCTACCTTAGCAGGACATTTGTATATTCTCCCCTAGGTTCCGTAGCCGACCCTGACACAGAACAGGATAAGGCAAGGAGAATGATAGTGGGTTGACAAAATTGTTGACATCCATACTATGTAGGTAGTTTCAGGCAAAAAGGTGCATGAGTTGAACTACTGCTCCTTGATATATTGTGACAAAAAGAACAGTGTGAATTAATATGAAAAGTGAGGAACAGAAACTACCCAAATATAAATCACCCAATACTTATGTGACACTGTTATGGTAAAAAAAAGTGGGTGGAAACACTTTTTTCCATGACTACAAATTAACAATTGGGCGGGCCAATTCTTGGAAAATGCTCGCGGCCCTTACGAGATCATGCGTTCAGGTAGGTAGTGTAGCCATTTCAAGCTAATAATATGGACTCTAATCAACCACAAGCGCATACAACACAACAGATTTCCGACGCCTGAATGTCGCCGACATTTGGATTCGCCGGTATTGTTTTTACGCTAAAACCTTCATAATATCAATAGAAATACAAAATAGCAGTAAACAGAAGAGCGCGTACCTTTTTTGAAGAACACTTTCAATTTATCTTGAAGCGACTTCGTGTCCCGGTCGCGAGACCCCATCTTGCGGTGGCGGCGGCGTCCTCTCCCGATCTAAATGCACAAGGTCGGACGGCCGGTCGTGGCGATTATTTAAGAGTATGAAATTTGAAGTAAAAAGGCATATTTAGAGTAAAATATGCTTCACAACGCGTCCGCTTCTCCACTCCTTGACAATTCTCTCACTTGCAACAGCTGACAGCCAGCAGTGGCGAGCCGTCCATTGTTCATATTTCTGAACCTGTGTTCTGAACGAAACTCATATACTTTTTTAATTCTGTCTTCTAGGGCAGGTAGACGATCATAACGCTTTTCAGAGTAAATTTATGTTGCGTTTATTGGAACGGTTTTCTAGTATTTTGTTGTATTATATGTTACGGCAAGTCCTCTGAATACTGATATGACTCCGAATATGAAACTAAACAGCTCCCCAAAAATATATTTCAGAAAACGCCGAAACATAGGCATCCCAATAGTAAATGCAGTTCAGCTGATCGCGCACGACTTTGTATGGGAGTTGCAATCAAGCACGTGGCGCGCGAGGGAAATTCAAAAACTTCGTGGGTATACAACGTGTAAAAATGGTTTCTACCCTGCGACTGGCGGTGAATTTGTACCGATACTCTTCCCACAGAGCCATGGAGAGCTAACTGCTTTCTCATCCCCCATATGCTGAGGACCTAGGATCGCGATCTCTTGCTAGATGATGTCTAATTCTGTACTGTTATTTTTCTACTACAGTCTCTACTGGATGTAAACCTAGGTAATAGAGAGATTTTTTGGTAATACACACATACCTACTTGGTACATCAATCACGCCTCTTTCCCGTTGAGGTAGGCAGAAACTATTTTCTTCCACTTGCTACGATCCTGGCATACTTCTTTCGCTTCTTCTACATTCATCAGTCTTTTCATGCACGCGAAGATGCACGCTCGTCGGTTTAGGGTGACTCCTGACCTGACCTTTATTCAAAACGTCCCCGATTGGATCCAGTTAGGTTCTTCGCGGCCTTCCCTTTTCGCCACAGGTACCTACTTACTTACGTACCACTCTTTGCAGTTTAGTTCGCGAGCGCAGTGAGACGTACACCTACTCTTTTATACCCTCAGGGAATACTGCTACCCGTTCCACCTAGGGTATTTCACCCACCACGCCACAGCTAAAAATAAATTCATCGTTTTACTTGGACTTGGTCTTATTTGTATTTATTCTACACTTGAAAGCCGAGCTAAATGAGAATCGTCACCTTTTGCCCTTCTGCCGTCTCGTCGGATTGCTTCGTTCACTCACAGCTCAAAGTAAATGAAAATAAAATGAAGAATCAAGTTCAAATTAAATTGCATTCGCAGTTTATTGGAATAGCAGAGTTTTGATTGTTTATATTATTGTAGATGTACACTGGCATCAACACATACATACATATATCACGCCTTTATCCCTTGCGGGGTAGGCAGAGCGTTAACGGCCGTAAGGGTACGGTCGTTATCGCCACGTCTGACAATTTCGAGGATTGTTTTCGAAGGTTTTTCAGAAAACATTTGTGTATTACTATAGTAACAGATTGTCAGCCTGTCGCCTAAAAATTGTAATACACCAATACTCTCGAGTTCCTTAGTCGCCTCTTACGACACCCGCGGGAAGGATGTGGGGTGATGCTATTCTAAGCCGGCATCACACGACTCGATTCCATACCCACACGGAAGTCCACAATTATACAAATAAAACGTCACGATGTTTTTATAGATAAATGAATTTATAGGTTATATTGTGGTAATCGTTATGCACGAAGTATCATTCATTCCTTCGACCGTTCTGGCTTAGAACAATATCATCCCATGTTTGTGTGTATAAACCGGGTAAGAGATGATTAACCTACAATATCTACATCTCTCGCCTGATAACTGTTTGGGGATGGTTAAGTTAAGAGCCCTAATAGGAAAGGCCAAAGTCCAGTGTTTTATCCCTTGCGAGGTAGGCAGAGCGTTGACGGCCGTAAAATGACGGTCGCTTTCGCAAATGACACATTTTGATGGCTGTTTCGCAAAATTCGTGTACCACTTTAATAACGCGACAGGTATAGTCCGGTGCGATATTGACATATGTTAGCCAGTATTATTGACATCTCCAAATCGCACTGAAGATCGATCTCAGAGTTGAGTGCGGATTATTCATACAGGCCTGAGTCGTTTTTTGTAATACCCGCGGGTAAGTAATGAGGTGATGCTAATTAGTATTCTAAGCCGGCGTCATACAGCGTTGATGATGATAATGTTCAAACGTCTACTTGTTACTTTGGGCAGTCATCCTGATGGACATAATATGCACAATGAAAAAATAAACCCAACAAGCACAATAAAAAGTAACCCAAACTCTATATTTATAGCGCCCACATCACCACCTGAAATTGTAAAAATTATATCATCGTTAAAAAATACCGCAAGTGTGGGTAATGATGGTATAAGTACCAAAGTGATCAAACTTGTTTCTCATTTAATTGCTTCACCACTCTCTTATATAATAAACCTAAGTATCGAAACGGGTACTTATCCAGATAGTCTCAAACCTGCAATTATAGTACCGCTATATAAAAAAGGCAATAAGGAAGAAATTGGTAATTATCGTCCAGTAGCGTTACTGTCAGTAATCTCAAAAATTTTTGAAAAAGTTTTATATAATAGGCTTTATACTTTCTTCGAAAAGTATAACATTATAACTAATTCACAAAAAGGATTTAGAAAAAATGTATCTATGAATATGGCTTTATATGATTTGGTACAAGAAGTGACACGTAGTTTAGATGAAGTTAATCCAGTTTGTGCTATATTTATGGATTTAACCAAAGCGTTTGATCACGTAAACCACAAACTGCTATTAAAAAAGCTATATATTAATGGAATACGGGGAAACGCTCTGAAATTATTAGAATCATATTTAGATAAAAGAAAACAAGTAACTGAAATGACACAAATTTGCACGATCACTGGACAAGAGAATAAGTACAGATCAGAAAATAGATTAATAAAATGCGGAGTGCCACAAGGCAGTGTATTAGGTCCACTTTTATTTCTTATGTACATAAATGACATGCCAGAACACAGTCAATATCCTACAATTCTTTTTGCCGATGATAGCACAATAATAATTAAATGCAATAATATTGATACATATGAAAACGACATTAATAACAATATAAAAAATGTAATAGACTGCATGCAGAACAATAATCTAAAAATTAATCTGGATAAAACTAAAATCGTTCATTTCAGCCAGCGGAAACTTACCCCTAACCTAAACATAAACTACAATGGAACTATAATTACAAAAGTTGACTGTGCAAAATTTCTAGGTATCTTCATAGATCAAAATATGTCATGGGAAACTCACTCCTTAACTATCTGCAATAAATTATTCAAATTATCTTATATGCTATATATGTTAAAGAAAAAAGTATCACAAGATGTTGTTTTAATGGCGTACTATGGATTCGTTGATTCTGTTTTGAGATACGGAGTGATATATTGGGGTAACTCAAGTTACAGAGAGATTATCTTGAGAGCACAGAAAAGGTGTCTACGCTCCATTTGTGGCTTAAAACCCACTGATAGTTGCCGCCCACATTTCACATCACTTAATATACTTACATTCCCATCCCTTTATATTTTAGAATGCGCCATGTAGGTACGTAAAATCTAACCCCAATTTATTCAAGCTAAGACCCATTACTCAGAATTTCAATTTAAGACCCAGAAATACAATGATTGAAACAAATATGTGCAGAACTGCGTTAATGAAAAAAAGTGTTCTTGAAATGGCACCCAAACTCTATAATAAACTTCCGGAAAACCTAAAAACCTTAGATGCACCATCCAAATTTAAATCAGCTCTGACCCGCATATTACTGAAAAAATGTTACTACAGTTTACAAGACTATATAAGTGATGATGATATTAGTTTCCTATAATTACAATGTTCACAATTTTAATTAAAATGTTGAAACTTTATTTTTTGTTATGTCAACTTTGTTAGTTATTAATGTTTTATTTTGTTTTTCCAATACTGTTGTACTTATAATACTAAGTTTGATCTGAATTTCGTACGCCAACAGGCAAACTGTAGTGATACCAACTATTTTTAAGATCCTTTGTATATGTTACCTACAGTTACGAATAAAGTATTTGATTGATTGATTGATTGATTGATTGATTGATTGTTTGGTAGCTTGTCTGTAGACTGATATTTCTGAAAGGATCATGACAGCTTTTGTTTGGATGCTCGTCCTGTTTTTCATCAGTCTTGCGTCACACTTGCAGGAATCGCATCAAAGTCAAAGTTATATAATAATAGAGATTAAAATACTGCTTATCATTTTAGCATAGGGAATTTTTATGCAAGACACTAGTTCTGGAGTTAATGAGTGTCAAAGTCGGGCATCGAAAGAGACAAAAGTGCTGATGTTTGGCGCTCTAGTGTAGGTATTTAGTTCTAAATACGTTATTTTCGGTAGGCAGTGTAGAAAAGGTACGCCTCAGTCCTTTTTTTTGTTAAAATAGGTGAACGTAGATTTTAAATTTTATTTTTATTAAATCTCCGGGTTTTGTGCAACAATTAACGTTGCTATTTTATATTGAAATTGGCGATATTATAATTATATTGCATTCATTTTTTTTGTTACGCTAGACACATGGTTAGCCCATGTATGGGCATTCTCCTTTCTTTTAATGGAATAACTATGCAAAATACATCTTCAGTTACGTCTATGAGACACATTGACCGCGGTGACATTGAAAGAACCTTGTCAAAGTAATACTTAATAATGGTAGTACCTAATAAGACATTTTATTTTACAACCCATTCACGCGTTTAGTACATATGATAATAAAATATTATTTTTATTATCATATTTTATTGTATGCCGTGTGATGACGGCTTAGAATAGCATCACCCCAATTCTTCCCGCGGGTGTTGTATAAGGCAACTAAGGGACTCGAGGTTGCATGTGTATGGCAATTTTAGGCGACAAGCTGACAACCTTTCACTACAGTGATACACAACACAAATCATCGGCAAGGGCCCTCAATACTGGTCAGACGTGGCGATGACGACCGTAATTTTACGATCGTTACTGCTCACCCCGCAAGGGATAAAAGCGTGATTTGTGTATGTATGTATTATGATGTATTGTGTTTTATAATACCAAGACAAGTGTATAACACAACATAAGGTAATATAACATAGATAAACTATCAGAGATGAACCCGGGGCAATAAACAAGACTAACTGATAATAGTTTATTATGCCGGTAAAGGAGTGCATACACTGTTTCATGTAGAGTCAGTTGTTACACTGTTGCATAGTTGTGTAATACACCTACATACATACGTACATAAATCACGCCTGTATCCCTTGCGGGGTAGGCAGAGCATAAATGTCCGGTAATATACCTACACTTACAATTATATTTCTGAATTCATACCAATAAATTCTATTCATTTAAAATACCTACTGTCAAGAAGAGTTGGAACTTTCTCTTCTTGGCAGTATTGACATAACGATTTACCCTTTGAAAATTAGCATTGTAAAGAACAATTTTCAGTATGGTAGCAATGTTGCTAAACAATATTTTTTTCCACTTCCCATAAAAAGTTATTTCTTTCTTATGAGTCTCGTATATTTTGTATCTGAGGTCGATAAACCGAGTAATAGCGACTGCATCCTCTGCGCGGGCCGCTCGTGAACATTTATAGTGTAAACGGTTCTTAATCTCCATGTAATCAGTATGAATGGCTGCTACACTCAGTTGTAACTGGCTCTTTACTGGTCAAAGAACGGTCGAATGCTTGTGGCCAGTGAGTGGTACAAAATCTTTGTAGTATAACTGTAGAGTGAGTGATCACGCGAGTGTTTAGATCAAAGTATAGTTTAGATCACAGGATACATTTGGAATAGATTTGAAGGTAGGTGAGAGATGATAGTATCCATACGAAATTATCTACGCACTGGATAGATTGTCCCATACAAATGACAGCTAGTTTTAGGCCCTAATTGAAGCGACACCTACGAGAGTACCGCGTGCTTTCGTATTTAATTTCCTTGACTGCCAGCGCCACAGTAGCGACTTAGGAACTAAATTATTTAGTTCCGGGTACTTTCGTAATTGCTTTCCTTGACTGCCAGCGCCATAATGGTGACTTAATAACTAAATTATTTAGTTCCGGGTACTTTCGTAATTGCTTTCCTTGACTGCCAGCGCCATAATGGTGACTTAGGAACTAAATTATTTAGTTCCGGGTACTTTCGTAATTGCTTTCCTTGACTGCCACTCTGCCACCAATATTGTAGCAACAACAATCCACAGCTAATTTCAGGTCAGTGGTTGCAGTAAAACCATATTATACAACTAGTTATATGGTCCAAACAATCTCGTATTTTTTTAGTTTTTGTTTTGATAAATCTGCTGGAAGGTGAAGTTAAATGGTACAAGTGAAATACGCTACCCAGCAAAGTTATAATTGACAGAGAATTTTTCGTTTTATTTTAATACATAAAGATCTAACTTTGTATGGACCGTAGCGTTCGAATAGGCCACATTTAACAGTTGTCAAAATCATGTTAATGCATCGAGGTAATGTGTTAATGCTATGCAATAAGGTCTATTTTTCTTTGTTGACATGTCCTTTAGTATGGGTTAGTGTGATTTACGATTGTATGATTGCTTGATTGATTGATTGATATTTTATTATGATTTTACGGTATGGGATGTTATGCTGTACGAGATTTGACACCTTGTACCAAAAATCTTCGATGTCATATTTAGAATTCGCTTGTTGTTCAAATGTGTTTAGCAGTGGCAGTTGAGTGCCGTGTGATGCCGGCTTAGAATAGCATCATCCCATATCTTTCTCCTGGGTCTCGAGGGGTTCATGTGTTTTATAATTTAAGGCGACGACAAGCTGACAAACTATCATTAATTACATTACATAATTGATGCTACACGATTTATCTGAAAAACGGTACTCAAATATTTGTCATTCTGTGTTTCATCTATACTTAGGTATTGATAATCATTCTCCTTGCCTTTTAACATCGTGATAAACCTACATTCAAATAAAATTTGAATTCAGATGAATTTGAATGTGACTTAACCTAGGATCCAGGCCAGCTTAGCTTTCGGGTTGCAGAGGTCAGATAGCAGCCGCCCTGTGTAAAAACTTGGTTCCATGTCAAATCCCCTAGGTTAGGCAGCCGACCCCGACAGAGAACGGGATAAGGCAAGGAGAATGACTACCGACGAATACATTTTTTTGAGTTCCTGATATTTTAATGTAAAACAAAATTATGACCTCCTGCTGGGCTAAGATGTTAGATTATGTAAACAATATAATATCATCTTGCGTTGTAGGTATGTATCATCGAATGCCCGAAATATTGGTAGACTGAAATATTGAAGGGTCGTGCAAAAAAATAATCCCGAAATATTGTTTGAGCGATTTATATTAATTTCATTTATTACACTCTCCGTGTGATGCCGGCTTAGAATAGCATCACCCCACATCCTTCCCGCGGGTATCGTAAGAGGCGACTAAGGGACTCGAGGGTATTGGTGTATTACAACTTTTAGGCGACAGCGACCTGTCACTATAGTGATACACATGTTTTCTGAAAAAACCTTGGAAAACAATCCTCAAAAATGTCAGACGTGGCGATAGCGACCATATTCTTACGGCCGTTAATGCTCTGCCTACGCCGCAAGGTATATAGGCGTGATTTATGTACCTATGTATGTTATTTTGTGATAAATTTATCTTGCGTTGTAGGTAGCTGTATCATCGAATATATTGGTTGACTGAAATATTAAAGGGTCGAAATAATGAATGCTCAAAACACTGGTTGAGCGATTTATAATAATTTAATTTGTTAATCAGAGATATCAGAGGGTATTGTGGAGATTGTAGACCGAGACTACGTATAGTATCATCCACAAAACAGTATTACTTGACTGGCTTCCAATTTTGGGTTATAATTAATGAAGTCACGATGAGCTAGTTAATTAATATTGTTTACACATCCATCTCATAGCGGATACAGTATCGACGTTCGAATAAGCCATATTATTATATCTGGCAGCAGTCAAAATTATTATATATTCAAAAATTTATTTTTGCTCACAATAACAGATAAGTACAGGACAAATAAAAAAAACTGAAAAAAGGACGCAACAGTACTTAGTGGGGTTACTGGGTCAGCGTAGATCATTTCCTTTAGATTAAATTCCTACCTAACAACGGCATGATCACACGGCTTAGAAAAGCATCGCCCCATTTAAGAGGCGACTAAGGGGCTCGAGGCTTTCATGGTGTTTTACCATCATTTTTCTTCTTCTTCTTTCGTATAGGTCAGTCAGTCACTGGCCTTGTAGGTACGTCCATCAGAGTCTGAGGCAAGACCACAGATACCCCGTTGCCTGGGACGCAATTATGGAAAACGTATAGGTACGACACCAGTAAAACCACGGAACAAACCGATGAACCCGTGTCAAAGTTTTACCTAGCAGACGATTACAAAACTCCCAGATTCCATCAGGTCTTCCATCGACTCAGTGCCCTCGCGATATGTTGATTAGCTTACAGTAGTGTACATACTTGCTTACCAACTACTCTACAAGGTTCAATACAAACATCTCTTATCAGTATCGTGTCGTGGTTTGTTTAGTAGTTAATCAACTATGTTGTACGTGCCACAAACTATGAGCTGTGTTGTGATGATAAAAGGAATTTGTGAATAAAAAAGCCTTTGTCCTGTAAAAATTATTGTGTACAATAAATGGTAAAATAAATAAGTTAATAAAATTATGTGAAAATTTAATCAGTGTCAATCAACTCAGCATCGGACTTTTGAATGGTGTTAAGAAGGTATTCATAACATCATTTTTGTTTGAGGTAAGTGTTTTCAAATGGTCAAATACTTACATACCCACCTACCTATACTAGGAAAAACATAATTTAACTGGGAGAAAACCTCAAGTTCCTACAAAAGTGCTAGAAACAAAACAATAAAATTGATCTTATCAAAATCTGATAGGCTAGAAAGTTCTAGTTATTCAGTTTTATTCACACAACTGCGTAAAATACTTACAAGTCGAAAGAAAATGTTTTTCCGAAAACGTCTCTGAAATATGATAATACGATCAAAGGCTGGGAGATACCTGTATAAAAAATCGCGTAAAATAAAAAGTCTAACGAAAATAACGAAGATTTCTTTTTAAAAACAAAGCGTCCCTGAAATATGATAAAAGAAGGAAAAAATCAAGGAGTAAATATATTTATTTATTTGTATTTGGAAGATTTACAGACAAATATCAAATTTAAAAAAAGAATATAGAACATTACAATAGTATTATCAAATCTCCGCTAATGAAGCCAATAATATCCATATATTATCTTGTGGCTACTACGAACCTCTTTTACTCAGTCGTAAAATAAGGGCTGTTCATAAAACTTATTGTCATACGCAAATGACATATTTGACGTCCATTTACGTGAATGTCATTTGTTTCCTATCTCAGCATTTTATTGTTTTATTTCGGAAAAATATCCACGACAGCAGAAATATCGCTAAAAGTATTCAAAATATCGCTCAATTTAGCGTTTTCGCGATGGAATGGACAAAAGAGGCTACAAAAGTGCTTATTCAGCTGTACGAAGAAAATGAACTGTTGTACAATAGCTTGAATGCAAACTACAGGTATTTATATATAAATTATATACATGCATGCACTGACTTCATATCGCACTGTTTTCTATGCTTTTTTCTCATTTTACTATGATGATATATCGCTTACTTAAACAGGGTGTTAGGGACGGTGTAACGAAAACTTGCAGGCGTGCTCAGACCATGACACTGAACAATTTTTCTATGGGGGCTATGTTGGTAAACGTGTTTTTTTCGCCATTCCATACACAATTCCCGATTAGAAAAAGTTGTTCAGTTTCATAGTCCGATCACGCCTGCAAAGTTTTCGTTACACCGTTTCTTAGGGTGCGTCTCCACTGAAGCGGGGCTGCGCTAAGCTGAGCTGAACGGGGCATGAATTTACCAATCCAGTGTCTCCACTGAAGCGGGGCGGGAATTTTAATTCTCATGATTGGTCAATTCATGTCGTGCTTAGCTTAATGGAGACGCAACCCTAACACCCTGTATACTGAGCGTATGGAAGATATCGCTTTTAGCGCTGGGTTGACTTAATTTGTTTATTGCTCTCGTTCTAAATCTCGGACTGATCTTTTCTATGCTTATCTCCTCCACCCAAGGAGTGCCTGGAAACAATTGCTGCAACAACTGCCTAGGATCTAAAGGTGTTATTGTTTCTTACTTTGTTTTTTGCTATGCTATAGCTTATATTACTTGCAGGAATCGAACCAAACGGCTGGAATGTCTGATGAAGATTGCTGAGCACCTTACATCGGTGACAGGTCAAATGTGTCTGGTCATGGATGTCAGAAAGAAAATAAACGGGTTGCGGTCGCAATACACTCAAGAGAAGCTTAAGGTAGGATATTGACATTCCTGAAGTTGATCATCTTCTTGTTGTCCAATCAATGACGATGATAGTTCAAAAATTGCATAAGAACCGGTATTGATTTAAAGTTTCGAGCTGAAGGGAGTCTATCGCGCAAATATCTAGATATTTATTGGCCAAAAAATAAGACGCGCTTTCAACGCCTACTTAAAAATTTAGTCACTTTTTGTGGTAAGGCCATAACAATCTTAATATCAAAAAGCATTCGCCAGTCATGTAAAATAATTATTATCAATCATTTACACGCAGATGGCAAAAAGCGCATGCCAGGGTGGCGTGATGTACGAGCCCACCGCGTATTGGTTCCCGCTACTCAAGTTTTTGGACCTGCCCAATGAATACGATGAGACCCTCAGCTATCCGGACGAATCAGACGGAATTGAGAAATCTGTAAGTAATCCTACTGATATTATAAATGTGAAAGTTTGTATGTTTGTTTGTTATTCTTCATGCTATAACTACTGAACCGGTTTTCATGAAATTTGGCACACAGGTAGAGAGTAACTTGGATTAACATATAGGACAGTTGTAATAAAAAAAATCCTGTGCAATAACATGGAAACCGACTTCTGCGGGCGGTTCAAAATTTCGGACCAAAAATGTTTTTTGGGGAAAGTAGTTCAATTTCTAAAAATATTTGCAATAATAAAAAAATTGCAAATATTTAGGTTCAATATTATGATTTCAGCAAACATCCGAAGAGACTGATAAAAAATTGAGGAAAAGCACCAAAAGAAAAAAAAGTGTTGAGAACAAGGACAAACCCCAAGATATTGCAGAGTCTGTAGCAAGCTGGACCAATGGCAATGATGGAAACTATCAACTACTAGAACTAAATCCTTTCATCGAAAAGAGGAGAAAGATTGTTTTAAATGGAACTTATGTCCCTGAGCAAGAAGACGAGCACCAAAAAGAAGCAACACAAGAAACGCAAACAAGGAATGAAGAAATGAGAAGAAACACACAGTTTTCAAGTGCTCGAATGAATTCCTTTGCCGAAACTGTTTATAGCGTAAATGATAATGATAAAATTCAAAGAGAAGAACAAGCTTTGAAAGAAGCAACACAGAATTTGCAACGAGCCATGGAACAGTTCAAAGGAAAACGAGCCTGTTCAAACACTGCAATAAACTCGTTTACCGATTTACTTGCGATTGAATTGCAAGAAATCTTAGATACTGATAAAAAGGTGTATACGAAAATAAAGATTGAAATGTTAAGGATATTATGCGATGCTTGGAACAAACTGACCAATCCACAGAACAACAATACTGAAGTGCAAACAAATACAAATCCTGTGCGTGATCGCCAAACAAATGTTGTAGTAAACCTCAGATCAACAAGCAAGGGCAATTCTAAGAAAAAAACTAGCAACGGATCCTCAGTTCCGAGAAAGGTCCCTAATGCGGAGTCTAAAGATGTCCCCGAGGCCAACTTTGAGAGGTTTTTGATAAGTCACAACCTGTGTAGCTGTGCCAAGTGTGCCAAGCACAGACAGAATGCCCAGGAGACACAGGGCACCAATGGCCGACCAGAAGGTAACCCTTCGGCGACTCATAAAGACAATAATTTGGCCACAAATAAAAATTAAAGTATTGACAGGCCTTGAAATTTTTGAGTTTGCTTTGCTTACACCTGCTAGAACACAACAGTATGTGTTTTTCATTATTATTTTGTATGAAATTTAGTTTTGCGCCTGTCAGAACTCAACAGTATGTGTTTTTATTACTGTTTTGTATGAAGTTTAGTTTTGCGTAACAAAAAAGAACATAATTAGTTATTTTTGTTTGATGGGATAAGCAGATTTAAGTTAGGCTTAACGTAAGCTAAGAATTATTGTAGAGATATTCTTAAATGAGACTGTAAGTAAGGAGTAAGTTAGTATTACAACAAAGTGGTAAAATTTTTGTTTTTAATAAAGTGGTTAAAATGTTCTTGGTTGTTTCATTTTCTAGTAAAGGTTGCATACTATCTTATTCGTTAGTTTGAACCTGACATTTTGTGCATTTGCATTATGTTAAAAACGCACGGAAGCGAATTACTTAAATTCATGATAAAATCTAAGTAATCCGCTTCTAACACACGCATCTACCAATGCTTATCCACTTCGGACCCACCATACCCCTGGCAATACCCCTGGGGGTAGGGTGGGACTGAACCATACCACCATAGTAGTGTTGGGATTTAAACAATTGATAAAATAAATACGACAAAGGAACTTTACTGAACGAAACTTAAAATTTATAAAACGTACTCTTAGGCAGACATAAAAATAACAAACAAAGCTTCGAATAATAAATTTCTTATCTAAATTGATCTAACGCATGCCCTTAACTCTATAAATCATCTAGTAGTTACATACGAGTGGTTAACACAGTCGCTGCGGACTTCCGTGCATGGAATCGAATTACGACGATCGAAAGAATTCTTGTTCACCAACACAATTTTGACGTGGTGACGTGTGTCATGTATGAAACCATGATGATGCTGGGTTTGTATTGGAATGTAATTTCGTTTTGCTTGACAGCCGGATCCGGCAAAACACCGGAAAAACATGCGATAAGTGTGAGAGCCACTTAACATTTTTTGCTACTTCTATTATTTTATCCTAATCTAATAATAAATAAATAAATAAATTTATATTTGGAACACCAACAGTTTGTACAAATTAGGCTTATACATTTTAAAGCGCTTACTAGTAAACCAATTAATATATATTATGGTATTCATTCATATATGACTAATATATGCGATTAGAGAATGATACCTAAACGTACCTTAACTATAGGTACCTTTGATATTACTATATTATATAATTGGGAACTCCATCCGGCTCCAACGATTTTCATGACAATTCGTTTATAGGGAGATTCGGGAACGATATATCGATCTATTTTATTCTCCTAAAATTAGAATAAGCCGGGCAAAGCTCGGTCAACCAGGTACTATTATTATAAGTAACGGATTTCTATGAATAAAAGTTTATATTTGTTCGATTTATTATTATAATATCGACTTTACGGGTAAAAACTTTTGTGTAAGTTACGTTGATGTGTGCATGTAGTTTTGTATATAATTATTTTTCTTTTTAGTTTTGTTCTCCTCTTATAAAAAAGCAAGATACCAAACTGTGCCGTGATTCGTTGGGTATAGGATAGATAGATAAACTCTTTATTGCTTACAACAAACACAATATTAAAACACAAAACGGTACAATATACTATAACTAAAAGTAAGCAAAGGCGGCCTTATCGCTTGTAGCGATCTCTTCCAGGCAGCCTTTACCTTTACAGAGACAGCTTAACAATTTGGAAGTAGTATAGGAGTTGGTCTTAGAGCTCAATTTCTGAAACGTTCGTTTTCGTTTCATGCGACAATCTGCTACTTATTATGCTTGTATATCACGCTCTACTCCACGAAGGCTAATTTCTGAAGACTGTGTATTACCATAGTGACAGGTTGTCAGCATGTCGCCAAAGTAACGAAATAACGAATTATCATCTTTTTAAACCTTGTTAAGTAATATGTCTCCCCGTTAAATTATTCGCGATAACGCGAATTCAAAAATTAGGACGGGGCAGCACCCTGATAGCGAGTTATAAAAACTAACAACGCCATCTCGTGGGGGGAGGTGGCAACGCATTTCAGGAAATATTCAAGGACTGAAACGGGCGGTATACAGGGTGTGAGAGATATTCATAAATGAGTCTGTAAGTGAGGGGTAAGTTAGTACCTACCAATTACAACAAAGTGGTATTTTTTATGTTTTTAATAAAGTGGTTAAAATGTTGTTGACTGTTTAATTTTCTAGTAAAGGTTGCAATATTATCTGGGTGAAAATTTGAAAATGGTTCTTCAGGTCCCTTTCCTGGCAAATTTGAAATTTTAGTTTTATGGTTATTTTATCATTGCATAATAATAAAGGCCTATTGAAAAGGTTATTTACGAAAAAACACTTAAATCGAACCACAGGTTTCATCAAAATTCAATTTTGAAATTTGAGGTGCCAGTCAACGGGACATTTTGCGCCAGTCAAGGGACAAAGTAATTATTTTAGCAAAATCTAAGAATAAAAGCTGTTAATCTTTTGCTTTTAACTAAGTAGAATAGAAGTAAAAGTTGCCGCAGCCTACCAGACTGACGCCCTGAAGCCTCAGTCTGGTTAAGACACGACGCACCTAGTCACAGACAATTTGCTCGTGCTTGAAACACGACACAGCCAGCCCGACATACGAAATGAAATAGCCACAGTGTTCGACAATCATAGTTGACAGGCGGGTTGATCTGTCGACCTCCGGAAGAAGGCTGTTCGTAAATAGCCGAAAGGTAGACCCAATTCTCCACCAAAACAATAGTAACGTAAGTCGTTTAAACTTAGGCCATAATGAAACAGCTAGCATGAGACAAGAAAAAACCACCGCAAACATTATGACCTGAGAATTAACTGTGTTGAGACATTTTGCGAATTGTACATTCTGCTACTGTACAGACGGAGATAACCTTAAAGTTGACGCAATCAGCCTGAGACATGCATGACTCATGATAGCCTTAGACATGACTAGGCAAACAACCTGACACACGACGCTGTATACATGAGACACGACGCAATCAGCTTAAGAGACATTTCAATCAGACTGAGACATAACGTAACTAACCTGAGACACGACGCAGTCACCTTAGAGACGACGTAATCAGCCTGAGACACGATGTGCTCAGCTAAAAAGACTTCGATATACAATGCAATCAGCTTATGAGACGTCGCAACTAACCGGAGACATAACGCAGCCATGCTGAGATACAATGCAGACAGTTTTAGAGACTTCGCCAGCAATCTGAGACATAACGCAGTAATCCTGAGATACAACGCAGTCAGCTTAAGAGACGTCGAAATCAGCCTGACATAATGCAGCTACCTTGAGATACAACACACTCAGCTAAGACGTTGCAACTGACCCAAAACATAACGCAGCCATTCTGAGATACAATACAATCAGCTGAAGGGGCGTCGTAATCAACCTCAGACATAACGCAGCCAACCTGAGATACAACGCAGTAGGTCAAGAGACGTCGCAGTCAGCTTTAGAGATGTCGAAGTCACCCTTAGTGAGACATAACGCAGCCGCCCTGAGATACAACGCAGTCTGCTTAAGAGACGTCAAAATCAGCCTGACATAGCGCAGCCACCCTGAGATACAACGCAGATACTTAAGAGTCTTCGCATTATGACCCTGAGTGAGATAAAACGCAGCCAACCTAAGATACAACGCAGTAAGCTGAAGAGACGTCGCAATCATTCTGAGACATGACGCAGCCACCCTTATATACATCGCAGTCAGCTCAAGGGACGTCGCAATCAGTTCAAGAGACGTCGAAATCAGTCTAAACGAGACATAACGCAGCCGCTCTGATATATAAGATCGTCGCAATTAACCTGAAACCTAACGCAGAGATCCTGAGATACAACGCAGTCATCTTAAGATACGTCGCAATGTGCCTGAGTGAGACGTATTGCAGCCAACCTGAGATACAACGCACTCAGCTTAAGAGACATCGCAGTCAGCCTAAGATAAAACACAACCACCCTGAAATACACCGCTGTCAGCTTAAGATTCGTCGAAATTAACCTGAGACTTAACGCAGCCTCCCTTAGATACAACGCAGCCACACTTAGAGACATAAAGCAAGTGTTTTTAAACTATGTTATCTGCACGAAAAGCAATGCAACAAGGAGATGAACACCTCCTGGATACCCTTAATCCAACTTACAGTACCCATGAGGAGACATGGGGTGGTGCTATGCTACTCTACAGGCACATCTTTACACAAAAAAATGCAAAAACAATCTTTAAAATAACATTAGCCACTTGACTGGCATAAAATGTCCCTTGACTGGGAAAAATGCCAGTCGAATGAAGCCAGTCAAGGGACAAATTTCTACGTTTTTAGTGATTTATTGGTAAAAGCTTGAATGTAATCAAAATTTGTAAACGAATCTTAAATCTCGCTTTATTATGCGACATTATTTGTTTAGAACAAATCCTCTGTAATAACTCTTTCACGAAGAAAACATGCACAGGAAAAGGGACCTAGCGCAGGTGCAAAAATAGGACCTAAAAATTTAACAACTCCTATTTCATTCTAGAAGTGCCAAGGAGTTATATGCTCCCTCTCCAGGGATGAAGAAGGAATCCTGGCAGAAGGCAGAAACAAGACTCAGCTCACAGTTCTATTAGTTTCAGCGATTCAGTCGTTTTAGACCACACATTCAGAAAACACAAAAACGTGTGACCAACACAACCTGTAATTTTTATCGGTGTACTCAGTAAAATATTGTCAATATTATAGTTTACTATAAATTTACATGATACGAGGATTATTTTGATGGGTGAAAAGTTCTATCATGTCCAGTTAGATAAAATCCATACTAATATTATAAATTCGAAAGTAACTCTGTCTGTCTGCTACGCTTTCACGGCTAAACCACTTAACCGATCATCATGAAATTTCACACAGAGATTAGTAAGATACCGAGAACGGACATAGGCTACTTTTTTTCACCACTCGAGGGTCTGAAGTACCTTCAGTAGACCACCAGGTACACCACCAGGAGCCCGCCTAAACTATAGGAGATACAGACATGGCAGCAAGCAGAAAATGTTTAACTTGATGGGTAGCTTCTGGTAGCATATAGACTTTGAAGGTTTGGAGTACCTGATGTAGACCACCAGGTGCACAACCAGGAGCCCACCTAAACTATACGAGATAAAGATATGGCACGAAAGCAAAAGTTGTTCTGCTTGATGGGTAGTTTCTGCTGGCATATAGACTTCGAAGGTTTGGTGTTCCTGACGTAGTCCACAAGGAGCACTAATAGGGGCCCAGATTAGCATGTATAATTTAGGACGTTAGTGAAGGAAACAAGGTTATTTTATCATCCAAAATACTAAGTCAGCGAAACGAAGTCGCGGATACCAGCTAGTTTTACATATGTTTGAATTTCGCAACAGCTGAGTGTGACATGCGAAGAACGCGTATTTTGCCCCCGATTTTAGGTTTCAGATTAAGTTTTAGTTAAACATTTCTGAATAGTCAATTTAACATTATTTCGTGTGAAAGTTAGTAAAAACCTGTAAGTGTTATACTTTTGAAGAAATTAACGTGTGACCGCAATCTTTACCCTCTCCAGGAATCACCCATCTTATTCGTTAATTTGAACCTGACATTTTGTGACTTAACTTTTCGGGCATTCTGTAAAAACGCACGGGAGCAAAACGTGTGGTTCTCCCCAGCACGGCCCATGTGAAATTCCATAACCTTGAGTATGCAGAATAATTGTCGATAATTTGTCGAAATTTGTCGCACAATAACCAGAATTTGTCGGGACACCGTTTAAAAGATATAACGAAAAGAAAGTGGCGTGCTGGAGAGAGGCTCTCTGCAGCACGGCCCATCGTGAATCTCGAGAACCGCACCACTTTGCGGAGAGCTGAATATAAGAAAAAAATTTCGATAATCAATTTTATTCATGATTAAATCTAAGTAATATTTATTATGCTTGTATGCCTATATCCGATACCCTAGATAGAAAAATTCCTTAAAAATTCACACATACCCTTGACTATAAAAATATGTCGAACAGTAGAAATGTCTAGCCGTTGTGGACTTCCGTGCATGGAATCGAATTACGTCGTTTCAGAAATTGACTTCTTGGAAGCTTGGGACTTCTTGTAAAGCTTACATCCGTTGCGTGGTAGGCAGAATGGAAAGGGCCGCAAAACGGTAATTTACGCCACGTCTGACAAAAGTTCGAAGGCAAATTTCTGAAGACTGTGTATTACCATAGTGACAGGTTGTCAGCCTGTCGCCAAAGTAACGAAATGACGAATTATCATCTTTTTAAACCTTGTGTAATATGTCTCCCCGTTAAATAATTCGCGATAACGCGAATTCAAAAATTAAAGGTGTAGCCAATCTAGCTCTTACTACCACATGAATAGGAATATACCTGAAGTGTCCAGCCAGTTGTATTCAGTTTTCTCCAGGCACACCCATTGTACTTATATGGACGGAGGCAGCACCCTGATAGCGAGTTATAAAAACTAACAGCGCCATCTCGTGGGGGGAGGTGGCAACGCATTTCAGGAAATATTCAAGGACTGAAACGGGCGATATACAGGGTGTAAGAGACGCTGTAACGAAAACTTTGCAGGCGTGATCAGACCATGAAACTGAATAACTTTTTCTATGGGGGCTATGTTGGGAAACGAAAAATTTTTTCGAGTTTCCATACAAAGTCAGTCAGTTGATTGGGAAAGTATGGAAGGCCAAAATTTTTTTAATGTTTACCAACATAGCCCCCATAGAAAAAGTTGTTTAGTTTCATAGTCTGATCACGCCTGCAATGTTTTCATTACGCCGTCTCTTTCATCCTGTACTTTTGCAGTTATTTTCAGACTATGATTGAGTAGAATAGTACATTGATCACGCGGTGAGAAAGGAACCGATTGTAACGAGGGATTAGTTTCAGGCCCAAAGCGCTGACGGCATCAATACACACGAGTTTGCAATCAAACTTTCTTTCAAGTGATACATAAGTGCTTTATACTACACCTGCAAGAATAAGGAAACAGGAACACTATTAGAAGAACTGTTCTATAAACCTAAAATATTACATGAAAAATCCAACGCGAATTCGCGCGCTATTGTTTTTTTTTTTAATTAATATCGTGCAAAGCAAAAGCAATAAATTCATTTAGCCAATACTTCCATTTTGCTTTTAAGTTCCGTTTTACGTAATTTTGACAGTTGCATCTTTTTTCCCCTGGGGAGGAACGTGGTTTGTATAAAATATTGCGGGCGGATCGCACACTCAACGCACGACGGAGCGCTAAAACATCGCAGCGGTCTGTCAAATCCATACTAGAAATGTCAATCCCCATACTAAAACCGCTCAACCGCTGTCGACGCAGCGCTATCGCAGCGTTTTCCGTCGAGTGCGGTTTTAGCATGGGGTGTGACGTTTCAGACAGACCGCTGCGATGTTTTGGCGCTCCGTCGTGCGTTAAGTGAGCGATCCGCCCGCAAAATTTTACACAAACCACGTTCCTGCCCAGGTGAGAAAAAGATGCAACTGTGAAAGTTACGTAAAACCGGAACTTAAATACATAATGGAAGAATTGGCTACATGGATTGGTTTAGACCTTCATGCTCGTAGGTATAGAGAATTTGCTGGTAGTGCAGCGTTGCCGCTACCACTCACGAGATGGCGCAGTATTACGCAAGTTCGTTTGGCTAAACAATGCTTTTCAGACGGTATTAAACATTTTTAGGCTTTCAAAAGGCTTAGTGATAAACGTGACCTGGCATAAATTAATAATTTATTGAAATACTAGCGTCCGCCCTGCGTTTGCATCCGCCTCTTATCGTTTTCCCGTGGGAATAAGACACTTTCCCAGCATGAATGTTTAAAATTTTAATTTTTGGATCACTCTATTTAAAAATCATCAATTTCCGCTGCGTGGTTTAGTGCCGTGTGATGCCGGCTTAGAATAGCATCACCCCATTTCTTTCCCGTGGGTGGCGTAAGAGGCGACTGAGGGACTTGAGGGTTTTAAGTGTATTGCAACTTTAGGCGACAGGCTGACAACCTGTCACTATAGTGATACACGACTTGTCTGCAACCCTCAAATGTTGTCAGACGTGGCGATAACGACCGTAATTATGCGATCGTTCTCGCTCTGCCTACCCCGCAAGGGATAAAGGCGTGATATGTGTATGTATGTATGTGGTTTAATTCGATGGAGCCGGCTACACGCACCAAAACACATGACTCATGATAAGTTACCTAGCTGAGGCGTTCTCGAGCGAATATGAGGCACAATTAACCTCCGGTATCGGCCATTTTATTATGACGTTGTCACGTTCAACTATCGTCGATTATCGAGACAACAGTGGGCTATGCAACGAAACTACAGGCTACAATTCTACAGGTGAAATTCGATGTACATTGCGTAGCCGGTGGGACATTATAAAACCAGGATTTTTGATCCGCTACGCAATGTACATCGAATTTCACCTGTAGAATTGTAGCCTGTAGTTTCGAAAAACGAGGCACTGGTGATCTGAGGGCTGGCAGCTATTTTGCCTAGATAGTTTAGCCGTGGTGAGGGTAAATGCAGCTTGGGTACAGCCTCGGTCTGGCGCATTGGAGGATGTTTATTATTCGTAAATGTTGGTAATGTGTCGAGTTTTAATTGTTTATATGTTTTTGTATTTTTTTGAATAAAGAAACTATCGTCAGTAAACCGACTTTACAGACCACCTATTTTTCCAGATGGCAACAGAAGTAGTAGCCAAAGGAGAAGCAGCATTGTTGCGTCAGGCAAGCGAGAAATTCGCAGCGGTTTTCTGCCGCAGCGCGACGGCCGCCGGCGCGGCGCCCGGACGAGTCAACTTCATAGGCGAACACATCGACTACTGCGAGGGATATGTGCTGCCAGTGGTATGTACCTATAATAGATGACTGGCAGGTCAAATGAGCTACTTTTTAAATCGATATTGTGTATCAAAACACGAAGAGATGACGTCATGTCTATGTAGTTTGGCTGGCGTCAAAACACTTCCTTTAAATTTTGTATTATTATTGTTCTGTTACATAAACTGTTCTCATATATTATTCTTCTGTTTATTAATTCAAATTTTGAATATTTCGAAAAACTTTAACTGGAGTATGAGGTATTTTCGGACAATAGTTTTAAGCGTGATAATTTTGTATTTTATTAATGACCCAGTCATCTAGCGAATTTAAAAAGTTTGCAACAGAATAAATAATAGTACTAACGTAGTAGTAGCGAAAGGGCAAGCAGCGTTGCAGCGTAAGGCTCTTATGTAAGGTGTTTGAGATTATAAAATTTTGAGGTTATAAAAGATTGCAACAGCCTTCTCCTTAGCGAATCGATTCTGGCGCTTATATATATTTGGACCAATACTCAGCTACGCGCGTTGTCCGTTGCTTTGTAGAGGTCCTCGCGTGCGCAGGTAGTTGGGCACGCGGGGCAAGACAGTAGATGTGCCATAGACTGGGGTGATATACCGCTCTGGCAAGCACTAACAGAAGTGCACAGAATGAATAATAGTATTAGCGTAGTAGTAGCCAAAGGGGAAGCGTTGTTGCGTGAGGCTCGTGACAAATTCGCAGCAGTTTTCCGCCACAGCCCGACGGCCGGTTTTTATGTTTTTAATACTTTCCACGAAAACATCTTATACCCACGGGAAAATGAATTGCACCGGGCGCAGCCGCTCGGTGGACCGCTAGTATATACATACATACATATATCACACCTTTATCCCTTATGGGGTAGGCAGAGCGTTAACGGTCGTAAAAATACGGTCGCCATCGCCACGTCTGATATTTTTGAGGATTGTTTTCCAAGGTTGTTTCAGAAAACATGTGTATCACTATAGTGACAGGTTGTCAGTCTGTCGCCTAAAAATTATAATACACCAATACTTTCGAGTCCCTTATTCGCTTCTTACGACACCCACGGGTAGGAAATGGGGTGATGCTATTCTAAGCCAGCATCACACGGCAATATGCTAGTATATAATCGTATTAAAACTCAAAGTCAATTTTACTTTCGTCCGTTAATTTAATCGTCTTCGCAGTTATTTGACAGGCGATAAAATATTTGATTTTGATGAAATTAATCCAATCTTGTAGTAAGCTATATAATAGGATTTGGAAAGTGGATAAGGATAATAATAAAGTAATTTCGTTTCACGCCTCAAATAATACAAAATCATTTTAATTTAATAAAATACTAGCGGCATGCCCAGCATAGCTCTTGGGAATAAACTTGTTAGCCGTGTGATGCCGGCTTAGAATAGCATCACCCCACATCCTTCCCGTGGGTGTCGTAAGAGGCGACTAAGGGACTCGAGAGTATTGGTGTATTACAATTTTTAGGCGACAGGCTGACAAGCTGTCACTATAGTAATACTATGGACCAATAATACTGGTCCATGGTAATACACATGTTTTCTGAAACAACCTTGGAAAACAATTTTCAAAAACGCCAGACGTGGCGATAGCGACCGCATTCTTACGGCCGTTAACGCTCTGCCTACCCCGCAAGGGATAAAGGCGTGATATATGTATGTATGTATGTATAAACTTGTTACGCTGTCTAACCCTGAAAATATTATGAAAGCATAGGTGAGTGTAGGCACTTAATTTTTAGGATATTTTTACCCGACGGCCTCAGAAAGAGGAGGACCTACCTACCCTAGGTCTGCTGGAAGACATTTCTTTATATAAATAAGTTGACCTGTTCTGTAGGCTTTGTTTTTATGTTGTAGCTCTGTGTAAAAACTTGGTTCCACGTTAAGTCCCCTAGGTTACGTAGCCGACCCCGACAGAGAACTGGAGAAAGCAGGGAGGAGAATGAGCCCAAACCGATGTTGGTTGACATAATGAGGTGTCATTTTGTGCAGCACGAGTGACACTATACTAAAAGGAGAATGCCCATCCACGGGCTAACAATGTGTCTTGCATCACAAAACAAATGATAGCAATATATCTATTATATAATATCGTAAATTGAAATAAAGATCAGCAACGTTAATTGTTGTAACAGGGAAAATTATTTAAAAAAAAAACCACCGCTGTCTATTTTAACCAAAGATTTTACTACACTGTTAATACACTGTTTACCGAAGCTCACGAATTTAAGACGAAATACATTAAGAAGAGCCAAACTTCAGCACTTTTGTCTCTTTGGATACACAACTTTAAAATTAAAATAACTCGAGAACTTCCATCCTGATTAAAAAGTGTTCTGGACTAAACTCATGTAAAGCAATAATTAAACTCTAGATAATTATATAACTTTGGCTTTGGTGCGAGGCTTGTAAGGGGTTACGCTAGACTCATGAAAATTAGGACGAGCATCTTAACAAGACTGGGCATGAGCCTTCAATATAAAGAATACTTCTAATTTTCATTTTCACAGCCTATACGCTAGCCACGGACGTGAATATGATGGGCGTAAGACTCACAACAATGTCTGGTTTTCCGATCTCACCAACAAAAGGCAAAAACTACATCCAAACATGCATGTTCCAGTCTCTAATTCCACATTAACCTGTAGTGTGTGCGGAAAGTCATGCCGCTCGCGCATCGACTTATAAAGCCACGAAGTCTTGCCTCAGGCACTGTCAAAGTAATAGGCCAATAATGAGTCCAGACGGTTAGACAAATGTGAATATATTATGAAACGTCCTTAGATTCGTGTCATAACATAGATTCATGTTTTTGTTTTCCAATGATTACGTTCGTTAATTAAAAATGAATTAATTAAATCTCAAAATTAAGTTTTTATATTAGGTACCGGAGTCGGGGTTTATTTTTTTCATAGTAATGCTTGTTTAAATAACGATGAGCATTTCATTGAACGTACCTTTGTGGTTTTTGCTCCCTCAATAAGTACCTTGTCTGTCTACCTACTTACTCAATTAGTGGGTAAAGTGGGCGGTACAGACAAACATTTCCAACATAGCCCTTAATAATGTGGGTACACAATTTATTTGAAGTTCAAGTACAGTCTGTTTAAGAATAAGCTACAAAGAAGCACTCCAAGCGAATTGAAAGGGACGGTGTAACAAAAACTTTGCAGGTGTGATTAGACCTTGAAACTGAACAACTTTTTCTATGGGGGCTATGTTGGGAAACGACAAAAATATTCGACAGCTTGTCGCTTAAAGTTATAATAAACATGAAACCCGAGTTCCTTAGTCGCCTCTTACGACACCCACGAGAAAGAAATGGGGTGACGATGCAGCTTATTTTATTGCTTATTTTTGAATTCTCGCATGCGAAAGTCAGCTACTGGTGATCGGTGAATAGCGTCCGACGCCTCCATAGTGTCCGACGCCTCCATAGTGTCCGATGCCTCCATAGCGTCCGACGCCTCCATAGTGCCCGACGCCTCCATAGTGTCCGATGCCTCCATAGCGCCCGACGCCTCCATAGTGCCCGACGCCTCCATAGTGCCCGACGCCTCCATAGTGTCCGACGCCTCCATAGTGTCCGATGCCCTCATAGCGTCGGATGCCCTAATAGTCTGACGGGAACGCTACATTTCCCCAAATTTCAGCCAATCTGACCGGATGGGTTTGTCGAAGATTGTGTGCGGGGTCCTTTATTACATACCTTGGAGTACTTATTTGATTCGCGTACTTTTCGTCGGGAACGCGTCGTCTGTAAGATAAATAAATATAGGTAGGTAAATATTAACATTAAGAACTGAGCAGGTATTTACCTAATACTTAACAGGAAACGAGTCGTCGTCCCACACGAAAAGAAGATTAGGATAACTTTTTTAAAAAGACAACCGACTTCAACGGACGTAAAAAGTGCGAACCTCCATTTTTTTGTCGGTTAGTATGCTTAAAACCATCTCCTTAGTCTGATAAATATATATCTGAAAACCGCATCAGAATCGGTTCACCCAAACACACGTTACTTACATACAAATCAAACAGAAAACCTCCATTTTTTTGAAGTTGGTTACAAATAGAAACTCGCAGTTTTCAGTGAATTTGGACCAAATGAAAAGTAAACTACGATGAAAACGTTTCAAAAGCTTGTGGTAGTTTATCCATTTACAAACAAATAAAAGATTAAAAGGGATTTTCGAGAACGGACCAAAGCTGGGTCAATGGGTCAGAGAAATCTATTTTCAGACAAAATCGAAGCCCAGTTTTAAGCCCAATTTCCGCATGCGAAAGTCTGCTAGTGACTGTAGTTATATCGCACACACGTTCTAGAACTCAAATCCATCCACACATACGCTTATAAATTGCATGAACAGAGTAGCAGAAATGTTTTGAGGTTAGACCCGTCGATGCGGACTTCCGTGTACAGTTCGCTAGTTGACTCGGCCATTTATAAAATATAAAAGCTACACGCTTAAAACTATTAACCAAAATACTATATAAGGTCTAAAAATATTAACTATAAATATTTTAAGGGGTGATTCAGCCCATGAAACTGAACAACTTTCCCCAAGAAACATAGTTAGAATTATGATAAAATTTTCTGGACCTCCCATACAAATTGACTTGATCGGTCGGTATTCTTTTAAATATTTTGACCTATGTTCCTTGGGGAAAGTTGTTCAGTTTCATGGGCATCACCCCTTAAAATATTTGCAGCTAATTTTTTTACACTCTGTAGACTCCATTTATAGTTTTTCAAAATATATACTTATTCAAAGATTGTTATTTTTATCGTGTCCATCGTCTTTAGCGTTATTTAATTAAATTGGATCAGAATTCAACGCAACGAAATGCTTTTATTTTACACCAAAAGAACTTTATTACAGGAAAAGGTTTTACTAGGAACAGGGAACAATACGTGTTTGTTTGCCCAAATACTAGGCAAATTCACCGAATATATAAAAAAGGTTATATTTGATAAATCTGCCGAGCATGCCGCATACCGACCATAAAACGAATATTTATCTTTCTATTGCTTTACGGAATTTTCTGCTTCAAACTGCTTTTCAATGTTGATGTCAATATTAACTTTGTAATCCTTTTTCCTTTTGAGCTCCGATCATTAAAATTGGCTTAAGACTTGCGAACGTTTTCAAATTGAGAAATGAACTGTCGATTTTACTTTGAATATTCGAAAAACAGAAATTAATTAAGTCATTTATTGGTCTTCTTCTATCTATACATATAATAAGACAGTAACAAGTCAGTGTTCAGTGACCCTATATAGTTTTGAGAAAACACAACGATAGCGCGTTTTAAAAGACGTGTGGCGACATCTATGAATGAGTTTTGTACGATGTTTGTGTTTGTTTGTGTATATGCGGAAGCATCACGCGAAAACGACCGAACGGATTTTGAATCAAACTGTACCAAAATGTCAAGTAATTCACCGACCAGGTTATAGGCTAAAAAAAACATACTCCTAGAAGGGGGGTTGGCTGCTACACGTAAAATAAGTTTGTAGGTCATGAGAATTTCATAGTGGCGCGTAGTAAAAGGATGTGTATGGGCTAATTGGACCTGAGATTATTTCAAATTTCGAACTGGCCAGCACGTATTGTGTCGCTTTGAATAAGCGCACAGGAAGAAAAAAAAAAACATGAGGCCGTATTTATATTTTTAATCTGTATTTTTATAACCTCAACAAATGAGTTTGTCGAATTATTGCTCATGATTACGACAAGGAAACTAAAATCTATGAATATGTCGACGACAACAAAAATATCTCTTTAATATTGGAATAATTTTCACTTTTAATAATTCAATAATTATTACCCTCGAAAACAAAAGTTCCGTGGTGCAAGACGTGCAAGTTGCGTGGCCAGACGATACAAACTTCATATAGGAATCGTTTTCTTTGTGCGTAATCTACGCGGGAAAATTGCAATATCTTTTTTGTTTTTAAATTTTCTCGCTAATTTGGTTAAGGCTATTTAGCCAATGTTTGTCTGGTACATGCAGTATGTTATAGGTTTTGCCGACAATACAGCTACATTATTTTCAGGGTGCGACAACTTTTTTCTGAAATATTCTTTGGAAATACTAATAAAAACTGGACTTCCCACACAAAGTGACTCAACCGGCTGGTACATTTTATAAAGAAGATACATTTTTCCATATTTCTGTAAAATTTTCCTGACGAAAGTTATATTTTATACGTTTGTGCCAGACGATCAAATCAGTATCTGAGATAAGACTTTTCGTGGCTATAGGTATAAGCCGATTTTCCACAGACACTGCTTTGTCTGGAGTGTACTTTTGGAAAACGCAGGGTTGCTCAAGACCTGCGCCACTCTCTCGGGCTCCCTGACTGACACCACAGGAACTTCGAGTCGATACGTGCGGAGCCAAATTGACTGCAGGATAGACCTCTGTCACACGCATCTAACAAAGACTCCGTTCCGGGTTTAAATGTAGATTCTGTTGTCCTTCTCCAGGGCCGCCGGTCTTGGTCAGGTTCCTCCCTCGGTTGATTCTTACGATTCCCACGGGAAGAGAGGTGCTATTCTACTTTGCCGGCAGCACACGACCTTAATTAAATAGCCTTAGGTACTTAATTAAACGTAACCCTAGCCGCGGCTCCGCCCGTGTGGAAGTCGGTCATGGCATCACACAGGAACATTTTTTCGTGAAGAAAACTTTCCTATGCGTTAATCCAAGTTACCTCCTTTATGTCTGTGTTCAATTTCATGAATATCAGTTAAACAGTTTTTGCGTGAAGGAGTAACAAACAAACATATAAACTTTTTTATTTATATTATTAGTAGGAAGTAGGATAGGATAGGATTAGTAGTATGATTACTTGCTTTTGCTTTTATTTATTCACACTCATGAACTCGGTCTTCAGTCTTCCATCACAATGTCAAGAAATGTGGCATCAGTCTACTTCACGGAATTAATACTCTTGGAAGTAAATATTGCACGGTTTTAAAAAATCTGCTAAAAATGGCATAAGAGGCGGAAAGTTGAAGATATAGGGAAGAGAACTGGAAAGCTAAAAAATCGTAGCAGGGAAAGACGACTTCAAGAAACTGAACCTTTGGGGATTCTAAAAGACTAAACACTATAAACCAACCACCGTTTTCTTACTCTTTCTTGCATGTGGAAATTGAAATTTTACGATTTGACAGTTTTTTAAATTACTTACATATAGTCTGAGAAACCAAGTTTTCTGGTACCTACCTACCAACAATTTAATATTGGCTAATATTATTTTATGGTTCTTAGAGGCCTATGTTTAGCAGTGGTCGTCCTATATATAGCTGATAAATGATGGAAGATATATTATGGCGAAACGAAGTTCGCGGGCACCAGCTAGTCTCTTTATAAATCAAAACACACACTGGGACTGGACTCCGCTCCGGTGTGCGGAAAATAAACTGGGGAATCAAAAAGTACAAAATAAACTGGGGAAACAAAAATAAACTGGGGAAACAAAAAGAAAAAATAAACTGAAAAAAAAAATTGGGGAAATAAAAAATAAATAAATTGGGGAAACAAGAAAAAATAAACTGGGGAAACAAAAAAAAATAAACTGGGTTAAACAAAAAAAACAACAACGGAGCACTAAAGCGTACGAACCTGACGTTAAGTAACGTCTCCCAGTGGGGCGATGACAATCTCGTCAGCTTCAATGCTTCAAAAACGCAGGCGTGTCTTTTCTCCGCTAAAAGGAGTCCTTTCACCTTTTCTCCTACTTTTCGGGGTATATCTGTTCCAGTGACCAACACTCTTCAACTCCTTGGCATGGAGCTGTCCTCTGACCTCAACTTCGGCACCACCATCGAGTCCAAGGCTCAAATTGCAGCTAGAAAGTTGGGCGTCCTGAATAAAGTTAAGCGGTACTTCACGCCTGAACAGCTTCTAACTCTTTATAAAGCTCAAGTGCGATCTTGCATGGAGTACTGCTGCCACCTTTGGGATGGCTCGGCGAAATACCAACTTGCTGCACTGGATTCGGTGGAACGCAGAGCCAAGAGATTAATAGGCGATAAAAAACTGGTGGCGACCAAGCTTCACAGCCTGGCTCACCGCCGCAAGGTTGCTTGCCTATCGGTCTTCTATAGATTGTACTTCGGAGAGTGTGCGCGTGAGCTGCACGAGCTCATACCACCGTCTCCTTTCTTCCATCGGACATCCAGACGCACGGCCGGCTATCATCCGTTCTTAGTTGAAATACCCACATTACGCACTAAGCGCTTCAAAACATCTTTCATTATGCGCACGGCTAAAGAATGGAATTCCCTGCCTGCGTCTGTATTTCCGAGTGCATATAACCTGAATCTCTTTAAGTCTAGAGTGAATAGGCATCTTCTGGGCAAGCTCGCTCCACCGTAGATCCCATCTCTGCTCTAGGGTAAGATTGGGGTCAAGAGTAAGCCCATCATAGATAAAAAAAAAAAAAAAAAAACTAAACTAGAAGAAAGCAAATGCGAGGGTACGGATTTAATAGAGTTAATCACATGAACTCTAGAATGCAAATCTACGAGGCATCGGTCTCACGAGTGTCTTGCGAGAACTCTTGTGAGTTTCGTCCTCTGCGATAAGCCGCTTTTTTTTTTTCAATTTATTTTAATCGTACTCAATTAGGGTAATCCTTTAAGACAAAGGGTCCAGTTTGTTTCATCTTCATTTCGAATCATCAGGCATGGAAGTGATCAAACTAGAGTTCATCTGAACTCCATTATATCCTAAATGTTTGTAGTATATAGTAAGTAGTATTTGCCGTATGATACCGGCTTAGAATAGCATCACCCCACATCCTTCCCGTGGGTGTCGTAAGAGGCGACTAAGGGACTCGAGATTATTGGTGTATTACAATTTTTAGGCGGCAGGCTGACAACCTGTCACTATAGTGATACACATGTTTTCTGAAACAACCTTGGAAAAAAATCCTCAAAAATGTGAGACGTGGCAATAGCGACCGTATTCTTACGGCCGTTAACGCTCTGCCTACCCCGCAAGGGATATAGGCTTGATATATGTATGTGTGTATGTAAGTAGCGATGGTAAGGTTTTATTCTATGTACACTTTTGTTGCCTCCAGGCTCTCCCATTCCTGACCGTGGTAGTTGGCGCTCTGAACAACAGTTCCACCTGCAACGTGCTGTCAGTCCTGGCCAGCGGCGAGGAGTTGAAGACCAGCTTCCAGGTGCCGACTCCGCAGTCACCTCTGAAGCCAGGGGAACCAGCCTGGGCGAACTATGTCAAAGGGGTTGTAGCTAATTTTCCTGGTAAGTTGGATTTCTGGTTGATTGGCTGTGGAGTTCCATTTGCCGTGCTGTCAGTGCTAGCCAGAGGATAGGAGTTAAAGACAAGCTTCCATGTGCTCACTCCCCAGTCGCCTCTACCACTGCACCACATCGGTTGTCAAGTAAATTTTTTATTTGTTTTACATAAAAAACACACAGAATTAACAAAAATATGTTACAATTGTCTAAACAATCATGAGTGGCTTACTTTCAGCTACCTACGCCATGCCATCCAGACGTCTGGACTCGTTGAAAACTTTCCTAGAAAACGTTTATTTAGGACTTTTATTTGCGAAGCTACCTAAATTATTTGGGTTAAGTACGGACAGATTCCTAAAAAGAGATTTTATGTTTAACTGATTAAGCACGCAATGAGTCGGGCAAGTTTCTTTTTTAAAGATAAGTAGTGCCTATTGTGACCATTTTCTTTATGTCCTGTAACGTTTTTTGTTCATAAAATTGTTGAATAGATAAATAAATAAATAAGGAGTAGAATATCTGGCGCGGAGTGTCTTAAAAAAATAAAGATATTAATAATTTCATACGAGCAACATTTATAGTGGGGTCTTATGACGAGGCTGGCATAGGACCGTGAGGATTGGCGCTATAGAGAATATTCCTATTTTTTTTATTTTTTATTTTTATAAGTAATAGGCCCGCATTTGTCTGCCATCTCACCTGGTGGTAAGTGGAGATGCAGACGAAGATGGTACATGCTTGCCTAGATAATGCCTATTCACTCTTGCCTTAAAAAGGCCCAAGTTATATTGTTCCGGAAAAAGATCCGCCGGCAGGGAATTCCACTCTTTAGCCGTACGCATGATAAAAGTTGAAGCGAAACGCTTAGTGCGGATCAGAGGTATATCTACAACATAAGGGTGGAACCCCAGTCGGCGCCTCGATCCCCGGAGATGGAATGGGGAAGGGGGTATCAGGTCGTGGAGTGATTGAGCACACTCTCCGAAATGTATCCTATAGAATACCGACATGCATGCTACTTTACGACGGTGTTCAAGGCTCTGCAACTTAGTCTCAACCAGTGCTTCGTCTGCTATGAGCTTCTTGGCGCGTTTTTCAATGGAGTCCAAGGCGGCCAGTTGGTATTTGGCAGATCCATCCCAAAGGTGGCAGCAATACTCCATGCAAGATCGAACTTGAGCTTGATATAGTTGTAGAAGCTGTTCTGGTGCAAAGTAGCGCCTGACCTTTGAGAGGATACCAAGCTTTTTTGCTGCAGTCGTGGCCAAAGATTCTATGTAGCGTCCAAAGTTCAGGTCTGACGTAAGAGTCATGCCAAGAAGATCAAGGTGGTCAGAAATCGGTATGGATACATCTCGGAAAGTCGGAGTAAGTGTGAAGTGACTCCGTTTAGTCGAGAATAGACAAGCCTGTGTCTTTGTTGCATTAAACTTCACTAAATTGGCATCACCCCACTCGGATATGGCCTTGAGTGAAGAGTTCAGATGTTGGACTATAGATTCTCGACAAGACTGGGTGGTTTCACTGCTGGCCTTTGCACTGGACAGGTATCTGTCAACAACCGTGCTATCATCTGCGTACCCAAAGGTGTCGGGCGTCAGCATGTCGTTGATATGCAGCAGAAATAGTGTTGCAGACAGAACTGATCCTTGAGGGACTCCAGCATCTATGGCCTGTTGGTCTGAGGAGCGGCCCTCTAGGACCACTCGTATCGACCGTCCCCTCAGGAAGTCAGAGATCCAGTTGCAAAGATCAGCAGGTAGTCCGTAGGCGGGCAGCTTGCTAATAAGGCTTGCGTGCCAGACCCTGTCAAATGCCTTTGAGATATCTAGAGACACAGCGAGGGCTTCGCCATGTCTCTCGATAGCCTCGCTCCATAGGTGGGTGGCATACACGAGGAGATCACCTGTGGATCGCCCAGGACGAAATCCGTATTGGCGATCGCTCAGAAGATCGTTGTCCTCGAGGTAGCCCAGGAGTCTGTTATTTAGTACACGCTCCATAGTCTTGCAGAGTATGGAGGTGACCGATACGGGCCTATAATTCGCAGGGTCAGCTCGGCTTCCTTTTTTGGGCACAGGTTGCACGTTTGCAAGCTTCCACGATTCGGGAACCACGCCAGTCTCTAGTGACAGTCGGAACAGACTCTCAGGCGCACAGTTACGCAAAACAATTGCAGGGATACCGTCAGGGCCGCTTGCTTTGTTAACATCTAGATTCCGCAGGATTTTAAGTACCTCTTTTTGGTGAATACAGACGGCCGGCATAGAGCAGTCTACTCGAGGTAAAGTTGGTGGAATGCGGCGGCGTCAAGACGCGAGTTTTCTGCAAAGAGGTAGGCAAAGAGATTCGCTTTTTCCTTTGCAGTGTGGGCAAGTGAACCGTCAGGTTTCTGCAGCGGCGGTAAAGTAGGCTGACAGAAATTGGTCTCAACTGCCTTTGCAAGAGACCAGAATGCCTTACTTCCAGCTGGATATGAGGCAAGTTTAGCGCCTACGCTACTGATGTGCCTGAAGCGTGTTCTGCGTAACTCCTTCTTGCTTAATTTAGAGGCCTTGTTATAGGTTTTCTTCAGGTTTCGAGTATTCGGAGCTTTGCGCAGTCGAGCATCAGCCCAGGCTAGGAATGCAGTCTGTTTAGACGCTTCTGCGCGGTTACAGTCTGCATTGAACCATGGGCGAGCTTTGCTACCGGTAGGAATGTCGGAGTACGGTATAAAATGCTCCATACCTTGACGCAAAACTTCCGTTATAGCAACTGCGCAGCTCGACGACTCTCCTGTAGAAAAGCAGGCCTTCCAAGGATACGAAGCAAAGAAGTGGCGCATTTCATCCCAATCTGCTGACTTGTATCGCCACACCCGTCTCTTACCACAAGGGCCTTGATCGGGTGGGGAATATACGGATACGGATTTCACCAGACAGTGGTCAGATGAGCCTAGTGGAGCAACAACTGACACTGAGCATCGGTCTGGATCGGTAGTCAGCAGAAGGTCTAAGCAGTTGGCTGTATGTGACTCCACATCTGGAAACCTAGTCGCACAGCTGACAAGCTGGGAGAGATTTAGAGAAGGTGCAAATTTGCGCGCTTCTCGCCCAGCATAATCGGTCTCCTGGAATGGGAATAACCACTCTTTGTTGTGGGCATTAAAATCCCCCAGGATGACTTGCTGCGCCGACGGGTATCTTTGCAGAGCCTCATCAGCAGCTTCACTAAGGTATTGAAAAAGTTTGGTTGTCTCCGTATCTCCACTATGTGAACGATAGACACATGCGTAAATGTTTTTGGCTACTCCAGTGTCGACCAGTACCCACAAAACGGAAAAACTAGGTGCCTCGAGATTTTTGAGGCGCTTGACGCAGATGTCGTCGCGAACATACACGCAGACTCCAGCCCGGGACATAAACTTGTGTTCCAGCGTGTAGCCAGGATAGCTGAGGTATGCCGCGTCAGTCGGACATCTGATCTGCGTCTCAGTAAGGAACAGCAGATGCGGTTTATCGGTCTCAAGATGATGGTGGACAGGATTGATATTTGAGTGCAGACCTCGAATATTTGAGAAGTGCACTTTCAGTGGGAGGACGTGCAACCGCTGTTTTACTTTTTTCCGTTTCGTACTTTTCATTGTTATTGGTGTAGGGGAATAGGCAGGAGGAAGGCAGTTGTACGAGGTACTGCAATGTTTTATGCTAGGAAAGAGAGATGATCACGACCACACGCAAAGTTGGTTGACTTGGAGACCGCGGGGACGCCCGAACCCCCCCGGGGTCGCCACCTTTTCCTCCCATCTGGTTGCCAACCGGCAAGGTGGAGCCTCCCGGGATTTTTCGTCAGGTTGCGGGGCAGCCTTTCACGGGTGGCTTTCCCGCTACTTGGGCCCCCAACTTCCTACGGTCAGCCAGCGGTGCACCGTGCTTCGGATCCCGCTACCCTCCAGAGCCAACCACTCGATGTCGCAACAATCAGCCTCCACAAAAACTGCTACAGCTGCAAGGTACTACTGTACTGTACATGTCGGAACACGGTGGGACCGCTTGGCGACATGGCTTAGTTAAGAGGGTGGTGACCAGCCACGGCCGAAGCCTACCACCGGAGAGTGCTGTCCATTTCGCACTACCCAGGGATCACGTGTAGGGTATCTAGAGTCTAAGCACCATGAAGGGCTTGGCCTACGGACGCGGACAGCGTTGATCCCCATATATCTTCCTTCCTATACTGCTTCCTATACCCTACAGTGGGTGGATGTGGGCTGAGAATGATGATGATGAAGATTAATAGTACACGCACACACACACACACACACATGCACACACACACACACACAAACACATACACACATACACACACACACATGCACACACACATGCACACACACACACACGCACACACACACACACACATCACACACAAACACATTCATACACACTTGTCAGCCGTGGCGATAGCGATCGTATTTTTACGGCCCTTAACGCGCTGTCTACCCTACAAGGGCTATCCCTTGTAGGGTAGACGTGATATGTGTGCGTGTGTGCGTTCGCCTCATAGATATTGAATGTCATCTCATACACATTCAAAGATACTTATATGTGTCTTTTTCTCATGATAGAATAATTTATCTTGTACGTTCACACCACGTAGGTATACGCCGTAGGCGGATCACACACTTAACGCACAACAGAGCGCTAAAATAAGGCATCCGTAACACAACGGTCTGTCAGATCCATACTAGAAACGTTAATCCCCAGTCAAAAACTGCTTAACCGCTGCTGTTGACGCAGCATCCGTCAAAATAACGCAGCCGTAACGCATCCGCAGCGGTTGAGCTGTTTTAGTATGGGGATTGACGTTTCTAGTATGATCTGATCTGCCGTGTGATGCCGGATTAGAATAGCATCACCCCATTTCCTACCTGTGGGTGTCGTAAGAGGCGACCGAGGGACTTGAGGGTTTCCTGGTGTATTACAACTTTTAGGCGACAGGCTGACAACCTGTCACTATAGTGATACACAAATAATCTCAAACGGCCCTCTATATTTGTCAGACGTGGCGATAGCGATTGTATTTTTACGACCGTTAACGCTCTGCCTACCCCGTAAGGGATAAAGGCGTGATTTAAGCATGTATGTATGTATCTGACAGACCGCTGCGTTACGCATGCGTAATTTTAGCGGAGCGTTGTGCGTTAAGTGTCTGCCGTGGCTGCTCAGTAACTAGTCAACCGGCAGACATAATTCAAGGCGACGGTCGTGGTAACGTGATAGGGACCATTATCTGCGTAGTTTGGGAAAAAGATTGCTTACTGCGCCCTTGAGATCTCCTTTAGACCTCCAAACTGTAGCCAAGCACCTATTGGACATAGTCCGTGCTATTACAAAAAAAGTTAGACATGGTTAAGTCGTTTGCCAACGTCAAATTTCATGAAAAAATAATTTAACATGCGTCTAATTTTTTTTATTAATCGACAGTACATGTATATCATATGTATTTGGCGAAAGTAGCTGGTTCAAATCCAGGCTGCCGTGGAAAATTTTCCAAAAGTTTTATGTCTAGTACGGGAAGTGTAAATTTGGTATTCAAAGTGATTAATCGCCTTCCTATTCTTTCGTGTCGACAACTCAAAATTTATTCAAACGTATTTCGACCATTTGCCCCGGCTACGGCACTTTTGATGGCTTCATAGATGAAGTCGGTACAAGGTGCTACCTGCTAGGGCTATGTAATTAGTGATCTATGAACCTGAACCATTTGAATTGGTCGGTTGGTGCTGGTGTTTGTTTGGGAGGTTGAAACATGTTTTATCTTTCGTGGGAAAAGTTGTCCCTTTGAGTTTTTATTGTGTTGGTATTGTACATACATACATACATAAATCACGCCTTTGTCCCTTACGGGGTAGGCAGAGCGTTAACGATCGTAAAATTACGGTCTTCATCGCCACGTCTGACAAGTATTGAGGGCCCTTTTAGATGATTCATGTATTACTGTAGTGACAGGTTGTCAGCCTGTCGCCTAAAATTGTAAAACACATGAAACCCTCGAGTCCCATAGTTGCCTCTTACAACACCCGCGGGAAGAAAAGGGGTGATGCTATTCTGAGCCGGCATCACACGGCAATTGGTATTGTTACTAGTAAAATTATATAATAATACTCTATACCTATAGAATAAGTGATATTAAAGGTAATAGAGAGACGCGTCTGTAGATTATAAAATGATCCCTAAATTACGAATTCGGATCAGGCTACATGACATCACAGGCTAGCGCTGGAATTCCAATTGCGAGGAAAAACGACGACTTCCTCTTTCATATTTTGAAATAAGGGACTTATAAGCCTTACTGGCAGAGAGACGAATAAAATGGCGGTTACTCCACCGACAAGAGCTGGGCTCTTAAATCTAAGAAGAAGCCTTACCTTCCGGCCCTCAATTATCCGGTCCGCTGATGGGAATTTCTTTAATGAGGCAGGAATTTTCTCAGATGTGTCAATGTCAAAGTTCAGTTACTTGTTATTGGTGCGTTTAGGTACAGTCGCGCCTGCTGCCATCTGCAATAAAAGTTTCCTCATTGACAGCTCACGAACTTTAAGCTTAGGCGGTTCTTACACTGGCACTGGACATAGCGACGGAATTCCGATGTGGCTGCGGTGCTCCGGTACCGCGTTTTCTTTTGCGCTATCCTGCTCTATCAAGATCCTTTGCGCACGCGTCCTTGTCATACACCGCATATCCGAGTGGAGCGCACCGTACCTCTGTCTGGAAGTCCGGATCTATGGCGCGGGTTCAGCCCCGCATGTAAATGCGGTGATTGTGTGTGGTATTTTTGCCGCATTTCCGCCAGTGGTTGTCGTAAAAGGCGACTAATAAATATAAATATAATAAATATAAATAAAGATAAATCCGGGGAATGGGCGGCAGCGTTCCCTGTGAAAATCTACAATATCCTGCTCTGCGCTCTCCAATCCGCCTGCCAAGCGTGGTCTTCTGCCTTCTCCTTGACTTCTTTGTACGACGTGAGCATTACTTTCTCTTTTATTTGATCCAAATAGCTCCTTATTGGTCTTCCCCTTCAACGATTGTTCATCTTGATGCATTTTGCTGATATTTCTGATTTAATGATCTTTTTCCCAGGTGCTTTGCAAGGGTTTGACGCTGTCATAGTGTCGGATGTCCCGATGGGCGCCGGGCTGTCCAGCAGTGCCTCCATAGAAGTCGCCACTTTCACGTTCCTTGAAGCACTCACTGGCTGTCAAATTGAGTAAGTAACTCCAAAATCAATTTCATAAAATATTGCTGAGACGAGGTTTTTCCTCAAGTAGAGCCAAGTTTCTAAGGCTCCGCCAACCCAAATTTCACAAGCAACTCAGTTAAAATGTAGGGTTTTGCCGTTTCAGTGTCAATAAAGCGAATTAGCTAGGTTTTATTTTTATCTAGAAAATACGAGCAATGCTTGATCAACCACGAGCTCGTCCTAAAAAGTTTTTCTTCTAAAAGTTTCAAGCATGGTGAGCATTCTTTCACCACAGGGTGTAAGGGACAGATAGCCCTTAGAAAACAGATAAGGCACATTCAGACTACGAAACTAAACAACTTTCCCCTAAGCACATAATCAATCAATCAAATAATGTCAGGAAACGAAAAAACTCGATCTCCCGTACAAAATGACGGTCAGCTGACTGCCTTTACCCTTTACTTTGAGAAGTCAAAACATTTGTAACGTTTCCTGACTAATTCATTCCAATTTTATGGTCTGCTTGTTTACCTATCCTTATTTGGAGGGCTGTCCCTTACATATCGCATTTTGCGGTCTCTACCACAAATTAGTCTGACGGCGTGTGGATCGTCCCTACATTGTTCCTTCCATTGAATTTCCCAATGTTAAGTTCAGCTGCACTTGAAAGCCCCTGAAACAATTGTATAATGTACTTTTGGCTATTGTGTTGTGGAACACGTGTACAAAAGACACTGCCTGTGTTGTCACAAATTGTGCCAAGGTTGTCCCAAGGGTTAAACAAAGCTTTGAACTATTTATTTCTAAAACTTATTCCCGTAGGGGAACAGGAATTGAGCAATTAACAGGTTACCTGCCAATGTAGTTAGAACCGTATATCATAAACCATACAATATGATAAAATATTTGATCGATTTCGCTAGTCAAACACGGACCGGAACACTGGATGGGTACTCCCATTAGTCACCATATTATAATATGTAGTTTTATTTTCGGAAATGCAATAGGTATATGACCATAGTCCAAGCAAGTCCTTAGAAAGCGCAGAATCTGAAAATATGGGTTACTGGGTTTGGTACTGGGTTTTGAAACGCTGGCAGAGAAAGAAGGAAAGAAATGGATTCTCTGGCAACGGAAGTAAAACAATGACGATTTTTGACCTGAAAGCAACACTAGCCCGTAAGATGGCGCAGCTGTTAGTGCTTTTTTAGATTGAGGGATTATTTGTCAAGTTCGGTGCACAATAAAAAAACATACTATATGAACTAACAAAACGAACAGATAGAAAGTTTTCAATTTTTTCATCAAAATCACCTTTTAATATATAACTTTTGTTACAATTTAATATGCTATGGGCGGGAAATGAGGCAAGAAGAAAATGTCATGAGTGTACTTTGTGTGCCAGCAAACGTGTTAAATTTATAATTGAATTTAAATTTACATAAATTTACTTTGTTTGTTTGTAATAATTTTGCGCAGAACTGTCCTATTACAAGATTCAACGAGCAAATAATGTCTCGAAAACGGCTCTATTGCCACAAAGTTTGTATGTAGGGGATTCTAAATCGTTCTCGCTAGGTTTCATTATAAAAAATATGACTTTTAAAAAAAAATCTGATCAATGCTTGGTCAACCAGGTATTATTCTTAAAATACTACACATAGGTTGAAAAAAAAAACCAGAAAGCGTAAGGGCAGAGTATGTACCTATTCGTTTTCAGGAATCCCTTGCTTCATTGGATTACAATCCGGTGGCTTAACGAATTACTACGTATCTCAGACCAAGGAAATGTTTCTCAAAGGGAATTCCACGAACAACTTGAATAAACCCATGAAAAGGTCTTTGTAATACATCCAAATATTTTTGTTGTTTAGGTCAAACTGGTTCAATTCTTAAAATATGCACATTGATTTTTTTACACTATATACATCACTAAAATAGCAGTATTTTTCTGTTGTTTGTTGGGTTAGGCGGATCGCACATTTGACGCACGACAGAGCGCAAAAATTTCGCAGCAGTCTGTCAGATCCATACAAAAAATGTAATCCCGATACTAAAACCGCTCAACCGCTGTCGACGCAGCGCTATCGCAATGTCGTCCGCCGAGTGCGGTTTTAGTATGGGGAGTGACGTTTCTAGTATGGATCTGACAGACCGCTGAAATATTTTTGCGCTCCGTCGTGCGACAAGTGTGAGATCCGCCTTACCCTATTTACCCTAGGTAGGTACTCCTTTTGAAAATTTCCTTATTCTAACATCACTGAAGAGTCGTAGTTACCTTTTGTTCGACTGAAAACGGGTCTCAGTTCATTACTTTTTAGGACAATGCAACGACCCTTCTTGATTTCGTTATCAACTTGCTTTTGGCAAAATTTGTTTATAATTTGCTAGGTACCTACTAATTGGGTACTTTTCGGCACCGCGATTTCACCCCCATATTTTTATTTTTATTTTGAAACAGACTTGACAAGAGAAACTCAGAAATATAATTATTATTTGGTAACATATTGCTAGTTGTCGCCTGATATCTGTCTGAGACGAGTATTCATTATAGCTCTCTCTCAAGTTTAGCTGTAATAATATTCTTTACATAAAACCATAAAATCAAAACCAATTTGATCGCAAATGCAAACAAAGATCCATCATTTCTAAACAGGCTGTTCATGTATTCATATTACACGTGTCCTACCTAAAATAATGTTAATAGTCACAACCTACTTTGAAACAGCTACATTATTGAAGAGTAAGACGCTCGTTGAGTGCGTGTTTACAATAAAATATACTAAAACTAACGGCCCGCCCAGCCCAGCTGGGCACGCTGTAACGCATTTTCCCGTAGGAATTAGATGATTTCCCGGCAAGTATTATGCCTAAAACCTCTTGAATCATTCTATCTACTAACAAAAATTGCATCAACATTTGTTGTGTAGTTTTAAAGATTTAAGCAAACGTACATACATACAGACGCGAAAAGCGACTTTGCTTTATACTATGTAGTGATAATAATGATACACTAGAAACGTATTCAATGTGCTTCAAACCTTTATGGAGTGGGTCTACGGAGCGAATGCGGGCCGTTGTGCATCGGAGTACCAGTGTAGTTGCAACCGCATACGAATTGCATCGCTCCGGATACCAAAGCGGTGTCCGGTTGCAGTGTGAGCCTTATATAATTCTTATTGATGCCGTGTGATGCCGGCTCAGGATAGCATCAACCCACATCCTTCCCGCGGGTGTCGTAAGAGGCGGCTAAGGGACTCGAGAGTAAAGGCGTACTACAAATTTTAGACGACAGGCATTGTAGACACCTGTCACTATAGTAGTGATACACGTGTTCTTTGAAACAACCTTGGAGAACATAATCTTCAAAAAATGTCACGACGTGGCAATAGCGGCCGTCTTTTTTTGCGGCCGTTAAAACTCTGCCTACCCCGCAAGGGAGAAAGGCGTGATATAATTATATGTATGTATGTATTTGTTATTTATCCTTCAGCCCGGTGCAGAAAGCCAAGTTATGCCAGAAGGCTGAACACGAGTTCCCTGGTATGCCGTGTGGCATCATGGACCAGTATATCTCCACGATGGGCAGGAAGGGGCACGCTTTGCTCATAGACTGCAGGTTAGTACGCCTTCACCATCATCAGCATAAGAGATAGAGAGAGAGACCATAAGGGCACATAAAAGGGCAAAAAGTTGGACGCACGCACCGCAAAACTCTCTCTCTCTCTCTTTTCGTGTGGGACACTGAGTTGTTCAACGACCCAATGAACCCTAGTGTCAGAATTTTTCAACCGCTTTCTACAAGTAGCAGGCTTCTGACATGGTTGTTTTTTTTCCGCAAAACTAATCTAGTTTCTACAAGCAGTCTCGTAGAATTTTCACTGCGCCGTAGCTTGAAAGATGGTCTTCTTCATAAGGCGAGGAACACACTTGACGCACGACGGAGCGCAAAAATATCGCTGAATTTCCTAGTATGGTCTGTCAGATCCATACTAGAAACATCACTCCCCATACTAAAACCGCACTCGACGGATGACACTGCGACAGCGCTGCGTCAACAGCGGTTGAGCGGTTTTAGCATGGGGATTGACATTTCTAGTATAGATCAGACAGACCGCTGCGATATTTTTGCGCTCCGTCGTGCGTCAAGTGTGTTCCTCGCGTAAGACACGACTTAAATCTTCAGTCCACAAGGGCTTTGGCTTATTATATCACTTTTCTCTTTGACATATGTCAAACACCCTAGGGGGTCTTGACACCACAGCTCATCGCATCGATGTCTGACATGATAGGAGGAAGATTTGTCAATAAATTTGTGATCCTGTACGGTTGTTTTTCCCCAGATCCCTAGAGTCCACTCAAATCCCAGTAGACCTTGGAGACGCTGTGATCCTGGTGACAAACAGCAACGTGAAGCATCAGCTCACCGGCAGCGAGTATCCGCAACGGCGAGCGCAGTGCCAGGAAGCAGCTGACAGACTTGGGCAACCCTCGCTCAGAGGTGCCAAGCTGGCTGACTTAGAAGGTACGTGATTCTAGTGGCCAAGTATTCTCAGGAAAGCGCATTTCCCAAAACTTTATCTGATTGACTTAGACAAACCTCGCTCCCTTGCCAAGTTGTCTGACTTAGAAGCGTACGTGGTCCAAGTATCCTCAATGAGGAGTGCCAGGAGGCAGCTGACAGACTTAGGCAGCCCTGGCTCAGGGGTGCCAAGCTGACTGACTTGGAAGGTACGTGATACTGGTGGCAATGTATTCTCACCGAAGAGCGCAGTGAACGAATGAAGAATGCTGCCTCAGGCTACTTCCTTTTATTTCTTCATTAGCGCAATTCCAAGAGGCAGCTGACAGACTAGGGCAACCCTCGCTCAGAGGTGCTAAGTTGTCTGATTTGAGAGGTACGTAATACTGGTGGCAAATTATCCTCAACGAAAAGTGCTAAGAGGTAGCTGATAGACTTGGACAACCCTCGCTTAGGGGTTGAGTAATTTGAAAGGTACGTGATCCAAGAATCCAGAGCGAAGAGGGCAATGCCAGGAGGCATCTGATTCTACCACAAGTCTACTTATTCTAGAAATGTATTATTTAGGTATATTATAAATCTTATTCAGGACCAACCTCAAGGGTGTAAAGATGATTGATTTGGAAGGTGCGAGATCCTGGTGCTTTGTTCAACACTGTTTCAAGAGTACCAAGACCAACTAGCGAAGCAAGCTCATCTTATTTACGTTAAGATGAATGAAAGGGAACCTTCCTGACCTATAGCTACACAAAAGTCGTTCCAGATCTCTAGCTTTTACCCAAAACCTCTAACCTTGTCAGTTTGAAGTTTTTAATGGCCCCTTTCACTTAGGTACAGTCCCAGTAGACATATTGCGGGAAATGTGTGTGTGTGTGTGTGTGTGTGTTTGTACAAATGAAAGACGCACATTTTATTTACCAGTCCAGTGATCACGTAATCCCGTGGTCGTTATCACGTCCAACGATCGCAGAACTTAAATAGAAAAATATTCTCAGTAAATAGAGGCTTACTAGGCACATGGAAAGGTGAGGATAGTAAACTCAAATTAACCGATAATTTTTACAAGTGTACATTCACCAACCATAACTTCTTTCTTACTTACAATGTGGATGCGCTCACAATATTTACTCTTTTAGGTATTGCTTTTTTTAGGTCATACACAATAATATCAACTACCTATCGTATTTTAAGATCCTTGACGCTCAGCCTACCCCGTAAGGGATAAATGTATTATGCACCTATGTATATATTTATTATATTAGTGTTTTATTGCGACAAAATTACCTGTTTAGCCAATTATATTATGTTGTTACAAGCGTTGTGTAGCTAAGTGTCTTTGATGCATTTCATCCACTGTAAGACTGTAAAACATCTTATATATACTTGCCGTGTGATGCCGGCTTAGAATAGCATCACCCCACATCCTTCCTGCGGGTGTCGTAAGAGACGACTAAGGGACTCGAGCGTAATGGTGTATTACAATTTTTGGGCGACAGGCTGTCACTATAGCGATACACGTGTTTTCTGTAACAACCTTGGAAAACAATCCTCAAAAATGTCAGACGTGGCTATAGCGACTGATGATGATCTCTCCGACCGATTTCGGCCATGGCGACCACTTTGACTCCTAATCAGATCGGCGCTGATGCGCCCGGAGATGGCTATTGTAGCCAATTTTGGCAGTAAACTCCCGTGCACAGAGTGGACACGTGAGTTTGCCATTTACATAAGTATAGTTAATGGCGACGGATGGACGGGCCTTCAGCTCATCGCGCTTAGCGTCGAGGTCTGCTTTACGCTGTTCCTCAAACTCGCGGACTTGCCTCTTAACCATCCCGCGCCATTCGGAACGCTGTGCTGCCAGACCCTCCCATTGAGTGGGCTCAATGTTGCATCTTTTCATGTGTCGTTTCTGAACATCTTTATATCTGAGGAGTTGTCCGCCATGCTTTCGCTTGCCCTCCTCTAGCTCAGAATAAAAGATGCGCTTCGCCACTCTCTCCTCCGACATCCGGGATACATGACCGCACCACCGTAGCTGGCGACGCATTAGATAGGCCTCAATGCCACCAACATTGGCTCGTCTCAGAACTTCGGTATTGCGCACTCGGTCGGACCATCTGATCTTCATGATGGTGCGAAGGCATTTTAGGTGGAAGCGATCCAGAGTGCGTATGTGGTGACGATACACACACCAAGTCTCGGAGGAGTATAGAAGGTTTGGCAGCACAATCGCCATATATACAGAGATTTTTGTGGCTAGCTTTAGGTCGTGCGAGCAGAAAACCTTGGAACACAACTTCCCAAATGCTGCAGCTGCAGCACTGATTCTGCTGTTGATCTCAGCATCAAGGTTACACTTAGATGTTATAGTGTTCCCCAGATAACGAAACTTATCAACCTGTTTCAGCATATCCTCACCAAGCATAATCGCCAGTGTCTCGCGACCATGCGAGTCTAAGGACATCACTTCCGTCTTTTTGACACTGATCTTCAGGCCGAATTTACAGCATGCTTGGTGAAAAACGGACATTAGCTGTTGCAGGCCGTCTGGGGATTCTGCAAGAAAGCACAAGTCATCAGCATACATGATCTCAGTAATCAATGCATACGAGACTTTAGTGCGCGCCTTAAGTCTAGCCAGGTTAAAAAGACTGCCATCTGTGCGGAAACGGATGCGGACTCCTTGGGAAACAGTATTTAGGACTTCTTTGACTACAACTGCAAAGTACAAGGCGAACAGTGTGGGCGCTAGAACACACCCTTGTTTCACCCCACAGGTGACGGGGAAGAAATCAGACTGTTCACCGTCTACAGAGACGCAGCACTGCATGTCGTCATGCAGGAGTCTTAGGAGTCGCACATACTTTTCTGTGCACCCTAACTTTCCTAGCACCATCCAGAGAGCTTTGCGAGGCACACTGTCGAATGCTTTCTCTAAATCAACAAAGCAGAGGTACAACTGGCGACCTTGTTCTCTACTTTTTTCTTGTAGTTGACGCACCGAGAAAATAGCTTCACATGTACCTCGGTCAGGTCGGAAGCCGAACTGGGTTTCGGGCAGAATTTTTTCCGAAAAATCTTTGAGGCGGTTCAGTAAAACTCTGGCAAAGACTTTTCCAGGGACTGACAGCAATGAAATACCGCGATAAGAGTTACAGTCAGAACGGTCACCCTTGTTCTTGTAGAGGGCACAAATGCGAGAAACTTTGAAGTCCTCAGGGACCCTCTCCTCCTCCCACATTCGAACGAAAAGTTTCCATACCGACGTGTGCAACTCCGTACCACCATATTTAAGTAGTTCACCCGGTATAAGGTCAATGCCAACCGCCCGGTTATTATGCTGCTGTCTGATGGCAGTAACAACCTCGTCGCATGACAGGGACTCGTCCAGCTCCGTGGCTAACGGGAGTTGAGGCATTAAACTGATATGATGCAGATCAGCTGATCGATCTACGTTGAGCAAGTTGTGAAAATGCTCAGCCCAACGTTTAAGTACATCCTCCTTGCTGGTCAGGAGATGCATACCGTCTAAAGACCTTAAAGGTACTTTTGCACGGTAGGAAGCACCAATCAGCTTACGCACTTCACAGTAAAACTCACCAAGCTGGTTTGTATCGGCGAGCCACTGCATTTGACAAGCCTTGTCCTGCCACCACTTGTCTTTTATTTGTCGAGACAGCCTGCGTAATTCTTGGTCACTTTCTTTGACCACCGCAACACTTCCACCTCTTCGATTATGCTGTCGCAGGAGCTGTCGATGTTTGTCGAATGCTGCTTTAAGAGCCTCGCTATTGTCATCGAACCAGTCTTCACTACGTCGGTCTTTCGTACCCAAAGTAGCAGAAGCGGCTTCCATGAGATGACATGACAAAGCTCCCCAAGCAGCACTCACATCACCGGTCTCAGTTATTGGCGACGGCTTTTCAGATAAGGCTTCAGCATATTTCACCCTAACCTTACGATCTTTCAGCCTATCCACGTTTAAAAACGCAGGCTTCTTCACTGTGGATCTGCGAGGTTGACGGAGGCGGAGTCGTAGCTTAGTGACAATTAGTCGATGGTCAGTCCAACAGTGAGCACCACGCATGACGCGGGTGACTTGAACTTGACCGATGTCTCGTTGCCGAATAATAGCAAAGTCGATCAAATGCCGGTGTTTGGAACGCGGGTGCATCCACGTTGTCTTGTGCTTAGCGGCAAGTCTGAACATAGTGTTCGATATCGCTAGATCGTATTGAGCACAAAGACCGAGCAGCAACAGACCATTGCTGTTCATGTTGCCAACTCCATGTCGTCCCAGAACTCCAGGCCAAGCCTCGTAGTCCCGTCCAACCCTGGCATTGAAATCGCCTAGCAATAAGATCTGCTCTCTGGCGTTTATGCTATCAAGGCATTGAGTTAGCTCCTCGTAAAATTTGTCCTTAATGTCATCAGACTTGTCTAACGTTGGAGCATAGACACTGATGACATTAAGGTAATTGTCTGTATCCAGGTGAAGGCGCAGTGTGGTAACGCGGTCCGAGATGTGAACAGGACACTCTTGAAGTCGCTTTACTAGGTGATTTTTGATGGCAAATCCTACCCCTGAACGTCGAGGCTCGGATGCAGAGGTACCCTTCCAGAAGAAAGTGTAACCACCTCCATCTTCCACCAGTTCTCCTTCATCAGCAAGGTGTGTTTCGCTGAGCGCAGCCACATCCACGTTATAGCGATGAAGTTCTCGAGCTACGATGGCGGTTTTGCGTTCAGGACAGGAGTTGCCATCTCGATCAATTAGAGTTCTCACGTTCCACGCGCCAAATGTCATGATAGATGGTTTCATGCTGTTTTTATTTTTTCTGTTTCGTCGACCACGAGTTAAGTGATGCGGTGGCAGCCGTGGTTACTTACTACCACCTTCCGGGTAGGGACGAGCACTTTTTTAGGGCACCTTTTCCAGCCCCCTCCTCGGCTGGGCGAGGAAAGCAGTGCCTCCCTTAAAAGGGCTGCTTTGTCATCCCAGGTGCTGCCGAATTCGCATTGTCGTCCCGATTTGCAATGCAAAAGCGACCACGGCATGTACTCACGCCCCTAGAACCGCCTATGTGCAGGAATCAGACAAAGCCCAGCTTGCACCACGCCAGACCTCTCTACCTCAACCCATCGCCACAGGACTTTGCGTCATCGGAGTCCATTATTCGGAAGCGGTCAGTTGCGCAGGATATATTTCGGTGCGCAAACGTTCGCGCAAACGCAGGCGCACGCACTTAGTCCTCACCCTCCTTGATTCAGTGGAACGGAAAACCACTACGACTGAAGGAGAGGTCAGACGCAGTGTCTGGCCGACAGTAACTACCCGCGCCCTCTACCGTCGCCCTAGGCCATCCACATTGCCTTGCTGAGTCGCCGAGTCCGCCAAGCCCTTGTGCATATCTGCATTGGGTTGCCATTCTCGCCGAAACAGACTTTTTATTTGTTAAGCAGGAGGGAACTGCTTGCTCGGGAAGCCGGGGTCGCATACCCGTATACCACATCACAGTCCTCGATCAAAGGCTGAGATGAGTACCCCTGACTACATACTACTATACTATAGCGACTATAGAGTAATGAAACACACTCACTTGTATCACTTATAAGTATATTCACTTTGTAACACACTGTACACGATATTCCGTACCTAATGACGTATTGGTAACCACTGTACAACTGGCTGCCCCACCAGAGTGTCGGTGTTTATATTAACTACCAGGAGTGGAACTACAGGACCAGAGATACCACAGTACTCCTATTACAATCCATACTCATGACTTTATGAAACATCCGTACTCATAAGCAACCGTACTAATAAATTATTGATAAAGAATAAATTATTGTACTAATTTATAAATCACAAATCATGCAATATACTACAGCGACCGTACTCTTACGGGCGTAAGCACTCTGCCTACCCCGCAAGTGATAAAGGCGTGATATATATATGTATTTATGTAAAATATTATCTTATTTGTTCTCAGAACTAAAAAGGCAGAAGTGCGATGAGCTGGTCTGCATGAGAGCTGAGCACGTGATCAACGAGATCCAGCGCACGGAAGAAGTCGCCAGGATCCTGCCACAGAAAGACTTGAAGCGGGTGAGTATTTGCCGTGTGATGCCGGCATAAAGTAGCATCATACTAATTCAAGCCGTGGGTGTCGTAAAAAGCGAGGGACCAGAAAACTGAACTTTGACGTCATTTTACTCCGACATTCCTCTTCTACTCCGACATTACTCCGTTTCGATGTTACTTAAGTCCGAAATCAATATACTCCGATAACATTTTACTTCAACATTGTTCTATATCGACGTTACTTCACTGAGGATAAACATCCAGGAAATGGGCGTTCGCTGTGAATTAAACATCTCTCACTGCGCTCGCCACTCGCCTGCCAAGCGTGATAAGTATGCCAGTAACTGTACCACCAATAAGATGAGGCTCATGTCCAGCAGTGGACTCTTGCGGCCAAGGTCTTACCTTATCATAGTAGGGAGCAGTTAGATATCTACTAATTTGTTAAGGTTTTCGCGGAATTATTCACTAATTGGACTATAACAGCCACAACATTCCACTATACAGGCCACCGCCGTATTTGCCGTATTCACCAAATATTTACCTACAACAGTAATAAAAACATGCTACAAACAAAATACCTACTCCAGTTCAGAACGGCAATTTTCAACGAATGATGCCTTGCCTTCCGCATACCGCATACCTAGGCTCAGGTATGCGTATACCTACGCGAAGGTTATGTATTCTGCCTACCTACAAAATATGATTTTAATATGTCTGATAAAAACAAATGAACTTATAAGAGATAACAATATTTACCCTCATTCCATACAAATACACCAATTTCCTACCACATCTACCTGTGATAAGTAAGTAAAAACACTTTGTTGCACGTTCAAAATACAAACTAAGAACAGGAAATCTTATACTAAAAATGCGCAAAGGCGGCCTTATCGCTGAAAGCGATCTCTTCGTAGAGCTTAGTAGAGGTTGCCTGGTAATATTTGGGTAAAAGAAAAATAAGATAGAAAAGAGTAGATCTTTATTTTGACTTTTATTAAATTGTCCATTTCACGAAGTCATACTTTTAATGATACCTAATCTCATTTTCCTCTCCTCCCGACGCATAATATCCTAAATACTAAAAATGTTCTAAATGCACAATAACCTAAACGCATAATGACCTAAACACATAATGACCTAGACGCAAAATGTCCTAAACGCATAATGACCTAAGTGCATAATGACCTAAACGCATAATTTCCTAAACGCTTAACAGGTAGGCGAGCTACTGTACCAGTCACACGACTCCCTGAGTAAGCTGATGCAGGTGTCATGTCCTGAGCTCGACCAGCTGGTGGCGCTGATGCGGGGCGCCCCAGGGGTCTACGGAGCCCGGATGACGGGCGGAGGTTTCGGCGGATGCGTCGTCACTTTAGTAAGATGATGGATTTAATATTTTCTTGTGTTTGTGTCGGCAGAGTACAATAGCACCACCCCATTTCTTTCCCGTGGAAACCGACTAAGGGACTAGAGGGTTTCATGTGCATTGCAATTTTAGGCAACAGGCTGACAACCTGTCACTATAGTAATTCACTGTTTATCTGAAACGACCCTCAAACATTTATCAGACGTGGTGATAACGACCGTAATTTCACGGTTGTTGACGCTCTGTCTACCCCGCCAGGGATGTAGGCGTGATATGTGTGTGTGTTTGTGCCGTGTGGCAGAGTAGAATAGCACCACCCCTTTCATATCGTCGCTTCAAGACGAGCATTAAGAGATCGAGAAATTGACGAAGGCCAACCGGTGCGTCGATAGATCAGTGGTAGAGCTACTGCCCGGTACCCCACGGGGCCCGGCTCGATTCCCGGTTGACGCTTGTCCATTTTTGGTTTTTCGATTTCTTATTTTCATTTATGAGAATAATATAGCTATGTGAGTGCGGTAAGTCCCAATAAACCGCCCTCTTTTGCCCGTGGTAGTCGCAAGAAGTGACATGAGGGATTAACCAGACCCAAGACCGGTTCTGGAGAAGGACAACTCCACATTAAACCCGGAACGTACAGGCGCGTGTGACAGAGGTCTATTGTGCGGTAGACTTCTGCAGCCGACCTTGGCTCCGCACGTTCCTGTGGAGTCAGCCAGGGAGGCCGAGAGGGTGGCGTAGGTCCTGGGCAACCCTGCATTTTCCATGATTGCGTCCCAGGCAACAAATTATTTAATGTTTGTCTGAAACACTGAATAAATCGTCTCTCTCACACGTAGGAGGTCAATGATGTGTTTGTATAAAACATTAACTCCGTAATGTATGAAATTTTAATTTCTTATTATAATTTTAGATATAACACACACACACACACATATATCACGCCTTTATCCCTTGCGGGGTAGGCAGAGCGTTAACGGCCGTAAGAATACGGTCGCTATCGCCACGTCTGACATTTTTGAGGATTGTTTTCTAAGGTTGTTCCAGAAAACATGTGTATCACTATAGTAACGGGTTGTCAGCCTGTCGCCTAAAAATTGTAATACACCAATACTCTCGAGTCCCTTAGTCGCCTCTTACGTAGATATAAAAGATTTTAAAAAGGTCTGGGCGTTTTCGTACAACGTATTCCCCTGTTTTCTTTCTGTTTTTGTTGTTTTATTTCTGAGTTAGTAATGCCTCTTATAGCTATTAAGTCTACTATACTAAGGAATTCGAGTATTATTTTCTTATTCAAAAAATAATTACGTGAGGAAAATATGAGCAATTCAATAATCAGCAAAATAATAATAACTATTTTTGGAAAAAAGAAAATAATGGGGAATTTAATGGGAATAATTTTAATAAAAAATAATTATGTCTCAAGAGGCATTACTTGAGAAAAAACAGGGCAATACATTTATATGAAAACGCCGAGACTAAACTAATTAATTCTATTTACAGGTCCAAAAAGCCAAAGTAGACGAGTTGAAGAAACGAATAATTTCTCATTACAAGGGGAGTCCGACGTTTTTCGTCTGCCTGCCGAGCGACGGCGCGAGAATTCTGAAGTTATAAGTTTTAATTGAATTTTGAGATCGAATATTAGAATCAACGCAATGACAAGTTGTAAAGAAGGGATTAAGGACGTTATTGGCGCTGTAGCATTCGTTGCTACGCCGTAGTATTATGCTACGAAGTATACAAGGTGTGAGAAGAAGATATTGGAAAATAATGAAATCTTAAAATCCGCCGAGCTGCGGTAAAATGGCAACATAAAAACAAAATGACATGTAAAACTTTCAAAAAGTCACAACCATTTTCAATTTTCGAAATTACGAATCAAAGCTAATATGTTTTACTATTTAACATGTTTGTGATAAACAAATGTTCTCTTAGGAAATTATTCAGTTTCCTGTGCATAAAATAATGTCGTAAATATAAATTGCCATGTGATACTGGCTTAGAATAGCGTCTTTCCCGCGGATGTTGTAAGAGGGGACTAAAGGACTCCAGAGTTTCATGTGTACAATTTTAGGCGACCTGTCACTAAAGTAATACTCGAATTATCTGAAACCGCCCTCAGCATTTGTAAGACGTGGCGGTAGTGATCGTATTCTTACGGCCGTTAACGCTTTGCCTACGCCGCAAGGGATAGAGGCGTGATAGATAGTCCCTTCTCCAACACCTTGTATAAAAAAATATCCCTTAGGCTGGTTTCAGAGCGACGCGTCTCGGCAGCGCTGCCCAGCCGCGCGCGCCTCGCATTAGCCATTACACTAGATTGTATGTAGCGTTTCATAGTGACGCGTCTTGGGCCGCGTCTCGGCCGCGCCGCGGTCGGATCTCCTTCGATTGCCAGTAGCGTCGACTTGCAATCTTTTAAGACGTCGTTGTTGCACTCTTTTCCATATAACGTATATAGCTAATAATGTGATTACGTTTGCTGGCATAATGATTCTCTGCACTCGACCGTACACCACAACGAAGCGCGCGCGTCTGAATGTCGTTTCACAGCGAACGCGCTGCCCAGGCGCGCCCGAGCCGCGCGCGCCTGGGCAGCGCTGCCGAGACGCGCCACTCTGAAACCAGCCTTAAACACTTCAGTAGGTATGTAATTAGTTTTGCCAAAGATTGTTAACTATATTTGTATGAAGCAACATTCCATATAGCTTTTTTATTTAGTTTTGTAAAGGAAAATGTAATCACGATATTTATTATTTTTAAACCTTTATTAATAAAGACATATTTTTATATTCAATGGTTTTTTATCCCACCTATCCAATTTTTTTAAATTTTCAGGATATTTTAATAATTAAAACAATCTTTTAAATATCAAGTTCATTTATTTTAACAGTCAACAGCAATTTTTCATTTAAATATAACATTTAGGTACATTTAATGTCAAAATGTTTCAATATGTTATTATAAGCTTATTTTTATTCTTATATCTATATATCAATACGTAATAAATAAACCCGTAAATAAAATAAGTAGGTAAATAGTTATATAAGTTTTTGAAACAAACCTTACTCAGAAAAAAAAAACACACATTATACGAGTACTTCTCATAAAAAACCGGGACATCTTGCAAGTTTATGTTTCGTACGAGTCACAATATTTGAAATGTGTTTTAAAAAAAATAAATTAATCGGTTTTGTGTTTTATCAAAACGTATAGTATGGGCTAACTATATTTATAAAATTTTAAAATAACTTGCACAAGGCGGTAATATTAGCTTGACAATAAAGAGTAGATAAAAAATGAGGGCACCACTTTCTTCGCGATCTGTCAGTTAACTATGGCAACAATTTTTCATACAAACTTTTTAGTTCCATTTTATTTATTTTCTTCTCTTTCTGGCCTAGCATATATTACAAAAAAAAAATACAAATAAACCTACGTCGCCTTAGTCGTAGGTAGGCCGTAGCACAGTCGTAGCAAAAGGCTACGAATATAAGGTTCTTGGCTACGATAACGATATAGTTAGAAAGGGAATGGATTTATTTTTTTGGTTCTTAAAATAAATAAAATCTTTGTTTTTTTAGTAATATTTCGTTTGAAATTTGAAAAATAAGAGGTGTTTCTATAAATAGTGCTTATACATATCTTTAAGGACTTTATAAGGACTTTGGTAATAAAAAATTGAATTGGCTTATTATACAATACAATCGAAAATGTGCAGTCCGACAATGTAAGTAACTAATTACACATTTTACTTTAAACTCACCGTATACTGTAAAGCGTATTACCTATGCAAAAACACACATAAACGCACACACAACGAACATACAAAATCACACACTACACATACACACACATTATCACACACACCCATAACTTACATTCTATGTTTAGGCCCAAAATTGGTCCTAATGCAGAATACCACACCTCTTGATATTTAAAAACTAATATTATTATGATTAAATCCAAAATGGCTGCTTTCTCTTTTAGTTTTATTAAAAAGGATAAGGAGATATTATCATAAGATAAGTAAATTATCGTTTCTTTATTTGCAATCCGTGTAATTTTTTATTGTTCCCTTAAAATAAAATAAAAGTGAGACCATTGTTCTATGGCATACAATCTAGATTTATTTTATCGACTTTAAAGCCTAAAAATAATTATTTTAGCTCATATTTTCCAATTGACATTCACACTTTTTGTCCTGTGGGACACTGAGTCCATGGACGACCCGATGAACCCTGTCATACACACGCGTAAATATAGAGCCCTACATCTGACAACCTTATGTAAAAAAAATTAAAAAGAAATATTTTCTATTTTAGAAAATTGGTACGAATTTTCTTAAAGTTTTCCGGGGAAATTTCGTTGTATCGCTTTGTCAAATAGGTACCTAAGGACCGTATTAATAAACCGTACTCAACTCTTAGATTGATCTCAACAGCGATATTGACAAATGTCAGGTAGTACTAATGGTATCTCAACAACGCACTCAAGATCGATCTCAGAAATGAGTGCGATTCATAAATTCGGGTCCTAGTTTGGCTTTCATACAACATTCTTGAAAAAAGTCAGAAACAATGACGTCCGCTTATAATGACGTGTTTGTGAGTTCCTCTCAATGTCATTATAAACGGATTCTACTATATTTGAATCATACGTGATTATTTGAATCAGGTCTTTGAAAAACTAGATATATACTTGTAAATAGGAATTTCAAATACATTCTAATTTCAACTAATACTTCATTTTGGACTAGAGTTTCTCAGTCTTTATTTCAAAATTGGGAATAACCTTAGGTTATTTTCATTATAAAAATCAATTTCAGTTAAGAATTCTAGTTAAGTCCATCATCATCCATTACTTGTAGTAATTTTATCACACCTTAATTTCAAGTTCTAAAAGTAGTACAGCTAAAAACCGAATTTATCAATGTCGATGACGACTTTACGATTTCTTTCAAATTTGAATTCGCTATTTGATAAGGTAATTAATAAAACACGAAATATATATTTCGAAAACTATTCTCCAAAAATACTACTTACACCATTCATCGTTTTTCTAAATATTGGAGATAAGCATTTTTTTACTGTAAATTAAAATTAAAGTTATTGTTTTGACGCCATCCAAAATAGACGAATGTGATGTCATACACGCATTTTATCATGCAAAATGACGTTTTTGGGCGTTATGAAAAATAGTTCAATTGACCAGTCAGTCAAATACCCAATTAATGCTTCAGATTTAAAGATCAGCGCAGCTTAGTGCGTTTTGCCCACCATTCTTTGTAAAACTCCCTCAAAATTAACTTCCTGTAAGTAACCATCTGTTACTTTCTTATGTAACGCACACGTCGGCAAAAATCTGGCCTAATGATCCGAAAGTAAGAACTTTCTTGTTCACTTATATAGGTACTTACTTTTGTTTATTATAAAATACACTTACTAAAGACACATCAATCAAGGTGAGAGTTTGTTCAAGTTCAAGTTCAAGAATGCCATCAAAAATTTGTAATATACACGCCACGGAAAGAATGTCAGAGAAAATACAACAGCAGCGGTACCTAGCTCTAAGTAATGAACCATTATTTCAAGTTACGTAATATTTCACAAAATGGCAGATATCTTTATGGAGTTCCATGTCTATCACATATTTCGCTTATGGACTGGGTCAATAACAAAATATAAAAGTTGTACGCCTAAAACTTTTGTCCAAAGAGACTTCATTCACAATTTTTCAAAATGTTCAAAGTTTGAATTAGTAAAGTAAATAAAAAATTATATGAAAGTAAGTGTCACCGTCCAAAATAGCAGCGTATGACGTCATACATTTTTATTTCCGTACAAAATACCGTTTTAGATCGTTTAAAAAGTTGCCCATTTGACCTGCAGTCCACGACCCTAATATGCGCACCCTGGGAGATTGCTTTAGTAGTGGGGTCTCTAACTATACTTTGCACTTAGTAGGAAACTCCTGTGAACAAGTGATTGGATTAGGAACAATTACAGCCAGGTGCCGTTATCAAAATCAACCGAATACAACCTCTGGAAAGCTGCCATCCCTCTCGCACGACACGCTGCGTCCTCCGCATACTGCAAAAACTCCTCACTACCAACCTTACAACCATACACTATCTTATACGCGTTACTTGTATCTTTACCTTCTACAAAATACTCATTAGCATCATTCGTTTCATCGTTCACACCAAACTTATCTTTAATCTTGATCTTATCGCTATCTTTGTCAATTCTAAGAACATAATCAGTCAAATCATCGTCATCACTTTTGATCCAGAAAAATGGGGTGTGGTGTTTGGGCTGTTAGTCGTCGCAGAAGGTGACCACAGGGGCGGAGTGGTGGTCCCTGGGGGGCACGAAGCAGGCGCACACGGGGGGCCCCGGGGAGGACAGGGCCGAGCCAGGGCCGAGGGACCCCCCGCAGGAGAGGCGCGCGCGGTCGCGGATGCTCTTGATGGACCGCTCTGACCCCCACCACGGCTGGTCCGCGTTTTCTTCCATGCTTCGGTTGAAACCTGGTTCTGGAAATGTAGAGCTTTTAGATTGTGGATTTGGTGTGATATAATTGAAGGGACTTCATATAACCTACTAGCGGCCTGTCCAGCGGCTGCGCCCGCTGAAACTCATTTTTCCGTGGGAATAACTTGTTTTTCCGGCAAGTGTTTTACACTTAAACCTTGTTCTTGAATGCCTCTATCGATATCGGTAAAAAAACCGGCATTAAAATACGTTGTGTAGTTTAAAAAAATTAAGTATGAGTACATACATACATACAGACGCAAAAAGCGACTTTGCTTTATGCTATGTAATGGTTTAGATATTTCGGACAAGGTGTAAATCTTTAGGGGAGGCCCATGTTCAGCAGTGATCGTCCTACGGCTGATAAGATGATGATGATGATGAGATATTTCGTAGTCTAAAATTTAAAGGGCATAAAAAACGCTGTAAACATTTGAAGGGATAAATTCCTGAACAACTTTTCTGAAGAAACGAAAAACGGAAAAACACTTAACAGGCCTCATTTATTCATATTTTCTAGGTATTTCATGAAAAACATTGTCTAATGAAAGACAGTTTGACCTCTTGTCCCATTTTCAGCAATTTTCGCTTCCGTTTCGCTTATTAAATAAATATAATTTGTTATTTAATATTCTTCTTGAGTTTTCATGAAAAGGTAAAAAGTTCACAGACATACACAATAATGTAGAATTATCTACTGTATATGATATATATTTTATCTTTTTAACGTAGCCGCTTTTGGCTATTAATATAGTTTTGTTTCATATTTAGAAATTTAGCTAGGGTAGCCTAGGGCCTGACAAATTGTATTTTTAGAATAGGAGCACTTCTGGGCAGGTTTCTGGGTGGTTTACTGTCCAGGGGGTCCGGCTAACCATACGCATGTAACACAACATTTTCTCTTGGCATGAACTCGATGTTATTTTATTTACCACCTAACGTTACATGTTGTTTGGTTAGCTTGGCCAGCCCCGAGGCAGTGCTTTAGGGGCTAGTGTTAAGTTTTTAGTCCACCTGAGCCGCGTTTACACTAGGTTCATAAAATTGTTATTGTTAAAATTGTTAATTCTTGACCATCAAAAAGCGAAATGTAAAATTTACTACTTTGAATAAATAATTTGATTTGATTTGATTTGATTTGATTAATGTAAATGAAATTATCATACAATTTGAATATGATTTGAATACGTTGAGAAACAAAATATTATTAATTCAGTTTCATGGTTCGAGCGAACCTGCGGAAAGTTTTCGCTAAGTATATTTCCCTTTGTCCATTGTGTGGGACACCGAGTCGACGAACGACCCGATTTACACCAACAGTCCACTGCTGGACATGGGCACTATTGCAGGGCACATCAATGTATACTGAATGTAAATTCCTTAGGGAAGTCCTTAACAACTGTTTTCACCACACGTTTTTAAATTTCTACTAATTGATGTTTTTATAGTCAAGGGCAGGTATGAATTTATGGGACTGTGTGAATCGATAGGTAAAGTAGAACGTGTGATACAATCATAATAAGCAGCAAATTTTCGCATGAAACAGAAATTGAGCTCCTAGGAACTGTTAACTTGTCTCAGCAAAATATAAATTAAATTTAAATTTCGTGCCGATACCGATTGTTTGTAGTAAATGCGTCACAATAATAGGTTTGAAGTGTCAAAACAGCGTCCGAACCGAATCGACTTCAGCTGTCAAAATGAATCCGATTACGATGTCCATGAAACTTGGACTATTGGAAGGCTAATATATTTTTTAAAGAAGATACTTATGCTGTCGTCTGGCTAGGGCGAAGAACACACTTGACGCACGACGGAGCGCAAAAATATCGCAGCGGTCTGTCAGATCATACTAAAACGTCACTTCCCCTAAAACCGCACTCGACGGATGACTCAGCGATAGCGCTGCGTCAACAGCGGTTGAGCGGTTTTAGTATGGGGATTGACATTTCTAGTATGATCTGACTGGCCGCTGCTATATTTTTGCGCTCCGTCGTACGTCAAGTGTGTTCCTCGCCTGAGCCTAAGGTTACTTTATACATGAAAATATTTTGTAGGGACATTATTTACGCCCCATATTTCATCCTTAGAGCGAAGAATGGTTGTTATTGATCACTTTCCGATGGCTCGGCAAACGTTCGGAAATAGAGTGTGAATAGTCTTCCATTAACGAGGGCTGAATAATACATAACACGTGATGTAGGTAGGTCGAATTGTGGTATCGATTTAATAATAATCTCGGTACTTCATAGGGTTCAACGTAATGTAATTTTGTACGTTTATTGTTTACACACACACATGACACCACTATATTGACAGATAGTCAACCTTAAAAGGATCAGTCAGACCTACAAAAACATACCTGGGTCTGGCCGAAACAGCCTAACGTAGGTAATTTAATGCAAATCTAAACCAACCCCCTGTCCGACTGTCCCGACGGCGAAGCGGATATTACCCCTGCCTTCTACGCCGAGGATCGTGGGTTCGATCCACACAAAATAAGATATAAATTACTGTTAAGACAATTTTCAAATATAAAATATTTGTGTCGAGTCTGGGTGTTTTCTATGTATTTATTTACAAAAAAACAAGTATAATAAGTTTTAGTATCAGCTATCTAGTTCCCATAGTACAAGATTTGCTTAGTTTGGGGCTAGATGGCGCGGTGTGAATTGTCCAGGTTATTTTTTATTTGGTTTTTATTCCGTTAACCCTTATTAGAATAGGGCATACCTGATTTACAACGTATTGTTTTTGGAGTCTGATTCAGGTATACACCGAGTTCCGAAGAAAACGAAATAATTTTGAGACATTGTTGAGGCCACCATACTAAACCACTTTCCCTATGGGTACAGTGCTGGAAAACGGAAAAAGAATCGGTTCCCATAAGTTAGTCAGGTGAACATGAATTTTGTATGAGAGGTCAATTTTTTTTTCCGTTTTTCAGCACTGGCCCCATAGGGAGCGTTGTTAAGTACGATGCCCTAAATAACGTCTCCAACTTAATGCATTTGAAACACGGTGTATAAAGTCCCAAATCAAATGGTGAAGTCGTTGGACGACTCGGTGTCCCACACGAAAAGAGAGAATGGTGCAAAAATTATTTAGGTCTTATTATGGGACTACATAATAGTCCAGTTACACCAGATTATTTTTATGGCAGAAATTAATACAGGGTGTAAGGGACGGTGTAACGAAAACTTTACAGGCGTGATCAGACCATGAAACTGAACAACTTTTACTATGGGGGCTATGATGGCAAACGAAAAAATGTTTTCGAGTTCCTATAAAAAGTCAATCAACAGGTCGGGAATTTTGTAAACTTTACTTTAGTTAAAAAAAGCCATGAGTAAACTTGTGACTCCAGATACTATCTATAACTTATAGAAGTAATTAATATCACTTTTATTTTAGTAAGAATCTCAAAAAATTGCCGTGTGATGCCGGCTTAGAATAGCATCACCCCACATCCTTCCCGCGGGTGTCGTAAGAGGCGACTAAGGGACTCGAGAGTATTGGTGTATTACAATTTTTAGGCGGCAGGCTGACAACCTGTCACTATAGTGATACACATGTTTTCTGAAACAACCTTGGAAAGCAATCCCCGAAAATGTCAGACGTGGCGATAGCGACCGTATTCATACGGTCGTTAACGCCCTGCCTATCCCGCAAGGGATAAAGGCGTGATATATGTATGTATGTATTTTAGTAAGAATCACAAAAAGATCTTTGGGTACCGTGTCGAACAAATATACTTGAAGGCAAACTCCAAACAAGGGAAAGAATTTCTTTGAATCGCCCTTTGAAATCCTAATTATATTATTGGAAAGAGACTTCAACTAAATTTAATTTTATCTTTTACTTGAATAAGACAGTTTAATGGGTAAAGATCTGTCCCAGCGGCGTAGCGGATACCCCTGCCTTTTACGCCGGGGGTCGTGGGTTCGATTTAAATTCGTCGTTAGATTTTAATTCAAATGATATTTGAAAGTGAGTTAGCCTAGGATTTGGGCCATGTTAGCCTTTGAGTTGCAAAGGTCAGTTGGCAGTCGTTCTGCGTAAAACCTTGGTTCCACGTCAAATCCCCTAGGTTAGGTAGCCGACCCCGATAGAGAACGGGATAAGGCAAGGAGAATGATTATCATTCTTCCTACCCCACATACCGATTTGTGTGTGTACCTATGTATGTATTGAATTTGAGAAGTACTTACGAAACCGGAACAAGGAATTCTTCCTCCTCTCGTGGTCTTCTCCTACCAGCCACCAGGTCTTCATGTCACCTCGACCCTGTTAAAATAAAAATGTGGCTTATTATTATTATTATTTTGTTGTGAATTCTACGATTTTGGCCCCAGGGCCATCAAATCTACGCCGAACGGCTTGGTGGGGAGCAAGGGCTCACCCGAAAATAATTGAATGGTTGTTCAAACAACCAGCTAAATCACGTCCTTGGGGCGAGACTGGGCTTAGGAGTTGTTCTGAGAAGAATGGATTGGGCTGAAACTACCCAAGACGCAAATGAGGGACCCCCGCGACCCCGCCGGCGGGGATATCGGTTGCTTGAGGAGCTTGTGGGTTGTGATCTACTCGCAATGGCTAATAATTAGGCTTATTTCACATTTTCGAGATATATAATGTTTTCATCGAGTTATGACGACCGATGTGGCGCAGTGGTAGTGCGACGCAGAAGATTCCGGGTTCGATTCTCGATGGGTCACTCACAAAGTTGATATTTATCACTTTGTAAACTTCCCAGTCTGGTTCGGATATTAGAGGCTGAACCACCTGATTGCTCGCAAGAGAGATGGTTCCGTGTATCGGAGAGCACGTTAAGCCGTAGGTCCCGGTGGTTGTCTATGATTACTTAGACAGCGATCGTTACACAACCATGTCAGAAGACTAGTACTCGTAGTAGGCGGTTACAAAATTCTGATAACAATGTGTCATTGCATCGTTGGACGATTCGGTGTCCCTCACAAAAAGAAAGAATGATCAAGTTATAAGAATAGGAAAAGCTTTATTCAGTGACCACTGAATAGTTAGATAATAGGAACTAACAGTTTGTTAACATTATAATATCAAGTCTTAGCCCTACAGTAGTAGGTAAGTAGTAAATACACAAGAAAATAATAAGACGACGGATCGCACACTTGACGCACGACGGAGCGCTAAAACATCGCAGCGGTCGGTCAGATCCATACTAGAAATGTCAATCCCCATAATACAACCGTTCAACCGCTGTTGACGCAGCGCTATCGCAGTGTCGTCCGTCGAGTGCGGTTTTAATATCGGGAGTGACATTTCTAGTATGGATCTGATAGACCGCTGCGATATTTTAGCGCTCCGTCGTGAGTCAAGTATGCGATCCGCCTTATAGGTGGTCCATTTCTTAATGAGGACACTGAAAAGGCACTTCGTTCAGCATATGCTACAACAGTAGTACTCGTATTTACCTAAAGCGTAGCGCTGTGCCTCGTTTTTCGAAACTACATGCTACAATTCTACAGGTGAAATTTGATGTACATTGCGTAGCGGGTCGAAAATCCTGGTTTTAGTATGTCCCACTGGCTACGCAATGTACATCGAATTTCACCTGTAGAATTGTAGCCTGTAGTTTCGCTGCATAAGCCACTGGTCTATCACGAAGCCTTTAAAGAGAGTAGGAACGCCGACAACGCAGAAAGTTATGATTTTTTATGTGTTGAAGGCAGCACACGTGTCTTAGAAGCCTCTTCAATAATAACGTGCTCAATTTGGTATACCTACTGACAGCTTTGGGAGACCCCTTTTGTTACATTTATTTTGTATTCAAACCCTCGGAATGAATACTCATTTCTGGGAATCTCGGCGTGTTTCAATCCAAGACGTAGATAACATTTCTTTTGAAATAATATTCTTATTTTTACCCAACATGAAATAAAACGGGATGTTCGAAATTCATGGAGAAAAGATTGAGGAGTCTTTTATGTTATTAAGTCTGGACCGAATTCTAACTTTTTGCTTTTGCTTTGTCGTCTGCCAAGTCGAAGGTAAATTAAAAGTAATCAATATTACCCTAACATGGTTACAAGCGGCTGTTGTTATAAGTTGTTAATATGGTTACAAGTTGCCGTGTGATGCCGGCTTAGAATGGCATCACCCCAATTCTTTCCCGCGGGTGTCGTAAGAGGCGACTAAGGGACTCGAGGTCATGTGTATTGCAATTTTTTAGGCGACAGGCTGACAACCTGTCACTATAGTAATACATGAATCGTCTCAAACACCCCTCAATATGTCAGGCGGCGATGGCGACCGTATTTTTACCTACCTCCGCCTACCCGGCAAGGGTAAAAGGCGTGATATGTGTGTATTAATATGGTTACAAGCATGTTACATGTACCTTTCTTTCTTTTCGTGTGGGACACAGAGTCGTCCAACAACGACCCGATGAACCCTAGTGTCAGAATTTTTAAACCGCCTTCTACATGTAGCTTATCGTAGAGGACGAAATTCACAATAGATGACGCAAGACACTCGTGAGATCGATTATGCCTGGCAGATTTTTATTCGAGAGTCCATAGATACATACATTCATATGTATATCACGTATTTATCCATTGCGGGGTAAATAGAGCGTTAACGGCCGTTAGAATACGGTCGCTATCGCTACGTCTGGCAAATACTGAGGGCCTTACTCGTATCAGCTGATTCGTGTATTACTATAGTGACAGGTTGTTAGCCTGTCGCCTAAAGTTGTAATTAATATACATGGAACCCTCGACTGTCTTAGTCGCCTATTACGACACCCACGGGAAAGAAATGGGGTGATGCTACTCTAGGCCAGCATCACACGGCATCAAGATTCCATCTGGACTTTATTATATCCGAAAAGGTTGTCGTATTATATGGACACTTCGATACTTGATCATTCAAAATAAAGATGAAACAAGCAGGATCTCTATTTTTGCACGTCGTACTCGTAATTTGATTCCATGCACGAAAGGCCGCAACGATTGGCCTAACCCTACTCAATATTTCTAAAGTCAAGCGCATGTGTGATTTATTAGGGTATGTGGGAATCGATAAGTAAAACGTGTGATACAAGCTAATAACGAACGTTTCAAAAATTAAGCTCTTTGACCTTTCGTCTTCGGTATTTCGGTACCTACTCATCTAGATTTTGATCTCAGACTAAATCTTGACGCTAAACGCGATGAATTGACAGCCCTACCACCAGCGGCGATCAATCATAATTATACAGGGTGTAAGGGACTGTGTAACGAAAACTTGGCAGGCGTGATTAGACCATGAAACTGAACACCTTTTTCGCCACCGCTTCTGTGTGAATGAGCACGCGGGCACGCGGCGGCCATTACGCGGGCAGTTGTAAATTTTCACAACAGGCCGCGTATACCGCGTGCAATAATGGATGTAAACACTGAGATTTTAATTCAAACAGTGCAAAATTATAAAGTTTTATATGATACATGTCATAATGATTATAAAAACAGTAGGATTAAAAACAAAATATCGGATAGTATTGCCTAGATTAATATTGTAAGTATATGAATGTATTTATATGAAATATATATAAAATCTATTTTCGTTATTTCTTAGTTTGGGATGTAATGTCCAGTATTCCCCATGTTGCTGTCGTTCTTTATTAATGTCATGAACCCACACTTCTCTATTTCTGAAAACGTCTGACTAACGTCCAGTCCCAGAGGAGACTCTAGAGTTAATGGTCCTGCGTAGGCCGCCACCGCGGCCGCGGCAGTGTGTTGATATCACGGTCAAGCTAGAGGGCGACAGCAGACCGCCACCGCAGGCCGCGTCTGTGTGGGACAGGCTTTAGTGTATTACAATTTTTAGGCGACAGGCTGACAACCTATCACTATAGTGATACACATGTTTTCTGAAACAACCTTGGAAAGCAATCCTCAAAAATGTCAGACGTGGCGATAGCGACCGTGTAGCGCTCTGCCTACTCCGCAAGGGATAAAGGCGTGATATATGTATTTATGTATGTACATAAGCCACATGCGAGCTCACGAACGCCAAGAATGAGCAGTCGCCATGACCGAAATCGGTCGGAGGAGGATATACAGGTATAAATATTTTAAAGGATGAACCAGTCCATGAAACTGAACTACTTTCCTCAAGGAACATAGGTCTATGGCGGGTGACAGGAAGAAACCAGGTGGTGTCGGGAAAAGGGTCCTTTTCCATTGACGGGTCCATCTGGATTGGATTAGAAGTTGTATATATGCGATGCGCGGTGAACACTTCGATACCGCGTTTCAGGCCCATTGTTCTGTCGCGTGGTGCCATCTCTCCGATATGTTGAGAACTCCTGTTGCGTCTTGTATGATAGTGAACCACTTGAGTAAGCTTCATGTTGTAGCTACCAGAGGTCGCTACAGGTCGAAATGTGGATAAATTTTAGACCTCACATACAAAGTTATCGACCGGCCAAGTCAATTTCCATTGACGGGTCCATCTGGATTGGATTAGAAGTTGTATATATGCGATGCGCGGTGAACACTTCGATACCGCGTTTCAGGCCCATTGTTCTGTCGCGTGGTGCCATCTCTCCGATATGTTGAGAACTCCTGTTGCGTCTTGTATGATAGTGAACCACTTGAGTAAGCTTCATGTTGTAGCTACCAGAGGTCGCTACAGGTCGAAATGTGGATAAATTTTAGACCTCACATACAAAGTTATCGACCGGCCAAGTCAATTTGCATGGAAGGCCAAAAAATAATCTCATATTTCTACCTATGTTTTTTGGGGAAAGTAGCAGAGTTTCATGGGCTGATTCGCCCCTTGAAATATTTGCAGCTAATATAGTTAAGTTACACCCTAGTTACGCTTCAGTTTAAATGCTGACTTAGTAAGTTATGTAAATTGTCTAATAAATATTTAGATTAATCCTAGTATCATTCTCGGTCACTGATTCTCGATTAGACACGCACAAAGTTGATATTTATTAGTTTCATCACATTATGAATTTGTTCCCAGTCTGGTTACAACATTGAAAGCCCCGGTCTCGAATTTTGCGGACGGCGTGCTCGTCTTTTTTTCTAGGGAGCGCGCATCTCATTGCCCGCTCCTGCGCCGAGAGTCGGTCCATTTGAATGTATGCAAAAGATGCTGCGACTGCCGCGCCGCTGCCGCCCCGCTGCCCGCAAAATTCGACACCAGGGCCTAAAAAAACACCTGTATGCTCGAAAGGAAAGTTGCTTATAAAGGGTGTATCCATGTGTGTTAGGATTCTTCGTAGATGGAGACGATTGAATTTCTCTTTATAATTTGAACATCATACCTAATAAGCACAATTATATTCCTCCAAAGATTGTTTAACATTTTAGCGTAACATTCAGACAACCTTTCTAGAACATCAGTATTTACTATCTTGTTTATTATTGAAGTTTCTCTCTGCTTAGTTACTTATTTTTCTTTTTTTACTTAGTTACTTATAAAAACGAGTAAGTGAACTTAGATAAAATATTTATTTATTTAATATTTATTTATTTAATTCGTTATTTAACCCACTTCTCAACGGCTTCGTTTTAATTTTTTTTCATACTATAATAGAATCTGAAAGTCAATAGAAATGAGAAATAAAATCCTTTTGAAGTTGGTTAAGAACATTATGTACTTATTAGGTTATAACAGTAAGAAATGAATAACTAATTAAAAAAGAGCCTAACTCAAATTAATATAATTAACCTAAAAAGAAATCGTCCAGAGCGCCCCATGAGACATGGTACCCAATAAGCATTAAGAAAGTGAGTTTTTCTGGAAATATCTCATCACAAAAATATATTGTATGTCCTTTGATCATGAAGCAAAACAGTGAAGTAGCAATGTACAGTATCAGCAAGATAAAAAAAGAGTCATATATGAAAATAAGAAACTGAAAAATTTACAAACGTCCACTGGCAATTGACTTTCATTTATGAGGATCATAGCACTGTTAGTGCAGTAAATCTCAAAAAGGTACCTAGATAATATTAAACGATCCGAAAGAAGGTCAAGATTAAATTGTTTAAATACTTATGTGAGTCATGGCTGTAACTACAGTATCGTCGTGCGAATAGGCCATATTTGTCAGCTGTCAAAATCATGTGAATGCTTCGACATAAGGTTTATTTTTCTTGTTGACATGTCCTTTTGTATGGTTTTTACAGCTGTCACATATGGTCTATTCGAACGACGGTACCTTAATGTTCCGAATCACTCAGTTGTCATGTTTATGAGTTTCCTCGATGGTTCGAACCAATTCTCCGCCCGACGAAGAACCACCGATTGGCTCGAAACGTCGCGGAAACACACAAACATGACAAGCGAGGGATCCGAAACATTAGCTATTTTAAAGTCAAGATTCTCATGTGATTGAGTAGTTTCCTCGTTTTCTCTAAGGAACTTTTCTATTCCAACTTTAGAATAATACAGTTCATTTTCTATTTGCTACACTCTAAACTAACCTTGATATTAATAATCCCTCGTTCCTTGAAGTGGTATCCGCCATCTTGTTTCAGTAGCCAGTACGTGTCATTGCTTATATGTATTATCTGTGGTTCTCCCTTGGTTCCCATCTTTGCAGCGCGACCAGACCATTTACAAATGTATTTCTACTCAAATATAACTTAATTCTATAATTTTTAACTTGCTACACTGACCTCGATATTAATAATCCCTCGTTCTTTGAAGTGGTAGCCGCCATGTTGTTCGAGCAGTAGGTACATGTCGTTTCTAATGTATATTCTCTTGGTTCTCCATTAGATTTCACCTTAGCTGCGTCACATTCACCCTAGACCAATATCAACCTCATTTCACTTACAATATAGTTCATTTTCAATTTGCTACACTGACCTTGATATTAATAATCCCTCGTTCCTTGAAGTGGTAGCCGCCATGTTGCTTCAGCAGCAGGTAAGTGACGTTGCTGATACGTATTATCTGTGGTTCTCCATTGGATTCCATCTTTAAAGCGCGACCAGACCATTTTCAAATGTATTTCTACTCAAATATAACTAAATTCCATAATTTTCAATTCGCTACAGTTACCTTGATATTAATAATCCCTCGGTCCTTAAAGTGGTAGCCGCCATGTTGCTTCAGTAGCAAGTACGTGTCGTTGCTGATGTGTATTCTCTGTGGTTCTCCGTTGGATTCCATCCTGGCAGCAACGTTCACGGTGTCACCGAATAGACAGTAGCGCGGCATTTTGACGCCGACCACACCGGCTGCGCATTGGCCGCTGTGGATCCCTGTGGGTGAAAGAAAAGATTATTATTATTATTATTATTTATTTAGTAAACAAAACATGTGGTTTACAGAAAATCCAAAGCACCAACAGTTTTTAGTCAAAAATTACATATTACAGAATTATACAAATTAATATACATACATGTTAATTCAATTTTAAACCAATTATACAATAAAACAGTTAATCATGCTTAAACGAATTCATCTAATATAATGTCAAAAGAATGTCAATAATTACATATATATATGTATATACCCATCTGCAAACCTATGTATCTACCTAGATACAGACTATACAAAAAGACCTATTAAAACCTGAGCAGCATCCTCGGGGTAAGTGGGTCCTGAGTGGTACAGAATGTCAATCAATTGGGTTTGATTAGTCACGTACGTTCCGCGCGTATTGAGGTTTGTATAGGGCCTAAAACTATAAGGCTTTATACTGAATATCGGGGATTTTGAAGCCAGAAAATAAGGAGCCGAGAATGTTCTACGGAAGCGATTACAGTCCACGATTTTAAGCATGAAGGAATACTAAAATGCTAACTGATGCTGAAGGAAGAATATTCTTTTTTATTGGTGGTGCGACTGCCTGTAACGCTGAAGGTTTCGGGTTCGACTCTCGGTGAGTCACTCACTAAGTTGATAGTTATCAATTTGTGAATTTGTTATCAGCCTTGTTAGGACATTGCGGGCTGAACCATCCAATTGTCCGTAAGAAAGATGATTCCGTGTTTCGGATGGCACGTTAAGCCGTAGGTCCTGGTTGCTGTCTATGATTACTTAGATGGCGGTTAAAAAATTCTGACATTAGGATTCGTTGCGTCACTGGATAACTCGGTGTCTCACATGAAAAGAGAGTAAAGTGCTATTTGCACTTCGTGTCAGAGCCCTGTAGTGTAGCGTTATTTTCTAAGACTCATATAATACTTATTACGACAACATACGACGCAACTCCATTAAGAATTGACTACAAAAAATGAGATGTATTTTTTATGAGGATATGCTATACCTACACGAAACTGGGCGATAGCGTCAACGGTGGTAAAACATGGACGTTATCGCCACATCTGACGAATTTATGAGGGTGGCCGTTGCAGAAAAAATATGTATCTATCGATCTAGAGAAGCGTTTTTTCCTGACACTGGCATAGTTGCCCCAAGCGCCAGTCATCTTGTAAAAAGTTTGAAGGTGACATTTCGATTTTTCCGAGCGCTTATGTGCGCGACAGCTTCCTAACGCCCTGGTTATGCTCTTAATCTTATCCCTGTCAATGTAAGCTCTTGTTTTGCTCATGAGTACTTGTTTTGTTTTGTCTACAGGCACGTGCTACGTAAGTAGAAACGTGACGTAACAATATATAGATCTTCTTCGTGTCAACGACTCAAATTTGATGATAATATATTATCTTTCGCCAGTATCTCGTAACTGTCAGGGTACTTTCTGTCTTCATGTTCAGGTCCTCCCCGTTGCAGGTACTTCGCAATTTAGGACATCGTATCAGATCTGCCTTACATTAGGGTGAATGGGTGCTACAATCACATTTGGTTCATGTTTTATCTCCGAATCCCCATTTTCACGGCGCATCCTGGCAGCAGATAAACCCAGAAACAGCAGAAGAGAAGAAGAAGAAGAAGCAGAATGTAGGCTGACCAATCTTATTTGACACAATGTCTCGAATACCTCCTAAGACCATTTATGTGTTTTAAGTAAAGTGCGAATAAGTGTCAAATAGTGAATCTGATTCCAATGATATTATCTTTGGTTGACAAAGTTTGCGAGACCTCTTTCATAATTTTTACTTCTCTCTTCTCTTCTTCAATCACTAGCCACTCCATTCTGAGGTTTAGGTCTTCTCAAATGATCCCTACTTTTGGCAGTCAAGGGTCCCAGCTCTTCCCAAAGTCTTACCTATCTTGATGCAAAGCCTGGTTGAAGGCATATGCCGCATCTTGATCTTGGGCACCTCATCCAGCACGTGGACGGCCAGGGACCACCCAAAGCGAATCTAGGTCTTCTAACGATCTCAACTATTGGTAGTCAAGGGTGACAGCTCTTCCCAAAGTCTTACCTATCCTGATGCAGAGCCTGGCTGAAGGCATATGCCGCATCTTGATCTTGGGCACCTCATCCAGCACGTGCAGCGCCAGGGAGGCCACCTCTGCGGCGTGCTTGGAGCACCTCTCCGGGGCACCAGCGACCACCATGTAAGCGTCGCCTATGGTCTCCACCTGTGAATGAAAAACATGTTTCAGATGGAATATTTGGGGCATTTTAATTTAATCGTGGGCGCCCGCGGCACCACCCGCGTGGAAGTCGGTTTTAATCCCGTAGCATCCCACAGGAACATTTTTTCGGGATAACAACTGTCCTACGTGTTAGTCAAAGTTTTCGTCCATGTGTGTGCCAAATTTCATGAAAATTGGTGTAGTAGTTTTAGCATGAAGGAGTAACAAACAAACCTACAAGCTTTCACATTTATAATATTAGTAGGATTTGGGGGCTTAAAAATGTGATGCCTACCATAGACATCGCAAATATGGTACTGAAAGCAAAAAACACAAAAGCATTTGGTTCTACAAATCCTGTAGATTTGTATTATCTGTATAAGTGCTTCCAAACATCTCCCGTTAGAGAAAAAGGGCCCGTTGTATCTTTCGTGAAATGTCTCATTTTCAAATCTGAAAAAATCGGAAAACTCGTATCTCGTAAAGCAAATCGTAAAGTAGGTACCTGGCCCGTATTTATAAACCGCACTTAACTCTGAAATCGATCTTGAGTGCGACTTTGAGATACTGTTAGTATTGACTGACTTTTGTCAAAATCGCTCTTGAGATCGATCTCAGGGTTGATTGCGATTTATAAATACGGAACTAATGAGTTCTAATCTTAAAAAAAGAAAAATGTATATCCCAAATAAAAATAAAACGCGTGAAAAAAAAGTCGCTTTGCGAACAAGCTCCTACCGTTGACATTCTTCTAAATTGCAACTTGCAAGCTTTCCAGCACGCCTTTGACAAAAGTATAGTTAAAATGAACTTTGATTTGCTAAGTTCCGAGAAACGAGAACGTTGCACAGGACTAAACTTTGAAATAGTTTGTATTCTGCCAGCTGAGGATATCAACAAAATACCAACTTATTTTCAATCATGATACAATTTATTAATGTACCTACTTCCTGCATTTATATGGAACTGTGTTTTCTTCAGTAGAGTTATTATTATAACTCGCGTGCGTACCCATCGACATACCGTATACAGATTTGAACAAGCCTTGAGCATTTAGGCATGAAAACAAAGTCGAGATAGCACTAATGTGAATACAAAAATGCTATCTGAGAAATGCGATATCTTTTTCACACGCTGCCTTGTCTTGAGGACATTTTACATGAATAATGTTTTTTGTAAGATTGTTCTTTTGAAAAGCTCGCTGTTCTAAATATAGGCAAGGAAATAGATTTTATAATAAACGGACGCGGAGCCGGAAAATCAAAAGATAAAAATATTCTTGCAGACCTTTTTATTGAGATTGCTCACACCGTCGTATACTGCCCGTCCTATATTTTCATTTTAGTGTTATTGGAATATCACGTTTATAGTACCTTAAATCTTTAGCTCACGATAAAGTACATCAAAAAGTGTTTTTTTAGGCAAGTGATGCCACAGAACTAGCGCCAAACAACAAATCACAGTCCTTTGCACAAGTTTTGGTATTATCATAAAAGTTTATAGGAAACTACAAACTTCGTGGATAACATGAATCAAACGGGAAGAAACTAAAATTTGTGGGCTGAAAGTTTCGAGCCACACTGCCTCCCCTCGAAGGCTGATAGAGACGAATGGAAGAAAAATACAAAACCTATTATGTTGCGCCGACCCCAAGTAATCTGGGATAAGGGTAGGCATGATGAACACACATGAAAACACAGCTGTTTTACCTTTCCTGTTGTTTATTTTTTAGAGATAAAACTTTTTAGAGGTAAAAAAAGTTCAGACCACCTGCCAGATGATCAAACGACATGGAGGCCGTAATAGGACAGTACTGGATGAGGGCGGCAAAAGACCGTAAAAACTGACGTGAGAAAGAAGAGGCCTATGCCCAGCAGTGGGCTGATGTGGGTTGTTGATGATGATGATGATGACGATGAAGGAGCTGACGTCGGAGCCGCCGGGTATGGCGAATTCAGGATTGTAATAAGGGTATTATTGAACAAATTGTGAATTCAAGATTCATCCTGGCATTCACAAACCGCTACCAATATGTTTTTACTCGTGTACATTTACCAACTGCTCTGACAGTGAAGAAAAAATCGTGTTGAATGAAACTCACATTTATACATATAGACTTTGAATTCAGATGATATTTGAATGGGACTTCGGCCTAGGTTAGTCTTCAGGTTTCAGAGGTCAGATGGCAGTCGCTTTGTGTAAAAACTCGGTTCCACGTCAGAACCCCTAGGTTAGGTAGCCGACCCCGACAGAGAACGGGATAAGGCAAAGAGAACGATGAATGACAGTCTATTTTCGGCATCGCTACACAGTAAAATTATAATCATGCGTTCGCTGTTACGCCTACAGATACACAATAAACATAAAGCATCAAACATACAATATTACATTACGTGGAAACCTACACCATTGTACCAAACCAATAATAAGGTTTGACATTTCTAATTAAGGATCAGGTTAACGTAATGTATCAGCCTGAACACATTTTGTTGCAAACTCACATTTTGTACAAATTTTTATGTCCGTAAGTAAGATGGTTCCGTGTTTCGGATGGCACGTTAAGCCGTAGGTCCCGGTTGATATCTATGATCACCTAGACGGCGCGGCGGTCGTTACACAACCATGTCAGAAGCCTGCTACTTACATGTAGACGGCGGATGAAAGATTCTGACACTAGGGTTCATCGGGTGGTTGCACGTCTCGGTGTCCCACGCATAAAGAAAAGAGATCATGTTCTTTTCTTTTTTGTCCCAATTGTACACTTAATGGTACTGCTCAAGTGTGCAACTGGTCCTGCGGGATAATTTCTACTACATACTTCAATTTGTTGATGTCTGAGCACAGAATATATAATAGTACTAAAGTAGTCTGAGATTTGTTTGAATTGATTAAGTAGGTTATGTATGTATGTATGAATGCATTTAGGTAGGAGTACGTGTCATACAAACAGATTTACGCATAGAAACTACTAATTTGTGCTCTCTCTCTCTCTCTCTTTTCATGTGGGACACTGAGTCATCCAACGACCCAATTAGTGTGACATGTTCTTTTAAACTTACCCTTTTACACAGACCTTGACATTAAAAAATCTAGTTTAATAGTAGAAAGTGTGCTACTAGTGGTCAGACCAATCGTTGCGTAATTCTGAGCACGAATCAACGTTTCAGAAATTGAGCTTTTTAACTCGGACAAGAATGATTGAGGGAGGGTTTAATAGAAAAGTCTACGTCGATAAAAAGTTTTTGTTTTGTCTGCAAAGCCGTAGCCAAAAAGATAGCTATCTACATTTCTTTTTTCTTTTTCACCCCTTTTCGTTTCCGCGGATTTCTAAATTTCTATAACCATTTTAGCAACCGACTGAGAACCAGTAACTACTGTAGTGATTTATGTTTTTAAAAACGGCCCTCAAATATTTGCCAGACGCGGCGATAGCGGTCCTAAACGCCCTGCCTGCCTTACAAGGGATAAAGGCATGATATGTGCTATATTCTAATTGCGAAGGATAAAATAAACTTGCAACGGATCCTATGTGGTAGAAAAACTAAAAGTTAATTAAGCTACATGTAATCCTAAACCGACATTGCATAGAAGAGTACACCGCTAAGCAACTTCGTTACATGCTAAGAGCATGTTCAAGACTGAGCGAGGAACTTAATAACTTGTGAACTCATCTGCAGTGCAGTATAAAGCCTCACATTGCACAAGACACCGCAACGGTGTGCGGTGACCCACCCGGTTTAACATTATGGTGGAAAAATCTTTATTTGTATAGAATAAACGCATGGTACAGACATCTGCAGAGTTACCGCACTCCCCTGTGATATAATGTTTGTAAGCAGGGGGGTTCGGTGACTCCGCAGGTGATCATACCAAACACTGAAGTCGCATCATTATTGCTGCAGTGTATTCGCTTATGGCAAGGGATCCCAAAGGAGCAGGACCGGATGGTACGAATGCGGCATCGGAGCGTGAGCAAGGGAGAGAGGCACGGAAACTGGATGCCTCTGCAACCGCATACAGATTCCGTCGCTGCGTCGTACGGAACGATGCCGGGTGTACAGATTTCGCCGCACCGTCATCCGGACCGGTGTCTGGTACCAGTGTGAAAGCCGCTTAATGGAGGTATTAACTTTTCTTACTAAAGTAACAGCGAATGAAAAGGCTCCCGGGCCTGGGTGACCTCACTCCTTTATAAACTCATGCTTTTGTCCTGTGACCAGAGTCAAGAAAAATCACGTAAATTAAAAAAAATACTCTCCAAGCCACTACGCTTACTGGAAACTAATTAAGTTTTTCCGAGAATGATAATAAAACAATAGTAAAAGGGAAGGGAAAATTATACATATACCTACAAGCTGTGTAAATACCACTAATAAAACATTATGTAAAGAAACACGACTCACGTGTAACAAATTTGGATCAAGGCTCGGGCCCCGTCAAGTTTCAGCTGAATACGACAGCCTTCTTCATAGGACGTCGACAGATCACACACGCCCGCCCGTCAGATGTGATTGCCGAACACGGCATAACCATGTTTCTTTATAATGGGTTATACTTGTTCGTTTAGTAATAATAATAAATGTCATGCTCCACAAAACCTTCATTGAATGTAGAATCATAAAAAAAATACTTCAAGGAATTCTGATTATTTATATTTTTATGATTTTCTCATCCTGAGAAATAGTAAGGCAAAATCAGTCTTCAGGCTTTCCCCTATTAGGTAATGTTTGACACATTCACTACGCTTGTCTTGTGGCTTTGTGACGTTGATATTGCATTCACAAGGAACGCTACCCTGCTCGTTTTTATACGTCACCAATAGAAATGGTGATAAGGTTCTTGAGTAGTAGGATGCCCCAAACAATGTGTCCAATTTAATGTATGTCTTCTGAAATACATAGATACACGTATCACATTTTTAACCTTTGAGGGGTAGGCAAAGCGTAATGGCCGCAAAATAATGTCGCTGTCGCCATGTCTGACAAATATTAAAGGCCTTTTCTGATGATTGAAATACGGTATGTAGTATGTACTATTCTATTAAGTATAACGATACAACCATGTCAGAAGCCTGCTACTTGTATACGGCGGTTCCAAAATTCTGACACTAGGGTTCTTTGGGTCGTTGGACGACTCGGTATTCCACACGAAAAGGGAGATTCTAATTAAGCTAACGATCAACGTCTAACTAAAAAACGAAAAAGATTAGCGCGGAATGTACTCTAGAAACGTTTGTACAACAAATAGACACAGTTAGACACTTCATCAGAAGGTAGGCGTAGTAAATGGGTTTCAGGAAAAGTACTGCGTTCCATTTAACCACGCGTTCTATAGATAGCTGAAGAGAAGAAAATAGATATGTTGTTTACCTATCTTCTTGTAAAACTTGTTCACTTTTTATTTGTATAAGATACGAGATGTAAAAAATACTGCAAATATTTTAAGGGGTGAACCAGCCCAAGAAACTGTAATAACTTCCCCAAAGAATATACGATGAAATATGAAAAAAAAATTTGGGAACTGACTTGGTCTGGTCAGCCCACCATTTTGTATGGTATTTTTTTAATATGCATATTTCAACCTATATTCCTTGAGAAAAGTTGTTGTCTCTGAAAATATTAGTCAAGTACCTCAGCTCCGTCATTTCTGAACCGCTTTTACTGCACGCAATAAGAGCTTCTTCTTTTGAGTGGGACATCAAGTCGTCCAACGACCCGATTAACCCTGGTTTCAGAGTTTATCAACCACCAAACATTATCAACCACCTAACACTAGTAACAGGCCTCTGACATAATTATGTACCGACCGCCGAGTCTACGGCCCGTATTTATAGTAAAGCGCTCTCAATTCTGAGTGCGACTCGATCTTGAGTGCGACTTTGTCAAAACCGCTCTTGAGATCGATCTTAGAGTTGAAAGCGATTTATAATTACGGACCAAGTAATCAAGTAATAAGAGATAGAATGGTAGATTAATATAAACAGAGACACATCTACAATAGGCGTGTAATTGAGTCAGTAGAAATTTAATATTTGCCGTGTGATGCCGGCTTTGCCGTGTGATGCCGGCTTAGAATAGCATCACCCCACATCCTTTCCGCAGGTGTCGTAAGAGGCGACTAAGGGACTCGAGGGTATTGGTGTATTACAATTTTTAGGCGACAGGCTGACAACCTGTCACTACAGTGATACACGTGTTTTCTGGAACAACCTTGGAAAATAATCCTCAAAAATGTCAGACGTGGCGATAGTGGCTGTATTCTTACGGCCCCTATCGCTCTGCCTACCCCGCAAGGGATAAAGGCGTGATATATGTATGTATGTATGAAATATATTTACCCCGACTCGTGATGCGTAGTAATAAGTGGAGTAAGTAATTGATATTGTACGTCATTGTCATCGATACTGGAAAGACGCCTCCGAGGCACGCCATATAAATAAATGCGCAAGTTGTTGCTGCTTTGTTTTGTTCATTTTATTTCAAAGTAGTATTTTTTACATTCATCTTTTTGTGTGTTAAATCAGTCATTGTAAAAAAGAGAAAAATGTACGTCACATTTTTCTATTTCTTATATTTATGAACCTAGTGTAAACGCGGCTCAGGTGGACTAAAAAATTAAAACTAGCCCCTAACGTACTGCCTCGAGGCTGGTCAAGCTAACCAAACAGCATGTAACGTAAAGTGATAAATAATGTGCCTTTCAAAAACTTTTTTATATTTACTATTGTACCTATGTTCTTTATTTTTTAACCGAAATAAAGTTTAGGGTTGTCATTTATGATTTTTCTCAGACAAATCGACGCCTGTGGGACCGATTTAGAAATTTTTTTGATCGTTCAAAAAGTTCTTGGAAAGGGATCTTGAATTATTCACGCGATCTCATCATAACTTTTATAAGAGCACTTTAGTTGGTATCAAAATGTTTTTATTTTGTGGATATACATTTAGCAATTTTCTTCTATTAGCTTAGGTAAACAAGTGAATAATTTTGACACAAATAGATCTTTTCTACACATTTGTGCCAAAATTCATCAATTGTTTTGATAAAATCCATTAGATTTGACACGTCTGAAGTCTACTCGCGCGCGAGATAAGTCTCCCTACGGTGCACATCATTAGCCGGTAGGGTTTGCTTTCTCCAGGTCTTGACTCGAGCATGAGTTTGGACAATAGGGGCGGAATAGTAAATTGAAATAGTAGGTATTGAACCTTTAATTATAGGCTTCTACTAAGCTGTACCTACCTATGGCATAAAACGTACCTTATACACGTTGTAATAAGAGATGATGGCATCGCAGCACGTGTAGAGGTCGTTGAGGATCTCCACTACCTGTGAAAATAAGAAAAAATTTGGTAAATAATTAGATATCTAGAATACGTTCGCTACCGACCAAGGCATAGAAAGGTAGGTAGATATCAAAGTATATAGGTAAATAAATAGTCTATTGGAAGATTGTGATGATTGCCTAGCGCACTATTTCGGCGCCTCTATATGATGCGCTCTGATGCCGGCTTAAATTAGAATCACCCCATATCTTTCCGACGGCTGCCGTAAGAGGCCACTAATGGAGTGGAGAGTTTTACGTTCATTATAGTTTTAGGCAAAATTTCACACCTGTATATTTAAATCGCAAAACTTCAGCTAAAAACGGAATATATTAATCTAATCAATATTCATGCAGTGTATGGAGAAAACTTATCGGTTCATTGATGGCCCGTTGAGAATTAGCTAATTACACCATCAGGCAAAGCACTCAGTATAATACAATTGTCCAAGTTGTAAATTAGTCTGATGAGATGATTCAATTTCGGGGGGGTGACCTTGAATCTGAGCAGTGAAGCAAATCCCGATGAAAGGACGGCTATATAAACGGCTATTACCATATACATTGGATATCGTGAGTTTATGGCGGGTCGCACGGCGTTGCGCAAAACTATCGCAGCGGTCCGTTAGATAATACTTGAAACAATCCCCACACTAAAGCCGCTCAACCGCTGTCGACGCAGCGTTATCGCAGTGTCGTCTTTCGAGTGCGGTTTTAGTATGGGGAGCGTCGTTTCTAGTATGGATCTGACACACCGCTGGGATATTTTTGCGCTCTGTCGTGGTGCGTCATGTGTGCGATCACTTAAATGTAATGGATGTCATATTATCTATTCTGTGATTATTCGAGTAACCACATCAATAAGTAATAATGCGTACCGAGTCCTGTCGGCATGGTAGGGTGGTATACCGCTATTTTTCACGTATTAGCTTACTTAGTCGGGCACATAGGGCGCAATATATTTTTCTAGGTGTGTGCTTTTAAAAGTTAATAGGTAAATCAAAATGTTGCTTTAAGTAAGAAAATGGCTAAGTTATAAGGCGAAGCATTAAATAGTACAATTCTCTTCGAAAATGGTGAGTAGGTAGTTATTGAAAGGTCAATGAAGCAAAGGCGAGTAGGTTAATGCTCGTAAGCCAATTTCGGTGGAATTGAAGCCTCGAGTTCGATACTCACGTGTACCAATATGTTTTTACTCACGTACATTTACCGACGGTGAACAAAAAACATCGTAATGAAACCCACATTCAAATAAAATTTGAATCCAGATAATATTTAATTGTGACCTAAACCTACTTTACGATCGTTAACTCTCTGCCTACCCCGCAAAGGCGTGATTTGTGTATGTTTAATATCATATTACGCTTGCAATAACTCAAAATGTTTCAGGAAATTGACTTGTCAGGATCTTGTATCTTAATTACGAATCACATCAGAAGCCGAAGTCCTCTGAAATCAGCTCAGTGAGTTGATTCGTCCATTCATTGAGAAGGTCAAGGGCATCGAAGCGGTAACAGGAAGGGTTGTTGCTCAGTTGGAGGGCAAAATATTATGTAACTACGTCGTATGCTTGCGAATTACTCATAATGTAGCTGTAGGGAAATTGAGAGATGAGTTTTTGTTGTCTGCAAAGGCTGGGCGAACCTTTTACGCTTTTAGGAAACAAAGTGTTTTCGCTACGGTCTTGATATAGGGACTGATTTGAGCTAAAAGACGTTTCCTTTTAGACCGGTTCATCCATTGCTATTTTTGATAACGGTAGAGAAAGGAAAAAAACACTCTATTTTCGCAAGTGAATAGGTACTCTACGTACTTACATTATTACTTTTGTAGTTAAAACCTAAAATTTCAGTAAAAGTAAAAGTTCAGTAAAATTATGACTAGGCTTAAAATAATATACCTACAGAGGTTTTATTGTGTTTGAAGTTTTCAATTAAAATCTGCAAACGTCTTAAAATAAAAACCCTACAAATGCCAATTTTTTTTTTACAAAAAACATGCTCATGTTAGTATATTTGCTTGATAAGAAATGATTTTTTTTTCTGAACCTACACTAGTTTTGTAGCACCACTAGCCTTTCATAAAATGTTGATGGTAAATAATGTACTTACACACTACTCACGTAGGTAAATAGGTAAGAGTGTTTTTTATTTATTCGTTGGACGAAGGTTACGAATGTTAGAAAGGTTATCATGGAGACGAAAAGACAATAGCAATTAAAGCTGAGTGTTGAAGTGGTAGGTAAATAGAGATGTAGGACAAGCCTGTCTGTATTTAATTAGATGTAGGTGCGTTTCTCTTATAACAACAGACTATAATGTGTAAAAATATTAGACGGTGTAATTCTCTCCGCTCGTTTAAAAAAAACTGCAAATATGATTAGGCGTGAATCAACCGATGAAATTGAACAACTTTCCCCTAGAAACATAGGTCGCAAAATGAAATGTTCCCTCCCCCCCTATACAAATTGACGTGGTTGGCTGGTACATTGTGATAGGAGGCCAAAATTTCATTTTCGTATTTCGACCTATGTTATTTGGGGAAAGTTGTTCAGATTTAAAGGACTGTTTCACTCGTTAAAATACTTACTTTTTATATAATATAAATATTCTTCTTAAAACGAAAGATGTTACCTACTCGTGTGTATGTACGTGAAGAGTCAGGACGCTTGTAACCACAGAGCAGATACATAGAGGATATGGCGTATGTCGTTTTGTATATGAAACTGGGAGAAGCTACCGCGCGGGGGTGAGAGGAACAATATTTATGATACGACGAGAGTGAAGAAGCTTTTACCACTCATCAATAACATGTTGAAAAAGATTGGCCCATAATTAAATATAATGTTAACACTAAATTATAGCTTGGCCAGAAATAATAGAAATTAAATAAAATGGCACTAAAAATTCTGTATGAAAAATTGTTGCCCAGATTCGACAGATCGCGAAAAAAGTGGCGCCCATATTTTTTTTCTACTCTTTATGGCCAAGCTATACAGTAATTACGACACTAACCTGCATAGGTGTGTTAGTAGCAGCAAGGCGTGTGAAGCCGACGATGTCGCTGAAGTAGATGGTGACGCATTCGAAACTCTCCGCCTGGACTCTCTCCCCGCGTTTCAGAGCTTCTGCCACCGTCCTGAATAGATAATAAGAATATTAAAGGATATTTTCGCAATACTTTCAATTTATTTCTTAGAATAACTTTCTTGCAAACATAATACATTTCAACACACAAGTAGTAAAAAAACACAGTATTTCAGAGACTCAAATTTAGAATGAACCTCTAAGAGCTGAAAAAGAACAGAATAATACGGCCCAAGACATTCTTCGCAATGCTCTCTCTCCTGTACGTTCGCAATCTCCTGTACGAGAAGAGATTTGGTCCATACTTCATTGAGCCCATCATAGCCGGCTTGGACTCGTTGGACAATACACCCTATGTCTGCAATATGGATCGGATTGGCTGCTCTAATGAGCCTCAAGACTTTGTGGTGTCTGGAACAGCTGAGAGCAGCTGTATGGTATGTGTGAAGCAAAAGACCGGTTGGTAACGACTTAATGAAGAAACTGCAATAAACAGGTGTGATGGTGCAAAAATTACGAGCGACGATTATAGCGCAGTGAGCACACACAAAAATGACACGAAATAATTCAACCTAAAGTTCCTACCAATAGTAGAAGTACTGCGAGAAAAATAAATAAAAATAAAATCAAAATCATTATAATATTCCGCCCGAAAAAATGGATTTGCATGATAAATCCTTTAGAGAAGGTTAAGTAGCTAGTCGGGTCCTCAGTCAATAGTTATAGAAAATACCTACCTTGGCAGCATTCTATTCAGCAAGTCATCAGTCCTTCTCTTCTCCTGCAGAAGCTGCTCAGTCCTGGCAGCCACCAAGGTCTCCAGGTTGGAAGCATACTTCTCCATCATGGCCAGCATATTGTCAAATATGTTTGTTTTCCTGTGGAAAAATATCTAATTACAAATTGAATTGAATTATTTGTAAAAGTTGATTTAATAACCTGCAAAATATGTTAACATTTTTATGCGATATCAAATTAATATTCTTATGTTTTGAACTCGACAGGCAGATACTATACATAAACAAAGTAACCTTGGATTCTGTTCTGTACAAGAAAGTTCCGTTTCTCGAAAGATTTCACAAGGGAGCTAAAGTGAAAATATAAAAAAGAAATGAGCCTTTCCGTGAATACAAAAAATCTGCTGACCGAGTAATTTTCTTAAGAGATAACTTTTTTTAACTTTTTTTTTAGCTTATTGGGTTGAATGAACATGAATCTGGATGGATGCAGGAAAGAAAGGCTGAAAAGAGTTTGAATGGATTGTGTAAAAGGCGACACAAAAAGGCGCAGGCAGATGATGTTCAGTTTATCGATTTGATTCTATCTTTTTCGAAACATTCATTCCTTGGGAATCTCCACGTATTTTCATATTTTTACGTAGATTAAATAAGCCCCGTTATGTTTTTGATTTCCTTTTGAATTAACTGAATAGGAAAGGTATTTTATCTTGCCCTAGTCCTGGATTTACGAAAAGGAAGCCGCCTTAAAGAGCTCGTAAAAATTTGCCTGTTATCTACTAAAGTTACCGTAGGGCCCGACCTCTTTGGGACTGGCTTGATCTTGATGGCGATCAAAAAAAAAAAAAAAGAGAGAGAGATGGCGGTCTGTCAGATCCGTACTAGAAATGTCAATCCCCATACTAAAACCGCTCAACCGCTGTTGACGCAGCGCTATCGCAGTGTCATACGTTGAGCGCGGTTTTAGTATGGGGAGTGACGTTTCTAAAATGGATCTGACAGACCGCTGCAATATTTATGCGCTCCGCTGTGCGTCAAGTGTGCGATCCACCTATAAGAGTTATAGAGTAAGCATCCATAGAACCTTTATCGGGCACGAATTCTTATTTAGAAGATTTCAGCTAAGTTACGGGACAAGTTTAGCCATAAATAGCAGCGGGTATAATGACTGGACGGATTACTAATTTCTCATAAAGGGACCTAAGTCTAGTGTCATCATTATTCTCCTTGCTTTATCCCGTTCTCTCTCGGGTTCGGCTACCTAACCTAGGGGAGTTGACATGGAACCAATTTTTTTTCACAGAGCGACTGCCATCTGACCTCTGCAACCCGAAGGCTAACCTGGCCCGAATCCTAGGTTAAGTCACATTCAAATATCATCTGATTTCAAATTTTATTTGAATGTGGGTTTCAGAGCAGTCAGTAAATGTACGTGACTAAAAACACATTGGTACATGGCAGGGATCGAACTCGGGTCTCACGATTGTATGACCGGTGTCCTATCCACTTGGCCACCGACGCTCCAAGCCCTAAGTCTAGTGTATGGATCACAAAAGACGTCCAACACAAAATTCCTTTCTTTGTATAGGATCCAACTTTGATGAAACAAAACGGATTCTCTCTAATAGACAAAGGCAGTTGGTGCCCGTAGTGCTGGCTTAGAATAGCATCACCCCACTTCTACCCGTGGGTGTCGTACAAGGCGACAGAGATGAATCCAAGGACCGGCAGCAGCGTTCTCTGTGAATATCTACAATATCTTGCACTGCGCTCGACAATCCGCCTGCCAAGCGTGGTGACCATACCAACACCCCCCAATTAGGGGAGGCCCATGTCCAGCAGTGTAAGTAAGTAAAACACTCTATTGCACAAGTTACAATTACAGAAAAAAGAACATTTACAGCTAATAATATGCGCAAAGTGCGGCCTTATCGCTAGAAGCGATCTCTTCCAGACAGCCTTGTGTACTGATGTGGCTATAGAAGAAAGAGAAGACAAAAAGCGTGTAAAGACCCATACCGATAGGCCAATGTATACCAGTAGGTATTTATTTACCCCTGTACACAATGGCAGGGTTAACTTGGGTTGGCTATAAAAGCCCCCTCTGTACAAGGCCTTACAGAAAGTTTAGGCACGAGCGATTTTCTCAAAGTTTTAATTATCAGTTAGCAGTTACTGTTTTACGTGCTTTAGATAGAATTTGTGAAGAAATTTGGAAAGTACCCGTTTAGTTTCAAAAGCTCTACGTAGAGTTTGCTTTTGATTTAATACATTGTATCGATGAAAGGGCTTTGTGTGAAATGTATGGACCATCCCATCCAGCGGCTGCGCCCGCTGCAACTCATTTTCCGGTAGGAATAAAATGTTTTCCTGGCAAATATTATACATAAAAACCTTCCTCTCGAACCACTCTATCTATTGAAAAAACCTGCATCAAAACCCGTTGTGTAAAGAAGTGTTCTAAAGATCTCAGCATACAGACAGACAGACGCGAAAAGCGACTTTGCTTTATACTTTGTAGTGATATTGATTGTCAATGAATGTTAATCGGTTGGCTGTGTAGAGTACTTCCACACACACAAACAAAGTTAAGTATGACAGTTAACTGTCAAGATGCTTTAAAACGTTACGACTGTTTTATATGGAAAACTAGAAGAGTTGTTTTCCATTTCAAACCATTTTTCAAACATATTATTTGTAGGGAAATACTCTACAGTAACAAGGTGGCGTTCGTTAACGTTTAAAAAATTCTACCCACATTTTTTGAAAGGCACCATTTTTACGCCTTAACCTATCCGTCAAAAAGTTAAACGGGTGTCGAACACGTGTTTAAAGCCTAAAACAAATCAGTTGTAGAAACTATGTTACAAGTGATAAGACCAGTCGTTGCGAACTTCTATTCACGCTTTGCTCCATGCCAGTCCAGAAGCAAGTTTTTTAATAAAGCAATACTGTAGAAACAAATATCTTTGTCGTTGCCGTTGCGCATGGCTAACGGAAGTTACAGCCATATATCATAAGTCGATTTATGGATGAACTGATCCTATCTATCTTCGAACATCTACATAAAATACAACATGTAGGGGACGAATAAATAAGAATCCCATATAGTGAAACAGGGTAGTTCCAAATATGCAAGAAATAACCAGAGTCTCTTACTATACATACATACATACATACATATATCACGCCTTTATCCCTTGCGGGGTAGGCAGAGCGTTAACGGCCGTAAGAATACGGTCGCTATCGCCACGTCTGACATTTTTGAGGATTGTTTTCCAAGGTTGTTCCAGAAAACATGTGTTTCACTATAGTGACAGATTGTCAGCCTGTCGCCTAAAAATTGTAATACACCAATACCCTCGAGTCCCTTAGTCGCCTCTTACGACACCCGCGGGAAGGATGTGGGGTGATGCTATTCTAAGCCGGCATCACACGGTATAACAATACTTTTATTGCTATTTGAATCGCTATCACTTAATCACTTGCCTATACAAATTACTGTGTGTTACTAATTATGTACTGAGCTTCCACAGCGTCAACTATTCTAACCGAACAATTTTGAATATTAGACTCTGAATATTATGATTTAGCATACTTCGAACAGTCTGAAATTGTTATAAGCTCCCTATGTGTACGTATATCAAGATAGCGTAGGTAGGTTTCGTAATGTGAATATTATTATCATTAATCATTGCCGTGTGATGCCGGCTTAGAATAGCATCTCTCCATATCCTTCCCGCGGGTGTCGTAAGAGGCGACTAAGGGACTCGAGAGTATTGATGTATTACAATTTTTAGGCGACAGGCTGACAACCTGTCACTATAGTGATACACATGTTTTCTGATGCAACCTCGGAAATCAATCCTCAAAAATGACAGACGTGGCGATAGCGACCGTATTCTTACGGCCGTTAACGCTCTGCCTACCCCGTAAGGGATAAAGGCGTGATTTGTGTGTGTGTGTGTATTAATCATTACGTCTAGAGTTTACAATTTGCATATGAAGACTTAGGCGAATTCCTCACCTGTTTAGTGCAAAAGAGATAGGTTTATTGCATCTACCATAATAAGTGTAACAGGGGCAGATGCCAACGCAAGTTTTTACGATAATCATACGTCAACGACGGTTCTTATAATAGGGAATCTGGGGCCACGGCAGTGGCCCCGACAAGACGATCTACGCGAAGCACGAGGGCACAACCTACCTTTTCTCGAAGAGTTTCGTCGTTTTTTTTTCAAAATTACGTTTCGTGCGTTACCGATGCGCTAAATATGCGCAGCAGCAGACGTCAAGAGGGGGAACCACCTAATGAGAATATGAGATTGCTGTGTTTTCTTCTTAAGTTGTCTAAAATCTTAGACACCCTCAGTAGCAAATGAAATAAGTAAGTACCTACTCAATCAAGAAAATATAAAAAGCTACGATGCGGAAATTTCACTTTATTGAACATCAAAAATTAAACGGATATTTTCTGTTTCTTTAAAATGAAAGTACCCGAACGTTGTAGGTGTAGTAAAGAACGTAAAAGAAATACAAAGTTTTTTGTAAACATTTTTCAAACTACAAAAACGGGTTTCTTATATTAAGTAATCTTAGGCCCGTATTTATAAATCGCTCTCAACTCTGACATTGATCTTAAGTGCGACTTTGAGATGGTGTTTGTATTGACTGACATTTTTCAAAATCGCTCTTGAGATCGATCTCAGAGTTGAGTGCGATTTATAAATACGTTAACCTGGATCGATGGCTTAACGTGCTTTCCGTCATCCCGATAGCCCGAATTAGGTCTAAGTAATATTATGGCCCAAGTCTGGCCTTAGCTGCCGCCTCAGCCCACTGTTGGACATGGGCATCCCCCTATCGGGGTGTATGGCCAAACTCCAATCACCACGCTTGGCAGAGGGTTGGCGATTGCAATGCAAGATGTTGCATTCACAGGGAACCTTGTTGCCCATTCCCTGGATGATTAGATATCCCTAAGTCAGTTTTTACGACACCCGTCGGTAGAAATAGGATGATGCAATTCGTGTGTTTCCGACACGAAACTAATCACTTTATTCACTCTAATAAAACATAATTAGTCTAAACACAGTCCAGGCTTGAAATAAGATAATTTATGTCAGACTAATCGTGAGTAATCCAAGCAGAAAATTACTCATTTAGATGAGCTGTACATTATTAGATGCTTCAGAATTCAGTATTTTCCTCATAACTGTTAGATAGAGTGTAAAAATATTTGCTGCAAATATTTTAAGGGGTGTGAACGCCCATGAAACTTATCAATTTTCCCTAAGAAACATAGGTCGAAATATGAAAAAAATTTTGACCTCCCATTCAGTTGAATCGCTTGGATGCTACATTTTATGAGAAGTCCCAATTTTTTTCATATTTCTTGGGGAAAGTTGTTCAATTTCATGAGCTATTTCACCCTTTAAAATATTTGCAAGCTATTTTTTTACATTTTGTAATTGAAACGAATAGTTACATTCTTGCATGTATAGTCCATCTATCCGCTCAGGTCGCGCGGCCAGCCCGTCGGTACAGCACGCTATATTAACATAGCAGCACACTATACATGGTGTTAGGGACAGCGTCACGAATACTGAAAGGGTGCAAGCAGACCATGGAACTGAACAACTTTCCCCCAGGAACATATGTCAGGAAACGACAAACATATCAGTATTCGGGACGCTGTCCCTTACACCCCGTATTAACACTTACATCCCCGCATGCATGTCCTTAAGCCGCAGCCGCACTAGCCGCAGGTCAGGCCGGCGGTCAGGCCGCTCGCTCCAGCAGGCGCTCAGCACCGCCAGCACAGCAGGCCGCGCCGCCAGACCCGTCAGAGGCGGCCGGAACAGCACCCCGCCGATTGGGTGGCGAACTCGGCCGATTATTTCTGTACAAAAGACAACAAATGTAACATATCAGCTGATTGATAAGAACCAAGACATTTCTGTTACAAAATATCTAAGTCGAAACCAAACAAACATTATTTAACCATTTATTGCACATAATATTATGTACCATAGCCTTGCCTACCCATGCTTCACCCCCTTTACCGCCGGTCATCGATCGCATCGATCTACGGAAATGCAGCTACTGCACAACGTGAGTGACAACGTGTGACACGATTACCTTTATACTCATTTTCGGCCCCAGCGTACCTCACATCGGACGCATTCTAAATTTTAGGTTAGGCTTAGAATAAGTATTTCGATGTAAAAGTTTTATTATAACAACCTGCAAAGTATCACGATTTTGATTTCTCTCCTCTGTAGCCACACGCTTATTTATAATTCACACAAAAACAGATTCAGGACAATTACAAGAAGGGAAAAGACACAACAGGCTCACAGGCAAAAGATATATAATTGCTGAAGGGGGAGTCGGAAAACTGATGATGCGTTTCAAAGATTGCACTACACGGGACATGGTTTGACATCGACCATCGAAATAGGAAGAAGCTAGCTGAGTATAGGGATGGATGGCAAAAGCATGTGTTCAATGAGCGAAAAATATACGAGCCTGATTTTCTGGTATCGCGACGCCAGCAAAAGCGAAAACACACACGCACAAATCACGCCTACATCCCTGACGGGGTAGGCAGAGCGTAAACGACCGTAAAATTACGGTCTTTATCGCCATGTATGGAAATGTTTGAGGGTCCTATTAAATAGTCGTGCATCACTATAGTGGCAGATTGTTAGCCTGTCGCCTAAAATTGCAATACACATGAAACCCTCGAATCCCTTAGTCGGCTTCTACGGCGCACACGGGAAAGAAATGGGGTGATGCTATTCTAAGCCGGCATCACACGGCATAAAAGAGAAAAACGACACCTGAACAGGAATGTGCTAGTCTCAGATCCAACTTTAATCTGTAGAGCGTACGTAACGTTATGCCGCTCCCGTATGCGCTTACATAGCTATGAAAAATCGTGCCTCAGACACCGTCGTTTGCCACAGACATGAGTCCTGATGAATGGGTGTTAGAGCGGTGGCTTGGTATGTGGTATGGGTTGTCAATTCAAATGCTGCTCGTGTATGGGTAGTTCTACGGAGGGGCAAATAAAAATAAATAAATTTCAAAATCAACTTTTGTGAACTTTTATTTTCTTAAATTATACTTTGGCGTTACAGTAAGTAAAAAAAAATACTATTAGAGATCAATATTTAAAATTAACGTTAAAAAATTCAATTTTCGCTTTTTGCACGTCGACAGACGTGACGCAAGTTTGGACAGAAGTGATGAATATCACAGAATTGAACATAAATATAATTAGAATATAAACAAAAAGTGCTTCTTAAAATTTATTAAAGCACTTCAGCCAAAGATTCCTCAAATCAGTCTGTGTCAGACTTCAAAATTTTAGTAAAAAAAAATAATCAATTAAGGTCGACAGGACTGTCATCACATTTGTCGACAGTAATAAAAAACAAAACTTGTTCAGTTTATGACGGTAGCACTCTCAGTTTACGATAGGCTTAATTGATGAAGCGATATCAAAACTTTCACTAATGGGAGAATCTTCACTAAAAATATGTTCATTTTTATTCTTCATATTTGGGGGTAGGTTTCATATTTTTGTACAGTCTGTTATATCTTGTCCCGGTGCCTCACTATCATTATTGTCGCTACCATAGCATATTTTGTAGTACCATAAAACCTGGTAATTCCTGTAAATAATGTGGTGAGAAACTTTTAACTGAACCTGGTGAGTTTCTTGGAAACAAGTGTTCGTCTTGTAAATAGTGTGGTGGGACTGATGACGAGATTTTTGGAAAATATTTTTCGTCTAAAATACGGTCTAAAGAATCCTGATGTGATAGTCACGGTGAGATGGAGAATTTAGGTTTGAAAAGCAGTCTTGATCTAGATCTAGATTGTCATTTTCATAAGTCTTCTCCGGTGGTTAAAATTATTGGTCCCACTATGTTATGCGGGCAAATTTTGACAAAGTAAGCATATCCCACGATTCAATTTGTGTGTATGTGTCATATCTGGATTAGTATTTCTCCACAAGTTTAATCATATTTCACCATGCACTAATCAAAAATGGTACTTCTGTCGACAAAAATCACTTCTGTCGACAACTCGTCGACAGAACTGACGTCGACAGATGTGAGAAATTTTACAATACTGACAAAAAAGCAATGAAATATTGATGTTATGTTAGATTAAATCAGTTTTAGAATAAATATCTACATTTCAAACTAGGCCCAGCTATCACATTATTTTTAAATCGTTGTTTACCTTTTGTATAATAAATTCAGAAGTGACTTGTTAACTTTGACATGGCTGTAGAACCAATTTACAAATAATTTTTGAGCCAAAATGAACGCATGAATATAATTTTTCGCGTTCGCCATAAAAAGTGACCATATAGTTGCCATTTTAATCCTAATAAATGAGCGGGAGAATCAAAATTCATAATTTGATAGTCTAATTTTCAGTTCTCGACAGATGTGACAAGATTTTTATAACGCTTGTAGAATCACTAGTAAATTCTTTTGCTTTTGACATAATTTTTGTTATATTAGAGATAATAAGTAAAGGATATGCACGTTTATTATCGAGGAACTATGGTGTCATAATTATATTTGTTGATTTTTTATTTCTGCTAAACTCTAGTCGAGCCCACGCGAACTGTCGACAGAAGGTGACGAGTCACGTCCTGTTGCCAAAAAAAAATCGGCCAAATTATTACGTTATTGATCTGTATTGTCAGCTGCTGCGTAGTATAAGCAGCAATTTAAACATAACCAAAACAGAAATCGCAATCGCATCGACAAAGTTCATGGAACAACGGCGGATCGCACACTTCACGCACGACGGAGCGCTAAAATATCGCAGCGGTCTGTCAGATCCATACATACTTAGTAATGTGAATCCCCATACTAAAACCGCTCAACCGCTGCCAGTAGCGCTATTGCAGTGTCGTCCGTCGAGTGCGGTTTTAGTATGGGCAGTGACGTTTCTAGTATGGATCTGACAGACCGCTGCGATATTTTAGCGCTCCGTCGTGCGACAAGTGTGCGATAGGCCTTAGTTCTATACTTAAACATCTCAGTTTATTGAATAAACATCAAGATAGACCCAGATATCTATGAGATAGACCCTTTGTATGCTTTTGTGGACGATAAAATGATTGAATAAAAAACTTTTACCTCAGAGTATTGACTGGCAAAAACATTCCTACATTTTATTATCTGAAAACCGAGTTACAAGTTGATAAAAGCTCTTACGGGTGTGTTGTGAATACAATGGATAGGAAAAAGGCCTTGGATGAAAGACTGATGTATGAAAAAAGGTTGTCAGTACAGTCAGTTTTCTGACGAGAGCTGAACGTGACAGCGTTATAAAAATTATACTGATGGAATGGTTGCATTTTTCTATCAAGCCTTAAATGTACTCTAGAGGTAACGCCTCGGAGGTAACGCCGCATGAGTCATTGTATTCTGTCACGTCAAACAAGCTGGGCCGAGAAAATCCGGCCGTTTGCTGTGTGGCGGCTTAGAATAGCATCCCTCCAATTCTACACGTTGCTGTCGCAAAAACCGACTGCAGATTGCACACTTGACGCACGACGGAGCGCTAAAACATCGCAGCGGTCTGTCAAATCAATACTAGAAATGTCAATCCCCATACTAAAACCGCTCAACCGCTGTCAACGCAGCGCTATCACAGCGTCGTCGGTCGAGTGCGGTTCTAGTATGGGGATGGTGATGTTTCTGGTATGAATCTGACAGACCGATGCGATATTTCAGCGCTCCGTCGTGCGTCAAGTGTGCGATCCGCATAAGGCATAATCATATTAATCATCAAGAGTAAATTGAACATTTTATTTACACAGCGCTAACCAATCTGCTTGGCGAACGAGGTGAGTATGACAATTCGCTTGTTTCCTGGGTCATTAAAATAATATAACAGTTGTACGCTTAAAACTATAGTCCAACAATACTACGGACTTCATTCATCATTTTTCGAAATATTCAAAGTTCGAATTAATAAACAGAAAAATAATATTAAAGTAAGTGTCTTGACACTATTCAAATTCTTACGGCGTGACGTCATACTTCTAATTGTTCATACAAAATACCGTTTTAGATCGTTTTAAAAAGTAGCTCATTTGACCTGTCAGGAAACAAGCCTATACCCCCCAATTGTGGGAGGCTCATGTCCAGCAGTGGACTGTTGTGGCTGTTAAACTGTTAAGGAATTCTTTCACGGAAATCTTCAAAAAACTTTTTTGCAGAATATCTTTTTTTAATATGCATTTCGTTGAATTTTCGCTCACGTGGAAATAGCAAATCGGATCACGCGTCACGGGAAAGTGACAGTTCACTTGTTTCTACAAAGAATAAATCGACTAGAAGTGGACGGGAAAATTGGAACCTTTGGACGTGACAAGGGCAAATCGGAAAAAAGATCACTTCTGACACATAAGATCACTTCTGTAAATGATCACACACATACCAAGTCTTTATGGAGGTGGCCATGTCAGAAACCTGCTTTTATAAGGCGGTTGAAAAATTCTGACACTAGGGTTCATCGGGTCGTTGGACGACTCGATGTCCCACACGAAAATAAAAAAAAATATGGAGGTGGCGTAAGTGAGGCTGTGTGGTCAGCCTGGCCAGCCCTGAGGCAGTGCCTTTTTTTTATCCCATATATTATATCCATATCGTTTATACTAGGATCATAGTGGAAAAGAGAAAATTGTGTCTTACAATTTTTTACACTGACTATAAATTTTGTAATTTCAATAAATATGTTGATTTTTTTATCCGTTGCGGGATAGGCAGAGCGTTAACGGTCGCAAAAATACAGTCGCTTTCGCCACGTTTGAAAGACAATGATAGCGATTTCAGATGCTTGGTGTATCATAGTGGAGACAGGTTGTCAGCCTGTCGCCTAAAATTATAATACAAATGAGACCATCGATTCCGTAAGTAGTCTCTTATGACAACCACGGGTAAGAACTATCCGCGGGAATGAACTGGGGTGATGCTATTGTAAGGCGGCGTTACACGGGTTGAACACGATCTAAATAATCCATCTAGACTACACTGCACACGTGTTTTGTTTTTGAACAACGCCATCTAAGTTCTGGAAAAAAACAGAACCGACGAATCTCGGAGAATCAGGAATTTTGTATTTATATTTGGTGAATCCAGGTCAAGTCGCTTCTGATGATATGTGATACCGGCTTAGAATAGCATCACCCCATATTTTTTCGTGGGTCGTAAGAGGCGCCTAAGGGTTTTATGCTTGATATGTATTGCAGTTTTAGGCGACAGGCTGACAACCTGTCACTATCGCTATACAGTCTTTAGAAATTACCCTCTAACTTTATCAGACGTGGCGAAAATGACCGTAAGTATACGCTCTGCCTAACCCGCAAGGGATATAAACGTCTTATACATATGTATGTATGTTTAAAAATAATCAATCGTACCGAAAAACGACTTTAGAATTTTTGAAAGTTATGACCTCAAAACAAGCCAGCCATATCGGAATATTAGGGCAAAGTTAAGGCAACCCGAACTCAATGACCTGCACAATATTAGAGGTCAGGTCTTACAAAACAAGATTGATTACGTGCTAGCACGCGCGTTATTCGGTTAACCCTCAGACCGGAATTGCGCCCCTTAAAGTGTTGAGGTCACATAGTTGTTTACCCAGAACTGGATGTGTTTATTTTGATCGTGTATTTACAAGGAATTTTCCACAAATGGAAAATCCTCAAAATGCTTAGAGGGAAGCAAAGCTTACGAATAGGTGGATCGGACACGTGATGCACGATGCACTAAAATATCGCAGCGGTCTGTCATATCCATACTAGAAACGTCACTCCCCATATTAAAACCGCTCTCGACGTACAACACTGCAATAGCGCTGCGTCGATAGCGGTTGAGCGGTTTTAGTATGGGGATTAAAATTTCTAGTATGGATCTGAGAAATCGCTGCGTATTTTTGCGCTCCGTCGTGCGTCAATTGTGCGACTTGCCTTGTGGTAGGTGTAGGTACTTTAGTAGGTTGTCTTCCGTAGGTAATGCTAACGAATTCAAGAGGATGTGAAGAAGGAAGTTGAAGATAAGTGTAATTAAGCAACAGCTTTGGCATGTACCGTTTGTATTCCTATCAATATTGTAACGTATCAAGTGTGTTACTTTTTGGTTGCCCAAATGAATAAAATAAAAAATGCCTGCAATGTTCTGAACAGACTGGGAACAAATTCAATATCAACGTTGTGAGTAACCCATCGAGAATCGAACCCGGAACCTTCTGCGTCGCAGGCTGTCGCACTACCACTGCGCCACATCGGTCTTCAAGCTTTAATCTGAACAAAGAAGTCGTTTACAAAAGTTGGTTAATTTCATAGATGAATATATGAACATAATTTTGTCCTAGTACGAACAAAAAAAGGAAAGGCGAACAAAATCAACCGCCGTAACGATAACTGACAGCTCATAAGATTGGTATTGGCTTCGAATACGTATTGGTGTAGGTTGTGAATATGACAAGTGATTAATTGAATATCTGAATATAATATGCGCCTCCCTTATTTTCAGTTCCTGATAATGTCAAGTCAGTTGGAGCAGAATAAAACTATTTAAACGGAAGTTGTTTGATTTTACAATTTTCAATTCAATTCAATTCATTTATTAGATACGAAACATATGGCTTACAGTTTAAAAAACCAAGCGCACACAATGTTGAGTCAATTTCAAATCAAGTTGAATTTACATACAAAAGGTCAATAATAAGAATTCGAATAAATTAATGTCAGTAAAATAATTTAAACATAATAAACATAGACATATTTGAAAAGCGAAATTTAGTTCTGAGAGAGTCCTATGATTTAAACTAATTATTTACTCTTACAAAGTTTCTACAGCGCTGCTCGCTTTGGTCAACGATTCTACGTATAGATAACGACTGCTTGACGCTAGGAACTGATTTTGTGAGCACATAAAAATATCAAGCTCTGGATCAGCCAGAGATACATCATTTATCAGTTTCAGAGCTCTAGGTAGAGGAGCAAATCTCGATGAAACACAACGCATGGTAGGCATAGAAAATACTTCTCGCCTACACGGTCGGACTGCAAACGATCTTGGCACGCTAAAACCTATTCTATCTAGTAAGGATGGGTTGTAGATCTTACCACGTACCAGCTCAAATATTACAATACAATATATACAATTGAAAAGCAACCATCAATTGACTTTATACATTGATGGTGGTGGCGTAAGTTACATGCTATGTGGTCAGTCTGGCCAGCCCCGAGGCAGTGCCTTCGTGTTTTATTTTTTTATCCCACTCGCGTCGCATTTCTACTAGGAACATAAAGTTGTTATAGAAAAGAGAAAATTGTGTCTGACAATTTTTTATTTTTTACAATGACTTCATTTTTTCAGTGACAGTATTGTGTTGCAACTTACTGACTCTCTAAAAGCATTCGTTGTGAATCTACTTGGAAAAAAACGATTGAAATCTCGAAATTTTCACCCAGATCAAGTTGGGAATTCATTAATTACAGCGGAAGAGCCTGATCCAAAATTAATAGATGGCGGTAGAACAAAAATTATTTAAATTGTAAGTAATGACGTCAACATCTTTGTCATCTGTGATCACGAGCGCAAAGTGTACAAAATGACAGAAATGTAAAATCCAATAATAAACACCGTCTTTTGTGATGAATAAAGTACCCCTTTATGATGCGCGCAATATGCAGAGTGTAAAAAAAATAGCTGCAAATATTTTAAGGGGTGAACCAGCACATGAAATTAAACAACTTTCCCCAAGGAATATAGGTCGAAATATAAAAAAAATTTTTGGACCGCCGCGCCGCCCACACAAAATGTACCGGCCGACCAAGACAATTTGTATGGGTGGGGGGGCTAATTTTTTTTTCATATCTCGATCTATGTTCCTTGGAGAAAGTTGTTCAGTTTCATGGGCTGATTCACCCCTTAAAATATTTGTAGCTAATATATTTACACCCTATAGCGGGAGTGATAATAGTCAAGAATTAATTAATTCATTCATTCATTGTAGTAATACTCTAGAAGACTTCACAAGGGTCAAATTGTATGGATTTTTGAAAACAAATGAATAAGTTTGTCTACAAGTGCAGAGAAAATCCAAGTCGTGGTTGCGCATCATAACTGGGTAAGTCAGTTGGATACTAGTGAGTCGGACATTCTGAACATTATACAATACTTAATTGAACATTTTTATCATCAAAATGACATCATGCAAATCTGTCATTTTTCTTAAAGGGGCTTGTACCAACTAGAAAAGCAAAACTCAAAAGGCAGTAGTATGCTAGCTTGCGTTCCATTTTTATCTCGTTACAGAATCAGGGCACGCGAGTTGGTTGTGTATTCTAGCCTTGAATTTTCTAGCGCAGATCCTGTCATATCCTACTAATCTTATACCCTATACCTATTGTATTTTGTAGCAAAGATGTAGGAAGATCACAAAGGAAATTACAAATCTACAGGGTTAGGGACAGCGTCCCGAATACTGATAGGGTGCAAGCAGTCCATGAAACTGAACAACTTTCCCCTAGGGACATATGTCAGGAACCGTCAAAAAATTTTTGGTTTCCATAGTAAATGCATCTGGCTGATCGCGATTTGTATGGGAGGTCGAAATTTTTTTGTCGTTTCCTGATAGATGTTCCTAGGGGAAAGTTGTTCAGTTTCAGGGTCTGTTTGCACCCTATCAGTATTCGGGACGCTGTCCCTAACACTCTGTATAGTTACTGGGATTTCATCGAACCTACGCACAGAAACTAGAGAGATACACCTGCGTCACAGAATTTAAGTACCTACCTATTCATTTTCATCCTAAGATCTTGTTTGACTGACCCGATGGCATAGCGGATAGTACTCCTGCCTTCTATGCCGAGGTTCGTGGGTTATTTGTTACGTCTTTTCAAATGTTTGTGTTGAGTCTGGGTGTTTTCTATGTATAATATGTATTTATTCACAAAAAAAAATATATAAATATTAGTATCAGCTATCTTGTTCCCATTATACAAGCAATGCTTAGTTTTGGCCTAGATGGTGCTGTGTGATTTGTCCAGGATATTCGTATTCATCTCGTAAACGGTGATACCAAAAGAGTTCATGACTATTCTCTGGTATAGTAAAAGTTTTCTCAAACGCTCCTAAAATGCAAATGATCGTATTTTAGAGCCGTCGACGCTCTGCGTATTTCATAAAAAAACTTGATATGTGTAGTAAATATCTGTGTTATGTAAATTATAACTCACCTGCGTTAGTCAAATGCGAATCACCCCACGGCCCGTTCCTTCCCAAGATCTCATAGAGGATGATGCCAAAGGAGTACACATCCCCCCTCTGGGATCCTCTCCTTGGGGGGTTGGGGTCCCGGAGGAGCTCCGGGGCGCGCCACAGCATGCGACGCTCCTCACGCAATGCGTCTTCCTGGTCTGCGCAGCCACCTGGTTCAAGGAAACGGGGTTAGATTTCTTCGGGTCTTCCGTCGACTTGATGATCTACTTAAATGTGTTTCAATTTGTACATTCGTATGCAATTGCCAGTCTTCTTCTTTACGTGTGGGACACACAGCCACCGGACCACGGGACCTACGGCTTAACGTGCCATCCGAAACACGGAACCATCTTACTTACGGACAGTTGGGTGGTTCAGCCCGCAATGTCCTAACCAGACTGGGAACAAATTAACAAAGTGATAAATATCAACTTTGTGAGTGACCCACCGAGAATAGAACCCGGCACCTTCTGCGTCGAAGGCAGTCGCACTACCACTGCGCCACATCGGTCGTCAGCCAGTGCCAATTGCCAGTGCAGTTACCGTTTTCTTTTACTTTGATAGTATACGTAGGAAGCGTTGATATATACTTATGGTTACGTTTCATTTAGTACAAATGTTTTAAGGGCATGTTTTTAACACTCATGAAACTGAATAACTTTTGACTGAAACATTTTTTCGAAATAAAATAAAAATATTGGACAACCCACACAAAATATACTAGCCGACCGAGTCACTTTGTATAGGATTCATATTTTGAATAATGTTCCTAGGGGAGAGTTGTTTATTTTCATTCACTAGTCGATCGGTTATTAATTTTTACCCTTAAAATGTATGCAATTTGATTTTTATTCGTCTTGTATCTATAAAGGCACCTGCATCACTTATAAGCTTTTTCCTCACTAATAAATAATCGTCTTCAAGAGATTTAGGGATCAACATATTCTGGTTATACATACAGGTTTTTAACAGTAAAGATTGAATTATTAAAAAAGTAATTCAAGAATTCTAGTACCTATTGACCAGTTTAATCAAATCAGTCAATAAGTTGAACTCAGTCAGGCATCGTTAACCAGAAAAGACGCATCTCATGCTAGACGACTAGACGCCTTAATAGAAATTAACTACCTACTCAGTTCATTGACTGGAAAAAATGATTGAGTAAATTTTTATGATGAAAAATACATCAACATATTATTAAAAATAAAAAAATGCACAGAAGAATGGTGTACTTACCTCAATATTATAAAGTATTTATTATATATAGTTATTTACGGTATTTTCATCAAGTGTTTAAAAAAATAAACAGTAACAATTTTAATTGTGAAGTCACTGTCGGAGAAAAGAAATGAATGGCGGTTGCTCCACCGACAAGAGCAGGCTCTTAAATAAAGAAGAATTTAAAAAAATTAAACAAATGTTAAACTTTCTAAAAACAGCTTGCTATGACGGCATTTCCATTTTTGTTTTTTTTTTCTTGGCTACAACAGCCACATAAGTCCACTACCGGACATGGGCCTCTCCTATTGATAAAAAAATGGGCCTGTCTATTAGGGGTATTTGCCATACTTAGCAAATAGTCATCTATCTGATTTAGTTGCAAACTCATCCCGGTAGATGACCCGTTATCTTGCGTAATTTCGCAGGCAAAGATTTAGTCGCAGTAGCCCATGTGGTAGAAGCTAATATTAACATCAAAAGTAGCATGTTTAATTCCTGCTTGTTGATATTTTTGTTGGTAAGTTTTATAAAATATCTCTAGAGAGGTCAATAGAACATTGTTTGAAACAGAAATGCTAGGACTCTGTGTCGCAACTAGCTAAGAAAGAAACATTTTGATTGATTAATCCTTAACGAGATACGGCATCGAAAAAGTTTGTAGCCTGATGAAAAAGTTAAGATTTTTAAAAGTCTTGTCACGGCCAAGGCTAAAAGTACTGGAAACAATTTTCTTAAAAATATACCCATAGAAATAAGACTACCTATAGATACATATACATTCTTCTTGAATTACTTGCTCTTTTTAAAACGCATCAAAGCTTCGAACATGCAGCAAAGTCTGTTGCGTGATTGAGAAGAACTTAGCGTTATCTATGACAGGGAAAAGTAAAAATCGGCTTCTTTTCATACTACGTATTTCATGATTTATGACAAGTAGCGACCGACTCCTTACTACGTAACAAATTAGATACAAATGCGAAAATCGAATAAGGGCCCTAGTGATCCTTCTGAAATATGTTTTTAACATAGTATTTTATGGCTAAGGCGGATAGCACACTTGACGCACGACGGAGCGCAAAAATATCGCAGCGGTCTATCAGATCCAGAAACGTCACTCCCCATACTAAAACCGCTCAATCGCTGTCATCGCAGCGCTATCGCAGTGTCGTCCGTCGAGTGCGATTTTACTATGGGGAATGACGGTTCTATAGTATGGATCAGACAGACCGCTGCTGCGATATTTTTGCGTTCCGTCGTGCGTCAAGTGTGCGATCCGCCTAAGTCAACTACACCCACGCGTGGTACGTGACTTTCGTTGAGTAAGAATACGATTGATGAATGTGGATGAGTCGAAAGAAGTATACAAAGATCGTAGTGGAAACATGTAGTCTCTGCCTACCTCTAAGGGATATAGGCGTGGGATAATATCGCAAAAAAATCAAACTAGCAAAAATAACAATCCTATAGAATTCGGTAGAGAACCAAAAATAAAAACTAGTAGGAACGTACAATACAACGCACCATACACAAAGGCGCAAAGGCTGTGCACTGATAATTTTATTATCGATCGTATGAATTTTCAGTGACCGGTGACTACCTTGAATAGAAAAACTAAAATATTTTTGGGAAATAGCAAGAGTGAGCCTTTCTAAAAAACTCTTGTTGTGCTAAGTACACCCGAAATAAACTTAAATACTTTCAGGGTTACTTTTTTATCAATAGGTACTGATACTATTGAATTCTATTTGATTGTGAACAAGTTTTACAAAACCGCTAAAAAGAATCAGCTCGTCAGTCCGTAAATGGTCCAGTAAGTATCCTATTCTATTTTCAAATGCTTGTTTGAATTTGAATTCGAAAACAACTGAATTTGTTTAAGCGATTCCGAAAATAACCCCATCGTAAAATGTTGATTATAAGCCCTCTGCAAGGTTTGTGTATTTAAGGCGAAATTTTCCAAACGCATGCATGGCGCTGCAAGACGGTGGTAGTCAGAAGAGAGTAGTGAAGGTCAGTTCTAGCTAGTAAACTAACTAGTGACTAGGCTGGTTGGCCGAATGACGACGGAGAACGGAAAAGGGTAGCTACTCGCTTGGTCGGATATTGTGACCAAGGGACAGACTTGTCCGTCAAAAGATATTTGGCAGTTGTATATATAGCGATCCGCGGAAAAACTTTGATACCGCGTTTTAGGACTTGTATCTAGAACGCATACGCGGCACTACAAGACTACTACTCACTTTTCAAGTTATGGAGTCCATAGTCAGCGATCTGGAGCACCCATCGGCTGTCTACCAGGCAGTTGCTGGATGTGAGGTTCCCGTGGGAGATCAGTGGAGAGTCGTGGAGGTAGGTCAGTCCTCGCAAGTAGGTACAAGACTTTAGGAGGAATAATGACCAGCACGAAAGACGGAGCAGAGAAAAGGGTGGCAACTAACTTGGTCGAGTGTTGTGACTAGGGGACCAACTGGACCTACATGGCATTTATATATATAGCGATCCGCGGAAAAACTTTGATACCGCGTTTTAGGAATTGGATCATCACAAAACTACTTACTCTTCAAGTTATGCAGTCCGTAGTCAGCGATCTGCAGCACCCACCGGCTGTCCACCAAGCAGTTGCTGGATGTTAGATTCCCGTGGGAGATCAGTGGAGAGTCGTGGAGGTATGTCAGACCTCGCAGCAGGTCCGCCACCAGGCTAGCCACGAACATGTCGTCCAAGTGAAGGTCCCTGGGAAACAAATATTATAAATAAAATATACATCAAAACAGAATCAAGAGAGAAGAACGAGGCTTTTGTTCAGCAGTGGGAAAATTTATAGACAATATAAGTTAAATAGATCATTGTTGTATCAATACCTTCACGGTATAATAAGAAGTCGCTTCTTGCGTCTCCCTGTCTGTAAAACGCCAGATGAAACAAAACCACACAACGGATATAAATGCATGAATGCATAATTATTATCACATCAGGCCATAGCAGTCCACTGCAAGACGTAGGTCTACCCCAGGGTACGCCACAATGAACGATCTCCCGCTTTCGCCATCCAGTCGCTACCAGCCGCTCACTTTAAGTCGTCGGTCCTTCTGGCCGGAGTGCGTGGTTTTTTGAACAAGAGGAAGGTTTTCATATATGTTACATGTCGTAAAAATGTTTGAGATTAGCAGCGGGTGACATCGCTGATGGGGCCGCAAATTTTACAAATAAATACGAGATACCATATACACTTTTCATCAACAGCAAACACCCACGTACTGGCCCTTCATCAAGGGGTCTTAAAATGTCAAAGACACCGCTTCCAAATTTCTAAGCCAACTACGCCCGCTAACAAATATTTCAAAAGCTATCACTCGACAACTATCAATCACTTTACGCTGAGCGAAATCGATGTTGGCTCAGCTGCACGAATTGAAAAGCCTTTTCGAGTGGTAGAGCTTTTATTAAACTTTGTCAAAAGCTTCTTGAACGTAATAACATTCTTATAACATATTATTTGCTTGGGTAGGCTTCAAATGGATCCAAACTTAGGTTGAAATATGGATTTTTTTTAAAACTCACATACAAATTGACTCGGTTCGGTTGGCTGTATTTTTGTATGGGAGGTCCAAACACTTTTTCCATATTTCGCCTACGTTCCTTGGGGAAAGTGGTTCAGTTTCATGGGCTGGTTCATCCCTCCAAAGGTACTCAGTACTTTTCCTAACACCCTGTATATTTAGGTAGGTAAGTTTGCTGAACGAAAATAATTTTCGGTGGTGAAAGAACATGAAACATTATTAATTATTAATCAGAAATTCATTGTTTTAAAAGTGACCCTTGTCCCCTGCATGACTTGAATTTTCTCGCCAACTCCAGAATAATTATTAAAGAATTTGTAGGGGGCTTGCGGGTGGTGTGGGTCAGAAACAAGAAAAGATGACAAAATGTTTTTAATCCTGAGTTGTCAAATAAAATGGCACCACGAAACAATAAACATGTCTGTGATATTTACAGGGTTTACGACATCTTCATCATTGGCCTCATACGTCTGTAACAGACGAATTAATCAGTGACTCATACGCGTGACTTGGGTAATATTTCATTTACACAGACACTGCGTTGCCTGGGACGCAATCATGAAAAACGCAGGGTTGCCCAAGACCTACGCCGCCCTCTTGGCCTCCCTGGCTAACTCCACAGGAACGACGATTCGATACGTGTGGAGCCAGGTCGGCTACAGGAGTCTACCGCACGATAGACCTCTGTCACATGCGCCTAACGGAGAGCCCGTTCCGGTTTTAAATGTGCAGTGGTCCTTATCCAGGGCCCTGGTCTTCTCGGGTCAAGTACCTATTGGAAGTCAAGATCTGGTCTGCACAATCGAAGTTTCTTTGACAGCTCTGGTTTACTACTAGGTCCCGCATGCAAGACAACTTAATACCAGCGAAACTGTGATACAAACACGCTAAGAAAAAGAAAGTAAAATTACCTAAAGGTGACTAACCTGTCAGCCAGCACCCTCGCCAGCGAGCCACGCGAGCAGTAGGCGGACACTATGCAAGCAGAGCCGGTTTCCACGCACACTCCAACGATGGCTGTCAGGTTCTCATGGCGGAGTTCGCGGATCTACGGACAAACACAAAGCATAGCATAGTATGCTTAGATAGTGTCGCGGCTAGCTTAACTTGACCTCAATGCTCCATACACGCACGTGCGGGCGCGTACTGATAGTTACGCTGGTCGTGACACTATGTAAGCGAATGAAGTATACATACTTCGCACAGTGAGATGTCGTGAAATGCCATCAATTCTCTGTGATACTTCGTCAGAAGCTGTGGTAGTACGATTTCGATACCTGGTGCGGTATCATCAAGATATGTATCATTTTGTGAGCTTGTTTCCAGTTTAGTTGGGAAATTGCAAAAGATGTTTACAAGCTTCAGAAAGCACGTTAAGCCATTAGCCCCGCCCGATTGTCGTCAATTGCTATTTAGGTAGCAGTCGTTACAAAACTAGACCCATTAGTAAAAACATCGACCGGTGTAGCGCAATGGTAGTACAAATGCCTGAGAAGTTTCCGAATTCGAATCTCTGTGGGACAGAAATGCCCTACAAGCTGAAACACCTAATTGTCCGAAAGTAAAGATTCTGTGCTTAGAAGATATATTCGGTTCTAATTGCTTTACATGTTAAAGCTTTGTGAGAAGCCTGCTGTAGTAGGCGATTGAAAATTTCTGTCCCCAGGGTTTATCGGTTCGTTGGAGCAATAAGGCCGCCAATTGTACAATTTTTGTCCTTTTTTTCTCAAATGTTGTCAGACGTGGCGATAACGACCGTAATTTTGCGACCGTTATCGCTCTGCCTACCCCGCAAGGGATAAAGGCGTGATATGTGTATGTATGTTTGTCCTTTTTTATTGTTTTGTAATATGTTGTTCTTTTGTTTATTTGTTTTGTATTGTATTGTATTAGACAACTGAAGGAACCCTCACCTGTTTGAGCTCTTTCCTGATGGCTCTAGTGACGTCAATGCTCTTCTTCTGCAGTCGCTTGATGGCCACGATGTTCCCACGGTACAGAGCCACTGTTGTATGACAGCGTCTAGTCTCCACATCCTGGGGTATAGACGTCTGAAAATAGGTCGCGATTTAACAAAAAATAATACTATAATCTATATTAGCAAATCACGTGAGTGGAGCGACGGTAGCCAAGAGGCTTGAGACCCGAGTTCGATCCCCGCCGTGCACCAATGTATTTTTACTCACGTACATTTTTACCCACTGCTCTTATGGTGAATGAAAAACATCGTGATGAAACCCACACTCAAAATTTGAATTCAGTGAATGTGTGAATGCAACTTAACCTAGGATTCAAGCCAGGTAGGTCGGGTTGCAAAGTATGACTGTCCCGATGGCGTAGCGGATAGTATGCCTGCCTTCTACGCCGAGGGTCGTGGGTTCGATCCCCACCGAACACAAATATTTGTTAAGTCAATTTTCAAATATTTGTGTTGAGTCTGGGTGTTTTCTATGTATAATATGTATTTATTTACAAAAAAAAAAAAAAAAGTATATATGTATTAGTATCAGCTATCTAGTTCCCATAGTACAAGCTTTGCTTAGTTTGGGGCTAGATGGCTCTGTGTGAATTGTCCAGAATATTTATTATTTATTTATTTATTTATTTAAAGGTCAGATGGCAGTAGCGCGCTGTGTAAAAGCTTGGTTCCACGTCAAATCCTCTAGGTTAGGTAGCAGACCCTGACGGAGAACGGGATAAGGCGAGGAAAATGATGAATACCGGGTGTAAGGGACAACCCTCCGAATACTGATAGAGTGCAAGTAGACCATGTAACTGAGCAACTTTCCTCTAGAACATGAGTCAGAAAACGACAAATTTTCGACCTCCCATACAAAATCGCAATCAGCTGACGGCATTTACTATGGGAAGACAAACATTTTTTTAGGTTTCCTGACATAATATGTTCCTAGAGGAAAGTTGTTCAGTTTCATGAGCTAAATGCTCCCCATCAGTATTCGGAGGGCTGTACCTAACGCCCTGTATATTTGACAAAAGAGAATATCTTATAAGCCTGTCAGATACTAGTGTGCTATTGCAGACAAAATTATTCCATCACCAGTTTTGCTTTTGATTAACAGGAAATTCTAAATATAAACATGATTCAAACTTTAAACAACTTTTGATCCCTAGGGATTGAATGACCTACTTTAGTTTAAGGAGTGTCTAAGGCGTAGTTTTTGAATAAAGGGCGTGTAAACTACTTCTACGTGTGATGCCGCGTTAAAATGCCGTGTGATGCTGGCTTAGAATAGCATCACACCATGTCTATCTCGCGGGTGTCGTAAGAGGCGACTAAGGTTTCATGCGTTTAGCAACTTTAGGCGACAACCCGTCACTACTGTGATACGCGTATCATCTGAAAGTGCCCTCAATATTTTGTCAGCCGTGGTGAGAGCGACCGTATGTTTACGGCCGTCAACGTTATGCTTACTCCGCAAGGCATAAAGGCGTGATAAGTGTGTGTGTGTGTGTGTGTGTGTGTGTGTGTGTGTTTGTATGTGTAAACTACTACTAACTTAATTTCCAACCAGGACTATAAGTTTATTTTTAGAAATAAATAAAACTTGCCGTGTGATGCCGGCTTAGAATAGCATCACCCCACATCCTTCCCGCGGGTGTCGTAAGAGGCGACTAAGGGACTCGAGGGTATTGGTGTATTACAATTTTTAGGCGACAGGCTGACAACCTGTCACTATAGTGATACACATGTTTTCTGGAACAGCCTTGGAAAACAATCCTCAAAAATGACAGACGTGGCCATAGCGACCGCATTCTTACGGCCGTTAACGCTCTGCCTACCCCGCAAGGGATAAAGGCGTGATATGTGTGTATGTAATAAAACTTTTGTGTCTTATCTGTAAGGAAAGAATAATGGCCATGACGCATAGGGAGGTCAAGGAGAAGGCGGAGGATAGAAACAGCTGGCGGATGCTCCACCGACAAGAGCAATGAGCTCTTAAATATAAGAAGAATTCTTATCTCATTGATATCTTCTCCCATGTATGCAAAAGTATCCAATAAATGGTATCTACTAGTTAGAGTCTCCCTAGGGCAACCTTGTTATTGTAGTACTGAATTGTAAACAGTTTCTCAGAACCCATTCCTTGGATCACTTTTCGCTTTTTACGACACATGCATACATACATATATACATATATGACGCCTTTATCCCTTGCGGGGTAGGCAGAGCGTTAACTGCCATAAGAATACAGCCACGTCTGAAATTTTTGAGGATTGTTTTCCAAGGTTGTTTCACAAAACATGTGTATCACTATAGTGACAGTTTGTCAGCCTGTCGCCTAAAAATTTTAATACACCAATTCTCTCGAGTACCTTAGTGGCCTCTTACGACACCCGCGGGAAGGATGTGGGGTGATGCTCTTCTAAGCCGGCATCACAAGGCACCCATAGGTAGAATTGGGTTGATGCTATCCTAAGCTGGCATCACGCGGCATATGTGTTTCGAATCATACTTATTTATTTATACTCATAAATAAACCTAGCAAATGCTACATTTGGGTATCTATCATACTACCGCTATTCTTCTCATTTTGGGACACCGAGTCGTCCAACGACCCGATGAACCCTGGTGTTAGAGTCTTTCTACCTTCTACTACTAGTAGCAGGCCTCTGACATGGTTGAGTAACTATTATTTCATACCCACAAGTTATTATTAATCAATATGAAGGAACAATAATCGGCACGATTTCTGCCTTAATTAATACCTAGGGCTTGTGTACATAATGTCTAGGCCAGTTTCGAAAGTTTTCGATGTTGTATCAAATAATATCATCTGCCGTGTGAGGCTTAGAATAGCATCACCCCATTTCTTCCCGCGGGGGTTGTAAAAGGCAATTAAGGGACTCGAGGGTTTCATGTGTATCACAATTTTAGGCGACAGGCTGACAACCTGTCACTACAGTGATACACGAATCATCTAAAAAGGCCCTCAATACTTGTCAGACTTGGCAGTAACGACTGTAATTTTGCGATCGTTAACGCTCTGCCTACCCCGCTAGGGATAAAGGCGTGATTTGTGTATGTATCTAATATCATCTGAATTCTTATTTGAATGTGGGTTTCATCACGATGTTTTTCCTTCACCGTAAGAGCAGTCGGCAAATGTACGTGAGTAAAACACATTGGTACATGGCGGGGATCGAATTCGGGCCTCACGATTGTAAGACTGGTGTTCTAGCCACTGACACTTCATGTGTATACATACATACATATATCACGCTTTTATCCCTTGCGGGGTAGGCAGAGCGTTAACGGCCGTAAGAATACGGTCGCTATCGCCACGTCTGACATTTTTGAGGATCGTTTTCCAAGGCTGCTTCAGAAAACATGTGTATCACTATACTGACAGGTTGTCAGCCTGTCGCCTGAAAATAGTAATACACCAATACCCTCGAGTCCCTTAGTCGCCTCTTACGACACCCGCGGGAAGGATATGGGGTTATGTTATTCTAAGCCGGCATCACACGGCAAATGTATGAATGTAAAATTTTATAAATAATTTTTTTTTAAGTGATAGGGCAGCACTTAGCATCGGGAAACGTCTTAGAACGCCCAGATTTTTACTTAGTTCCACCTGGCATCACTACAAGTGCCTTATCCATAAAATATGAGTGGCTAGAAGTTCTGAATCTCATTTTCTTTTGAAATTTGCTTACAAACGGGAGTTTTGTTTACCTAATGGCTTTTTTAAAACAGATTTAATACTGATGTTAATGTATCTTATATCCAGGTGTTTTATTTCAAATAATGACGACCGATATGGCACAGTGGTAGTGCGACTGCCTTTGACGCAGAAGGTTCCGGGTTCGTTTCTCGGTGGCTCACTCATAAAGTTGATATTTATCACTTTGTGAATTTGTTCCCAGTCTGGTTAGGACATTGCGGGCTGAACCACCCGATAGTCCGTAATTAAGATGGTTCCGTGTTTCGGATGGCACGTTAAGTCGTAGGTCCCGGTTGCTGTCTATGATTACTTAGGCTGCGGTCGTTACACAACCATGCCAGAAGCCTGCTATTTGCAGAAGGCGGTTCATCGGGTCTTTGGACTCGGTGTCCCACACGAAAAGATAGAAGATTTCAAATAATATTGTATTTAGCTAAAAATATTACCTATCTCACAAAAACTACACCAATTCTATGAAATGAAGAAGTCATGTGTAGCAAATGCTACTACGTCGTAGCTTTACACTACGGCGTAGTAAAGTGCTACACGTGTCTTGTTAACTTTTTCGTTTTTCAACAGAAATCTATGCACGGCGCTAGTTATGCGGTGGTCAAATGGAACTTTTGTATAAACTGACTTTTTAAGACAATACGTACCTAATATTTTTATTTTCATACAAACATATTCTCCTGTTTTCTGTCCGAGTAACGAATCTCGAGCTGTAATTATCTTTTTATTAAAATAAGGCCTAAGAAAGGCTTGCACATATTTTATTTTTATGAAAATAAATGATGAAATGGAAACATAATATAGTGTTATTTTATCCTTTATTAGGCCTAGAGGCATTGCTAGAGAAAAACACAGGAGAATACATTTGTATGAAACGTATACGTTTGTTTGTTTCTTTGCCGTCTCCCATTTTCTCCGTCCAGTTGTTTATTAGGAGTTGTGATTGTTATTTATAATCTTGTTTAATGGATAATAGATTTAAGGCCTACATCCGTAAGAAATCGATTCTATCTATCAACTAAGTTTGTAAAGGTTCCAAGTTTGTGGAAAGCCTAATTCAACTAATAAATTGTTCGGTGTTATAGCCGATAGTTCTAAGTGCTTCCTATTCCCAAGATAAATTACAGAGAATCGCCTCAGTTGGGCGGATCGCACACTTGACGCACGACGGAGCGCTAAAACATCGCAGCGGTTTGTCAGATCCATACTAGAAACAGAAATGTTACTCCCCATACTAAAACCGCACTCGATAGACGACACTGCCTCGACAGCGGTTGAGCGGTTTTAGTATGGGGATTGACATTTCTAGTATGGATCTGACAGACCGCTGCGATATTTTTGCGCTCCATCGAGCGTCAAGTGTGCGATCCGCCTGTGCCGTGAGATGCCGGCCTAGAATAGCATCTGACTGACGATTGGTACATTATGTAAGGGAGGGACAATTTTTTTTTATTTCGGCTACCCCACGAAACATACCTAATGTTTCGTGGGGAAAGTTGTTCTGTTTCATGGGCTGATTCATCCCTTAAAATTAAGTTAGTTCTTATCCTAACACCCTGTATATTTTATTATTTATAATTTTAAATGAAGTTTATAGTATTTTGGACAATGGTTTTACGAATAAGCGTACTACTTTTGGATTTTACTAATAGGAAGTATACTGGACAGCGACTGTCAGCGACGCAAAGGTTCTGGGTTCAATTTTCGGTGGGGCCGTCAGAAAACTGATATTCATCACTCTCTGAATTTGTTTCAGGCTGAACCAACTGATTGTAGGTAAGAAAGATAGTTGAGAGCTTCGGGAGGCACGTTAAGCCGTTGGTCCGGGTAGCTATGATTACGTAGACTGCGGCTGTTACACAACCATGTCAGAGACCTGCTACTAGTTAGTAGTCGGTAGAAAAATTCTAACACAAGGGTCCATTGTGTCGTTGAACGACTTGACATCCCACTTGAAATAAAGAAGAAGGATTTCCATTCCAATTCACCTTTGTTATCATAAAGAAACTTGCTAGGAAGTGATCGAGATTGCCTGCACTGTCACTTGATTATCCAGAACGTCTACCACCTGAGCGGGGCTTGGCACAAATTGGAAAACTCCCTCGTGACTTTCTATTACTTACCCACTATTGTCATGGAGAAAAAAATATTCTAGAGGGCAGCAGCGGTCTATCAGATCCATACTAGAAATGTCAATCCCCATATGAAACCGCTCAACAAATATTCAAGCGTTTTTTTGAATAATATCGTACAAAGGAAAAGCAGTAAGTCCATTCCTTCCATTTTGCTTGCAAACACTTGCTTGACTGTCGTTCCGTTTTAAGTAAGTTTTGATTCTTTTCTCCCCTGGGGAGGAAAGTGATTTGTATGGATTTTTGTCTCCCGCAAATTTTAAACGTGAATAATGAAATGAAATGACTCATGTTCCTCTCTACTTCATAAAGCTATATTTAGCTTCATATAGCATTTTCTATGTAGGTGTTGTATAAAGAAACTTGTTAGGAAGTGATCGAGATTGCCTGCACTGTCATTTGATTATACAGTACGTCTACCACCTGAGCGGGATTGGCATAAATTGAAAAACTCCCTCGGGACTTTCTATTACTTACTCACTATTGTCACGAAGGAAAAATACATTCTGACATAAAATTATGAATAGGGTCGGTGTCCCACACGAAAAGAGAATCCTAAATGGGGTGATTCTAAAACCGGTATAATACTGCAATAATTAGTAGGTACACACGCGCAATAATTAAGAGAAACCTACATAGGTTTATTTTTAGTAGGTAGGTAGGTAAACACACACACAAGTCACGCCTTTATCCATGGCGGGGTAGGTTAGTTATCGCCATATCTGACAAATGTTTGAGAGTTTGAGATGACTTGTGTATCACTGTAGTGACAGGTTGTCAGCCTGTCGCCTAAAATTGCAATATACATGAACCCTCGAGTCCCTTAGTTGGCTCTTACAACACCCGCGGGGAGAAATGGGTATAACACGGAAATAATTAGTTGGTACACACGCAAAATGTCAAACGTGGCGATAGCAACCGTATTCTTACGGCCGTTAACGCTCTGCCTACCCCGCAAGGGATAAAGGCGTGATATATGTATGTATGTATGTATGTATGTATGTATGTATGTATGTATGTATGTATGTATGTATGTACACACGCGGAATAATTAAAAGGTACCTATTATCAGTAGGTAAACAGAAACAATAGGTAGGTTAGTAGGTAAACATGTCTCTCACTTCTTCTTTTCGTGTGGGACACCGAGTCGTCCAACAACCTGATGAACCCTAGTGTCAGAATTTTTCAATTGCCTACTACAAGTAGCAGGCTTCTGTCATGGTTGTGTAACAACCGCCGGCTAAGTGATCATAGACAGCAACCGGGACCTACGGCTTAACGTGTCATCCGAAACACGGAACCATCTTATTTACGGACAATCGGGTGGTTCAGCCCGCAATATCCTAACCAGACTAGGAACAAATTCACAAAGTGATAAATATCAACTTTGTAAGTGATCCACCGAGAATAGAACCCGGAACCTTCTGCGTCAGAGGCAGTCGCACTACCACTGCGCCACATCGGTCGTCGAACAGTGTTGGTTTATCAGTAGTAGTGGAGGGAATTACGGATCGCTCCCATACTAAACCCATTTTTTTTTTGTGGAGCAATGAGCTTCATCTAATATGTTCCTTGAGTAATTCTAAGCATTTCTAGTCCGGGAGACAATAAAAAAGTTTAGTCTGGTCGGGGAGGGGGGGGTACAAAGATGGCCGCCACCCGTCATCTTAAAAAAAAGTCTTTTTTCGTTCCGGTGGCTACTATGGCAAGATTGGTATCATTTTCGTATAAACCAAAGACGTAGAATTCATTTCTGATATAAGGATTTTAAAATTCCATAGTAATATACAAATAAAACGTAAAAAGGTGAAAATTTAGGTTGCAGATTTTTGCTTTGAGAGCTAATAACTTTTGTATTGTAACAAAAAAATCCTAATAAAAAATACTATAATAAAGCGTAATTCATGTAGATTTTATAAATATATAGCTTATGCTACATCTTCATACAAAAAGATGCTGAAAAAAATTATAACCGCAGTGGTGTATGCGCGCATACTCATGTCGCATTCGCGGAGGGAATTACGGATTTAACAAATTTTTTTTTTTGGCGCTATGAATTTCATCTTATATGTTCCTTGAGTAATTCTAAACATTTCTAGTCCGGGAAATAATAAAAAAGTTCAGTCTGGTCAGGTAGAGGGGGGTACCAAGATGGCCGACACCCGTCATCTTAAAAAAAAAATCTTTACTTGTCTTGTTGGCTACTAGGGCATGATTGGTATCATTTTCGTATAATCCAAAGACGTAAAATTCATTTCTGATATTAGGTTTTTAAAATTCCATAGTAATATTATCAATAAAACGTAAAAAAGGTTCTTAATTATTTAGGTTGCAGATTTTTGCTTTGAGAGCTCATAACTTTTGGATAGTGACAAAAATGTCCAAATAAAAAATACTGTAATAATGCGTAGTTTATGCAGATTTCGAGAATATTCACATGTAATAATGTTCTATTGTAAAAATATTGTGAAATAAATAAATTACTGCCACCCAGAAGGGTAACTTTACTTTCGTTAGGCGGAATTTATCTTGCAAAATGGTCGAGTAGGTTCATAATACTCGTGTATCTTATGTTAAAGTGATGATGATGATGATGATGATGATCTCTCCGACCGATTCCGGTCATGGCGACCACTTTGACTCCTAATCAGATCGGCGCTGCTGCGCCCGGAGATGGCTATTGTAGCCAATTTCGGCAGTAAACTCCCGTGCACAGTGTGGACACATGAGTTTGCCACTTACATAATTATAGTTAATGGCGACGGGGGGACGGGCCTTCAGCTCATCGCGCTTAGCGTCGAGGTCTGCTTTACGCTGTTCCTCAAACTCGCGGTCTTGCCTCTTAACCATCCCGCGCCATTCGGGGCGCTGTATTGCCAGACCCTCCCATTGAGTGGGCTCAATGTTGCATCTTTTCATGTGTCGTTTCTGAACATCTTTATATCTGAGGAGTTGTCCGCTATGCTTTCGCTTGCCCTCCTCTAGCTCAGAGTAAAAGATGCGCTTCGCCACTCTCTCCTCCGACATCCGGGATACATGACCGCACCACCGAAGCTGACGACGCATTAGATAGGCCTCAATGCCACCAACATTGGCTCGTCTCAGAACTTCGGTATTGCGCACTCGGTCGGACCATCTGATCTTCATGATGGTGCGAATGCATTTTAGGTGGAAGCGATCCAGAGAGCGTATGTGGTGACGATACATACACCAAGTCTCGGAGGAGTGTAGAAGGTTTGGCAGCACAATCGCCATATATACAGAGATTTTTGTGGCTAGCTTTAGGTCGTGCGAGCAGAAAACCTTGGAACACAACTTCCCAAATACTGCAGCTGCAGCACTGATTCTGCTGTTGATCTCAGCATCAAGGTTACACTTAGATGTTATAGTGTTCCCCAGATAACGAAACTTATCAACCTGTTTCAGCATATCCTCATTAAGCATAATCACCAGTGTCTCGCGACCATGCGAGCCTAAGGACATCACTTCCGTCTTTTTGACACTGATCTTCAGGCCGAATTTACAGCATGCTTGGTGAAAAACGGACATAAGCTGTTGCAGGCCGTCTGGGGATTCTGCAAGAAAGCACAAGTCATCAGCATAGATGATCTCAGTAATCAATGCAAACGAGACTTTAGTGCGCGCCTTAAGTCTAGCCAGGTTAAAAAGACTGCCATCTGATGAAACGGATGCGGACTCCTTGGGAAACAGTATTTAGGACTTCTTTGACTACAACTGCAAAGTATAAGGCGAACAGTGTGGGCGCTAGAACACACCATTGTTTCACCCCACAGGTGACGGGGAAGAAATCAGACTGTTCACCGTCTACGGAGACGCAGCACTGCCAGTCGTCATGAAAATTAAAGAAAATTAAAGTGCACAGAATTATGCCTGTGTGCCGGAAACTGCGCTCATTAAATTAAATTATAATAATGTATAGAAAGTGTTTTACTTGCCATCATCAAATGAATTATTAAGTAAGTAATACTTAAACATAGATACACGAGTATTATGAACCTACTCGACCATTTTGCAAGATAAATTCCACTTAACGCAAGTAAGTTACCCTTCTGGGTTGCAGTAATTTATTTATTTCACAATATTTTTACAATAGAACATTATCACATGTGAATATTCTCGAAATCTGCATAAACTACGCATTATTACAGTATTTTTTATTTGGACATTTTTGTCACTATACAAAAGTTATGAGCTCTCAAAGCAAAAATCTGCAACCTAAATAATTAAGAACCTTTTTTACGTTTTATTGATAATATTACTATGGAATTTTAAAAACCTAATATCAGAAATGAATTTTACGTCTTTGGATTATACGAAAATGATACCAATCATGCCCTAGTAGCCAACAAGACAAGTAAAGATTTTTTTTTAAGATGACGGGTGTCGGCCATCTTGGTACCCCCCTCTACCTGACCAGACTGAACTTTTTTATTATTTCCCGGACTAGAAATGTTTAGAATTACTCAAGGAACATATAAGATGAAATTCATAGCGCCAAAAAAAAAAATTTGTTAAATCCGTAATTCCCTCCGCGAATGCGACATGAGTACGCGCGCATACACCACTGCGGTCATAATTTTTTTTAGCATCTTTTTGTATGAAGATGTAGCATAAACTATATATTTATATAGTCTGCATGAGTTACGCTTTATTCTAATATTTTTTATTAGGAGTTTTTTGTTACTATACAAAAGTTATTAGCTCTCAAAGCAAAAATCTGCAACCTACATTTTCACGTTTTTACGTTTTATTTGTAATATTACTATGGAATTTTAAAATCCTTATATCAGAAATGAATTCTACGTCTTTGGTTTATACGAAAATGATACCAATCTTGCCACAGTAGCCACCGGAACGAAAAAAGATTTTTTTTAAAGATGACGGGTGGCGGCCATCTTTGTACCCCCCCCTCCCCGACCAGACCGAACTTTTTTATTGTCTCCCGGACTAGAAATGCTTAGAATTACTCAAGGAACATATAAGATGAAGCTCATTGCTCCACAAAAAATTTTTTAGTTAAATCCGTAATTCCCTCCACTATAGGTAAACATAGAAATAATAGGTAGGTTAGTAGGTAAACATACCTCTCAATTATTGCATGCGTAGACCCGTAAAATGAACAGTATTCAAGAAAAGATTTCCTGGAACGACCAATTTTCCAAATTGTTTAGATAAGCACTTTTAATCGATTCCATTTTATTCTCAATTGCTTATGTTCAATCAAAATACGTCTTCTCACTTCCCAGAAGTTCATTACATTGTTATTGTTACAAAATTGATGCCATTTTATCAAAGGAAATGGGCTTAAGGATCCAGCGGCTTAGAATAGGATGTGATGCGGGCTTAGAATAGCATCGCCCCATTTTTTTCCGGTGGGTAGCGTAGGAGCCGACTAAGGGACTCTCACTCGGGGGTCTCATGTATATTGCAATTTGATGCGATTTTTAAAACGATTGTAATGATCCAAGAGAAAGGTTAATTAATGTACATGCCGAAATAAGTACGATAGCACACTTAACGCACGATGCAGCGCTAAAATATTGCAGCGGTCTGTCAGGTCCATACTAAAAACGTCACTCCCTATACTAAAACTGCACTCGACGGACGACACTGCGCTAGCGCTGCGTCGACAGCGGTTGAGCGGTTTTAGTATGGGGATTTACACTTCTAGTATGGATCTGACAGACCGCAGCGAGTTTTTTGGGCTCCGTCGTGCGTCAAGTGTGCGATCCGCCTTACGCCCACGGGAGAACGGGCAGCGGGTGAAACCGCTGTTCAAGTCATGAGTTTAAAATACTAAATACTCTCTCTATCCTTCGCAAGTTGGCTTGATTGATGAGCTTAGTACCTAACAAAATGGCTTTTCAGATAATCGTTTCGGATAATGGTCCAACGGTCTGGTTTGTTGGGGTAATGGTCCTAGCGAGCCAAAAGCCAAATCTATTGAAAATGTTACGAGTAAAAGTGAAAACATTAAAATTGATACGATTAACCTTCAGGCTGAAATAATCCAATGGACTCGTTATTGGAAAAATAAAAAAGGAGAGGATTATTAACCTTATGACTAATATTTTTAAGGGATTTTATTTCTAGCGCCAGTCGTGTCCGGTATCTAATGAAAGGTCTTGTTGAGCCAATTCTAAAAATTAAACAATTTTTAAACAAAAGTTAGGTTTCCTCGTGAATCCAGGATATTATCATGGTGCCTACCACTAATCTTATGACTACTGTTAAGTCATTGGTCAGGTTTTTAGGTTCAATCCTCCACAGCACTGACGCTAGCTTTTGCTCCAATATCTGTAGTGACAGACCAGCAATGCACACGCCAGAATAAATGCAGCAGCTACTAAGATATACCCATTATTTTGTCTCATAAGTAGCTTCCTAAAGATCCAGGACCTCGTATAACTTAAATAAGATAAAACTCACCTTATCACTCCCATTGGAGTCATACGTAGAGATATACGTCAGATCCTTAGCTTCGATCCTCCACAGCACTGACGCTAGCTTCTGCTCATATCTATAATGGCGGACCAGCAATGCACAGGCCAGGATGGCTGCAGCAGCTACAGCAGCGGCTGCTGAGATGACCCCAGGGTCGTGAGGCAGAGAGCACTTGACGCCGTCGAAACCGCAGGCTGGCTCTGCGACCGGAGGTTTCCCTCCGATCCAGCATATCTTGGTGCCGACTAACTCCTGCAGGAAAATGATATTTATTTACTCTATATAATGTAGATTTGCCGTGTGATGCCGGCTTAGCTTAGCATCACCCCACATCCTTCCCGTGGGTGTCGTAAGAGGCGACTAAGGGACTCAAGAGTATTGGTGTATTACAATTTTTAGGCGACAGGCTGACAACCTGTCACTATAGTGATAGTGAAACTACCTTGGAAAACAATCCTCAAAAATGTCAGACGTGGCGATAGTGACTGTATTCTTACGGCCGTTAACGCTCTGCCTACCCTGCAAGGGATCAAGGCGTGATGTATGTATGTATAATGTAGATTTTATGGAATGGAATATAGAATATGACTTGGTTAGCTTCCGAAGGTAGCGACGGGATAGGTTGAAATTCCACTGCGGGGTATTGATTATGTAAAGAAAAACGACAAATTTGCTACAAAGGATCAGGGCTGGGGCCTCGACAAGTTTTAGCCGCTGATTAAGGCGAGGAACACACTTGACGCATGACGGAGCGCAAAAATATCGCAGCGGTCTGTCAGATCCATACTAAAAATGACAATTCCCATACTAAAACCGCACTTGACGGACGACGCTGCGACAGCACTGCGTCAACAGCGGTTGAGCGGTTTTATTATGGGGATGAAGCATTTCTAGTATGGATCTGATAGAACGTCGCGATATTTTAGTGGTCCGTCGTGAGTGAAGTGAAGGTGTGTTGCCATTTCGAACCTTTACCTAGTTTTATACTTATTATTTTTAATAGGTATAGTTTTAAAAAAAATTGAATTGAAATATCGTAATTTCGTGAGTTTCAGCTATCATTTTCATAAAATAATACTTATTTTCCGACTAAAATAGACGGTTGCGAAACGAAAAAGCACCTAATACTTTAATTAAGAACATTTTTCAAGAAAACGTCGTACTTATTCAAATACGTCTTTGTTTTGATAATCACAAGAATTTTCCATAAAAATGAGTAAAAATAAAAGCTTCTTTTTTAGAATTCAGTTGGGATCACTATTTTTGAAAAATTGTGGATGGCTTGTTAAATGTAGAAACAAAAACTAATTTACATAGGTACTGTCTATTTTTTTTAAAGATTGTGTTTGGCCTGTTAAACATATATACATACACATATGCCTATATCTCTGGTGGGGTAGGCAGAGCGTCAACAACCGTAAAATTACGGTCGTTATCGCCACGTCTGACAAATGTTTGAGGGTCGTTTCAGATAAGCAATACATTACTATAGTAACAGGTTGTCAGGCTGTCGCCTAAAATTGCAATACACATGAAACCCTCTAGCCCCTTAGTCGGTTTCTACGACACTCACGGGAAAGAAATGGGGTGATGCTATTCTAAGCCGGCATCGCACGGCCAATGTAGAAACAAAAACGAATTGATCTGACTCATCGTTCTCCTTGCCTCATCTCGTTCTCCTTGCCTTATCCCGTTCTCCGTGTCTCTGTTCTCTGTCGGTCTAGGTACTAATTGATCTAAAACTATAAGACATTATAACGGGTTTTAACTCACGGTAGGGATATATCGAGCACCCAATATTTTTAATAAATTTGTGTAAAAATAAGTTTGTGTCTAAACCGGCAATAAAATCATGCGATACCGTTAGTGTGTGTTGTCGAGATGACTTTCGAGTGAGTACCGATAGTGACCAAAGTGTTCCGAAAAAACGCAGAAGAATGAGGGTAGACAGATATGTTTGCCCTTAGCCGTCACCCGCAGCCGCTCCAGTTTACCCGTGATCATGGCGATTGCAACATCGCCGAAGTATTGGGTGCTCGATATATCCCTACCGTGAGTTAAAACCCGTTATAATGTCTTATAGTTTTAGTGATAATAACCACGGAACCTTAAAATCAAGTGTTACTAATTGATCTGACTATACATATAGTAACTTCCTGGACATGGACCTTCTTTGGCGTGGCAGATGAATCAGCAAGCATAGTGCAAGATGCTGCATCACAGGACGACCGATGTGGCGCAGTGGTAGTGCGACTGCCTTTGGCGCAGAAGATCCCGGTTTAGATTCTCCGTGGGTCACTCACAAAGTTGATATTTAACACTTTGTGAATTTATTCCCAGTCTGGTTAGGACATAGCGGGCTGAACCACCCAATTGTCCGTAAGTAAGATGATTCCGTGTTTCGGATGGCACGTTAAGCCGTAGGTCCCGGTTGCTGTCTATGATTACTTAGGCGGCGGTCGTTACAAAATCATGTCAGTAGCCTGCTATTTGCAGAAGGCGGTTGATAGGGTTCACTGGGTCGTTGGACGACTCGGTGACCCTCCCACGCGAAAAGAATAAGACAGGACACACTGCTGCTGCTGCCTATACCCTGGAGGAATACTTACAGGTAAGATGGTAGAGCTGTTAGCGTATCTGAAGGTAGCCACAGGCTGCGCGCTCCAGCCAATGGCAGCCGAGGGGTCTGGGAGAAGACCAATCACAGTGAAGTTGCCTTCAGCGTCGCCGGATCTGTCCATGTTTACCTGGTAACAATAAAAAACTGTGACTTGTTGTCAAGGTGTCATGGCTATTTATTTTTGTTATACGTTAGCGATCTGAACTAATCTTTTACATACATACACATATCATGCCGTTATCCCTTGCAGGGTAGGCAGAGTAATAACGGCTGTTAAAATACGGTCGCTATTGCCACGTCTAACATTTTTGAGGATTGTTTTCCAAGGTTGTTTCAGAAACCATGTGTATCATTATAGTGACAGGTTGTCAGCCTGTCGCCTCAAAATTGTAATACACCAATACCCTCGAGTCCCTTTACTACTAATCTCTTACTTTACTAGCCCCTTTACTAATCTTTTGACGACCGATGTGGCGCAGTGGTAGTGCGACTGCCTTTGACGCAGAAGGTCCCGGGTTCGATTCTCGGTGGGTCACTCACAAAGTTGATATTTATCACTTTGTGAGTTTGTTCCCAGTCTGGTTAGGACATTGCGGGCTGTACCACCCGATTGTCCGTAAGTAAGATGGTTCCGTGTTTCGGATGGCACGTTAAGCCGTAGGTCCCGGTTGCTGTCTATGATCACTTAGACGGCGGTCGTTACACAACCATGTCAGAAGCCTGCTACTTGTAGAAGGCGGTTGAAAAATTCTGACACTAGGGTTCATCGGGTCGTTGGACGACTCGGTGTCCCACGCGAAAAGAAGAAGAAGAAGAAGAAGAAGACTAATCTTTTTCTGCTGATAGTAAGACATTTACCGGCATGTATTTTTTTTTTAAAACCGTCATCTTGATTGAATCACTCTATCTATTAACTTTGCATAATTTAGAACATGAAACAAACCCGCCTACATACAATACTAAGGGACTCGAGAGTATTGGTGTATTACAATTTTTAGGCGACAGGCTAACAACCTGCCACTATAGTGATACATATGTTTTCTGGAACAACCTTGGAAAACAACCCTCAAAAGTGTCAGACGTGGCGATAGCGACCGTATTCTTACGGCCGTTAACGCTCTGCCTACCCCGCAAGGGATAAAGGTGTGATATGTGTATGTATGTACATACAATACATAAAAGCAAAGTCCATTTATTGAACTCCATTAATTTGGATATGAACATATAGTTATGGAACATCTGGTTTATCAGACGGGATCATGTCTGGAATCAAATACAAATAATGAATCCATCATAATTAGGAAACAGGTGTATTATCAATCAATATTGTACTCGTATAAAATCAATCACATTGTGTGTTTGTCCGTCCGTCCGTTACTCCGTTATGAACATCGAGTCCTCCCAAAACACGCAACAGATTCTGATCCTTTTTTAATAGATGGAGTGATTTAAGCTGTTTGATATGCCGTGTGATGCCGGCTTAGAATAGCAACACCCCACATCCTTCCCGTGGGTGTCGTAAGAAGCGACTAAGGGACTCGAGAGTATTAGTGTATTACAATTTTTAGGCGACAGGCTGACAACCTGCCACTATAGTGATACACATGTTTTCTGAAACAACCTTGGAAAACAATCCTCAAAAATGTCAGACGTGGCGATAGCGACCGTATTCTTGCGGCTGTTAACGCTCTGCCTACCCCGCAAGGGATAAAGGTGTGATATATGTATGTAGGTACATAAAATACATAAGAGCAAAGTCCATTTATTGAACTCCATTAACTTGGATATGAATACATAGTTATGGAACATCTGGTTTATCAGACGGGATCATGTCTGGAATCAAGTATAATAAATCCATCATAATTAGGAAACACAGGTGTATTATCAATCAATATTGTATAAAATCAATTAAATTGTGAGTTTGTCTGTTTGTCCGTTACTTCGTCATGAACACCCAAAGCACGCAACAGATTCTGATGCTTTTTTAATACATACATACATATATCACGCCTTTATCTCTTGCGAGGTAGGCAGAGCATTAACGGCCTTAATAATACGGCCACTACCGCCACGTCTGACATTTTTGAGGTTTGTTTTTCAAGGTTGTTTCAGAAAGCATGTGTATCACTATAGTGACAGGTTGTCAGCCTGTCGCCTAAAAATTGCAATACACCAATACTCTCGAGTCCCTTAGTCGCCTCTTACGACACCCGCGGGAAGGATGTGGGGTAATGCTATTCTAAGCCGGCATCACACGGCAGACTTTTTAATAGGTGGAGGTTGTATAATACAGGTCGGGAAAACGTGTCTTATTCCCACGGGAAAACGGTTATCAGCGCGTGCAGCCACTGGGCGGACCGCTAGTCCTAAATAAAGCCTTAATCAAATCTGAGCGGTATCCTAATTAGTATAAATTGTTAAGCCATTTGCCGTGTGGTGCCAGCTATCACTCCAACCCCCGTGGGTAAAAAGCGACTAAGGGATAATCATCACGGGAAGGCAGCAGCGTTCCCTGTGAATGCAACATCTTACACTGCGCTCGCCAATACGGCTGCAAACGTGGTACTATATGGCAATATCCACCAACAGTGGGAAGGCCCATGTCCAGCAGTGGACAATTGTGGTTGTTAAGAGTAAGTTTGGGTATGAATGGTTAGCAGGCAACATGACCCGAAAAAATACTTAGAACTGGAGATGTTATTTGTTTAATAGGCTAGTGGACCGGCAGGTTAAATGAGCTCCTTTTTAAAACGATCTAAACAGCATTTTGTATGGAAATATGAACATACGAATACGACGTCATTCGCCATCTCAAATAGCAATTTATAAAAGTGTTCTGATGCAATCCGAAATTACTATTTCGGTGGCAAAACACTTCTATATATTTCTTCTGTTTATTCGTTCTGCCGTGTGATGCCGGCTCTGCCGTGTGATGCCGGCTTAGAATAGCATCATCCCATATCCTACCCGCGGGTGTCGTAAGAGGCGACTAAGGGACTCGTGAGTATTGGTGTATTACAATTTTTAGGCGACAGGCTGACAACCTGTCACTATACTGATACACATGTTTTCTGAAACAACCTTGGAAAACAATCCTCACAAATGTCAGACGTGGCGATAGCGACCGTATTCTTGCGGCCGTTAACGCTCTGCCTGCCCCGCAAGGGATAAAGGCGTGATATATGTATGTATGTATGTATTCGTTCAAACTTTGAATACTTCGAAAAATTATGAATGAAGTCAGTAATTTTGGATAATAGTTTTAAGCGTATTACTTTTATATTTTACCAGTGGGCGCCCACATTACTAGTGGCATCAGGAACATTTTTTCGGGTTAACAGTTGTCCTATGTGTATCCAAGTTACCATTTATCTACTCGTATGTGCCAAACACGAAAATCGGTTCAAAAGTTTTAGCATGAAGGAGTAACAAACAAACATACACTTACAAATTTTCGCATTTATAATATTAGTAGGATTAATGACCCGCGAAACTGTCTCCTTTAGACGTAACAAGAATCCTTTTTACATTATTTACGAAAAACAAGTCTCTTCAAGGAACCTTCATTAATCCTACTTCATTAAGGTGCCTATTTATAAAAAGTGACTGGAATACTTAGCTAAGGAGAATCTTATTAGTACAGATTTGAAATCCCTGGATTATTCTAAATCGTAGATTATAGAAGTCGTTAGAGGCGACTGAGGGACTTGAGGGTTTCAGGTGTATTGCAACTCTAGGTGACAGGTTGACAACCTGTCACTATAGTGATACACGAATTATCTCAAAAGGCCCTCAATGTATGTCAGACGTGGCGATAGCGACCGTAATATTACGGCCGTTAACGCTCTGCCTACCCCGCAAGGGATAGAGGCATGGTGTGTGTGTGTATGTGTGTGTGTGTGTGTAGATTATAGATTAGAGATGCGATCGTTGAAAAGCATGTTTGGAGGATCGCACACTGGACGCACGACGGAGCGCCAAAACATCTTAGCGGTTGAGCGGTTTTAGTATGGGAAGCGACGTTTCTAGTATGGATCTGGCTCAGACCGCTGCGATATTTTAGCGCTCCGTCGTGCGTCAAGTGTGCGATCCGCCAGGTGTGAAATTGGATTATAAGATAGGTACGGAATAGTGTGATAAGAGAACGTTGTGGCGTAAAAGAAGATAATTATAGTAAGAGAGATTGAAAAGGGAATGCTGAAGTGGTTTGGTCACGTTGAGATAATGAATGAAAGAAGATTAACGAAAGAGGCGACATATAAGGCGAGTGTTAGTAGAAGCATTGAAAGGAAAAAACCGTAAATAACCTACCTAGACGAAATCGGGGGCGTTTTGAAGAAAGGTCAGGTCAGAAGTACAACCTACAAGCGTGCATGAAAAGACTGACGAATGTAGATGAAGTGAAAAAAGTATGCCAGGATCGTTACAATGCAAGTGGAAGAAAATAGCCTACCCCAACGGGAAAGAGCCGTGATGTATATTTGTATGTATGACAATAAACGGACCGACTTTTCATGAGAATAGATCCTTATTTACCTACAATATGTACAAATTTTCTGTGACGTAGTAAGTTTTGTACAAAAGCTTGTAATGTACTGTCTCATCTGTCGACCTTCCCTGTAGAGGGCTGTCATAATCAGGCGAAACTTGTCAAGGCCCGAGCCCTAAACCAAATTTGAAACAGTGAGTGAGTCGTGTTTCTTTACATGTAATGAGGTCAATTAACAAAAGTTAAACAGAGGTATATTCTCGGAGCGTCGGTGGTCAAGTGGTTAGGATATCGGTTTTACAATTTTTTGTGAGACCCAAGTTCGATCTTCGCCATGTACCAATGTGTTTTTACTCACTTACATTTACCGACTGCTCCTACGATGAAGGAAAATAATCGTGATGAAACCCACGTTCAAATAAAGAGTTCAGATGATATTTGAATGTGACTTAACTTAGATTCGGGCCAGGTTAGCCTTCGGGTTGCAAGCCTTCTATGTAAAAACGTTCCTTGCTGGATCCACCTCTAATCCCCTAGGTTAGGTAGCCGACCCCGACAGGAAACGGGATAAAGCAAGCAGAATAATAAACAGAGGTATCAATACTAATGAAGTACATAATTGGACGTGTAATGAATGCGATGTATTCATGTTACTTCAAACAAACTCACAAACAAAACAAACTGACTAGATCAGTAACCCGATTGTCCCCTGGCAATATTCGGGGACAAATGGGTTATGCGCGTAGCAAAATTAGGCTGTAAATAGGTACTTAATAGGCCTAATGGTGTCGGTGGAGTAGAATAGCATCACCCCATCTCATCCCGTGGGTGTCGTTCGCTGCCGTGTGATGCCGGCATAGAATAGCATCACCCCAATTCTTCCCACGGGTGTTGTAAGAACCAACTAAGGGACTCGAGGGTTTCATGTGTATTAGCACGTATTACAACTCTAGGCGACAGGCTGACAACCTGTCACTACAGTGAAACACGAGTCATCTGAGGGTGCCCTCAATACTTGTCAGACGTGGCGATAACGACCGTAATTTTACGGTCGTTAACGCTCTGCCTACCCCGCAACGGGATAAAGGCGTGATTTGTGTGAGTGAGGGAGTAACCCGACCCGAGCAGGGTCCAGAAGAAGGACAATTTCACATATAAACTCGGAACGAGGTCTCCGTCAGGCACGTGTGACGGAGGTCTATCGTGCGGTAGACTCCTGCAACCGACCTAGCTCCGCACGTATCGACTCGTCGTTCCTGTGGTGTAAGCCAGGGAGTCCGAGAGAGTGGCCCAGGTCTTGGGCAACCCTGTGTTTTCCATAATTGCATCCCGTCCTCATACACTGATTGAATCGTCTGTCTCACACGGACGTATGATGCCAGTGTATAGGCCTACTAACAATGTAGATTCACAAAACATACAGTAATATGTAAAAAAAAACTTTAGAGTTTTGCCAAACCATATCGCATTTTGATCTATTGTACAGTTGTTAACGTTCTGTCTACCCCGCAAGAGATAAAGAGGTGATATATATGCTTTTGTTTGTTAACAGTGCTGATTTAGCATCTTTAAAATATCAGAATGCATTTTTATAGTATAAGAAATGAATAAAATTTATTCAGTTAAACAGTGCATGGGTATAATATCGTTCAAAGCAGTATTTTTGGGAACCCTATCAATAGGCAGCACTTGAATCATGATATCGGTGTATCATGAACAACAAAAGTAGGAATAACGAACTCACATCCCACACTGAAATGCTTGCGTCATACAGAATTACAGAAAGATATTCAATTTCACACAACATCAACTGCCTCGGGGCAGTCCCTATTTTTATCTCTTTTCCCGCTTGAGCCTGTTTTTTATCAGGATAAAGCAAATTGTGTCACACAAATATCATGATGTCAACAAATGACGCCCTTCTCCCGTTCGGGGTAGGCTGAGCTTTAGCGGCCGCAATAATTATGGCCGCTAAAGCTACGTCTGACATTTTCTGACGTCAATATATTAGTTATTCTTCTAAAGGCTCGGTGAACTCCGATGTTGATAATAAGTAATATTTTTAATTTACATTGTAGTAATTTTTGCTTTACCGGAAATCCAATCAGACATCATTGGCCTCACACGTCTGTGACAGACGATTTAATCAGTGTCTGAGGCAAGACTTTTCGTGGCTATATAAGCCAATGCGGGAGCGGCATGACTTTCCGCACGCTCTACAAGTGAAGGTGGTATTAAAGACTGGAACATGCATGTTTAGGTGTCGTTTTTGCCTTTTGTTGGCGAGACCAGAGAACCAGGCGTCGTCGTGAGACTTACGCCCATCATATACACGCTTTCGCCATTCGTTCCTATCCTCAGCAAGCTTCTCCCAGCTTTGATGGTCGATGTCAAACGCAGCCATATCCCGCTTGGCGCAATCTTTGAAACGCAACCAGACAAATGCACCACTATTGAGTCGTTGGATGACTCGGTGTCCCATACACTAGTACTCTGACGACCGATGTGGCGCAGTGGTAGTGCGACTGCCTTTGACGCAGAAGGTTCCGGGTTCGAGTCTCGGTGGGTCACTCACTTTGATATCTATTACTGTGGATTTGTTCCCAGTCAGGTTAGGACATTGCGGGCTGAACCATCCGATTGTCCATAAGTAAGATGGTTTCGTGTTTCGGATGGCACGTTAAGCCGTAGGTCCCGGTTGCTGTCTATGATCGCTTAGACGGCGGTCGTTACACAACCATGTCAGAAGCCGGCTACCTGTAGAAGATGGTTGAAAAATTCTGACATTAGGGTTCATTGGGTCTTTGGACGACTCGGTGTCCCTCACGAAAAGAGACACTAATACTATTGTTTATTATGTGCTAACACGAAAAAAGAAGACAACTAACTAATACTAAGGAAATAGTCCGTGAGCCCAACATCGTTGTCGAAGAGAGTAAAGCTGATAGACTGCGCTGGTTGTGTGGTTGTTTTTTTTTCGTGTGGGACACCGAGTCGACCAACGACCCGATGAACCCTAGTGTCAGAATTTTTCAACCGCCTTCTACAAGTAGCAGGCTTCTGACATGGTTGTGTAACGACCGCCGTCTAAGTAAACATAGACCGCAATCGGGATCTACGGCAACGTGCCCTCCGGAACACGGAACCATCTTACTTACGGACAATCGAGTGGTTCAGCCAGCAATGTCCTAACCAAACAGGGAACAAATACACAAAGCGATAAGATATATCAACATCGTGAGTGACCCACCGATAATCGAGCCCGGAACCTTCTGCGTCACTACCACTGCGTCATATCGGTCGTCGAGTACTACCACTGCACTCTCTCTTTTCGTGTGGGGCACCAAGTCGTCCAACAACCCGATGCACACTACGTCGGTATGTACATGATGTGTGTTCTACATAGTATAACATACATACATACATATATCACGCCTTTATCCCTTGCGGGGTAGGCAGAGCGTTAACGGCCGTAAGAATACGGTCGCTATCGCCACGTCTGACATTTTTGGGGATTGTTTTCCAAGGTTGTTTCGGAAAACATATGTGTATCACTATAGTGACAGGTTTTCGGCCTGTCGCCTAAAAATTGTAAAACACCAATACTCTCGAGTCCCTTAGTCGCTTCTTACGACACCCGCAGGAAGATGTGGGGTGATGCTATTCTAAGCCGGCATCACTCGGTACATAGTATAAAGCTATCTTATTAGCCCAGTAACACACGAGGGTGGAATACATTAAACAACAAAGCCACTTTTATTCAAATTTCAACTGCTGTGAACTTTGCACGGAACACGTGCAGGCGAAATAAAGCAAAATGAGAATTTCGCTTTAGTGCAAATGCATAAGTAATATACGGCAAGCTATGAACAAGAATTTTTTAAAAGACACACGTGTACCAGACAAAGTAGCAAAACATTGAGAATTCGTCGGCAGCAGTAACTTTTGCAGTAGTTTAGTTGATAGAGCCAGTGCAGTGGAATAAAACTTCGCGGTTCGGGGTTCAAATACCGGAAAGTTTTTTTACACATCTCTTCCCTCGTAAAAATGGACTAAGAGACCCGAGGATTTCATGTGTATTACAATTTTTAGGCCACAAGATGACAACCTGTCACTGCAGTGATACACGAGTTATCGAATTTGGCTTCCAATAATTTGTCAATCGTGGCTATAGCGACCGTATTTTTAGGGCTGTGTGTACGATCTGCCTACCCGCACAGATAAAGGCCTGAAATATATGTATGATATATGTACGTACATGCATTGGATACACTTTTGAAAATGTTTAAAGTCTGAGCTCGCATAAACTAGTTTTAGGAGGTACCTAAGTAAATTCCTGGATAAGGAAATTTACACGTGTCGAAACTAAAACTTAACTATACAGGATGTTAAAAATAAAACTGTATATTTTAACGGGTGAAACAGTCCTTGAAACTGAACAACAACACGGAACATAGGCCGAAATATAATGAAAAAAAAATTGGACCTCCCTTACAAAATCTTGCAAGCAATTTTTTTCATATTTAGATTTATGTTCCTTTGGGAAAGTTGTTCAGTTTCATTCTGGCTGATTTACCCTTTAAAATATTTGCAGCTAATATTATGTTTACACCTTGTAATGTGGAATAATAAATACAAAGTGAAGTTGAGTTAGAATATTCCACACACAAAATTGGATACAAGCGACACGAGCAAGGGTTTTGCATTATAATCTTCCTACGCTAGTTCGGAGAGCACGAAATATATTAATTAGATGAAGGCGAAGATATTAATTTGAATTTTTGCGAAGTAACTAATACATAATATTTGATTTTTGTACTAATTGAGTTGATCAGATAATTCCAAATCAATTAACTAAATTCCAGTTCCAAATATATTTGATTGGTCCATATCTTCCCCAGGGAAATTTGTTCAGTTTAGTGATTTTGGCTTGAACACAATTGAGTTTCGGTTTTTTTCTGGAATACCTACATATTCAATCAAGCAAGAATCGACATCGCAATAATAAAAACTCGTTCCTTAATGTTCGTATTACAGATACAAACCCAATTGTATAAAGTTGTGATTTAAAAACATACAGCCTAAAAAATGTACGATTATACTGAAAAACAATAAATAACTTCAAAATTGAGACTTCGATTAAATGACCCGTTGCCCCATCAGTCGGTGGAAGATCGGCGATCAGATCTACGATATGAGACTTACATCGGTGAAAGACCTGCTTGCATTGCCACCACCTTTGACAGTTTCACTAGTGCTAAGATATGCAATATAAGACTTACATCGAAACCCTGAACGGATCTGTAGGTAGTAGGCCGCAGAAGTCCCATCAGGGTTGCCCCATCTGTCGGTGGAAGACCAGCTTGCATGGCCACCGTGGCTGCTCGAGCCCAGAGGATCACAGCGTCGTAGAGGTGGGCTGCTTCTATTGGAACCTGGCAACAAATCAGTAAATGATTTAGTAGGTAGTTCAAGCGTGAAACTGACTGTTACGTATTTAAAATAGTGCTTCAATATTTTTGTTTGCAATAAATATCGGTCCCCATCCCCACCGGCAAGATCGAGTTATTGACTCCGGCGTCCGCATAAGCTATTCCAGAAATAGATAAATTGCACTAGAAATTAATCACGATAAAAAACTTGCACCAAAATGGGAATGCGAATACGTAAATTGAGTTCATCTATTCCTGTACCAGAGTAGTTTTTGCCTCTGATTACAATAAAAATTGCCCGAATAAAGCCAGTCTAGTGGTTTCTAGTTCCTACTTGTTAGAGTAGTTTTTACTTCTGATCGCAATAAAAAATACTAGTAGCAACCCTAGCAGTTTCGCCTGCAATAAAACGTTTTCTCAATGAAATAAGTTTTTCCGTGGCAAGTATAGGTACATATCTAGTTTTGTGTAATGTTTATGTTTTTTTGTAACCTGGTTATTTGCCGAGCCAGTTCGTTACAAAAATATGAAACTTTCCTCTTCAAATAAATTTGCACTGTGATATTCGCAGGATATTCTAGCCGACATTGACTCACCAGTAAATCCAGCAAAATATCTAGTTTCAGACGGATAAATTATAAAGTCATTATTTTATACGTGTGCGTGCACGTGTCAATGTAATGCCACCTGTCGTAAGTCGCACGTGTACGTATGTGCAACGCATAATACTTAGTGTATCCACTCACATACAATCCGAACGTCTGAACCCTACACAAACATGTTTTTCTCCTAATATTTACCCCTCTTTTCTTGTGTAGGTGTTAGAACGAAATGTCAGTAAGCATTCGTTATTACTTCATTAAAATTCATCCCCAATAGAGACATAATGCGCAGAATTGCACGACGACTTACAAAATTTTGATGAATTCAACGGATTCCAATTTGTTTACACAGAATTCTCCTGCTTACTTTGATAAATTATTCATGTCGCCGTCTTTATATTTTACTAGCTGGTGCCCGCGAACTTCGTTTCGCCATATATCATCCATCATATAAGCTATAATAAAGGAAGCTCACTGACAAACATGGGCCTCCCCCATAGACTCTAAGAACCATAAAATAATATATTATAAGCTTATAATAAATTGTTGGTAGATAGGTACCCAAAAACTTGGTTTCGCCGACTATACAGTGTGTAAAAATATTAGCTGCAAATATTTAAATGGGTGAATCAGTCCATGAAACTGTACAACTTTCCCCAAGCAACATAGGTCGAAATATGGGAAAAATTTTTGGACCTCCCATACAAAATGTAGCAGCCGAGCAAGTCAACTGTATGGGAGGCCCAAATGTTTTTTTCATATTTCGACCTATGTATTCCTTGGGGAAAGTTGTTCAGATTCATGGGCTGATTCACCCCTTAAAATATTTGCAGCTATTTTTTTTACACTTTATATGTAATTTAAAAAAACTGTTAAATCCTAAATTTACAATTTCCACATGCAAAAAGAGTAAGAAAACGGTGATTCTTTTATATATGTTTGGTCTTTTTGATTCCTGTAGGTTGAATTTGCTGAATCAGGTTACAGATTAGTCACTCCCTGTTCCAAATCCTCGCTTTCCAGTTCATTTTAGCAATTTTTTTTAAATCGTGCGTTTAGTTCCAAAGGTATCAATTCCGTGAAGTAGACTGATGCCACATTTCTTAACATTGTGATGGATGAATAAACACCGAGTTCATGAGTGTGAATAAATAAAACATAAGCTTATTAAAGACCAAGTAATCCCACTACAAATCCTATCCTATCCTATCCTACTTCCTACTAATATATTAATACAAAAGATTTGTTTGTTTGTTACTCCTTCTCGCAAAAATTGCTGAACTGATTTTCATGAAATTGGGCACAGATGATGTGTGATGCCGGCTTAGAATAGCATCACCCCACATCCTTCCCGCGGGTATCGTAAGAGGCGACTAAGGGACTCGACGGTATTGGTGTATTACAATTTGTTGGCTAAACATATAATAACAGTATGTAACAGAACAACATTGGCTAGTAACGTAGATATAAAGAATAGCCTTAACAAAATTAGCAAGAAAAATTAAAAACAAAAAATTGTGGTACTTCGCTGGCCGACTTACATCATAAGCAGATCCATTTCCGCTGAGCCATTTTAACCATGGTTGGAGCGGCAAAAATAAGGATAGGTATCCCTTCACACAAACTTTTGCTTTGTAGCTATTGCAATTTTCCCGCGGTAAATAATAGATTACGCACCAAGAAAACGATCCATAAATAAAGATTGTATCGTCTGGTACGCAACTTACACGTCTTGTACCACGGAACTTTTGTTTTCGAGTGTAAAAAATATTGAATTATTAAAAGTTAAAATTATTCCAATATTAAAGAGATATTCTTGTAGTCGTAGACATATTTTATTATTTATTGAGGTTATAAAAATATAGATTAAAAATAATAAATACGGCCTCTTGTTATTTTTCTTTCTGCGCGCTTATTCAAAGTGACACAGTTCGTGCTGGCCAGTTCGAAATTTGAAATCAATCTCGGGTCCAATAAGCCCATACACATCTTTTTACTACGCGGCACTATGAAATTTACGTGATCTACAAACTTATTTTATGCGTAGCAGCCAACCCCCCTTTTAGGGGTATGTTTTTTTTAGCCTATAACCTGGTCGGTGATTTACTTGAAATTTTGGTACAAATTGCATCAAAATCCGCTCGGTCGTTTTCGCGTGATGCTTCCGCATATCCACAAACAAACACACAAACATCTAAACATCTAAACATCCAAACAGACAAAAATTTAAAAAATTGCAGAAACGTGTTTTGTTATCAATATTAAGTATCACGAAACAATTTTTTTTTTGATATCTTGTATGTACAGACTTTCGGTCCTCTTGAGCTTTATTATACGTATGTATAGATGATCAATAAGCTCCTATTTACGCGTCTAATCTTGTATTTTATTGAGCTATAGAACCATATAGTCTAAGCATAGATCCATGGGAAAATCAAGTCTCTATAAAGAGTCTATCTATCTATCTATCTATCTATCTCTATTTAAAACTAATAGGACTTTAGACGCCTTTTCGCAAGATAGACGGATGCAAGAAAGCGGCTGGTAGGGACTGAATGGCAAAAATGAGTGATGTTGCCTTTTGGCGTACCTTGAGGGAAACCTAGGTCCAGCAGTGGACTACTATACGGGTGTTCCGATAAGTACCAGCCCACGAAACTGAACAACTTTTCCAAAGGAACAAAAATGTACCAACCGACTGGGTCAGCTTGTATGTGAGGTTCAAAAATATTTTTCATATTTCAACCTATGTTCCTTTGGGATAGTTGTTCAGTTTCATGGGCTGGTTCATCCCTTGAAGATTTAGTACTTTTCCTAACAGTCTGTATACTGATGCCACGCCGACTGTGGAAAATCGAATCTTTATTGCGAAATAGAAAAATTATGGTCATATTATCGTAATATCGTTTTATTGCCCTTAAGCCCCAGAGAGATCGTAATTTCGAGACACCTTGCAGTCAACGACCGGTGTTTATTTTGTCCCGGGAAAATTCCAAAGTTACATCAGAGACTGACCCGATGGCGTAGCGGATCCCCTGCCATCTACGCCGAGGGTCGTGGGTTCGATCCCCACCGGATACAAATGTTTGTTAAGTCAATTATTACCTATAATATTTTTGTCTGAAATTTATAAGTATTCATTTAAAAAATGTATAATATCACCTATCTAGTTCCCATAGTACAAGCTTTGGTTAGTTTGGGGCTAAATGTCGCTGTGTGAATTTTATTTATTTTTATAAAAAGTATTGTATTGTATGCGGTCATTTATCTAGACACGCAGCAGCGTGTTCAGCCAAGTCCAAAGAACTAGCAGACCGAACCTTATATATTACACGAACCATTTGGGGCCAATTTGCACTCGTTCATAAATTCAGGATCTATTTAAGATAAACACTCCCGTCAAATTTTATGATGCTGAAAATTTTAAATTGCGTGTTTTATTTTACTTAAATAAATAATGGTATGAGAAAGAAGAGGCCTATACCCAGCAGTGGGGTGACGATCATGATGACGATTTCCTAAAGAATATTTAATAGATAGGTACACACACACACACACACACACACACACACACACAAATCACGCCTATATACCGGGCGACGTAGGTAGAGCGTTAAAGACCGTAAAATTACGGTCGTTATGGCCCCGTTTAACAAATATTTGAATGTTGTTTCAGATAAGACGCGGACCACTACAGTAATAATAGATGTTATACGAGTACATAAATAAATAAATTTCAAGATACTAAAACTTGACACCCATTTACATATCAATGCTTTTTGTGTTGAACTTGGCTGTCAATATTCACATTTATACTTTTGTTACGAACATCATTCAATAAAAAGTACCCTTGGGAGAGGTAAGGAAAGTGTGTAAGAGGCCAGTTTATTTCGAGTCCCCATGGTTTATATCTCACACTGACCTGAAATCAGCTGTGGACTGGTTGTTGCTACAATATTGGTGGCACTCATTGAGAATCGCCATTTTGGCGCTGGCAGTCGAAGAAAGCAAATACGAAAGTACCTGGCACTAAATAATTTAGTTCCGAAGTCGTCACTGTGGCGCTGGCAGTCAAAGAAAGCAAATACGAAAGTACGCGGTACTCTCGTAGGTGGCGCTTCAATCAGGGCCGCAAAACTAGCTGTCATTTGTATGGGACAATCTATCCAGGGCGTAGATAATTTCATATGGATACTGTTACCTCTCACCTACCTTCAAATCTATTCCAAATGTATCCTGTGATCTAAACTATACTTTGATCTAAACACTCGCGTGTTCACTCACTCTACAGTTATACTTCAAAGATTTCGTACCACTGACTGGCCAACCTATCCAGTGCGTAGATAACTTCATATCAATGATATCTCGTCTCAAAAGTCGTAGGTATTCCTAATTTGTTCACGTGTAAAGGTCTATGTCACATCATAAGGTACAAAAGCTCCTTTGGGGGTATGGAACCGTCTAGACAGGCATAGTTTACCAGAGGGTTGTTTGTTGATTCGGCAAAATAAAACGTTTTATTGAGTAAGAAGTGGTCAACTGTTTACCGGCGGAAAACATCTAATGGTCGATAGAAATATTACTCTGTGCTTTCAAGGGCATGTTAAACGTCCTTCGTGGTTTAAGAACTTTGCTTAGTATAGGGCTAGATGGTCCTGTTTGAATTCAGTTATTCGGTTAGACTGTGTCATTAATAAAATATAAAAGTCATTAATAAAATATGTACGCTTAAAACTATTGTCTAAAAATACTACGGACTTCATTTATAATTCTTTATTATTGAATTAATAAACAGGAAGATTACATAAAATAAGTCTTCTGACGCCATCGAAAATAGCAATCTATGACGTCATACATTGCTATTTTCATACAAAATACCATCTTAGATAGTTTTAAAAAGTGACTCATTTGACCTGCCTGTCCACAACCCTATTTTCCAGAATTTTTATTAATGTTTTTACCCTGTGGCAGGTCGTTCATGGACTTGATATCCCACACAATATTATTTTAATCAATGTATACCTATCCTGCGAAAAACGGTGTTATTTTCCAATACATAAGATATTTATTACGCATCTTTCATTAATCTGTTTGCTTATAATAAAAAAATGTCGTTTCATTGTCACACAATTCTATTAATCGTCTGTAACTGTTCTTGCCAAAATAATTAGTTCCCGTGGCGAATAATCGTCGACATAAGTAATCAATCGTAATAGTCACGTTTCCTTACAAATACATCAATCATAACGCCCACTAGACTTAGCGACTACGAGAGGGTGGCGAATCTCACATTGCACGGGACCGGTGTGCGGTGGTAATTTTTTTTACCTTGTTTCAAGGTAGTATAAAAAACAGTTGCAAATATTTTAAGGGGTGATCCTGCCCATGAAACTAAACAACTTGTTATAAGGAACATAGGCCGAAATATGAAAAATAATTTTGGACCTACCATACCATGTACCAACCGCCGAAGTTAGTTACGATTAGGGAGTTCCAAATTCGTTTTTTGAAATTTAGACTTATGCTCTTTGGAGAAAGTTGTACAGTTTCATGGGCTGGCTCATCTCTTGAAAGCAAGTTAGTACTTTTTCTAACAGCGCAGTTATCTTGACGGAGCAGCACGGGACGAATGCGGGCCGCCGCCGTGAACCACACTCCCGGCGAAGGCATGAGTCAAACCGTGCCGTGTAGTATTTCAGTTATATGCCATCCGAATGCCGTCGCCCAACGCACCGGAGCGGTGTCCTGTGCAAGTGTGAGTCTCGCTGAGTGACTCAGCCTAATGCGCATGAAATGAATTAAGTTTTCTTAGCTTTAGCGCGTAGTAGCTCCGTGGTCGCTCATCCGGAGGTCCCAGGTTCATATTTGAGTAAGTTTTGACTTTGTGACTATGTTCCCAGTTTGGTAAGGACATTGCAGGCAAAAAAAACTCTTGACTCGCCGCCCTCTGTTTGGTTTTATAATTTTATGTTTTTTGTGCAATAACGTATATTTTACGTTATTTTATATTTAAAACTACAAGATCCGTGCTTAAAATGGCAAAGGCGCAGGAACTGAAAGACCAAATTTCCTGAAAAGTTCCAGAAGTTTACCCACGGAACACAGATCGAAAAATTATTATCTATAGAACATTGTTCGGTCAGCTGTATAGGGGTTTTGTATGGGAGGTCCAATTTTTTCCCACTTTGGTCTGGGTAACACTCTACCTACCCCGCCAGGGATACAGTCGTAATTTGTGTGTGTTTATGTATTAGTCTGGGTAAAGTGGTTCAGTTTGACCTTTTGAGTTCGGCGAAGCATTTCGGATTACAATTCTCTACGCAGTAAATGAAATTGATCGATGTAATCTCATTAATTTAGATGGCACTATTCAGTTACATTATATTGTCTTCCCTAAGTAAATACCTACTTAATCATTCCATTAAGCTGGTCGATGGCCGAGATGGCTAGAGATGGAAATTCTGTACAGAATACTAGTGGTTGTTTGTGCCTAGATTCTGGAGGTTACGAGGGCTTAGTGGCGCCACGAGCAGTAAAAAAAATAAACAACCTTAGGGGCGGGATGGATGTGGGTTTTACGTGTATCAAGCGCGTATTAATTAATACATAATCACTCGCGCAGCCTACACATTCTACCACACCTGTGAACGCGTCTAACCAGTGCGCAGGCTGAGTGCGGAGGCAACGCGTGGGCTGCGCGTGTAATGTAACTTGGTACTAACACGCGCCAACTTCTTAGCCCGTACCAAAATGAAAATAAGCAGCTTGTCGAACGTGTATGACAAAATAATGTCATATAAAAAAACGCTAGGCAGGCGTTTAACGCGCGTCTCACTTTTTAGTGGTAAAGCCCTAACTAGAGCCCTAAATAATGTAAAAATAACCATTTGCCTCACGGAAACGATTTTAATCAAACAATAGTCATGCTCATGACCTTTTACTGATAAGATTTTAAATCATAGTCTATTAAATATTATCAACATTATCATGTCTGCGCCTGATTCAACAATGAATCGATTTTCATCACTTTATGACATGGAAACGAAATTGGTCAATCTGGGAATAATTAACCATACATTTATGTTTTGTAGAACTAACTTGTTTGAGTTAGACCGGACATGGACTAGAAAAGAATAGTGTTTAAAAAATTACAAAAGTTGAATAGAATTAAAGGGATGGCGCCGTCAAGAGAGCATAATGTGGGGAAACCAAACGGCAAACGTCCAATCAGGCGCCCCAGATATCGCTGAGCCAACGATACAACACCCTCTGAGACGTAGACACAGAGACTGGTCGCTGCGCCTCTGCAAAAAAACTTTCGGCGCCAATCTGCTTTAGGGAGCCACATGAAAGGTCGAGGAGTCAAGGCCAACGACCCAGGCGGTAATGACAGGGCAGGACGATGTTCTGCTCAACCCTTTAGGCTGTCATTTAATCACAGAAGGGCAAATAGGTGCCTCTGATTACTTCCATAGAAAGGGGTATAGGCGGGGTGAGTGTTAGGAACGTGTACCGATTGGTAGCCAACCAAAATATATGCCAAGTATTTTTTAGATAACTGACAAAGCCTTCATGCCGACGCTGCCGTGTGATACTGGCATAGAATAGCATCACCCGACTTCCTTCACACGGGTGTCGTAAGAGGCAATACCAAGGAACATAATACTAACCTAGCGGCAATACCGTCCGTACTTGTCGGTGGGAGCAATACCTATACGAATTTTAATGAAAATCGTTTGAGCCGTTGCCAATCCTAATTATATTTATAAATATATAAATGTATATTATATTTGCTCGTTCAAGCTCGAAACCGGTTTTGAGATCCTCCCGATTTTAGATGCTCGAATTACGATATCGTCCAACAGTAGGTATCTTTCCAACGGCCAACGGTAGGTAATATAATCGTAGAGCCGTTATCCAATATAATCTTATCATAAATTGTATATCTTATCTTAAGTTGTAAGTTTTATTAGGTACGATAATCATTCATAAATGTTTTACTCACGGAAGTGTCGTCGAACAGTATCTTGTGGTATTTGGGCACGTTGAACGGTGGTTCTGCTGACAGCTGACGTATCATCTGGCAAAGGACCCTGCAACAGTAGTTCTACTTACTAAAGACTATAGTAAACAAGCGTACCGCCCGGAGGAAGACTATATACGTAGTAAAAAAGCGTACCCACTGTAAATCGCTTTCCCGTGGGAATAAAAGGCATACGCGTCATAACTGCAATCTTATTTTAAAAACCGCATCAAAAAACCCGTTGCGTTTGGAGGAGCTAGTGGTGGCTATTATAGACGCAGAGAAGCTTATAGAGCGACCTAATTTTATACTATGTAGTATTGATATTCAAAAATATTTTTTTTACTAGAATAACATGACAGGTTATCCCCAAAAACTGCCAACTAAAATAGCGCTAGCAAAATAATTTTCGATTTTTGCATTTTGATGGGAAGGTCTCCCAAAACTGTAATATGCAATGTAATCCTCGAGGTACTTGTGTGACCGTGTGGAGCAGGTTGTGGCAGAGGGTGGGGCAAAATCTAACCATGCCACACCTTGCCCCACCCTGTCAAAATTTGCCCTACTCTCACCGGGACATGGTCACCGGAATAACGATAACACACACTCTTTTGCGCCAGCGTTAGTCAAGTGAGGGATTCGCCTGCCTTATAATTACATACCTTTACTCTCTTTACTCCCGTTACTCCCTTTACTTCCGCATATCTATTTGTAGAAGTGACAATGAGTAATATAATATTTCTGAGTAAATCATGACTTCCTACACGTGCTTCCTTCAATGCTTGTTACTAAGCAATTTACAGGAAAATTAATAGGCAGTAACTACAATGAGCCCATCCAAACGGTCAAAATTTGTTTATATAACTTTAATAAACACAATTGCCACAGCAATATAATGCCGTGTGATGTTAGTTAGAATAGCATCACCCCATATCCTTCCCGCGGGTGTCGTAAGAGGCGACAAAGGGACTTGAGAGTATCGGTGTATTACAATTTTTAGGTGACAGGCTGACAACCTGTCACTATTGTGATACACATGTTTTCTGAAACAACCTCGGAAAACAATCCTCAAAAATGTCAGACGTGGCGATAGTGGCACCTTATTTTTACGGCCGTTAACGCTCTGCCTACCTCGCAAGGGATAAAGGCGTGATATATGTATGTATGTAAACACAATAGCAGATTTCCGCGTGGAATCGAATAACGACTTTTCAGCTTGGCCAGCCTCGAGGTAGTGCCTTTATTACTATTTGGTTTGTCCCATTTGCGCCTTTGAACTAGGAACATAAAAAACATTGACCTTTTTTCGTTTATCCAGTGACAATTTTATACATGACATGTGATTCCCAACGAATACTTTTATTGTGAATCTACTTGAAAATAAAATATTAGACTTTTGGAGGTTCTGGCACCAACTGCCAAGCTTCGAGCAATACTGCCTCGGGTCGGCAGGAGACGGAAGACCGTGGTGCTTGAAGCTGTCAAGCGATTGAGTTTCGCTGGTAGTCAATCTCTCTGCCTGAAAATGGTTGCATTTTTTTTACTATTGCGTTTTTCTACAATAATTACGAGTATTACTTTTCTATGCCGTGTAATGTCGGCTTAGAATAGCATCACCCCATATCCTTCCCGCGGGTGTCGTAAGAGGCGACTAAGGGACTCGAGAGTATTGGTGTATTACAATTTTTAGGCGACAGGCTGACAACCTGTCACTATAGTGATATACATGTTTTCTGAAACATCCTTGGAAAACAATCCTCAAAAATGTCAGCCGTGGCGATATTAACCGTATTTTTCCGGCCGTTAACGCTCTGCCTACCCCGCAAGGGATAAAGACGTGATATATGTATGTATGTATTACTTTTCTAGGTACACTTACATTTATTGAACGTGCCTATCATTTTTATCCGGCTTGTTGGTAACGATCAGAATAAATCGTTACCCCAAAAACTGAATTTGTCATGAGATTAAGATGAAACTATATTGCGTTGGTTTTACTTTTACTTACGTATAATGTGGATTGGTAGGAAAAGATGGCGTCAGCTTCAGAACTGCGCGGAATGACAGGATGTCGCTTGTGCTGTTTCGGCCCAAGTGATCTGCATAACAAAAAAAAAATCATGTTTAGAATCAAAATATATAAAAAAGAAACAATGCACTCATTAATTAAACTGAACAACGTAAACAGTAAGCTTTCTCTTTTCGTGTGGGACACCGAGTCTTCCAACGACCTGATGAACCCTAACCGTAACCGAAATCGTAGCACTCAATGTTTTTGTAAGAAAACTGTTTTCAAAACTGTGCCAAACCTGTCAAGGTATAATGATCTTTATGGTCGTAAAATAAGGTTCTATTTATGTTTAATGACAATGACTAAGTACTAAACCTAGATTTCGTTTTGCCGCTTTTAAAGGTTTTTATACAACTTTTTACAAATTATTGAGAAAGAGGCCCTACGATTAATACGAAACCCTGGTTGGAAGTACGTCTCAATCTCATTTTAAAGTTTCCAAATAACATAGCCTACCCTAGGGGTAAAAGTACCTACTTATGTCTAGACTCGTTTCATAAAATTCAGATTATAAACTCGAAATCAAATGTATAAAGACCTGCTTTAGTGTGTTCTATGCATTCTGCCAAATATATTGAGGCAGAATATCTGCCTCAATATATTTGTAATTTTTTATTTCACGCGAGTAGCTATACTAATTACTATTATTCGATGGTATATTCAGATTTTAAGTGAAATGAAATGAATTTTCACTATGCTTTTAGTTTTGCAAGGACATTAGGAAAGAGCTCTCGGTTCTTTTCTTTAAATTTTATTACTATATCACCGAGTTGTAAAAACTAACAGCGACATCTATCGTCGACGACTCGTCAATTCAACTCACCAATAGACGTGATCTCCGGAGTGGTAGGATCGTAGATCTCATCGTCCACAGCTATGACCGCGTACTGTCCATCTTTGAGTAGACCTTTCTTCTGAAGTACGCTGACAAAGTCGACCAGGGCAATGTGTTCGCCCAGAAACACGTATACTGCGAATAAAGTTATAAAAGTCAAAAATTTCGAAGTAAAATGTATGACTTTCAATTCAATATCAATGCCTAGTAAGTAGCTTTTTGCATTTGTATGTCTAGTCTGGACGCCGCTAACTTCTTCTAAACTACGCGACAGATTTTGATACGGTTCTTTTTGAAAATAGTGAATCAAGACAAAAGTTTATAATATATAACAATACATGTACAATATATGTCGGGAAAGTATAATATTCCTAAGAAATTTCCTAGAAAGCTTTTTATTCCTACAAAGAAACGATAAACGGGTGAAGCGAAATGGGCGGGCCTCTATTTTGTTCATATTTTAAACATAGAACCAAAAGCTGGTAGGTAAAATATATAACAGCTTTTGTTATCAAAAAGCTGCTAAGTAAATACGTTGTTTTCCTGCGAATCGTTAAATTACTTCCACCCACTCATCAGGGATTCATGAAACAAAAATACGTAAGAATAAGTGGCAATAACAAACAATAATCATCCGCCCATGCAGTATTACGACGTGTTTACTCTTCAAACTGCGTAACAATTCGTCCTTGTGTGATTTGGATTACTACCTACACTTAAAATGTACTCTGTGCTATACTTCTCATAAAAGGAATAAAGATACTTCGGACTCGGATATATGTAGGTAATCTTTCTTCTGCTTATTTTCGTGAATCTGGCCAAAAACATGAATGAGTCTTCATTCCGTAAAAGAAAAATAATGGTTCTGTAATGGTTGTGTGGACTGGCATCTTAGACCTTTGTTGTTTGTCTTTTCAAAAGTGAGCGAAAATTCTCAATTCAAAATTGAAATCCCATATTTGTGTGTTCTGTGCATGTGAAATATTGACTGACACACCACAGATTAACAGTATATTGACATACTTTTGCGCCGTTCGACCATAACCCTTACACCAGGGTTCATCGAGTTGTTGGAAGACTTAGAGTTCCACACGAAAAGAAAAAAAAGACTATTAGAGAGAGGGGGCGTGGTTCAATGTCTCAATTTTGCGCCTGAACGCATTTCAAAAGCTTTATAATGAACGAAGAGCGGCTCTGTAACTATGGTACTGTACAGTTTATAAAAAGATTTAAGTTTTAAATCTTTTCTTTGTGACTAACGATTGTCGTTAATCAACAACTGTGTATTCAGGCTGCGTTTTTTTTCACTTAGTGCCGATAGTAATTGCTTAGAGTACGCGCTGCAAAAGAAGTCTCGCGAAAAACTATTAAATGACCCTTAATCTGACGTCCATAAGGGTCATTTAAACTTTTTTCCCGTGACTTCTTTCGTGTCGCGGACTATTTAATGATCAGTCATGCCAATATCAAAGTAATAGTCAGCGCTTTAAAAGTTTAGATTACAGATTGTCCCTAAAGTTTAATTTGCTATCCTTAAGGCCATGAAAGGGTAGAAAACCCTTTGACTATTAAATAGGATCGCTGGTTGATTGCTGATAAAAACTTTTGCGGTTCAGCTCATTTTGAACCTAAAAGGTCGCGGTCCTGAAACGTTATATTACGTTATATTAACCGCATTATAATTGGTTTTTTTTTATTTTTTTTATTCTAGTCGCTGGCTAGATGGCGCTGTGCACGGTATGTTACCGCAAAGAACGGAACGAAAAATTTATTTTTTGTTTTTATGAAACTTGGACTAGGACTCATTTGGAACGAAAGTGTCAGTGCATGCCAGATTGTAACTCAGTGTTGCAATGTTTTTTTTTTTAATCTTTTGGCTTTGGAATCTACACTAGGATCTAGAAACATTGTCAGTTCAACGCCATCTATCCAGTTCTTGGAATACTGTTGTTTTTTTAACTCTCAAAAAGAAAACCTCCCATTGTATTGATAAGAACTACCCACAGACTTTTACGAAAACGCTCCACTCAACAAGTCAAACTCTCCAGTTTCGAGATGTTCTGCCTTATAGAAATTTTCTCGATTGACAGTTCTTAAACCCCCGTTCGAGAGTGACAAGTAGAAAACTGAAAATTTGGCCTACTTGTCACTCTCAAACTTGGGTTTATGAACTGTCATATGATAAAAACGTTACAAAAGTTTTTTAAAAGGGGACGTTCCGCACGCGTCCCTGAACCCTATATAATAGTGATCTGTGAATCAAACGTCACATCAAAAACACACAAAAACATTATACTCCTTTTTTTGGTTCAGCAGTTGTGTAAAAATATACACATTGTTTTGGTATTTTGAAAAAGTTGGTGAGCTTAACGAGTTAAGCTAAGTGTTGTCGAGAATGTTAGTCTTGCCTTGGCACTCTTATATAATTTACATATTAACAAAGTACAAAAACGGTAAACAATATTTTGATTGCAGTAAATATAATCATTTATGCAAAATCCTTTTCTAAAAGTATAATCCTTGTATTAAACAGTTTTAATCCGTACAAAGCTCACTGTTAGCAAAATTAACACGTTTGGATTTGTTTTATATACTTATAATATATGTAAATAATGTTATGAAGCTTATTCTGTAATATATAATAATATAATTTATTTTGGGCTTCATAGTCTATGAATATAATTAACATAAGTTAGCTTATTTATCATTTTATTTTAATCTTAACTGTAACTGTGTGGTGCCGGCTTAGAATAGCATCACCTCAACTATACCACTGGTTATCGTAACAACCGGCTAAGGGATTGGGTAGCAGGGCAGCATTTCCTGTGAATGCAACACCATACACTGCGCTCGCCAACCCGTCTGCCAAAGGTGATGAGTACGGCAAATACGGCAATACTCCCCAATAGTCCAGCAGTGGACTGTTGTGGCTGTTATGGTATTCCAAAACGGACTATCGTGAATATTATTACTAAATTTCTCTGTCGTATAGGTATATGTATAGGTACCGGGTTTTAGGGACAGCCCTCCGAATACTGATAGGGTGCATGCAGACCATGAAACTGAACAACTTTCCCCTAGGAACATAGGTCTTATGTCAGAAGACGACAAAAAATACTCGACCTCCCATACAAAAATCGTGATCATCTGACTGCATTTTCTATGAGAAACCAAAAATTTTCTGCCGCCGTTTCCTCACATATTATGTTCCTAGGGGAAAGTTGTTCAGTTTCATGGGCTGCATGCACGCCATCAGCATTCGGAGGGCTGTCCCTAACACCCGGTATATTATAATTGAGAAAGTTGAATGTGTTTCGCTAGGTCAAATAGGACATTTAGCCGTCTCTAGTCTAGCCATTAGAATAATATTGTTAGTTTGGGTTGCTATATACATAAATAAATCTTATCGCCGCAGTAATAGATAGTATCATAGAGATATTATGTAGATTATACGTCGACATTGTAAACTGTTGGTTTTATGGATGTTAGGGAAAGTACTCAGTTCCTTTCAAGGGATGAACAACCCCATAAAATTGAACAACTTTCTCCAAGGAACATAAATCGAATTATGGAAACTATTTTTGGACCTCGCATACAAAATGCCCACCGAGTCAGGTCGTATGCAAGGGCCAAATTTCTTTTACACAATTCAACAGCTATTTAAAACGCACCAAAATCCTTTATTTGCTTTACAAGAAGTTGCAGTGCCATGTATTATAGACAGACAAAGAAACGCCAAAATCCGATTACATTTTGAACTACTTATACAATTATAATCTAATGAACTTATCAACTACCCGACCATTTTATCCGTCTATCCTCAATCAACTCACACTTCTTTAGGTCTGCTGAAAGAAATTTCTTTAGAAAGAAGCAGCGCATGTTGTACCATTTCTCTTTGTGTTTTGTATTATTATGAATTTTCTTATGTACAATAAGGCTGGTTTCAGAGCGACGCGTCTCGGCAGCGCTGCCCAGCCGAGCGCGCCTCGCATTACACTAGATTGTATGTAGCGTTTCATAGTGACGCGTCTTGGGCCGCGTCTCGGCCGCGCCGCGGTCGGATCTCCTTCGATTGCCAGTAGCGTCGACTTGCAATCTTTTAAGACGTCGTTATTTGCACTCTTTTCCATATAACGTATATAGCTAATATAGTGATTACGTTTGCTGGCATAATGATTCTCTGCACTCGACCGTACACCATAACGAAGCGCGCGCGTCTGAATGTCGTTTCACAGGCACAGCGAACGCGTTCCCCAGGCGCTGCTGTGACGCGCCGCTCTGAAACCAGCCTAAATTGTTCCGTGTGATGCCGGCTTAGAACAGCATTACCCCATGTCTTCCCGCGGGTGTTGTAAAAGGCAACTAAGGGACTCGAGGTTTTCATGTGTATTACAATTTTAGGCGACAGGCTGACAACTTCTCACTACAGTGATACACGAATTATCTGAAAGGGCCCTCAATTATACCTGTCAGACGTGGCGATAACGACCATGATTTCACAATCGTTAACGCTCTGCCTACCCTGCAAGGTATAAAGGCGTGATTTGAGTGTGTACAATAAGTTATTAATTAAATAAACTCACTTCTGGTCTTGTCGTACGTCTGATCAACGATGCGTTCCATTTCAGATATCTTGCGCGGAATGTAGTCAGTGAAGCGGTGTTCAGCGGTGATTGTCATGCCGTTAGCCCCCGCCAGCTCCTGAAACGAATCGCTCATTGAATACAAGATGGAAATTTAAAATATCATCACATTGCACCAGTTTATAACCTAGAAATATAATATAAAAAGCGGTCGCCAAAAATGGGCGATCGAAAATATCAATATGATCCTTTGATTCGAAGAAGAGCAGAGCTTATACATAGTATGGAGATAATCCAGCCGTACTAATAGTATCTTTATCTCCTCTACTCAGGGTGCGCCACAAGGTACGATCTTCCGTTTTCGTCGTTACTAGCCGCCTTCTCGATTTATCTGGTCGGTTAAGTCGGCAAGAGTAGGATTGGGCTCAAATATGGCTCAGTGAAAGGTAAATAAACAAAATTTATACGAGAAGGATGAAGAACTATCTAGATTCTTGAACGTTTTCGTCCCGATGTGCTATTGAAGTATTTCCATTTTTAAATTTTATAAAATCACCGCTATATGCGGTTCCAGTTTTGAATTGGGTTTTCCCAAATCTTCACGAGTTGTCGTAAAAAGCCTACTACAGAGTTTTATGCCATAAAATACTTCAAAAGAGTAAGGACGCAGGTGTCCTTGGGTATTAAGGGTAGGGACGTACATAAGGTTGGTTGTAGGAGGTATTTTATTAGCTGTACGTGACTTTTGTCTTTGTATGTATGGGGCATGTAATGAGAAAAGAAGAGGAGCTCGTAGCAAATAAAATAATTATTATGAATCCGGATTTCCGGACGTTTTCCTGGAATGTACATGTGAAACCTTTCTCTTGAAACACATTTATCTATTAAAAAAAACGGTTCAAAATCTTTTCCGTGCTTTAGGAGAATTTAATGGTGTCCATAACAAACACAGAAAAACGCAAAATGCTGCTTCATTTTATACTGTGTATTTTCCGGCCATTTGGCGGGTAGTAGCGACTGGATGGCGATAGCGGGAGATCGTGCCTTGAGGCGTACCCTGGCAGAGGCCTACGTCCATCATTGGACTGCTATAAATGCTGATGTGATCATGTGCCGTGATTTTTTGTTGACTACCTTGATAACAACCATCTGTTGTCCAGCGGCTATCTGTCAAGTTGTCTTCAGCAATGATGGCGAACTTCAACGAGCTGATAGGTGAAGCCTTCATTTGCTCACTTTGCACGCGCGGGACAGAGTCCTAGCGGCTCGTAGGGTATAAAAGGCAAAAGCAGTAGAACATGCCTTATGGCGTACCGAGGAGAGACGTACATTTAGCAGTGGACTGCCATTTGACGCGCTATGAGGGGCATTACTGAAGAAAACAAAGGTCTAAAAAGCTACCGTGATAGCAGCCATCTGTTGTCGAGTGGTTGTCAAGTTCGTGCCTTATGGCGTACCGGGGGGAAGCATGCATTCAGCAGTGCACTGCCATTGGCTGGTGTGATTTGACGTGTTATGAGCGTCATGCTGATGATAGAGATAAACAAGCTACCTTGATAGCAGCCACCTGTTGTCCAGCGGCCGTCAAGTCGTCTCCAGCGATGATTGCGAACTTGGACCAGCTGAACGCCTTCACTTGCACAAACGTGAGGAGCTTGCGAGGAGTAGAGTCCTGTCGGCTGATAGAGTCTAAAAGGCGGAAGCAGCCTACAACGTACCAGGGAGGAGGCCTATATCCAGCTGTGGACTGCCATAATCTGGTGTTATTTACGGATGGCATGATAATAAAGGATAAAAAACCTACCTTGATAGCAGACATCTGTTGTCCAGCGGCCGTCAAGTCGTCTCCAGCGATGATAGCGAACTTGGACCAGCTAAACGCCTTCAGGAGCGTCACGACAGACTTACTCATTTTGTACGCAAGAGTAAGAGTCCTGGCAAAGGTAGGGTCTAAAAGGCGAAATCAATAGAACGTCTCTTATGGCCTACTAGGGAGAGGAGTGCATGTAGCAATGCACTGCCATAGGCTGGTGTGATTTGACGCGTTATGAGGGGCTTACTGATACAAAGGATTAAAAATCTACCTTGATTGCAGCCATCTGTTGTCCAGCGGCTGTCAAGTCGTCTCCAGCGATGATTGCGAACTTGGACCAGCTAAACGCCTTCAGGAGCGCCACGACTGACTTGCTCACTTTGTAGGCGGGGGGCAGGGTCCTGGCAAACGTGGAGCCGAGGCCCGCGGCGTCTTGCGAGCCTGCGCATTTCTAGGCAAATAAAAATATAGAGCGTTAATTAATTTATTGTGTTAGTATATAAGGTGTCAAAATATTAGCTGCAATTATTTTAAGGGGTGTATCAGCCCATGAAACTGAACAACTTTTCCTAGGAAACATAGGCCGAAATATTAAAAAAAAAATTGGATCTCCCATACAAAATCACCATCCGACCAAGTCAATTTCTATAGAAGGTCAACAGTTTTTTTTTTCATATTTCGACCTATGTTTCTTGGGTAAAGTTGTACAGTATCATGGACTGGTGCACCCCTTAAAATATTTGCAGCTAATATCTTTTCACCTTATACACATACATACATTTACATACATATATCACGCCTTTAAATTCTTTGGTCACACAGTCCGACGTGACCCAGATAGTCTGGAGAGGCTCCTCATAACTGGCCGTGTTGAGGGCACAAGAAGCAGAGGACGGGCACCATCACGTTGGAGTGACACAATACAAGAAGCCACACACACCACCTTACAAGCGGCTATACACATGGCTCAAGACCGTGAAGTTTGGAGAAAGCTGGTGACGAATATAGCCCAGAAAAGTCACGTCCCTCAGCCATGAGGATACGACAAAGACAAAGAAGAATCACGCCTTTATCCCTTGCGGAGTGGGCAGAGCGTTAACGGCCGTAAGAATACGGCCACTATCGCCACGTCTGACATTGTTTTCTAAGGTTGTGACAGGTTGTCAGGTGTCACTGTAGTGACAGGTTGTCAGCTTGTCGCCTAAAAATTGTAATACACCAATACTCTCGAGTCCCTTAGTCGCCTCTTACGACACCCACGGGAAGGATGTGGGGTGATGCTATTCTAAGCCGGATCACTCGGCATTTAATTTATTGTGTTGGTATATACGTATACATAACCCTATTTTACTCACTATTACACGGGCTCAAACGTTAAACACACTTTTTATATAAGTGACGTACGAAACAATTGAATAGGTGTCCAGGATTATTTGATGGCATGTATAGTTTAATCATGGGCATGAAGGTATGATCGGTCAGTGGCATGATCTCCATGATCTATTTTACTTTGCTGACATCTATCTGGCAGCTGTCAATTGTGGGTTAGGTTGATTTATTTGAGATGGATTATCGATTTACGCCATTTTGAGTTATGGATATGGTGCCGAATAAATTTTGACTCAACGTTTGTATTTTTCGATCAGTGACAAGAGAGGCTCATTTTTGAAACAGTGTAATCCGATCCTTCATACGGAATTGTCCGCAACGACTAGACCAGTCGTCCAACCTTCGTAGCACACTTACTATGTAGGTATTTCTCGATATTAATGTAGTAGAACGTGTAATACAAGAAAAATTAGTAGCGGACTTCCGCATGCAAAAATCAAAAAAAGAGAAATTCCGGGAGTTCCATTTCCAAAAATTGGAATACGTAGTAATTCGGCAGTAGTCCGCTACGACAACGACTGATCTAACCAGCGTATTTTAATTTCTCCTACTCGTTTTTTGTCAATATTTCACGTGAATTTATGACACACGGGGTATGTATGTATATATATATATTGAATAAATGTTGTACCACCTGTGATAAAAGCACAATTAGCTGCAGACATCCGCATGCGAAAATTCAAAAATAGAGCGAATTTTTGCAAGTGTAGTTCACGGTCGGAAGTCGGCAACAGTAGATGTAATCAGTCGTAACCCTACTCAAAATACCTATCCTATCTCTAAATGAACAAGTAGTACTCATTAAGTAAGTTTTAAAGAATTACTTTTTTTTAGTTTAGAAGGTTAGGCCTCTACGTTTCGGCTGTTTACTATAGGTCGACAGATCATACACGCCCGCCCGTCAGGTGTGATTTCTAAATAACATACACACACACATACACACACACACACACACACACACACACACACACACACACGCACACAAACACTCACATATTACGCCTTTATCTCCTGCGGGGTAAGCAGAGGCTTAATGGCTGTAAAAATTTATAAATAATAATAAATAAATATCCTGGACAATTCACACAGCGCCATCTAGCCCCAAACTAAGCAAAGCTTGTACTATGGGAACTAAATAGCTGATACTAATACATATATACTTTTTTTTGTAAATAAATACATATTATACACAGAAAACACCCAGACTCAACACAAATATTTGAAAATTGACTTAACAAATATTTGTGTCCGGTGGGGATCGAACCCACGACCCTCGGCGTAGAAGGCAGGCATACTATCCGCTACGCCATCGGGTCAGTCAATCAATCGCCAAGGGGAAGTTATCTATCTGAAATTGTATAATTTTTTCTTTTTGATTTTTTTTCTCTATATTGTATTATCTATTATATCTATTATTATGCCGTGTGATGCCGGCTTAGAATAGCATCACCCCACATACTTCCCGCGGGTGTCGTAAGAGGCGACTAAGGGACTCGAGAGAATTGGTGTATTACAATTTTTAGGCGACAGGCTGACAACCTGTCACTATAGTAATACACATGTTTTCTGAAACATGTCTGAATATGAATTTGGTCGGTATCACCACGTCTGACAAATTTTGAGGGAACTTACAGATGATTCGTGTATCAATGTAGTGACAGGTTGTCAGCCTGTCGCCTAAAGTTGTAATACACATGAAACACTCGAGTCCCTTGCCTCTTACGACCCCCGTGGGAAAGAAGTGGGGTGATGCTATTCTAAGCCGGAATCACACGGCAATTTCCGAACACTGCACACTAAAACAACGTTGTTTAAACTTACATAATACCTATCCTATACCCAAGTCTGTTTCATTTTGACCTTGGCGTGAAATTGTAATTAATCTGATTTGTATAACATAACATAACATACATACATACATACATATATCACGCCTTTATCCCTTGCGGGGTAGGCAGAGCGTTAACGGCCGCAAGAATACGGCCGCTATCGCCACGTCTGACATTTTTGAGGATTGTTTTCCAAGGATGTTTCAGAAAACATTGTGTATCACTATAGTGACAGGTTGTCAGCCTGTCGCCTAAAAATTGTAATACACCAATACCCTCGAGTCCCTTAGTCGCCTCTTACGACACCCGCGGGAAGGATGTGGGGTGATACTATTCTAAGCCGGCCTCACACGGCTTTAACATAACATAACATAACAAAATTCTTTATTGCACAAAAAAGTAACAACATGTAGAAAACACAAATAAAGGAAACAGTACAATAAGGCGGCCTTAATGCTAGGTAGCATTCTCTACCAGGCAACCTTAGGGTGAAAGAGAGAGTGCGATTATGGAAGCGGGATAGTGCAAATATTACCTAATAGTACATACATACTAAATAAATAACAATATAATACATAAACAATTTTACATAGCAATACGCAAATAATTCTGTAAACAAAAACTTAATATACTAATAAATACATTAAAATAAACTAATACATATCTAAGCTATGGATGATAGGATAATGTGCAATACGAAGAAAGAAACAGATATACTAGATAATACAATATAGAGAAAAAAAAAACAAAAAGAGAAAATTATACAATTTCAGATAGATAACTTCCCCTTGGCGATTGATTGACTGTCCCGATGCCGTAGCGGATAGTATGCCTGCCTTCTACGCCGAGGGTCGTGGGTTCGATCCCCACCGAACACAAATATTTGTTAAGTAAATATTCAAATATTTGTGTTGAGTCTGGGTGTTTACTATGTATAATATGTATATATTTACAAAAAAAAATTATATATGTATTAGTATCAGCTATCTAGTTTCCATAGTACAAGCTTTGCTTAGTTTGGGGCTAGATGGCGCTGTGTGAATTGTCCAGGATATTTATTTATTTATCCCGTAGGTCCCGGTTGCTGTCTATGATCATTGATCACTTAGACGGTGGTCGTTACACAACCATGTCAGAAGCCTGCTACCTGTAGAAGGCGGTTGAAAAATTCTGACACTAGGGTTCATCGGGTCGTTGGACGACTTGGTGTCCCACACGAAAAGAGAGAGATTTATTTATTATTTATAATGATTTCAGATAGGTATCATGGCTTTCATCAAATTACTAACCAAAATATTGTTTTCAGACGAAATTGACTAGAAGTGTGGGTAGTAATATAGTAATTAAAACATAGATACCCAATTATCATAATTGATAATCCACTACGAAACAATATCATAAACATTAAATACAGGTAGTGTTAATTAATTAAACATCATCATCATCATCAATGTAGCAGCCGAGCGAGTCAACTGTATGAGAGGTGCAAAATATATTTTCATATTTCACCTATGTTCCTTGGGGAAAGTTGTTCAGTTTCATGGGCTGATTCACCCCTTAAAATGTCTGCAGCTAATTTTTTTACAGCCTGTATATCACCATAATATCTCTATTTTATTCTTTCACTTCATAGCATTTAAGTACGCATAAATTTTAGAGTAGACTTTTCATACAATGAAATTCTTTAGTAGAGTGTAAAACCTTTAGTAAAACCACAAGAAAGGAACTTGTCTAAGCTTGTAAGAAAATATTGTAGCCATTTCTAAATCTTTATCTTTCAATGACTGGTAATTTCATTACAATCAAAACTTGTGAATGGTGTGGGTTGCTTAATTAAATATTTCTGACTGAATTTCTGACCTTCATACTTAGAAGGTTCGAATTCTTGATTAACTTGGTTTGCACGTGTAAACAATTTTAGAAGGAAGGTGTGCCTCGTGTACCTGTTAATTACAGGGGTATTTTTTATAATACAGGATGTAAATTTAAAATTAAAAAATAAAATTATCTGCATACATTTTAAGGGGTGAACAAGCCCATGAAACTTAACATCTTTTCCCAAGGAACAAAGGTCGAAATAAAAAAAAATATTATGGATCCCCAAACAAATTGACTTGGACGACTGGCACTTTTTTATGGGAGATCCAAATTTATTTTTCATATTTCGACTTGTGTTCCTTGGGAAAAATTGTTCAGTTTCGCGGACTGATTCACTCCTTAAAATATTTGCAGTTAATATTTTTACACCCTGTATATTGTGTTGTAATACTACAATACATTTCAGACAGGCTATAGACTAGCGGCATTGTATGGCTATATCGGTAACCGTGGCGACCGGCGGAGTCTTGTTTCATACGAAAAGAAAATGATAACGGAGGCGCGCTACAGTAACACTAGCCTAGCGGCGAATGTGAGAAGAGAAAGACCAAAAAGACGGGTGCGTAGAATTGCATAGTGTGCTATAAAGTGTTGTACTTCCTTACAATGCACGACACAAAAATTCAAACGAAAATGTTCAACTAAAAATATGCAGCTAACATTTTGCGTCTAAAGAAATGAAAATCTATTCTTTACATTTATCAAAAAAAATCTATCCACAAAACACACTTAGGTAAATTTCATATTTCCATCCTATTATAATAATATAACGGCTGCGTTTAAATGTTTTGGTTTTGAACGGAGGCTCCGTAAGGCACATGTGACAGAGGTCTATCGTGCGGTAGACTCCTGCCGAAAAGGAGCTCCAGGAGCTCTTTCCCACATACCCTCAAAAATTCAAACATATTTTACTATCAAAACATCAAGTAAAAGAAATTTAAGAACGTGTGGTTAGACCAGTCGTTTTAAGACTTTCGTGCACGGAACCGAAAACGTAAAATTCTGAAATAGAACTTCTGGCTCCGCACGTATCGACTCGTCGTTCACAGAGAAGGTGGCGCAGGTCCTGGGCATCCCTTCGACCAATATAAGTAGATATGGACGGGACGTACCGAGCAAGTGATTTGATCCGCTCCAAGTAAGTGCAAGTGTGTGCAACCTTGAAAACCACGCTCAGTCGGTCTTCGCGCCGGCTACAAGAAACACGTGCGACACGTCGTCTACAATTCGCAAAACTTCCATCAGAACGTCGTCTTGTACTTTGTTAAAGTGTGTCAACAATTCAACTAACATAAATAAAGCATCAGGAATTACTTATTAGTTAAAGAGTTATAAAATACATAATAAATACTTATCTTATGAAATTATTACTTTTAATTTTAGAGTTCAAAGGATGGTTTTACAGCAACGCGGTTAAATCACACGCTTCATGCTAGGTTGCGCTTTTCGTATGCGATTGCTGGATGGATTTGCATACGAAACGCGCAAGCTGGCGTGAAGTGCGCGATTTAACCGCGTTGCTGTAAAAGGGCGCGAACATAAAGAGCGAAAGTCACTGACATATTGCTATCACGTTCGCACTACAGTGCAAGGACGTCTCCCTGTCTCTGTCTTTGATCGTATATTCACATGATTAGAGCGTGTGTAGCTGTGCGCGCGTGTTTATATGTAGTTGTGTCTTGCTTGGCACATTTTTAAAGACCTTTTTATATGCGCAAGGCATGTCCATAACTACTTATATTGGTCGAAGGGGCATCCCTGCGTTATCCATAATTGCACCCCAGGGTCTGTGCTCTTGCCTCAGACACTGATTGGATCGTCTGTCACGGACGTATGAGGCCAGTGAATTTTTGGTTTGAACAATTTTTGACGCATAATAAAAGGCAAGAAATCTATAATACATAATTTGGCTACTAAAGGCGCTGTGATCGTTTGTCTTGTCGTGGTCTTGTCTTATCCCACATCATTTGTCATCCGTTTACATGGAAACGATTTCGCGTGTCGCGCTGTACATCCTCTTGTAATCACGTGTAAGATAGTGCCTTTACATATTCAATTCAATTATTCACATACGACAAGGGACGGATATTATGTAAGAAATCGAATTTACTATAGCTTTAGCGACGTTAGCTTGGCAATAGCGATCGTTGACAGCCTCTGCGGTGAACTTGGCTTGTATCCCTGTACTCTAGCGATATTCATATCGTATACATTTACCAAAGAAAACGATATATTGCTCTCTAAAGTACTAGTACAGTGGTAGTAAATCTCAACGACCGCTATTGCCAAGCTAATATGGAGGACTTCTTTTGTTTTATCCGTCAATGATAGACGTCTCTCCAAATTGATTTTTTTATTTAATCAGTGCCCTTATTGCAAATATTAAATCAAGAATTGAAGTTGAAGAGTTTTTCTCCACATTTCCGGATGGCATCAAGAGGAGGCCCTCGGATCCTGTAGATGACACTATCACCCTCTACAGGAACCACCACCCGGCGCGGCTGCGCTGGAATCCCTACCTACTGACACTAGCAGAATTACCCTTAATGGGTAGAAGTCCATATTATTAATTAATAAAATAAAGCTAACACTGGCTGGATTTGGTGTGGATTTGATAAATTCGAGTCCGCCGGGTAATAAATGTTACAAAGACAAAAAGTTCAGGAGAAAATAGTCTTAGTGTCAAAATGTACGTCTTAATGCAAATGAATGTGCAAATGACAAAAAATAATTGTTGGTGGACTTACGTGTGAAATGAGGGGCAGGTTCCATGCTGCGGCTAACTTCGCTTCGGTATGACAGGTGCCATCAGGGCCGAAGAAAGCCACCACGCCCAGGTCACGCATTTGTGTCATTATCCTGTTGTAGATAACAAAATACAGATTATGTAGTGTATTGGTTATATTGGGAGTATCATGTATTGGTTATAAAATAAGATTAGAATATTATAATAATAATAATAAAAGATCTTTATTTATCAACAAACAAATCAAACAAAGAGCAAAAAATATACATAATTTTATAGTTGATAAAATGGATAAACCACTCAGCATTTCTGCTGATTTTCAGGGCGATCCACTTTTTTTCAGTCGCTGGACCCAGCTTAAAATACAAAATAGGTACTACATAATAAAAGCAACAATGTGCACAGTAAAAATCCTTAAAATTAAAAACTAAAATTACATCAGACAGAGTACAAAACCCAAACTATTTCCAATTCGTCTCCTGCTTTTGGGCAGCAAGAAGCCACGGTTTAATTTTATTCTTAAAACTATATAAAGATAATGCGTTTTTAAGAGGTGGAGGTAGATCATTCCAACATTTTGATGCCGCGAAACGGAAACTGCCTCTAAAAGCATGAAGACGAGGGGGAGGAGAGACTTTATACAATACTTTATACAATATGTAAACAATAGGATTGGGCCCGTTGCGTTTTCTCTGAAAATTAACATAGTCGATTATCACTACATAGTATACAAAAAAGTCGCTTTTCGCGTCTGTATTTATGTATGTTTGCTTAAATCTTTAAAATAATAAGGTTTTTACTCTTAAACTTGGTGAAAGATTATCTATTTCCCACGGGAAAATGCGTTACAGCGGGCGCAGCCGCTGGGCGGGCCACTATTAATTACCTACATAAAAGTTGGTTCTGACGCCATCCATATATGACATCATACATTCCTATTTTCATAAAAAATACAGAGATATATGAACTCTACTCTAGACACGTGTACACACACTGCAACCGCTTTAGATCGTTTTAAAAAGTAGCTCATTTGATCTGCCGCTCCACGGCCTAACACATAGCAAGTTTACGAACGGTATTATACCGTTCGTTAATACGTAGGTATTCTTACGTCTAAAACAAATTCTTCTTTTCGTGTGGGATACCAAGTCGTTCAACGACCCGATGAACCCTAGTGTCAGAATTTTTCAACCGCCTTCTACAAGTAGCAGGCTTCTGACATGGTTGTGTAACGACCGCCGTCTAAGTGATCATAGACAGCAACCGGGACCTACGGCTTAACGTGCTATCCGAAACACGGAACCATCTTACTTACGGACAATCGGGTGGTTCAGCCCGCAATGTCCTAACCAGACTGGGAACAAATTCACAAAGTGATAAATATCAACTTTGTGAGTGACCCACCGAGAATCGAACCAGGGACCGTCTGCGTCAAAGGCAGTCGCACTACCACTGCGCCACATCGGTCGTAAAACAAATAGGAAGCTTTATAATAATTCTTAAACTCACAAACAAGTTAAAGTGATTTGTTAACACCCTCAGAAGGAGCTTCAAAATATTCTACATCTCATTAATTATTGTTTTGATTCGTTTATGAATTCTGTTATGTATGTTATGTTTGCCGTGTGATGCCGGCATAGAATAGCATCACTCCAATTCTTCCCGCGGGTGTTGTAAGAGGCAACTAAGGGACTCGGGGGTTGCATGTGTATTACGACGTATTACAACTTTAGGCGACAGGCTGACAACCTGTCACTACAGTGATACACGAATCATCTGAAGGGGCCCTCAATACTTGTCAGAAGTGGCGATAACGGCCGTAATTTTACGATCGTTAACGCTCTGCCTACCCCGCAAGGGATAAAGGCGTGATTTGTGTTATGTAAGCTATTTAGAAAAGATAGATGGGAATATAATTACCTACCTACGAGTGTGGCTCATAATAATGTAATTAATTTCGTGTTCAATCTTGGTGTAGAAACGTGATTAATTTGTAAGTATGGATTTTTGTCTCCCGCTAATTTGAAACGCGGCGACCGATGTGGCGCAGTAGAAGTGCGACTGCCGTTGACGCAGAAGGTCCCGGGTTCGATTCTCGATGGGACACTCACAAAGTTAATATTTATCACTTTGTGAATTTGTTCCCAGTCTGGTTAGGACATTGCGGGCTGAACCACACGATCGTCCGTAAGTAAGATGGTTCCGTGTTTCGGATGGCACGTTAAGCCGTAGGTCCCGGTTGCTGTCTATGATCACTTAGACGGCGGTCGTTACACAACCATGTCAGAAACCTGCTACTTGTAGAAGGCGGTTGAAAAATTCTGACACTAGGGTTCATCGGGTCGTTGAACGACTCGGTGTCCCACACGAAAAGAGAGAGAGAGATTTGAAACGTGAACAATGAGTCACGTTTCTCTCTACGTTTTATGGAAGGCCATTTCCTATGTAGGTAGGTGTAGTGTAAAAATATACAGGGTCTAAGGAAGAGTACTAACTTCCTTTTAAGGGATGAACCAGCCCATGAAACAGAACTTTCTTCAAGAAAAATCGGTTGAATGTCAGGGTTCGAAAATATCCGATATTTATAATAAATATCAAAATATCGGATATTTATGATATATATCCGATATATATCAACTTTGATATATATCCATTTTGTATGAACTTCAGGTTGTTATTTTATAGTATTATTTATGTATATTTGTTGCATATGTTTTACATAAATATAATAAATTATTAAAAAATGTATTTAAATTGTTAAACAATAAATAAATAATAATAATTTTGTATTCGATCGTACATCAGTCGAGTTGAATGTAAATTATTCGTTCTACCCGCGGGTAATTCATAATATCCATATCTAGGTTTATTTACTTGATTTTATATTTGTTTACCAATTTTTCGTTACTCATTTATTTTATTGTTTATTGCGTAATACCTATTAACATATAAGTAAACAAAAAAGTTTGAATTATTACTTTACTACTGTATGTACTATGTATGTACCACTAGAAGTAGAAATACACCGAAAAAGACTAAAAAATATTGATATATATCACAAAAAGTCGTTGGATATATATCGGATATATATCATGATATATATCCATTGATATATATCCTTCGAACCCTGTTGAATATGAAAAAGAATTTGGCCCTTCCATACTAATTGACTTTGTATGGGAACTCGAAAAAAATTTTTCGTTTCCCAACATAGCCCCCATACAAAAAGTTGTTTAGTTCCATGGTCTGATCACGCCTGCCAAGTTTTCTTTACACCGTCCCTTATACCCCGTATACCGGGTGTAAAAAAATAGCTGCAATTATTTTAAGGGGTCAACCAGCCTATGAAAATGAACAACTTTCCCCAAAGAACATAAGTCGAAATATGAAAAAAAATTTGGACCTCCCATACAGTTGACTCGCTCGGCTGCTACATTTTGTATGGGAGGTCCAAAAATTTCTTTTATATTTCGACCTATGTTTCTTAGGGAAAGTTGTTCAATTACATGGGCTGATTCACCCCTTAAAATATTTGCAGCTAATATTTTTGCACATTATATACGAAGAGTCCTAATCATAAATGTGTTAGTGTTTCACCATTTCCACCTGACTTACCGCAAAGACAGGCTGTCTTTATCCATGTGGCCATGAGATCTTGCTCCTCCACCGATATCTGCTGCCACAAACTTCAGCCGCAGACCAGGTAGGAGTAGCGGCTCCCGGTTCACAGCATCGACCGCTAGAGGGAGCGCTCCTAGTATAGTCTGTGGACAACGTTCCAGATTTGAACTGATGACTTGGAAGAATTTGGAAGTGCAAACGGGAGACGAGAAAGAAGTTATACAACTAATAGACCCCAAAATCCGGATTCTGGATATAAAACGGATTTACAGTCTCTAATCATAACTGGGCAGGTAAAAGCACTTAGGTACTGGTCTCTCTGTAACAACTGCCCTAAGAAAAGCCGAACACCGAGATAAATGGAGACAAATCATAAGAGACATTAAGGACTTTCATTGGACACATACATACATACATACATCACGCCTTTATCCCTTGCAGGGTAGGCAAAACGTTAACGGCCGTAAGAATACGGTCGCTATCGCCACGTCTGACATTTTTGAGGATTGTTTGTTGCAGAAAACATGTGTATCACTATAGTGATAGGTTGTCAGCCTGTCGCCTAAAAATTGTAATACACGAATACCCTTGAGTCCCTTAGTAGCCTCTTACGACACCCGCGGGAAGGATGTGGGGTGATGCTATTCTAAGCCGGCATCACACGGCATCATAAAAAAATCATAAGAGACATTAAGGACTTTCATAGGACACGACCTTCAGCAATGAAGAAAACTACAAAGAAGAAGTATAGTCTGTCTAGGCTACAATTTTTAAAGTGACAGGAAATTAACCCATCCTGTAGCCTGAATTTTAGGTCCTTACATTTCTAGCTTTCATATAGTGTCCATTAGTCGCTTCAAACGAAAACAAAATGGAGTGATTCTATTCCCTGTCAGCTTCCAAAGGCCTCTATTTTATTTTAACATTTTAACGCTCTGTCGTGCGTTAAGGGCGGCTTGGATGTCAGTCTCTATGTCCGACATGGTCCGACTGGTCCGACTGTCACCAGGCTGTATCGTGTCATGAGATCGAGAATTTTTACAAATGTCGGTATAAACAAAATGGGGCGAAATCATGATGAAAACTCCATAAAACAAGAAATTGGATTGACTAAATAACTTGCCTGTCATATAATAGGTATGTCAAACTCTTTCTGAAATGGCAACGGCTCGCAAACATTTATCAGATGTATTTTTACAGCCGTAAACTCTTTGTCTGCTTACCCCCAATTGATAAAGGCGCGATATATTTTCCGTGAATCGAACTTAGAACCTTGAGATCAGTCACCAACGGCGTAACCGCTAAACGGTGGCAGTCATTCCGTTAATAAAATCTCATCAACAGTTTTGGCAGCAAAATGTCAATTTTCCAAGAAAACCCTCTCTCACTCATAAATAAACTAATGGATTCTGAGTAACATTTTCTGCTATTATATGAATAGGCTGTATGTTTTGAAAACACATCTTTTACAATTGGGTTTGAATCTGTAATACGAACAACGAGTGTATAAACATTTATTATAGGTACAGAAGCAATTTAGTTATGCCGTGTGATGCCGGCTTAGAAAAGCATCACCCCACATCCTTCCCGCGGGTGACGTAAGAGGCGATTAAGGGACTCGAGAGTATTAGTGTATTACAATTTTAGGCGACAGGCTGACAACCTGTCACTATAGTGATGATACATATGTTTTCTGAAACAACTTTGGAAAACAATCCTCAAAATGTCAGCCGTGGCGATAGCGACCGTACTCTTGCGGCTGTTAACGCTCTGCCTACCCTGCAAGAGATAAAGGCGTGATATATGAATGTACGTTAACGCTCTGCCAGCCCCGCTAGGGATAAAGGCGTGATATATATATGTATGTAGCAATTTAGTGAGGCACTTTCGGCGGATTGCACACTTCGCGCACGACGGAGCGCTAAAATATCACAGCAGTCTGTCAGATCCATACTTGAAACGTCACTCCCCAGACTAAAATCGCACTCGGCGGACGACACTGCGATAGCGCTGCGGCGACAGCGCTTGAGTGGTTTTACTATGGGGGATTGACATTTCTAGTATGGATCTGACAGACCGCTGCGATGTTTTAGCGCTCCGTTGTACGCCAAGTGTGCGATCCGCCTTAACTTTTATCATACAGAAGCAATAGAGGGTGTTAGTAAAAGTACTCAGTTCCTGTCAAGGAATGAACCAGTCCATGAAACTGAACAACTTTCCCTAAGAAACATAGGTCGAAATATCAAAAAAAATTAGCCCTACCAGCCAAACGAGTGAGTTTGTATGTGAGGTCCAAAAATTTTTACCATATTTCTACCTATGTTCCTTTGGGAAAGTTGTACAGTTTCATGGGCTGGTTCATCCCTTGAGAATTACTCAGTACCTTTCCTAACACCCTGTATAGTGGCCAAGGCAAGACTATTGTCACGATGTCATTGTCATCGCGATAAAATCGAAAATAGACAAAAGGAAACACATTTTTGTATTACAATCTTTATGGTATCAAATTGTAAAACATGATAAAATGTACTAGATTATTATTTGAAGATGATAGGCTATCACAGCGTTTCTGAAGTTTTTTAGAGCTGGAACCGTTTTAACAAGCGAAATTTTTGACGGAAACCCAAATTAAAATAAAAGTTTACGTCCATTCTTATCATTGTTATTAAAGATGTACATACATACTAACCTGAACCAGCCAATGAAACTGAACAACTTTCCCCAAGGAACATAGAACGAAAAATGAAAAAAAAAATTGTCCTCTCGTACAAAATAACCAACCGACCAAGTCAATTAGTATGGGAGGTCAATATTTTTTTCCTGGGCTGATCCACCCCTTAAAATATTCGCAGCTGATATTTTTACACTTTATAAATCACGCCTTTATAGGCAGAGCGTTAACGGCCGTAAAAATACGGTCGCTATCGGAGGGCCGTTTAAGATGATTTGTGTATAAAAGTTGTAATACACCTGAAACCCTGAAGACCCTCAGTGTCCTCTTACGACAGCCACGGGTAGGAAACGGGGTAATCTATCCTAAGCTGGCATCACACGGCTTTATTAAATATATACGTAATCATATTACTATATAAATGTAATTGATACTACTATAATCGATAAAAAGATACATTACGTCACTGATAGACAATAGTTTTGTAACGTTTGCCCTTAGTACATAGAATAATGGGATGTATGAATAAATTCGTTTCTTATTTTCCATAAATTGGTCGATATAACGTAGACGACCGATGTGGCGCAGTGGTAGTGCGACTGCCTTTGACGCAGAAGGTTCCGGGTTCGATTCTCAGTGCGTCACTCACAAAGTTGATGTTTATCACTTTGTGAATTTGTTCCCAGTCTGGTTAGGACATTGCGGGCTGAACCACCCGATTTTCCGTAAGTAAGATGGTCCCGGATGGCACGTTAAGCCGTAGGTCCCGGTTGCTGTCTATGATCACTTAGACGGCAGTCGTTACACAACCATGTCAGAAGCCAGCTACATGTAGAAGGCGGTTGAAAAATTCTGACACTAGGGTTCATCGGGTCGCTGGTCGACTCGGTGTCCCACTCGAAAAAAAAAAATTACGTTTAAACGAAAGGATTCACGGAGTTCCTACAAAGGCTTTGTGGAGCCCCAGGGTTCTGCAAAGCACACTTTGAAAAACGCTGGGCTATCATATTTATCATTGATCATTATTGGCCAATAAAGGTATCATGTAATCTATCATTACTATTACACCGACAGAATTGATAACAAATAGTTTTTTGTACATTCATGCGAAGTCCAATGACAGGCGGTTTTCTAATATGGCGACAGTTTCTCCGCATTTCTAGCGTATCCGTTACGCATGCGCCTGTCAGAAACATGGAATTTTAATTGTATTATAATAATTTATTTATCTTCAAACTGAGTTCTCAAATGAAAGTTCTTTATTAAAGTTAGATTAACATGTAAGTATGTAGACAGTTAAATAAAATACGAAGCTAAACTAAACCTAACTGTAATATACATTGCCCAAGCAGAGTTATTGAACATTTAACTAATCCTTCCTAAACCAATAACATTTCAAACTATAAAAAATATTCTAACATTTACATTAAATGTAGATTCGGCTACACACACACACACACACACACATATCACGCCTTTTAAGAGCGGAGCACACCGGCTCCGTATGCGTTGCGTATCCAGCTCTCTTCCGTAGTCCCGCGCGTGATCACGTCCGTACACCCCTGCCACATCGGGTTACGGACGTGGTTACGCAGGTTATGCGCGTAGCTACGGATGCGAGCTGCAGCGATTTCCTATAGATGAGAGTCACTGAACATGACAAAAAATCCCTATCCAACAGCGTCACTTAGTGCAGACAAGTGTTGCTATCAGTATCAGCGCAAGAAATCCTTCAATTACGGTCGAAAATTGCTTGCACTATATTTTCTGATTCTACTATCGCTTACAAAGCTAATGGACTGGTGCATGCGATTTTCGACCTTATTGACAGTTTTCAGAATGCCGTGGATTTTGGAAATTCTTGCATAAATATATTTGTACAAAAATTTAACAAATGTCAATAAGTAGATAGGTAAGAATGGCTTTTAAAAATGATAAAATATTGTGAAGCTTTGTTTGTACCGAACTTGTCTCTCTCTTTTCGTGTGGGACACCAAGTCGACCAACGACTCGATGAACCCTAGTGTCAGAATTTTTCAACCGCCTTTATTATTACATACATACATACATATATCAGGCCTTTATCCCAGCGGGGTAGGCAGAGAATTAACGGCCGTAAGAATACGGTCGCTATCGCCACGTCTGTCATTTTTGAGGATTGTTTTCCAAGGTTGTTTCAGAAAACATGTGTATCACTATAGTGACAGGTTGTCAGCCTGTCGCCCAAAAATTGTAATACACCAATGCTCTCGAGTCCCTTAGTCGCCTCTTACGACACCCGCGGGAAGGATGTGGGGTGATGCTATTCTAAGCCGGCATCACACGGCAATTTAATTTCACACGGCCTTTATTATTGAACTTATAAAGGGATTGATACGACTTGCCACGGTAGAAACGCGTATAGTTTGATCGATAATGCGATCGAATCGATTAAGTTATCAATTACCTAATCCAATCTTCCCCGACTGAAGATAGGTTTTAATATTTTGAAAAGTCCTTTCGTATTAAGTTTTACCGAGACTTCATAAAATTTAATTCGACATGCCTTGAGAACATTAAAATGTTAATATCGACGGGTTCCGGGCTATTTGTATTAACCGACAATTTTTGCGATATAGACTTTTATACATATTTGGAATCAGCGAATTTTTCTGCGTCGTTTGAGCTCGGTTTGGTGATGATCGGAGCAAAAAAATGTCGCTTAATACAACCGTATTTTTTGGGCCTATTTCGAAGTGCAATGTATGAACCGGCACAAAATATTGACAAATTTAAGGCTTGTGTACTTAAGCTCACTACCAAATGACCACACAGTCGTTTAAACCTTTTTGCCTGGAACAATAATTTACAGGGTGCATACGTTCAACCATTTAGCCTGACCTTATAAATATATAGAAATGTCGCTTAAAACAGTTAGCCTCTTAGTAAAATTCATGTCAAATGTCGCTTAATACAATAAGTCGAATAAACAAATGTAGTCATATTTTTAGCCATATTTAGCAGTTTAAGATGTGGTATTTAAATTTATTCGCTTAGGATTAAAATATGAATAACTTTTTGGTAAAAGCAAGTACTTAGAGCTAGTATTTTCAATTCTAGGTACTAGCTTGGAACATGTATTAATAAATCTAGGCGGTTGAGTCATTTAGCCTGGAACAAAAAACCATAACCTCAGGCGGTAAAATCATTTAGCCTGGAACAAAAACCCATTATCTCAGGCGGTTAAGTCATTTAGCCTGGAACAAAAAAATGAAAATTTTGGGTCACTTTGTATTAAGCGCCATATATTTTCGTTAAAAAGAGAAAAATCAGAAAAAAATATTAATCAAATTATAGATAATGAGTAACAGGAACAGAAATTTTCTTTGTTGTGATAAAATAATGCGATTTGTTATAGTTATGATTTTTTTTCTGAAACTTTAAACTTTAAACTGCTCTGGTGTAAAGTTTCAAAAATGGCGGTTAATACAAATAGCCCGGAACCCCTCGATATAATACCCAAAATGCGTTTTATCTCGTTGCTGACAATAAAAGTCTAGATTAAGAATTCTAAGTGGTAGTGCTCAAATTTTACTATTCAAAAGCGTCTCTAATGAAGCTTTCTTTAATTATGCTTGTATTTATCAGATTTGTTTGCCGATCACATAACTGACTTGGAATTGTCGAACCTAACCTAACTAATTGAATTTTTCGTTTCAAATACTCCTATACCTAGAAGACTTCTACAATAACTTCTATTATAAACCCGAAAACTGAACTTCGACATACGCTATTCCGGCAAAATACATGAGTGAATATGGATCTGACAGACCGCTGCGATATTTTAGCGCTCCGTCGTGCGTTAGTGTGCGATCCGCCTTATGTATAACTTAATATTAGCAAATACAGGGTGTAAGAGACGGTGTATCGAAAACTTTGCATGCGTGTTCAGACCATGAAACTGAACAACTTTTTCTATGGGAACTATGTTGGGAAACGAAAAAAATTTTACGAGTGCGGGAATTTTGTATGGAACGTCGAAAAAAATTTTTCGTTTCCCAACATAGCCCCCATATAAAAAGTTGTTCAGTTTCATGGTCTAAACACGCCTGCAAAGTTTACATTACACCGTCTCCTACAACCTGTATAATTACCTGACTCCGTATGTAGACTCCTAGGAAGCCAATCGCGATGCTGTTGTCAGCTGTCCAGTTCCCCTTGGGGCAGACCAGCGCCCCTCCACAAGACTCATCCACCAGGTCCAGCAGACTGATTCCGTAAGTCATATTATCCACAGCATTCGGCTCTTCTATCAAACGCATTTCATAATTCATCGTGTTTGACGATAGGTCTTTTAGGACGAATTCTTCTGTCAGAGAAACATTTCCTTTTTTATTATCTTCATCTGTTTCCATATCGCTGGAGATATCGATTACAAAAGTGGCGTTTGATTCGTCGATTGAGTAAATGACTGAGTTGTTTTCGATGCGGTTTGACACGCTATAGTTGGCAGCTTTCGCTGCAGCGTTGGATATTATTGTGATGAGTAGTGGTATGATCGGAGTCATGGTTATTTCATGTTTATTTCATATTTGTGGTGTTAGTGAGGGTAGTTAACCTGAAAAAAAAATAACCTTAAAATCACTGAATAATAATGAATGGTTCAATACAATATTATTAAAAAGAAATGGCACATGTCACTCTCTAAATCTTATTTTCGTGTGGAACATCAAGTCGTCCAACGACTCGATAAACCCTCATCAATCATAAGTAAGTAAGATCTCTTTGAGTGTGGTCAAAATCTACACCCACAACTCTACACGCTTCTGCCGAGGTGCGTGGGTTCGATCACCACCGGACACAAATAAGTATATTTATGTCGAGTCTGTGTGTTTTCTGTGTATGATATGTGTTTATTTTAAAATAAAGTATATAAGCTTTGCTTAGTTTGGGGCTAGATGGCGCTGTGTGAATAGTCCAGGATATTTTATTTCCCACTAATGAAAGGTAAACATTTCTAAAGGTGTAAATAGAAGATTATATCAAAGGTCGAAAAAGTGACGGCCATAAAAAAGCAAAGAAATGAATAATACATAAATGCCAATCCAAATCTTACTTTTGACACAAAATTACTTTTCATTCCCACCAGATTAATAGCGTTATTTTTTTAATCTATGATATGGGTTTAGTTTATCGTGGAACGAATTTACTTGAATGGACACCAGAGGATTTATATAATATAGAGTTCGCGCCACGAAAGAAGTCCCGCGAAAAACGTTCCAATGACCCTTAATCTGACGGCCATATACGTAAATAAGTCATTTAAACTTTTTTCGCGGAACTTCTTTCGCGGCGCGGACTCTAACTTTGTGAATCACACAAGGTGAAACTTCGCGTATTCCTTTTTTGAAAGAACTAAACTATTTTCGTGCTAATAAAAGTAGGAACTAAAATAATAAACCTTTTATTATACCTACCTACTTCATATTTTGAAATATTTTTACACATACATACATATATCACGCCATAACCCCTTGCGGGGTAAGCAGAGCGATAGTAGCCGTAACAATACAGCTACTATCGCCACGTCTGACATTTTTGAGGATTGTTTTCCAAGGTTGTTTCAGAAAACATGTGTATTACTATGATGATGATGATCTCTCCGACCGATTTCGGCCATCGCGACCACTTTGACTCCTAATCAGATCGGCGCTGATGCGCCCGGAGATGGCTATTGTAGCCAATTTTGGCAGTAAACTCCCGTGCACAGAGTGGACACGTGAGTTTGCCATTTACATAATTATAGTTAATGGCGACGGGTGGACGGGCCTTCAGCTCATTGCGCTTAGCGTCGAGGTCTGCTTTACGCTGTTCCTCAAACTCGCGGACTTGCCTCTTAACCATCCCGCGCCATTCAGGACGCTGTGCTGCCAGACCCTCCCATTGAGTGGGCTCAATGTTGCATCTTTTCATGTGTCGTTTCTGAACATCTTTATATCTGAGGAGTTGTCCGCCATGCTTTCGCTTGCCCTCCTCTAGCTCAGAATAAAAGATGCGCTTCGCCACTCTCTCCTCCGACATCCGGGATACATGACCGCACCACCGTAGCTGACGACGCATTAGATAGGCCTCAATGCCACCAACATTGGCTCGTCTCAGAACTTCGGTATTGCGCACTCGGTCGGACCATCTGATCTTCATGATGGTGCGAAGGCATTTTAGGTGGAAGCGATCCAGAGTGCGTATGTGGTGACGATACACACACCAAGTCTCGGAGGAGTATAAAAGGTTTGGCAGCACAATCGCCATATATACAGAGATTTTTGTGGCTAGCTTTAGGTCGTGCGAGCAGAAAACCTTGGAACACAACTTCCCAAATGCTGCAGCTGCAGCACTGATTCTGCTGTTGATCTCAGCATCAAGGTTACACTTAGATGTTATAGTGTTCCCCAGATAACGAAACTTATCAACCTGTTTCAGCATATCCTCACCAAGCATAATCGCCAGTGTCTCGCGACCATGCGAGTCTAAGGACATCACTTCCGTCTTTTTGACACTGATCTTCAGGCCGAATTTACAGCATGCTTGGTGAAAAACGGACATTAGCTGTTGCAGGCCGTCTGGGGATTCTGCAAGAAAGCACAAGTCATCAGCATACATGATCTCAGTAATCAATGCATACGAGACTTTAGTGCGCGCCTTAAGTCTAGCCAGGTTAAAAAGACTGCCATCTGTGCGGAAACGGATGCGGACTCCTTGGGAAACAGTATTTAGGACTTCTTTGACTACAACTGCAAAGTACAAGGCGAACAGTGTGGGCGCTAGAACACACCCTTGTTTCACCCCACAGGTGACGGGGAAGAAATCAGACTGTTCACCGTCTACAGAGACGCAGCACTGCATGTCGTCATGCAGGAGTCTTAGGAGTCGCACATACTTTTCTGTGCACCCTAACTTTCCTAGCACCATCCAGAGAGCTTCGCGAGGCACACTGTCGAATGCTTTCTCTAAATCAACAAAGCAGAGGTACAACTGGCGACCTTGTTCTCTACTTTTTTCTTGTAGTTGACGCACCGAGAAAATAGCTTCACATGTACCTCGGTCAGGTCGGAAGCCGAACTGGGTTTCGGGCAGAATTTTTTCCGACAAATCTTTGAGGCGGTTCAGTAAAACTCTGGTAAAGACTTTTCCAGGGACTGACAGCAATGAAATACCGCGATAAGAGTTACAGTCAGAACGGTCACCCTTGTTCTTGTAGAGGGCACAAATGCGAGACACTTTGAAGTCCTCAGGGACCCTCTCCTCCTCCCACATTCGAACGAAAAGTTTCCATACCGACGTGTGCCGGTGTGCAACTCCGTACCACCATATTTAAGTAGTTCACCCGGTATAAGGTCAATGCCAACGGCCCGGTTATTATGCTGCTGTCTTATGGCAGTAACAACCTCGTCGCATGACAGGGGCTCGTCCAGCTCCGTGGCTAACGGGAGTTGAGGCATTAAACTGATATGATGCAGATCAGCTGATCGATCTACGTTGAGCAAGTTGTGAAAATGCTCAGCCCAACGTTTAAGTACATCCTCCTTGCTGGTCAGGAGGTGCATACCGTCTAAAGACCTTAAACGTACTTTTGCACGGTAGGAAGCACCAATCAGCTTACGCACTTCACAGTAAAACTCACCAAGCTGGTTTGTATCGGCAAGCCACTGCATTTGACAAGCCTTGTCCTGCCACCACTTGTCTTTTATTTGTCGAGACAGCCTGCGTAATTCTTGGTCACTTTCTTTGACCACCGCAACACTTCCACCTCTTCGATTATGCTGTCGCAGCAGCTGTCGATGTTTGTCGAATGCTGCTTTAAGAGCCTCGCTATTGTCATCGAACCAGTCTTCACTACGTCGGTCTTTCGTACCCAAAGTAGCAGAAGCGGCTTCTATGAGATGACATGACAAAGCTCCCCAAGCAGCACTGACATCACCGGTCTCAGTTATTGGCGACGGCTTTTCAGATAAGGCTTCAGCATATTTCACCCTAACGTCGCGATCTTTCAGCCTATCCACGTTTAAAAACGCAGGCTTCTTCACTGTGGATCTGCGAGGTCGACGGAGGCGGAGTCGTAGCTTAGTGACAATTAGTCGATGGTCAGTCCAACAGTGAGCACCACGCATGACGCGGGTGACTTGAACTTGACCTATGTCTCGTTGCTGAATAATAGCAAAGTCGATCAAATGCCAGTGTTTGGAACGCGGGTGCATCCACGTTGTCTTGTGCTTAGCGGCAAGTCTGAACATAGTGTTCGATATCGCTAGATCGTACTGAGCACAAAGACCGAGCAGCAACAGACCATTGCTGTTCATGTTGCCAACTCCATGTCGTCCCAGAACTCCAGGCCAAGCCTCGTAGTCCCGTCCAACCCTGGCATTGAAATCGCCTAGCAATAAGATCTGCTCTCTGGCGTTTATGCTATCAAGGCATTGAGTTAGCTCCTCGTAAAATTTGTCCTTAATGTCATCAGACTTGTCTAACGTTGGAGCATAGACGCTGATGACATTAAGGTAATTGTCTGTATCCAGGTGAAGGCGCAGTGTGGTAACGCGGTCCGAGATGTGAACAGGACACTCTTGAAGTCGCTTTACTAGGTGATTTTTGATGGCAAATCATACCCCTGAACGTCGAGGCTCGGATGCAGAGGTACCCTTCCAGAAGAAAGTGTAACCACCTCCATCTTTCACCAGTTCTCCTTCATCAGCAAGGTGTGTTTCACTGAGCGCAGCCACATCCACGTTATAGCGATGAAGTTCTCGAGCTACGATGGCGGTTTTGCGTTCAGGACAGGAGTTGCCATCTCGATCAATTAGAGTTCTCACGTTCCACGCGCCAAATGTCATGATAGATGGTTTCATGCTGTTTTTATTTTTTCTGTTTCGTCGACCACGAGTTAAGTGATGCGGTGGCAGCCGTGGTTACTACCACCTTCCGGGTAGGGACGAGCACTTTTTTAGGGCACATTTTCTAGCCCCCTCCTCGGCTGGGCGAGGAAAGCAGTGCCTCCCTTAAAAGGGCTGCTTTGTCATCCCAGGTGCTGCCGAATTCGCATTGTCGTCCCGATTTGCAATGCAAAAGCGACCACGGCATGTACTCACGCCCCTAGAACCGCCTATGTGCAGGAATCAGACAAAGCCCAGCTTGCACCACGCCAGACCTCTCTACCTCAACCCATCGCCACAGGACTTTGCGTCATCGGAGTCCATTATTCGGAAGCGGTCAGTTGCGCAGGATATATTTCGGTGCGCAAACGTTCGCGCAAACGCAGGCGCACGCACTTAGTCCTCACCCTCCTTGATTCAGTGGAACGGAAAACCGCTACGACTGAAGGAGAGGTCAGACGCAGTGTCTGGCCGACAGTAACTACCCGCGCCCTCTACCGTCGCCCTAGGCCATCCACATTGCCTTGCTGAGTCGCCGAGTCCGCCAAGCCCTTGTGCATATCTGCATTGGGTTGCCATTCTCGCCGAAACAGACTTTTTATTTGTTAAGCAGGAGGGAACTGCTTGCTCGGGAAGCCGGGGTCGCATACCCGTATACCACATCACAGTCCTCGATCAAAGGCTGAGATGAGTACCCCTGACTTAAGTATTACTATAGTGACAGGTTGTCTGTCAGCCTGTCGCCTAAAAATTGTAATACACCAATTCTCTCGAGTCCCTTAGTCGCTTCTTACGACACCCGTGGGAAGGATGTGGGGTGATGCTATTCTAAGCCGGCATCACACGGCAAATATTTTTACGTCTACCGAATATGACCGACTTGAGTTCAGCCACCTACGCTCGTAGCTGTTGTCTACGTCGTAGCAAATCGTAGCGTTCGCTGTAATTATGAACATCGAGTAAATTCGCTTAGAGACTGGGCTACGGGACTGGGTCATTAAGAGTATCATTCACAGACATGGCGCGAGCAAAATGCGTTTTTCAAATTTTATGTGCTGTCTCGACGGCCGCGCGGCAAGCACCCTAATGTGCGATAGGGACAGGTCGAGGTGCGGGCGTTAACGTTTCCCTACCCCTAAATTTTAACCAAATTCTATAATTTTGGTCTTGATTGCTTAGGTATGAACTAAACTAGGTTTATACGTTTCGTTTTTGACCAAATTTTGTATAGTTTTGTAAGTATCCTCACTCAAACATGAAGATTTTTCAGTATCAAAAAAGTGTAATTTTGTGCCTCATTATTTCTGAAACTATAATATATATCAAAAAAATAAAAACGTTTAAACCTAGTTTTTGTGAGTTTAAATAAAATACCTAAAAATCAAAACAATTGGTTACCAGCAAGTATGATAAAAACGTTAACGCTTTTTGTATGAAAATTTCCAGCTGCACGATCCCCTTAACAAAAAAGTTGTACGCTTAAAATTATTTTCCAAAAATACTACGGACTTCATTCATAATTTTTCAAAATAGTCAAAGTTTGAATTAATAAATAGAAAAAATTATACAGGGTGTAAAAAAGTTTACTGCAAATATTTTAAGGGGTGAACTAGTCCATGAAACTCAACAACTTTCCCCAAGGAAAATCGGTCGCAATATGAAATAAGAATAAGCCCTCCCACACAATACGGGGTGTAAAGGACAGCGTCCCGAATTCTAATAGGGTGCAAGCAGACCATGAAACTGAACAACTTTCCCCTAGGAACATATGTCAGTAAACGACGAAAAATTTTCTTCCTCCCATACAATCGCGATCAGCTGACTGCATTTACTATGGGAATTCAAAAACTTTTTGACGTTTCCTGACATATGTTCCTAGGCGTAAGTTGTTCAATTTAATATTCTGCTCGCACCCTATCAGTATTCGGGACGCTGTCCGTAACACCCTGTACTAGGTACTACCATCCAACCAAGTCAATTTATCGAGGGTCGTGGGTTCGATGCCCACCGGACACAAATATTAGTTAAGTTAATTTTCAAATATTTGTGTTGAGTCTGGGTGTTTTCTATGTATAATATGTATTTATTTACAGAAAAAAAAGTATATATGTATTAGTATCAGCTATCTAGTTCCCATAGTACAAGCTTTGCTTAGTTTGCGGCTAGATGGCGCTGTGTGAATTGTCCAGGATATTTATTTATTTATTTAATTTATATGAGAGCGGGAGGTCCAAATTTTTTTTTTATTATTCGACCTATGTTTCATGCGGAAAGTTGTACAGTTTCGTGGGCGGATTCGCCCTAATATATATTTGCGGCCAATATTTTTACACGTTATACATAGAGTTCTGAAGCCATCCAAAATAGAAATGTATGACATCATATATTGCTATTTTCATACAAAATACCGTTTTTGATCGCGTTTAACATACATACATACATACATATATCACGCCTTTGTCCCTTGCGGGGTAGGCAGAGCGTTAACGGCCGTAAGAATACGGTCGCTATCGCCACGTCCGACATTTTCGAGGATTGTTTTCCAAGGTTGTTACAGAAAACATGTGTATCACTACAGTGACAGGTCGTCAGCCTGTCGCCTAAAATTTGTAATACACCTGAAACCCTTAAGTCCCTCAGTCGGCTCTTACGACACCCGCGGGCAGGAAATGGGGTGATGCTATTCTAAGCCGGCATCACACGGCATCGCGTTTAAAAGTAGCTCATTTGACCAGTCCAAAATCCTATTGTAAAATAATTTCAGCCCACGTGTTCACATTGTTGGCAATGCTCTTTATACTGATCGCGCTCTCCCAAAATGTAAACCATATCGAGTCTTAAAAACTTAGGAGGTTCCAACATCTAATCCACGACGCTGCGCATTTTTAGCGCATCCGTTACGCGTGCGGGTGTGCAAGGAAATTTCAAATTAACGCAGGAACAACGCAGAAACTTGCATTGGAATCTGTTACACTTATTATGGTAGATGCGGTGTACCTATCACTTTGCACCAGCGTCCGTCAAGTGTGGAATTCGCCTAAGTCGTCTTCTTTGAAGACGAATTGAGTAACATCAATATTTTGACTTTGAAATTCGAACTATTAACGATAAGGTTGAGAAAGTTTGGCAATTAACAACTGTTGGCCCCCTGATACTAGGGTACATAGGGGCGTTGGACGACTCGGAGTCCCACACGAAAAAAAAGAGAGAGAGAGAGGCCTACTTTGATAGGCCATAGTTTTAGCTACCTAGTGGACAAAATTCTACTGAAAGATTAACAAAACACTGCACTGATTTTCATTCAATATCATTTTACATATCTGCAGCCACAACATTCTACTGCTCTAAGCTTGGCTGGCGGATTGGCGAGCGCAGTGTAAAAATATTTGCTGCAAATATTTTAAAGGGTGATCCAGTCCATGAAATTAAACAACTTTCCCCAAGAAACATAGGTCGACAGCTGAGAAAATTTTTTGGACCTCCCACATAAATTGACTTAGTCGGTTGGTAATTTTCTACGGGAGGTCAAAAGCTTTTTCCATATTCCGACCTAACGTTCCTTGGGGAAGAAACTTATTTTGTTTCATGGGCTGGTTCACTCCTTAAAATATTTGCAGCTAATAATTTTACACCTTACCCTATATTTAATTAAATACTATAATGTGAGCGTAGCGTGACACCAATAATATCAAAAACTTTACCCACCTCTGCCAAAAGTTGGCAAACTCTCCCAGTTCACATTTTCCCAAAAAATCCACAGAAACCGCACATTTTCACTATCACCATGAATACATCACATCACCATTTCATTCGAAAATACACTTCCAATAAAAGTTGCTCACTGATTATTACGATAAGTTATCACTGGCTGAAAATTATCGCGCGTAACACGTGCGCTCTACACGGACGCTCACAGGATACTGGCTGAAACTGGCCACTAAGACTCGCGAGAAAATGGAGTTCCATTTTCAAAATGCCGCGCCGTGTTTTTGTTTGTACATAGACTGCTGCTTGAAAATAAATAATGCAGCGCAAACAATGATATTATATTGTTACTGGCTCTAAAGTATCAAGCTATAGCAGTAATTAATTATTGCACTGGCCACAAAAATTGTTAAAAAATTTAGATTAATTTCAACGGCTGCAGTGGCATACACCTAGAGTGTTCAAAACGTAGAGCCAAGGTACACTTGTCAAAATAAAGCAGTAATGGACATCCAAAGATGGCAATTTACGTCCCATGATGTATTTACCACATTTACCAAGAGTAATATTTAACTTTAATTGGTTCAACAGGTAACGAAACTTTCCTCTCATTGGCTCTAGAAAAAGTAGAGCTGCATTTATTTTTAAGTTTCACGGAATATTGTAAAATGTATGCACTGAAATTCGATTGAATTCGATTGAAATTGTTCTGTAAATTACAGAACAGAGATGTCATTTTTGCTCTTTAATTTAATTACCTACTTTGGAAGAAGAAGGTTAGGTGCAGCCGGCTCCATCGAATTATAAGACATTGTCACGTCAAAAAAAAACTCGTACATGCATACACATATCACGCCTTTATCCCTTGCAGGGTAGGCAGGCAAAATGCGGATATCCCCACGTTTGACAAATGTTGGAGGGACGTTTGTTTCTCGTAAGTTATCAGTATTCGAGTCATGCATATGTACCTACATACCTAGGCACGGCATGTGTGTCCCGCAGGCTGTGCAGGATGTCTTTATATGTGATCACGTAAATTCTTTTTCGCGGGCTCCATCCCAAACTGTCACAGGGATGATGACATTGAGGTGTCATTATTTATTAAAAGTAGCGGCTGCGCCCGCTCTAACGCAATTTACCGTGGGAATGAGATGATTTCCCAGCAAGGGTCATCACAAATATCAGTCATAAAAATCTTCCTGTTGAATCATTCCATTTATTAAAAAAACTGCATCAAAATCTGTTGAGCAGTTTTAAAGTTTTAAGCAAACATACATGCAGACAGACGCAAAAAGCGACTTTGCTTTATACTATGACTATGTAGTGATAGTGTTGATGATAGTGTTGATGATAGTCGTTGGTCCATTTGAATGGATCCAAACTGATCTTTAAAAGGTCTTCGAACTCAAGCTGCTACTTAAATCACGTAGATGGAACAAGACGCATGTTTTAAGTGCACTGTTTTTGAACTAACATGTCTCGACAATGACTCATTTACGCTCTGTTTTATATTTATAAGTGAGGGTAGTGCACTATGTTCATGAATAACTAATGCATCTTCAAATTTAGTACCTACACGCCAAGAAACAATGTTTTTGTGGCTCAAAAACTATAAAACACGAACCACCTTGCTGACTTTATTTTTATTTGTTTTTTCCCGCGAAAAAAATTGTGTCTTATAGGTTTCTCTTTTTTACAATGATTAATTCGTTCCTTATTCTTCTTCTTTGCGTGTCGAATCAAACCTTATCTGACCAATAATTTGCCACACTAATAGCATTTGGATGGCTGCCCAAAGCTCTTCGTTCCTTTTTTTTTATTTAATAAGTGATAAATTAATTGTACCCCCAATAGAGGGAGGCTCAAGTCCAGCAGTAGGTTGTTGTGGCTGTTAAGGTAATTAATTGTACTTATTTGACATTGAAGAAGTATCTATTGTGAATCTGCTTGGAAATCAAATATTTGACTTGACGAATGGTGGTAGTAGGCTAAACAAACGAATTTTCCACGTATATAGATATCTACGCAAGACCATTAAAAGTGATAAATATGTTTTGCGCTTCCGTAACACATGCGTCTGTCAGATGCAAGGAAATTTAAAATACATCAGAGTCCAAGTTGGGTCTTCTTCTTCTTCTTTTCGTGTGGGACACCGAGTCGTCCAACGACCCGATGAACACTAGTGTCAGGATTATTCAACCGCCTTCTACATGTAGCTGGCTTCTGACATGGTTGCGTAACGACCGCCGTCTAAGTGATCATAGACGGCAACCGGGACCTACGGCTTAACGTGCCATCCGAAACGCGGAACCATCTACGGAAAATCGGGTGGTTCAGCCCACAATGTCCTAACCAGACTGGGAATAAATTCACAAAGTGATATTTAACAACTTTGTGACTGACCCACCGAGAATCGAACCCGGAACCTTCTGCGTCAAAGGCAGTCGTACTCGTACTTCCTTTGCGCCACATCGGTCGTCGTCCAAGTAGGGTAACAGAATGTAAACCACAGAGCAAAAATGACATTTGCGTCACTCGCACGCATGACATCTGTTGTCTGTGATGTAAACCAAATGACTTTTGATGGAGTCGCTATCTAAAATATTTACGTGATAACACGAGATGCCAGCTTAGAATAGCATCACCCTATATCTTTCCCGTAGGTGGCGTGGAAACAGACCAAGGGACTCGAGGGTTTATGTGTATGGCAATTTTAGGCGACAGGCTGACAACCTGTCACTATAGCGAATCACGACTTCTCTGAAACGACCCTCAAACATTTGTCAGGCGTGGCGGTCTACCTACCCCGCCAGGGATATGGGCGTGATATGTGTATGTCAGTGAGACTCGCGTCTCTTCTGTTTTATACATTTTTTATGGAAACGGTGTCAAGCGTCGCGCACTGTCACGTCTCTTACGTCTCACGTGTGAAGATAGCACTTCTTGTGGATAATACATACACATACATACACATACACATATCACGCCTTTATCCCTTGCGGGGTAGGCAGAGCGTTAACGGCCGCAAAAATACGGCCACTATCGCCACGTCTGACATTTGTGAGGATTGTTTTCCAAGGTTGTTTCAAAAAACATGTGTATCACTATAGTGACAGGTTGTCAGCCTGTCGCCTAAAAATTGTAATACACCAATACTCTCGAGTCCCTTAGTCGCCTCTTACGACACCCGCGGGAAGGATATGGGGTGATGCTATTCTACGCCGGCATCACACGGCACAATACACTTGCACAATACACGGCACTTGTGGATAATGGCGAGTATTTTGCTAATAGAGCACAAAGGAATCAACATTCGCTGAAGTTTGAAAGTTTCGTAGACGTACGAGGGTCCGACAACTGATAATATGAGTTTATGACAGTTGTGTAGAGTGCTGACTTGAACATAAAAATCGTATCGTGGAGGCCGATTGCGCCACTTTGTCTCGGTCCGCGCTCTCGCTTGCACTTCAAGCCTTAAATGGAACGCCTAAAAGCGAGGTAACGCTGCAATGGTCATGTTTTTTGGTGCGTGCAGCCGGCTTCATTGAATTCTGTCACGTCAAAAAACACTGCATCAAAATCCGTTGTGTAGTTTTAAAGATTTAAGCATACATACAGTTACGGGTGTAAAAAATAGCTGCAAATATTTTAAGGGGTGAACCAGCCCATGAAACTGAACAACTTTCTCCAAGGAATATAGGTCGAAATATGAAAAATTATTTTGGACCTCCGATACAAAATTACCAACCAACCAAGTCAATTTGTATGGAAGGTCCAAAAAATTTACTCATATTTCGACCTATGTTCTTTGGGGAAAGTTGTTCAGTTTTATGGGCTGAGTCACCACTTAAAATTTTTGCAGCTAATATTTTTACACCATGTATGTATATGCGGAAAGCGACTTTCTTTACCTATACTATGTAGTGAGAGTGAAGAGACTAGAACTACTTTTACAGGAAATGACTTTTTCTTTACTTTAGCCTTGTGCAGTCTTCCATGTTTACAAAGTGCGCGACGGGTATCGTGTTTCGTAAAACACGGTAGTAGTTAGACATGTGGCACGTGCAGGGTGCAAGGTCGGATGAAACTTGCAGATGGTAGTTATTGGCGTACAGAAGCTCAATTTCTACATCCTATCCTACTACTATTATAAAGGCGAAAGTTTGTAAGTATGGATGTATGGATGTTTGTTACTCTTTCAAGTAAAAACTACTGAATGGATTTGAATGAAACTTTACCACAATATAGCTTAAACATCAGAATAACACATAGGCTATAGCTTATACGAAGACGGGACGAACCTGAAGTCCACGCGAACGAAGTCGCGGGCAAAAGCTGGTACATACATATATCACGTCTTTATCCCTTGAGGGTTAGGCAGAGTGGTAACGGCTGTAAGAATACGGTTGCTACCGCCACGTCCGACATTTTTTGAGGATTGTTTTCCAAGGTTGTTTCAGAAAACATGTGTATCACTACAGTGACAAGTTGTCAGCCTGTCGCCTGAAAATTGTAATACACCAATACTCTCGAGTCCCTTAGCTCAATTTTTTTAAGCTCAATATCTGAAAAAGTCCGAAAAACTCTGTACGGACATCTGCTATTAATTTATACTTTTATCACACGTTCCACTCAAGTTATCAATTTGACTCCGCCTCCGTCGACCTCGCAGATCCACAGTGAAGAAGCCTGCGTTTTTAAACGTGGATAGGCTGAAAGATCGCGAGGTTAGGGTGAAATATGCTGAAGCCTTATCTGAAAAGCCGTCGCCAATAACTGAGACCGGTGATGTCAGTGCTGCTTGGGGAGCTTTGTCATGTCATCTTCTAGAAGCCGCTTCTGCTACTTTGGGAAGACCGACGTAGTGAAGACTGGTTCGATGACAATAGCGAGGCTCTTAAAGCAGCATTCGACAAACATCGACAGCTCCTGCGACAGCATAATCGAAGAGGTGGAAGTGTTGCGGTGGTCAAAGAAAGTGACCAAGAGTTACGCAGGCTGTCTCGACAAATAAAAGACAAGTGGTGGCAGGACAAGGCTTGTCAAATGCAGTGGCTCGCCGATACAAACCAGCTTGGTGAGTTTTACTGTGAAGTGCGTAAGCTGATTGGTGCTTCCTACCGTGCAAAAGTACCTTTAAGGTCTTTAGATGGTATGCACCTCCTGACCAGCAAGGAGGATGTACTTAAACGTTGGGCTGAGCATTTTCACAACTTGCTCAACGTAGATCGATCAGCTGATCTGCATCATATCAGTTTAATGCCTCAACTCCCGTTAGCCACGGAGCTGGACGAGCCCCTGTCATGCGACGAGGTTGTTACTGCCATCAGACAGCAGCATAATAACCGGGCGGTTGGCATTGACCTTATACCGGGTGAACTACTTAAATATGGTGGTACGGAGTTGCACACGTCGGTATGGAAACTTTTGGTTCGAATGTGGGAGGAGGAGAGGGTCCCTGAGGACTTCAAAGTGTCTCGCATTTGTGCCCTCTACAAGAACAAGGGTGACCGTTCTGACTGTAACTCATATCGCGGTATTTCATTGCTGTCAGTCCCTGGAAAAGTCTTTGCCAGAGTTTTACTGAACCGCCTCAAAGATTTGTCGGAAAAAATTCTGCCCGAAACCCAGTTCGGCTTCCGACCTGACCGAGGTACGGTCGCAAGCAGAGAAAACGGACCCCCCCCAGTGACGACATCTATGGCAATATGTAGGAAACATCGCAACACGAGCAGTGAGTGGTGATTGGTCGATAATGTCACAACACAATGTCTAAGTTCAGCGACATTCTATGGGTGCTTTTAGTCAAAGTCGTGACTAGCAGCGCCATCTGCGTCAGTTTCCTTCATATTGCGAAAACACTTTGAGTATTTCACACAAACCATGTGACAGACATATAGCCTAGTGGTTAAGAAATGGATGCTCGTGAATGATGTTACTGGTTCGAATCCCTACTTCTGTGCCTTTTTTTATTGTCACATATTTTTGATTCTAATTTTGTTTGCGTTTTAATAAAATTATTTTGAATATCAAGGTCACATTAAATAACATTGATAGAAAATGGTAGAAAAACAAAAAAGACTGATTAGTAACTTTATTCAAAAACAAGTTTCAGCTTACATATTTACAATAATTCTAAATTTTATTTGTAATATTTCCAATCACTTGTCTATGACTTTTTACGAGAGAACAAACATGTTATCCAAGATAACAATTTTACGTCTCAAGTAAAAATTAAAAAAAGTTAATTTAGTAAAACATTTTGTGGATTATAACGCTGTCCTCGTCTTCTCCACAGTCGTCTTTGTCCGATTTAAAACATTTTTCGTCGTTAAATATTACTATATTATTCTTCCAATCGAAATTCAAATACTCCCTGGCGAATCTTACTCTAGCTTGACGGTGAGCCTCGGTAAGTTTAATTTTTTTAGCTGGTCTGTAATTATGGATCCCCGCAGCATGTAAATGTCTCCGCACTATATCCAACGAAATCCCAAACAACTGTGCAGTTGATCTCGTGGTCTTGAAGGACTCATTGGTATGGAGTCTTACAATTTCACGGTGACGATACGTTTCATCAGAATAAGCCACTGGTCGCGGATCCTGTCTTTCACATTTTACATCACCAGTTTCCTGGTATCTTTTTATCCATCGACGAACTGTGTTTATCTGTAAAAAATAAAAGCAATTTATTCCGTGAACTAATCCCAACCCTATTATCAAACGAATTAAAATATAAGTATCGCTTATAAAAATAGAAGCAAAACTTACCGCCACTCCCAGTTCTCGAGCAATACTCTTAATGCCTCGATTTTGTTCAAAAAGCACAATAATATAATAATAATAGGTTGTTAGTTTATAATCCAAAAACTATCCGAAACAGAATGCACACGTAAGCGGTAGCGAAGCTAGCTTGTGAACAAAGCGAAACACCAGAAATTAAGTTTAACATTTTATAAATTTTGCCTACCCTCATAATTACTTAGAAAGAGTTCGACACATCAAGAAAGATTACTGTGACGTCATGCACAATATGAAGTTGAAGGGAATTTTCGCCATACTTAGCAAGAGCTCGGTGGCGCAGTGGTTTAGCGGTAGGGCTCGAGAACGAAAGAGTCTAGGTTCAAATCTTGTGACCAAAATGTGTTATTCGTATTTTATTGTTTCTATACCAAGTTTTTTGAATTCTATCTATTTATCCTAGCAATACCCAAGGCTTGGATGAATTCGAAAAACAAGTTTGTGACAAACAAACGATACGATGGCGGCGGTGCAGTAACTTAACGCTAGATGGCGCCAGGCAACAGAGATGTTGTCTGGCTCCATTTATAAAGAGAGGGGTCCGTTTTCTCTGCTTGAGACTGTACATGTGAAGCTATTTTCTCGGTGCGTCAACTACAAGAAAAAAGTAGAGAACAAGGTCGCCAGTTGTACCTCTGCTTTGTTGATTTAGAAAAAGCATTCGACAGTGTGCCTCGCGAAGCTCTCTGGATGGTGCTAGGAAAGTTAGGGTGCACAGAAAAGTATGTGCGACTCCTAAGACTCCTGCATGACGACATGCAGTGCTGCGTCTCTGTAGACGGTGAACAGTCTGATTTCTTCCCCGTCACCTGTGGGGTGAAACAAGGGTGTGTTCTAGCGCCCACACTGTTCGCCTTGTACTTTGCAGTTGTAGTCAAAGAAGTCCTAAATACTGTTTCCCAAGGAGTCCGCATCCGTTTCCGCACAGATGGCAGTCTTTTTAACCTGGCTAGACTTAAGGCGCGCACTAAAGTCTCGTATGCATTGATTACTGAGATCATGTATGCTGATGACTTGTGCTTTCTTGCAGAATCCCCAGACGGCCTGCAACAGCTAATGTCCGTTTTTCACCAAGCATGCTGTAAATTCGGCCTGAAGATCAGTGTCAAAAAGACGTAAGTGATGTCCTTAGACTCGCATGGTCGCGAGACACTGGCGATTATGCTTGGTGAGGATATGCTGAAACAGGTTGATAAGTTTCGTTATCTGGGGAACACTATAACATCTAAGTGTAACCTTGATGCTGAGATCAACAGCAGAATCAGTGCTGCAGCTGCAGCATTTGGGAAGTTGTGTTCCAAGGTTTTCTGCTCGCACGACCTAAAGCTAGCCACAAAAATCTCTGTACATATGGCGATTGTGCTGCCAAACCTTCTATACTCCTCCGAGACTTGGTGTGTGTATCGTCACCACATACGCACTCTGGATCGCTTCCACCTAAAATGCCTTCGCACCATCATGAAGATCAGATGGTCCGACCGAGTGCGCAATACCGAAGTTCTGAGACGAGCCAATGTTGGTGGCATTGAGGCCTATCTAATGCGTCGTCAGCTACGATGGTGCGGTCATGTATCCCGGATGTCGGAGGAGAGAGTGGCGAAGCGCATCTTTTATTCTGAGCTAGAGGAGGGCAAGCGAAAGCATGGCGGACAACTCCTCAGATATAAAGATGTTCAGAAACGACACATGAAAAGATGCAACATTGAGCCCACTCAATGGGAGGGTCTGGCAGCACAGCGTCCCGAATGGCGCGGGATGGTTAAGAAGCAAGTCCGCGAGTTTGAGGAACAGCGTAAAGCAGACCTCGACGCTAAGCGCGATGAGCTGAAGGCCCGTCCACCCGTCGCCATTAACTATAATTATGTAAATGGCAAACTCACGTGTCCACTCTGTGCACGGGAGTTTACTGCCAAAATTGGCTACAATAGCCATCTCCGGGCGCATCAGCGCCGATCTGATTAGGAGTCAAAGTGGTCGCCATGGCCGAAATCAGTCGGAGAGATCGTCATCATCAATTTGCATGCTATTGACTATAAAAACATGGCGTTAGAAATATAATACGTATAGTAAAACCTTCCCGGATTTTCGTGTAGATTAGATTTCCTACGTTTTTGCGTCAACGTCTGTTTCTTTTTATTGATATTGTATAGGTTTAAGGGCTTTTTTCTGCAGGCGTAAACTCAGTCGCAATATCTCAGATTCTTTGATTTTTTATTATTAAAAAGGCATGTATTTAATCGTATGTCTGATAATTGTTTTTTTATATAAAAATTCTATTTTGCACGCAGAAATTATTCATCAAATACATCAAATATCTTATACTGTTTTTTGTAAGACAAAAAACTGTTTTACTGTATGTTTATGTAGAATGCAACAAAATAGTTTAATTCATTTTCATACAACTCATCACCTATTTAACTTTCAAGAGCTTGAGTCGGGATAATTCTGCGTGCAAATTGGTATTATTACTTATTGGTGAGAATTTTGTTTAAAAATCCATATATTTGTGTTTCTTACATACATATATCACGTCTTTATCCCTTGCGGGGTAGGCAGAGCGTTAACGGCCGTAAGAATACGATCGCTATCGCCACGTCTGTCATTTTTGAGGATTGTTTTCCAAGGTTGTTCCAGAAAACATGTGTATCACTATAGTGACAGGTTATGTTTCTTAAAACATTTTTGTTGCGAATAATAAATAAGCCATCTCGTTATTATTTATTTAATTCATTTTCATTCAAAACAATGGGTATGTATCGTTATTTGGTTTTCTTCAACCACATGAGGTAGATTAGATGAAACCTACTTGTTCTTACAACTTAGGTTCTTCTTCAAGGCGAAGTATATCAATGGAATGTATCCCTGGCATCGTTAAATTGTCTTTTGTGTGCATCACATTATGCGAGTAGGTATGCAATCCACTGCTCATGCTACCTAAATTTCTGCATACTCTTTTATTTTGGTGCCCAGTGTCTTTATGAGGCATCGCATACCGTAACTTCTCCCAGAACCAAGGATCGCTGCATTCCAAATACGTGTTCAGTTCCAAGTAGCCTTGAAGTTCCGGGGATAGGTCTTCGGAGAGAATGTCGTCTAGTATAAGAACCAGCAACCGCTTCCGGCCGTCAGCTGCAGCGCCGGCGTTGGCATGCCGGAACTCCAGAACGCCCCAACAGGATTTGACAAAGTTCTTCGACAGCACAATAATAGTTCTCTTTGAGCGACGAACTGTCTGCATGATCTGGGTAGGGATCCACTCGCCTACCACCCAATCGCGATAGTGCACGCAAATTCTATAGTTATTCGGTTCGCCTTCTAACTTGGGCAGAAGTTTCTCCATGACGTATTCTTCATCGCCGTGTGCAAAAGACAGGAAGGCGTCGTACGGGCGGTCTTCGTCGAGGTCTTTTTCTCGCAGGCAGGAGAGGCAGCAGCCGTGCGCGTACAGTACCATGCGGAAGGTGATCCAGTAGTGGCGGATTAGAAGAGCTGCTACTAGCAGTAGTACAGCTATCAAACTGGTCGTAACTGATACTCTAACCAGTCTCGGACGGCAGAGGTCAGCCGCCGATACTTGGCGCAAAAGCTCCCCGCTGTCAACACATGTGAGGTTGTCAAAATCCATGACCTGAAAAGGAAGATTACCTTGTGTGAGGATCAATGGGAATATCTAAAACATGCCATGTTCCATGCGGAAAGTTAACCCTTACCAGAGATTGGTTGACATGCAGCGCATCGAGGAAGGGCTGGTTATTGCAGTCACACACTATGGGGTTCCCGGCGAGCCAGACGCGTCGCCCCTTGTCTCCGAAGAGCCGCAATGACTGTTTGCCATCCAGCCGGGATATGCTATTGTGTCGGAGGTCCAGCCACTGATGAAAAACGAGATAAGTTTTAAAGAAAGTGCAAAAGTATACCCAAAGTGCTATTGCTACTCGAGCAAAATTATGTATCAATGTTTGGGATATATGTAGAGTAATGTTCTTTTTCTAAACCAGTGATTATTCACCAATGATCTGCGGACCACAAGGGTAAGTGTTATACTACGGTAGCACTATGTAGTTTTTTTCTTGATTTTTAACAAGAAAAATGGAGATCGTTTCACTAGCATTACGTGTAGAGTTACTGCAGAGCTGTGTGGGCGGCTCATTTCTTGTTTTTTAACGTGGAAAGTCGAGCTCGCTTTGCTCGCAATTTGTATCCCAACTGTTTCTAAAACGCTTTGTGGCAACTTGCTTTTTATCGCAAAAAGTCGATTTCACTTCACTCGCAATAATAATATGTGTGGTTTTGCTATTGAGTTATGTGGCTTCTTCCTTGCCTTTAATGCCAAAAAGTCGAGCTTGCTTCGTTCGCACCCTCCATTTATTTACTGTGTGGTTGCCTCCGTATCAATTAACTAACTGGGTGTCCCATGACCAAAAAGTAAAGAACCTTTACCAAAACTCATTCGTATAAAGTTCCCCGATTTGTAAAGTTAGTATGCTTACCTCCAATGAATCAGGCAAGTAAGCTTCATCCAATGAAGTGATGTTATTTCCCGACGCGTTGAAGCCGCGAAACCCTCGCGGCTGAGGCCAACGGAACTGAGTTGAATTCTGGCTGCAGTCCACAATAGTTGTGTAATTCTCTGCTCTACTCATACGGCGGACACATCCATTGACAGTAGCCTTCCTGCAGCTGAGGTTTTCTGCGGGTTCGTTGAGGAACAAGCCGCCGTGGTGGCATTTAAGGTTAGGCATTGAGAGGAAGTGTGGGTATACTCGAAGGGCGCGCTGCAAGATGTGGTTGTTGCAATCGCAGTCTACGGAGTCCACATGTACGACGAGCTTATATCCTTTGTTGGTGAGCCAGAATCTTGAACGGGGCTTGACAGAAACAATAGATTACAACTCTGTTAAACACAAGCTGAGAAACTAAACAAGGGAAGTGTTTTACAAAATTTGGTTATCTATAACTTATTGCGGGTTTTATCGCTTCGGCTACATGAAACCTGGTAGAGATTGAATTTAATCGCCGGTAATTAGTTGCAAAAGTATCCAATGGCGTCATGCCACGCATTATTGTATAGTTTCGCAGGCAACGACTCAGCCTCGACAGCCCAGTTGACAGGGGCGTCGCTAGCGCTATATAGCGCATCTTCAAGTCCTGTCAGCGGTAGAAAATTTAAAAACTTACAATATCTTCAAAGCTCTCTAAGTATTCTGGGCCTATGCTGACATATTTCACGCGAATTCCTCTGACGTCCACCTCCAGCTGATGAGCCTGTGTGCTTGGGAAGCTTTGCAACTGAAAAAAAAAAAACACATTATAAAATTTACTGAGGGCTTATTGAAAAACAGCAGTGGAGTAGTTACTAACTACTTTAGGTGTTAAAGTTAAAGCTGTAGTTAGAGAAAAACTACCCTCAATCAGAGCCTCCATATAGTTGATATGAAGTAGCTTTTTCGGTAGCCAAACGCGAGTTACGTCAAACGAATTTCTTTAAATTTACGCCATTTTGAAATCGAAAAATATTCTAAATGTCATGTATGACTGTATGAGTAGGTGTAAAGTGTCAAAGAAATACCTACACAAAACATATTTATGAATCTAATAATGTGATATAAATGAGTTAAGAGAACATATTATGTGTAAAACTTTTGATGTCATATTTAAATAAATAGGAAATAATACTAAACAGTACAAAAGTTTTATGTCATCTTACCCTCAAAAACTCCCACGTCTGCCGTTGATAATAGTCCGCCATGTTTATATAGGTTATGTTTGTGAAATGGCTGTGCATGAACACTTCCTCAAACGCCAATGTTATGCTCAAATCCAATTTTGTAAGTGATGTTAATTTTGCTGAAACAAAGAAAATAATAGGTAGGTATTAATTTATTTATTCTATGTTAAAAACTTCTAAATTTTGAAAATATTTGTTAGACCTGTATTTTATTTGACATTATATTATTATTATGCCTTTTAATTTGTTATTTGTTTGACTTTTTATTCTACTATTGTAGAATTTTGACATTGTTATATACTTTTATTTTTATTTTTTGACGATCGCATTATCCTCTGACATTTTTATTTAGTTTTAGCACTGTAACTATGAATTTGATAATGTGAAATAAATTAATCTATCTATCTAATTCTTCTGTTTTGATGTCTGCAATGCTAGTATGAAAATATACTCACTCAATGCGTCCCTCAGAGGAAACGAATCTGAGTAACTCAACCACCCGGTGCTATTCAGGTTAAGTTCCCGAAGAGCTGGTGTTCTTGACAGCACCAGTGGCATATCTCTGATGATGTGTGGGTTGAAGGACAAGTCTAGAACCTCCAGATTTGGCATTGTCGGGAACTGTAAACTAAAAACAAAAATGTGCTAAAAGTAGCAAAGAGTCGGCTGTAGAAAAAGTCATTGATAATGATACGACACTTGATACATACATACATACGTATATCACGCCTTTATCCCTTGCGGGTTAGGCAGAGCGTTAACGGCCGTAAGTGTACGGTCGCTATAGCCACGTCTGACATTGTTGAGGATTGTTTTCCAAGGTAGTTTCAGAAAACATGAGTATCACTATAGTGACAGGTCGTCAGCCTGTCGCCTAAAAATTGTAATACACCAATAATACTCTCGAGTCCCTTAGTCGCCTCTTACGACACCCGCGGGAAGGATGTGGGGTGATGCTATCCTAAGCCGGCATCACACGGCAACACGACACTTGATTACTTATAAATAACACATCCGCATATTACACAAAACATTTTTATTCAATTTTTTCTCTCTTTTTATCACATTATCCTCTCACATCTTTCCGATGAAAAATAAATGAATCTAAACTTTCGACTTTCAGTTATTTCATGTCAAGAATGTTGATGTACTCCGATTTCCAATTTATAATAATATATCATTTATAAATTCAAATATGAATATTAACTATTCTAATATATTTATATATAATTCAAATATTACTTACATAGCTTTGCTATCTAACCTGTTGTTGCTAAAACATATTTCCCGAAAGTTTTGTGACTGCATCAGACTTAACGGAAGTTGTTCAAGAGAACAATTTTTCATCGAAAGGATCTCCAAGTTAGCCACAGATTTCGCATTCATGTTCATAGCCAACTGTTTTACTGCTTCGAGACTCATTGATTCCAAACGTATTACTTGAAGCTGTGTACAGTTTTCCGGCCATACTGGGATCTCTTCTTTATGTAAACCTTCGATGATCAGCTGTTTTAAGTGCTCACAGTTGTCCCAGAATTTCAAAGGAGAATATTTTAATGTTAGAGACTCCAGTTGTAATGTTTTTGGCAGCATTGGTACTTCAATATATCCAAAAGCAAGCTCTTTAAGTTCTACTAGGGATATAAAAAAATCTTTCAGAACGTGAAAATTCGTTACATTGCTAATTTCTAATATTTTTATTGGCAAATCCGCTGTGAACTCCTTTACAAGTGGTGTTTCCATATACGTATTAACAAACTGTAGTTTCTCTAGTCGCGTAAAGTCCATCTGATAGCTTTCTAGTAGCTTGGTTATCTGTGTGTTTGGTATTCTACAGTTTTCTATGTAGAGTTCGTTGATTTTTTGGTTCCTTGGTAGTATTAACGGAGTGTTTGGCACTATGCATCTCACTCGTAACAATTTACGTAGGTTTTCAATCGGCCATCCTGCAAAATATGCGAAAATAAATACAGGGTTAATTTTTAAGTCAGTACACATACTTTGTAGGAGGTTCCTACTTATGATTCAGAACAACTTTTACTACGGGGCCACCTGCAAAATCTCAAAAAAACCTACACAGTTTGTGTACCGACTAAATATGAAAAATTTACGCGGTAAGGTTTCTGATCCATACTAATATTATAAATTCGAAAGTAACTCTGTCTGTCTGCTACGCTTTCACGGCCAAACCACTAAACCGATCATCATGAAATTTCACACAGAGATTAGTAAGATACCGAGAACGGTCATAGGCTACTTTTTTTCACCACTCGAGGGTCTGAAGTACCTTCAGTAGACCACCAGGTACACCACGAGGAGCCCGCCTAAACTATAGGAGATACAGACATGGCAGCAAGCAAAAAATGTTTAACTTGATGGGTAGCTTCTGGTGGCATATAGACTTTGAAGGTTTGGAGTACCTGATGTAGACCACCAGGTGCACAACCAGGAGCCCACCTAAACTATACGAGATAAAGATATGGCACGAAAGCAAAAGTTGTTCTGCTTGATGGGTAGTTTCTGCTGGCATATAGACTTCGAAGGTTTGGTGTTCCTGACGTAGTCCACAAGGAGCACTAATAGGGGCCCAGATTAGCATGTATAATTTAGGACGTTAGTGAAGGAAACAAGGTTATTTTATCATCTAAAATACTAAGTCAGCGAAACGAAGTCGCGGGTACCAGCTAGTTTTCAATAATTACGATTTTTTTCATTTGGGTATAGGGTAAAATAATAAAAGTAATAAATAAAGTATATCTATCAAATACTTTTAAACAAGAAAACTTTTTTAAATAAAATTTTGAAAAAATGAAAATAAAATTGTTTATTGGGATTTCAGAAACGGCTTCAACGATTTTTTTGATAATTCGTATATAGGGGAATACGAGAAATTCGGATTCGGATTGGACAAATCACTGATGGCAGAAAAAGCCGAGCAATGCTCGATGAACCAAGTAAGTCGCCGCGTCTTTATGTTCCTATAATAATGGTATTTCTGGGTATTTTCCTGTTATTGTACATTCAGTTGTTAAGTTTTACATTTAATGCGTCATATAAGTGATTATTTGCCATTTGGTTGTCGTTGATGCCGGATTAGAATAGCATTACCCCACCCTTTCCCCAGGGTGTCGTAAAATGCGACTAAGGGGCTCGAGGGTTTCATGTGTATTACAACGTAACGGCAGGCTGACAACCTGTCACTACAGTGATACATGAATCATATGTAAGGGCCCTCAAAATTTGTCAGAAGTGGCGATACCGACCGTAGTTTTACGGCCGTTAACGCTCTGCCTACCCCGCATGGGATAGAGGCGTGATAAAATGTGTATGTGAGTGTATATGTTGTCGTATTTATTTTAATCCCTGTTTTTTAGTAAGTATAAATTAATTGTACAAATGTAACCGGAAGGCAAGCAAACGTGGCCACCTATCTGGGTCATCCATAAAATGCTTGTAGGCAGCAAGATGATCTGACTGAGACACCATAGCGTAAATTTAGGCGACAGACTGACAGCCTGTCACTATAGTGATGCATGAATTATCTTAAAAGGCCCTCAACTTTTATCAGACGTGGCGCGGCGACCGTATTGTTATAGTCATTTACGCTCTGCCTACCCTGCAAGGGCTAAAGGTGTGGTATGTGTGTGTGTGTGTGCCATTTAAAAAATCATCATCTACCTAACAGAAGCAACCCAACAATAATTTGATGAGTAAAATTTAATTTGGTTAGCAAAATAGCATTTTCGGCTTACAAACCAATAGCATTCTTGCTGACCGCTTAAATAAAATAGCCTTCATTTTGATGTAGACATTGCAAGAGATCAGTTTTCTGTAGAAAAAGTTGTTCTTCTGTCAATATAGTATTTGAGTGGAGTGACTTACCATATTCAGTTACTGTTTTGATTGTTCCAGTTTCAAATACTACGGGATATAACTTTTTGACGAGAGCATTCACAATATTTTGTTGTGCACACAAACATAATATCCATAGTAGTAAACTTCCGTGTATTTTCATTTTTTGTTTTTGTATTTTATTGTTCTTGTACCTATTTGACACAATTGAACATTACCAACCATTCCGATTTTCAACCTAATAAAATACTACGTAACGTCCTCATTTTTTACACTGATCACTAATCAAATAGTAGGCATAAATTACCTAAACTTTAGCTATTTCAAAAATTGTCTAAAACACTTAAATCACAAATAATCTATCACACTATTTCATTTTGAGTTGACTTAATGTTCTGTTATTAGGTTTGACTATTGAACTAGCGTCCTAACAATAATATTTTTATTTACGTTTTATTAAAAAATCATATCTTATTCATTGGAATAAAATCGTGCGCGCTATAGGAAGGTCAGTGCGTTACTCAGCGCATAATAACATAGTTAGATTAGAGCTGACCGTTTACCACATTGGGAATACCCCTTGGAATTTATACATGTTACTCATCATACCGGTTATTGTCACAGAAAAGGCAGTATTATATCAGTGATCAGCTGTTTTGCTGTCTGCCAGTCATTGGCATTGTTAAAGACACAAGAAGTTACCTATTTGAGTTTACGTATCTTTATAAAAGGTGTTAGGAAAAGTACACACTTTTTGTCAAGACCAGCCCATGAAAATGAACAACTTTTCCCAAGGAACGTAGGGCGAAATATGAATTATTTTTTTGATCTTACATACAAACTGCTTCTATCGGTTGGTACGTAATTTTGTATGGGAGGTCCAAGTTTTTTTTTCTTATTTCGAACTATGTTCCTTGGGGACAGTTGTTAAGTTTCACGGACTGGTTCATCCCTTGAAAGGAAGTTAGTGCTTTTCCTAACAGCCTGTATAAGAACATATGAAATACCAAGTTCTAACAATCCATACAGAAAGGTACTTCTCAGTTTGTAGTAGCATGTAGTAGAATAGAACACAATCAAATTACACATGTGATTTCAGGAAGTCAATTTCAAAGTGTGGATTACTAAAAAGTGAATTTCAAACGCCATATTGCAACGCCAGTCTATAAAGTTCAATAAAATGGATATGAATTACCCATTTCATAAAGTAAATTTTTCATCTCTGATCAAACAGTTAAAAATAACGAGTTCCATTCAACTCCAGTTGATTATGTCGATTAATTCAACAAAATGCGTACTTTTGACCTATTTTTATATAAAATCTGGTGGAAAATAAAACTATGTTTGGAGTAAAATAAATTGAGAAGGCCTCCTTTAGAGTACAGAGTCAGAAGATAATTTTTAATAAGACTTTTTGCTGGTTGCCTGTTGTTTTTTTTTTTGAACTGAAATAGTAGGTACGTACACCAACTACTGTTTCTAAACGGTACAAATACGAACGTGCTTTTAACTTAAATAGTTCTACTTTACATAATAGTAAATGTAACTCAAAAATAGCTCAGCTCCAAACAAAACATTATGCAAAATACGATTCTGTCTTCGACAACAAAATATAAAATGAAACTGCAGCTGCGTGGGAAGATGGAAATTGAATTGGTTATGGTGTGGGCAATATCCATCATAGCTAAATAAACCTTTGCTGCACCATCTAACAAGATGTCAAAAATACACCCACATACACTATACACTATATTCAAGGTAGAAGTGAGCAGATAATCGATCACATTTTTAAAATTTCAATGCTAAAAACTTTTTGTAGCTACTAAATGGATGAACCTATTGTAATGCGATTTCTTTTATATGTAATATGATCAGGAAAGTTCTTTCAAGATAGTCATAGCCTTAAAGCATATTATAGTAATATAAATACTTCTACAAGCCGCCGTAAGGCATAGAAATAATGATAGGTCATCATTTAAATACAGGTACCTACTTACATATTTTAACGTTATAAGATAACAACATACTTATCTTATGCAAGAATATACGTATATATCTCCAACAAAATGTTGATCATTTCCCAAATATAAAAAAGCAGATGTAGATTGCAATTCGGGAAATTTTATATAATGTATTTGGTATTCCACAAAAAAAGCTTACAACATTTACTTAAAGATAAATTTCTTTGGAAAACCCGTCGATGCGTATGATTTAATTACACACACACGTGCACATTACGATATTCTCGTTCCAAACCAGTCTGTCTTCCTTTAAGGAAATTATTTTGTAGTTTTTTCCTCGTGCAGTGTCATAAGAATCATGATCAAAGAGAGACGTGTCGCTTCAAATGCTAAAATTGTTTTGCTTTATTCATGAGTGCGTGCAAAAAACGGTATAATTTTGGGGAAGTGATGTGGAACGCAGTTACAATTAAATGCCGTTTGTGTATAGTAAACGTTTTATAATATACACCATAAGAATATTGATGGATGACCACACATAAACAAACTTCCAGGAATATCTTCAAACACTTGAGCAACAAGGAAGGAAAAAGGACTATTAAACAAGAAAGATAATATATGACCTATCTATATGTTACTATTACTGGTTATCTGTGCTGTTTCAGTGATTTCAGCATACGAAGAAACTGCGAAGTTTACTCTAAGCATTCTATACCACTCACATGCAGTATGGGGTAAGTAGCTATATTTCATATCTAAACGAGAAAGACCTTTTATCTTGTAAAGAAATATATATATTTTCTACACAAAACATACCTAAAGAAAAAATATTTAGGTACAAAACTAATCATCAGTTTTTATTGTTTTTAATCTTATTATGCAAACAAACGTTATTATTTAGAGATTAAATAATAAATTTATTTTAATTAAAAAAACATTAATTTGTTTCTTACTTTGAGTATAGCTATGTTGGCTACCTGTTTACCGATACTGGAATTTCAATAGAAGACAGTTTACCATCATAGTGTTTTCGTATTAGTAAATTTCAAGAATTAAGTTTTTGGGTATTTTTAAAGCGAGCATCAAATTTTTTAATGTACACCTATATACTTTATTATTTTGGAGCACATTCAGTAATTTTGAAATAAAAATACAACATATATACATACATATATCACGCCTTTATCCCTTACGGAATAGGCAGAGCGTTAACGGCCATAAAAATACGGTTGCTAACGTCACGCCTGACAATTATAGAGGGCCGTTGGAGATAATTTGTGTATCACTATAGTGACAGGTTGTCAGCCTGTCGCCTAAAAGTTGTAATACACCTGAAACCCTCAAGTCCCTCAGTCGCCCCTTACGACACACACGGGTAGGAAATGGAGTGATGCTATTCTAAGCCGGCATCACACGGCTATATTATATATATCTATATAACATAAATTTTAGATATATATTGTGATTTGATTATAATTAAATTTATAAACTAGCATTAAGTTTGTAATTTACTTCTGTATATTAACTTGCATGGCATGATATACCACTGTCTTAGTTTATTTAATTAAATTAAAAAAAAACATATAAGGGTTAATGCAGCATATAATGTAAAGTTAAATATGCATGCATTAAACATTATTACTACCTATTGAAGAACTGATTTCGAAGTTCTGTAAAACAAATGAACATGACATTTTTTTAAGTAAAAGTTTTTTTTACAGCTCCACCAATAGGAGAAGAATATATATATTCCATGAAGATAACATGTTTGACATACCTCGATCCGATGCCATTACATACAGCACGAAACTCGACTATAGTGTCACCAAATATAATCCATATAGAAAATTGCACATTGCCAACCATACCACTAGCAGACGCTCTCAGAATGTTACACTTAGATATAAGTAGAGTCGATAAACTCATAATTAAAAACTCAAAACTGCCTCCATCTTTGCCAAAGAACTATACAACTGGTTTTTCTAAATTATACACGATAGAATTATCAAACCTACTAAATCCAGAAATAAACTTCTTCACGTCCATTTCGAAAAAGTATACTATGACACTTGAAAATATGGAAATGCCGACAGTAGAAGGAAACACAACGAATGAATATAACACTGGTCATATGTTGGTATTGACTTTGAAGAATACAATCGTAAAGAAAATGTTTGACTGCAACAACTTGCAAACACTAAATCTCAAAGAGACGAGGGAAGACCAGATCGATCCAGATTGGCATAAAAACTGTAGCAGTGGTTTGTTCAGAAACCTTTGGCTGGAATCTTTGTCACCTGTAACTGTGCAGCGCTTGGCAGAAACCTTGCGATATGGATTAATAGAAACTGTAACAATACGGAATTGCTCACTGGTTCAGCTGCCATACAGGTTTATAGGAAGTCTTTCTTATTTTAATCCACGAAAATTCCAAATTTCTCTGCCGTATAATCACTTTGAAGACAAAGCCTTGTAAGTTCCACTGCAAGTTTAATCATCTCTTCAATATTTTTTTCCTGTATAATATATACTTTAACCAATCATTCAGTTTTCAGTTCCCAGTTTTAGAGGATTTAGCAATAATGGACTTATCGTACAATCGTCTGACCGGCAACTGCCTTAAATATATACTTCCGAAAGTGGGAGGTTATAGAAATGATTTAAGGAATTTGACTTTGGATGGAAATAATTTCACTGATATATTTGATGACTATGAAATGAAAACTATTTTTGGTAAAACTTTTGATTCTACATCGTTTTCTTTAAACTTCATGGCATCTTAGTCATTTTTGAATTTAAAACTACCAAGCTTGTTTCAAAATTAAGTATTCTACATACAATTTACCTTTACCTTTTTAGTAAATAAATCGTCACTGCAATATTTATCTTTGAAATGGATGCAATTGGACCCACATTCCTTAAGTTACATGCACTTCAAGTGGCTTGAGCGTTTGGACTTGAATTCTAATTCTAATAAAGTTATTGAAAATCTTCAGGTAACCGTCATGTATGTTTGAGAATAAAATATATTTATCATAATCACAATGTTAACAAACATTATAATAATATAAGATGACAGAGTTCTTGTGATGAGTACCTATATCAAAAATTCTAGCCACGGAGAGTGTGCCAGAGGTGAGGCAAATCGACTGGAAGATTTATCATCTATCGAACATCACATGTCACAAAAGACATACCAAGATCTCATTAAAATGCTGTAAACAACCGCGATAGTTAAAACTTAGTGTTAAAATGTTGTCATCTGATAAACTTCAAATAATATTTACAGCTTCATAATCTACCTAGCACCGGAGGAAGCCAACTTACTATAGATTTGAGTGGACATCTTGTGAAGTCTGTTAGCATCGGGCCAAACTACACTGCTAATTATGGTGAACTGGTAAGTTAAAAAAACTTCGACACCTTCAAACGCTATTGTTATTTCTATTTCACTTCTGAACGTTCTTCAGACTCTATCACTCGATTATACTTTTTTCAGCACGAACCCGGTCATTGGCTCACAAGCAAAGGCTACAAATTAGTAGTGTTTTTAGACTTCATCGACTGCGATTGCAACAACGATGTCTTACAGTATGCTTTGAAAGAGTTCCCTGAACACTTGTACATGCCAGCGATGAGATGCAACAGTAAGAATGGTGGTCTCTTCCTGGACGAGCCTGTGGAAAATCTCAGCTGCAGAAAGGCCACAGTCAACGGCTGCAAGAGGATAATGAGTAGAGACAAGAACTACACGACAGTTGTTGACTGCAGTCATGTTGGAAACAAGTTTCGGTGGCCGAAACCGCAAAGGTTTCGAGGTCTTAACGCCAGTAGAACTAGTATATCATCTTTGCAAAATGCTTATCTTCCAGATACGCTTCAGGTGACTGTTCAGACTGAATATCTTAATGTTTTTCGTAAATTCAACCTACATTAGTATACACATTATCGTTTGTACAAATACTTTTTCCTTCTACAGTGGTTGGATTTAACGAACAATAATATATCAACCTTGAAATCTGGGGAGATATCACTTCTATTTGGGACACCCAGCAGAAAAATATGGCTACAAGGTAACCCGATTCTCTGCTTTTGTGAAAATCGAGAATTACTAGAGGCACTCCAAAGAAATAATGGGCAGGTAAGTCGGATATTTTATTACCACGAATATTGGAAGCCGTATCTTAGATTCTTTGTAAAATGAAAAGGCAAACGCTGCATGTTTTTTAAAGATCCAAGAGTTTTAAATTTTTTTTTTCAGATTGTTGACTATGAAGATATCAAGTGTTCTGGAAGCCTAAGTTTAATTAAAGACATATCTGTTTTTGAAATATGTAAATCTGGTGCTGTGATCGGTGACTATAGAAAGTACAGTGAGTATGCAATCTGATGATTTCTGTAAATTAGACCTGTTTAAAGTAAACTGAATTCTATAAAAAACTACAACAACAATAAATACTAATTTGCACGCAGAATTATGCAATCTCGTTACGCAATTCATATTATTGATATTGTATAGCACAAAACCAACCAATCAAACCAACTATTTCTTGTTACAATCATCTAATTTATTGAAAAAATAATATGCCATGCTTTTTTCTGTGCTCGTGCAGGTCCGGCACTCAACGCTCGGATGGTGAAACTGCACTATTCCTACATTTTACAAATGCTGCTTAACTGTAGTAGAATTGCAGCGGATTTGGAGTCGAACCGCTGATGAACTGCAGCAAACTGTTATTCATTTATTTAATTGATAAATTCTGCGTACAAATCAGAACTTTTGCTAAAATAAAAAGTGTAAGATTAAATACATGTCATAACGTTGTATGTTTGTAGATATTCAGAGGAATCCACAAGAAAAGAAAATACACTGCTCTACAACCTTCGACGCAGAAGAACCATTCTCGACCAAAATGACATTACATACCATAGCTTTATACGACTGCATTATGCCAAGCATATCTTTAACAAATGCATTAACATCAATGAATATTAACATTACCTCATTGCAGACGTTGAAATTAATCAATGTGCGTATGCCAAACTTTATACCAAAGCACTACACCACTGGTCTGAAAATTGTCAACTTGGAGCTGATTAAAATTCAGAATGAAGTAACAAATAACTTTTTTGAAGACCTGGGTTCGCTTCATAGACTAGTTGTGAAAGATATGATAGTACCAAATCTAGGGTCAACTGATGGACCTATTCTACTAGAATTAACTATAGAAAACAGCACTGTTCGGAATTGGAATAAATGTCAAACTCTGCAAACTCTTAACATCATAGGACTGTCTGCAGAGCAAATCCCAGACACATATAGCGAGAACTGCACTGGAACATTAAGATACTTGTCTTTAAGAGATATGTCATTAGAAGCTGCTACAAAGTTTATTAAAACTATCAATGATACCTCCTTGGTAGAACTTCTTGTTCGTAACTGTTCGCTAGTAGAACCGCCTCTGAATGTGATGAGTAACTTTGATCGTCTTAATCTTCTAGACTTGTCTTACAACAACTTGGAAGATCAAGCATTGTAAGTATCATCTAACCCAAAATTATTTTCTTCATAAAAAATCGAGCTTCTATAAGTCTTTGTGATAGTGCCCGTATATGTATCACTGGTTGTACTAAAAAGTAGTTTGAATTATACGTAATATTTTTAGTTATTTTAAAAGTTTTGCTAACTAATTTACCAACATGTTTTAGTTCACAGTTTCCTCACTTAAAGAGTTTGAATACACTGGATTTGAGTAACAATAAGCTGGAAGGAGATTTTCTTCTGGAAGTTATCACAAAAGTCCCTAATCTGCGAGAGCTAATACTCGACGGCAACCGTTTTGTACATACTTTCCAAAAATTTGAAATAAAATCTATCGTCAGTGAGTACACACATACAAGTCATATCATATTTATAAGCGAAGATGGGTCAAATGCTGTTGACTACAAGACAAGATATGAAGTAGTAAATATACATCCATACAAACATACATAAATCACGCCTTTGTCGCTTGCGGGGTAGGCAGAGCGTTAATGATCGTAAAATTACTGTTATTATCGCCACGTCTGACTAGTATTGATCGTGTATTCGTGTATCACTGTAGTGACAAGTTGTCAGCCTGTCGCCTAAAATCGTAAAACCCTTAGCTACCTTTTACAGCACCCGCGGGAAGAAACGGGTTGATGCTATTGTAAGCCGTGTGTGTTTATAGCTGAATCCTTTTAGAAACGTGTATCACGTTATTAGTCATTTTGTGTATATCATTTAAGTACAAAGCAGTTTATTAATAACGTTCACTACATCAGTTGTGACGTATACTATATACTATGTGTTGTTTATTATCATTTTCAGCAAGTTTGACATCACTAGAAAAACTTTCTTTAAACAATATGACTCTTGATGTGGAATGTTTTATGCACAGCAACTTTTCAAAGCTAAAGTTACTGGAAATGCGGTCAAATGATGATCAAAAACTATCTCTCAAGGTAATTTTTTTATTACTTATTCAGCAATGGCCTACCACAGGACACCAAACAAGGATACTAACGTATTCTCTTACATCAAATAAGTATCATTTGATTTTGATATAAATAAATGCACCAAGATATAATATTTCAGGGTTTATTGTGACAAAATATACTTTGCTGGCACGTCGAAATATATATATAGAATCAAATTAAATATATTATTTTCGTAGTTACATGGGCTCCCGAAGACTGGAGCAGAACAACTGACTGTGGATCTTAGAGGGCGTTCGTTTAGATCTGTTGAGGTTGAAAGCGAATTTCGCGAAAATCAGGTAAACAATTAAACAATAATCTATATTAGGTATTCTTGAACGTTTAGAAGGATAGTCATATAACATGAAATGCTTTGGTTGTATCTTGCAGGCTGCAGTAGACTTTTGGGTCACAAACAAAGGGTACAACCTCATCATATTGTTGGACCATGTGGACTGCATTTGCAACAACGATGTGCTGTCAACGACTCTTCGAGACTTTTCAGGCTTCATATCAATGCCGGGTCTGCGGTGTGACAGCAAAAATGGACCTCTTTTTGCTGAAGAACCATTAGAGAGGCTGAACTGCTGGAAGGCTACTGTCCATGGGTGCAGACGGAGGATCAGCAGGCATTTTGATTACGTTAGTCTAGTGGACTGCAGTTACAACACTGAAAAGTTTCGATGGCCACGACCTGACAAGATTTATCAAAGCCTCAATGCATCCGGCAATAACATAACTTCTCTGCGCGGCGCATACATACCAAACTCTCTGAAGGTAAAATGTTTTAATACCTATCCTATTAAATATTCAATTTCGGAAAGATAGATCCTATAATCATACTGACTTCTTTCAGTGGCTGGATTTAAGTAACAATCGCATAGCGCAACTGGATGTGAATCAGTCAGCTCTGCTCTTCAATACGACAGAGCGACGTGTTTGGCTCTCTGGGAATCCTATCTCTTGCCAATGTGACAACCATCTGCTGCTCAATGCTTTACACACAAAGCATTCTCAGGTAATCTAATTGGCAGTCCAACATTTGGAAAGTTTTGTTTCTTTCCTGCCTCTTGTTTGTTATTCAATCCTAAAAGAATGTAAATTTTTACAGATAATGGACTACGACGCACTGATATGTGCAGAAAGCCAGCAACCAATACGTTTAGTATCAATCGATGAGCTCTGTCGATTCAAAGCGGAGTATGTGTGGGGCTCTTTCCTCTTGATGGCAATGCTGGCATTGACTGCTGCTCTGTTCCTTCGCCATTACTGGATCTCCCTTCGAATGTACTTGTACGCACGTGGCTACTGCCTCAGCTGCTTACGGGAAGAAGACGTCGATGAAGATCGCCCATACGATGCGTTCCTCTCTTTTGCACACGAGGATCGTCACTACGTCATGGAACAGTTGCTGCCTCAACTGGAAGCTGAACCTAATTTGTATCGGGTTTGCGTGCACTATCGCGACTGGTCCGTCGGCGAGTGGATCCCAGCACAGATCATGCAGTCAGTGCGCGTCTCCAAGCGAACTATCATCGTGCTGTCGAAGAACTTTGTGACGTCACTTTGGGGTGCGATGGAGTTCCGCTACGCTCTAGCCTCCGTGGAGACTGAGGGGCGCTCGCGACTGCTCGTTCTCGTTCTAGATGACGTGTTGTCTGAGAACTTGGCACCGGAGCTACGGAACTACCTAAATTTGAATACGTATTTGAAATGTGATGATCCCTGGTTTTGGGAGAAGCTGCGTTACGCGATGCCGCGCAACCGACACTTAAGTGAGAAAAAAGAGGAAACTGTCACCACAAGTAATCTCCATTCGAAGGCGAATGATCAAGTGCTGATGCAAGTCATTGAACCTTCCTAGTCAAATTGGCCATGAAGTTGATATAATAGGTCTTTTCCTATGAAATTGCCATGCTGCCGTACTGGCCATTTCAAATCAAGACTATCTTATAAATATACTCATAATATATTATTGTCAATTTATTTTGTGCACGTCATATCTGCGTATCATTGAATGTAGTTCTCACTTTTGTTAGGTCTGCTTTAAGAAAAGTCTTTCTAGAAATAAGCAGTGCCAGTTGTGTGCATTTTCGTTTTGTATTTGTCCTGTGTCTACTATTGTGTGTAATAAATGGTTAAATTATAACATAAAGAAATAAAAATATATAGAAAAATAACCTCTTAGGTAACTTATAATATAAAAAATGGCAATTTCATAGGTAAATACCAATTTAATTTAATAATAACACATAATGTGCACTGTATGAATGTGCATATAAAAAATATATCTACTGCCATTCAATTACGAGTAAGTATATCAAGTAAGTTTAGTGTTTACATTTCAAAAATCTTATGTTTCTACATTAGACCATAAAAAGGTACACGTTTGTAGCATTATTTTATGTAAGAAGATATTTTCAAAGGGAAATCTTCAATTCAAATAAATTGTTTCCTCTTGAAACTTGATAAACAAAACATTTTTGTTTTTTATAAATAAACTTAATCTAATGCAATTAATATCTTATTCACAACAAAAATTAAGTAATGACTATCTCGAAAAAATACTAATTTGCACGCGATTTTCCAATCTTATTACGTAATTCTAGGCAAACAAATTCATTAAAACAGCGTGATAATGTGTATAAATTCTGCGTACAAATAAGTATTTTGCTAAAAAAGCAATAAAGAGATATACGATTAAATACATGCCTTTTCATACACTTGATCAACGCCCTACCCTACCACCACGATCAAGGCCATTGAAATAAAAAAAAAAGATTATTATTATTATTTTCCGTCTTTACTTTGATAGGTAGGTACCTACCTGCATACCGCGCATCACACACAAATCAAAGATAGCTGTCATACGCACGCAACCACCATAGACTGAGAAGTCATGCGCGCGCAAACGCGAATGTCATTTTTTCTCTACGCCACGCATACACAGATTACAGACTGGACAGCTCCGTAACAAATCGTCCTACCACGGGTTTTATACACCTCGTTCCTGACCCTGTCCACAACAGTGTTGATTGCAATGCAACCCGCCAGAGGGTTTCGTATCGAAAGGGTCAAAACGGTACCATGTCCCCGACTCGTAATCCACTATTTCCTTGTCAGAAGCCTGCTACTTTTAGAAGGCGGTTGAAAAATTGTGACACTAGGGTTCATCGGGTTGTTGGACGACTCGGTGTCCTGCATGAAAAGAGAGAGAGAACTAATTTGGTGCGTGTCTCAGTCAGCTCATCTTCTGCCTACAAGCATTTTATGAATGATCCAGATAAGTGGCCACGTTTGCTTGCCTTCCGGTTACATACATACATATATCACGCCTTTATCCCTTGCGGGATAGGCAGGGCGATAGTAAGTAAGAATACAACCACTATCGCCACGTCTGATATTTCCGAGGATTGTTTTCCAAGGTTGTTGCAGAAAACATGTGTATTAATATAGTGACAGGTTGTCAGCCTGTCGCCTAAAAATTGTAATAAACCAATACTCTCGAGTCCCCTAGTCGCCTCTTACGACACCCGCGGGAAGGATGTGGGGTGATGCTGTTCTAAGCCTGCATCACACGGCACATCATCTTCCGGTTACATCTGTATAATAAATTTATACTTACTAAAAAACGTGAAAAAAATTAAATAAATACGACAAACGTGACCTTTTGGCCATTTGTATGGAAAATGGTATCGGAACCCTTCCACCGCCATTCAGCTCGAACTTGGCAAGTTTCTGGTTCAGTCTGCACACAAATTGATGAGTTTTTTCCCAATTAATGCCCGTTTCATGTAACGTTACGCTATTCGATTTATCAAGCTCTATTTTACTGTTGAAATAAATCAAGATGGAATGAACGATAAAATATTTTTCAAATAGGTATATTCGTTTGGAAGTTCAAGGGCAGAGCTCAGTGACTAATTATTTTATTATATTACGAGCCTGAAGTGTCACACTGATCAATTTAATTGATAATTTCTCGGTCGATGTAGTGAGCAATAGTGGTGCAACTCGCATGGTACAACAAATGTTCCGGGTTCTATTCTCGGTGTGGCATTATAAAGTTGATATTTGACAGTTGACATTATTACCGCAAGTCGATAACTCTAGTAGTAGGCGCTTGCGGCTCCGCCGGCGTGGGCTTTGGTTTTAATGTTTATTTAATGTTTAATAAACCGCAATCAACTCTGAGATCGGTCTCAAGAGTGATATTTACAAATGTCAGACAGTACTAATGACATCTCAAAATCGCACTCAAGATCGATCTCAGAGTTAAATGCGGTTTATTACGCGGTCCTAAGCAAATTATCCACCCCATTCAAACTGACCTGATTCATAAGCAAATTGACTGGAGCTGTGAACAATCACAGGATTATGAAGCATAGATATCGGCTGCCGTGTGATGCCGGCTTAGAATAGCATCACCCCACATCCTTCCCGTGGGTGTCGTAAGAGGCGACTAAGGGACTCGAGAGTATTGGTGGATTACAATTTTTAGGCGACAGGCTGACAACCTGTCACTATAGTAATACACATGTTTCCTGAAACAACCTTGGAAAACAATTCTCAAAAATGACAGACGTGGCGATAGTGGCTGTATTCTTACGGCCTCTATCGCTCTGCCTACCCCACAAGGGATAAAGGCGTGATATATGTATGTAGATATCGGCTGCGAGTGGCCTAGATTCCAGGTCCTAGATTTAACTGGAGCAGCCTGGGAACGGTCAGTGATAACAATAAGACGGGTTTACAGGCTTATCGTATAGTATTCGCCTGTTTCGTTCCGAGTAGATAATGCCTCTAGACTAGAGTACAGTTCAAATCGATAAAAAAATGAAGTTCTCAGTTTCACCTTAGTTTGACTGTACTATGTTTGTATGTTTGTTCGCGATTATTGCACGTTTGGCAGAACCGATTTCTATACGGTTTTCAGCAAAGTATTTGTCAAGCTTAGGTTATGAGAAGGTTAGTCATATTAACTGAAAAAAGGAGGTGCGTAACTTTGTTTTTTCAAGGCGGTTTTCTTTTTTTTAAGTTATCGGAAGTCCTCTCATCATATCCGAGGGGGCACAGCACTATTATTTAGTCATGATAACATAGTTACGAGTATATCTTATAGACTTTCAGTACGATATAAGTAATTCTATGGCTATATCTAGTCCAATTAGATGGCGCTGGTTGTGTGTCCCATCTAACAAACAGACAACCGCGACAAAGTCTAGTTCTAATGTTCATGCTTATTCAATGAAGTTGTTCAACGCTGACCTGGAAGCGGAGCCGTATTTTATAATCAGTAGAAATACCATAGGTCGCATACGCAAAACCGCAGCCAAAACACTCTCATCTCATTTTCATCATTCTCCTTACCTTATCCCGTTCTCTGTCGGTATCGGCTACCTAACCTAGGGGATTTGACGTGAAACCAAGCTTTTACACAGAGCGACTGACATCTGACCTCTGCATCCCGAAGGCTAACCTGTCGCGAATCCTAAGTTAGGTTACAGTCATATTCAAGTATCATTTGAATTAAAATATTTCAATGTGGGTTTCATCACGACGTTTTTCCTTCACCGTAAGAGCAGTCGCTGAATGTACGTGATTAAAAACACATAGGTACATAGGATCGAACTCGGGTCTCAAGATTGTACGACTGATGTCCACTTGGCCACCGACACTCTGATAACTTAGTAAAGTTATATCTAGTCCAATTAGATGGCGCTGCGCTGGCTGTGTTTTCCTTCTAACAAACAACGACGTTCCACTATGTTCATGCTTATTCAATGAAGTTGTTCTATCCTACGCTGACCTGGACGTGGAGGCGTATTTTTTAATCAGTAGAAATTTAACATAATATGTCGCATTCGCAAGATGCCGGCTTAAAATAACATCACCCCATATCTTGCCCGTGGGTGACATAAAAGGCGACTAAGGAATCTGAGGCCTGATACGTACCTATTTCAATTTTAGGCGACAGGCTGACAATCTGTCACTATATGGTAATACGCAGTCTTCTGGATTTACACTCAAACTTTTGTCGGACGTGGCGTGAATTGTCCGTTTTACGGCCGTTTAAACTCTGCCTACCCCATACAGGCGTGGTGTATGTATGTTGCAAACGCGAGACCGCGGTCAAAACACTCGAATCAATTAATACGAAAGGGTTGTGTACATACTTACATACATATATCACGCCTTTATCCTTTGCGGGGTAGGCAGTGCGTTAACGTCCGTAAGAATACAGTCGCTATCCCCACGTCTGACATTTTTGAGGATTGTTTTCCAAAATTGTTTTAGAAAACATGTGTATCAATCACTATAGTGACAGGTTGTCGCCTAAAAATTTTAATAAGTACACCAATACTCTCGAGTCCCTTAGTCGCCTCTTACGACACCCGCGGGAAGGATGTGGGGTGATGCTATTCTAAGCCGGCATCATACGGCACGGCACAGGGTTGTGTAAGTGGAGTATTTTGGACTTATGTTGCACCACTAGTTGTATGCACACTGGCGCATAAGAATTCGAACGAATGATTCAAAAATAACTGCCTTGACCTGTCCTACTCTCTCTTTATTCCTTTCTAAGCTACGACCTAATCTTCTACACAATGTCCTAGTTTGGCTCCAGGCTCAACTTTCATTATTATTTATCCTGGTAAAGTTTTAATGGTAGAAATGAATCCCTAGGAAAACTCAACCTCGTGAACAACTAACTAAAACCAGTGAGCAGGCAATAGTGTGTAAAATATAGGATGATCCCTGTGACGTTTGTGATCTTGGAGCAAATGCGGACATAAGGTCCATTTTCCTAGTAAACAATTGGACTACCACTACCGCCATCACTTTCCAAAGGTATTTTTAAATATACAGGCCGATGTGGCGCAGTGGTAGCGCGACTGCCTTTGACGCAGAAGGTTCCGGGTTCGATTCTCGGTGGGTCACTCACAAAGTTGATATTTATCACTTTGTGAATTTGTGCCCAGTCTGGTTAGGACATTGCGGGCTGAACCACCCGATTGTCCGTAAGTAAGATGGTTCCGTGTTTCGGATGGCACGTTAAGCTGTAGGTCCCGGTTGCGTAAATACAAACCCGACTACAACACAGACATCCATACTCTGTGTTGTAGTCTGGTTGGTACAGAGTTCGGACGTACAAACCCGACTACAACACAGAGCACTCATACCAGCCTCTTCGCAATTACATTAGTTTTGAAATGCCCTGTGTCGGTTCTGGCACATCGCCGGCCCCTGCCGGGGCACGCTCGCTCCGCTCGCTCGGCTCGTGCGTTGTGGACGCAGTTCTAACCTAACCTAACCTAACCTGGCGACGACGCCAGGTTAGGATAGGTTGTACCTAACAAACCTATGTTTGAGCTTGAGTGGCTTTTGAATTTATAATTAAAATTTCATTAATCATTAAAAACATCATTTCTCATTAAAATTTCATTAATCACTTAAGTGTGATTAATCATTAAAATTATCATTAATCATTTCATTAACTGTTCATTATGATTGGTTATTCATAATTATAATATCATTAAACTTTAATTTATCATTAAAACATCATTAGGTAATCGTTTAATAACAATTACAATCGTTAACTTGGCATCGATGATGTCTGTGTTGTAGTCGCCTTTGTAGCATAATTTAATGTTCCAACCCGACTACAGCACAGACAGTCCCCTGTCTGTACTGTAGTCCGGTTTGTACTAGCGCGTCCCGGTTGCTGTCTATGATCACTTAGACGGCGGTCGTTACACAACCATGTCAGAAGCCTGCTACTTGTAGAAGGCGGTTGAAAAATTCTGACACTAGGGTTCATCGGGTCGTTGGACGACTCGGTGTCCCACACGAAAAAAATAAAAAAAATATACAGGGTGTTAGGAAAAGTATTATGCCGTGTGATGCCGGCTTAGAACAGCACACCCCACATCCTTCCCGTGGGTGTCATAAGAAGCGACTAAGGGACTCGAGAGTATTAGTTGTACGTTAGTATATTAGTTTTTCTCTGTGGTATTAGTGTATTACAATTTTTAGGCGACAGTCTGACAACCTGTCACTATAATGATACACATGTTTTCTGAAACAACCTTGGAAAACAATCCTCATAAATGTCAGACGTAACGATAGCGACCGTATTCTTACGGCTGTTAACGCTCTGCCTACCCTGCAAGGGATAAAGGCGTCCTATATGTATGTATGTAGGAAAAGTACTACCTTCCTTTCAAGGGATGAACCAGCCCATGAAACTGAACAAGTTTCCCCAAGGGCTGGTTCATGCCTTGAAAGGAAGTTAGTAGTTTCCTTACACCCTGTATAGTTACAGGAAAGTTTCTGCAAAACAGACTTGTATTTACAGAGTTGAAGGACGTCCTGTGTTGACCCAGCCGACCTAGCCTAACTAAGGTCCGTACTAATAAATCGCACTCAACTCTGAGATCGATCTCAAGAGCGATTTTGGATAATGCCAGTCAATACGTTAACAGCCTCTCAAAGTCGGACTCAAGATCGATCGGAGTCAAGTGCGGTTTATAAATACCTACAGGCTCTAGTAGACTAGGGTCCGTATTTATAAATCGCACCCAACTGAGATCAATCTCAAGGCGATTTTGAAAAGTTTTAGTCAATAGGTACTAACTGCATCTTAAAGTCGCACTCAAGATCGATCTCGGAGTCGAGTGCGGTTTATAAATACAGGCCCTAGCTGTAGTCTAAGGTATTTATAAATCGCACTCGACTCTGAGATTGATCTCAAGAGCGATTTTGACAAATGTCAGTCAATACTAACTGCATCTCAAAGTCATACTCAAGATCGGTCTCGGAGTCGAATGCGGTTTATAAATACAGGCCCTAGTAGAAGTAGTCTAGTACCGTCAGATATTCCTGTTACAAGTTACAGCTATTACGTATTTTCTCAAAGGTCCAGCTGACCTATTTCTAGTTGCGAGCTTTGATATTGAAATGTTTATTTTCAATTGGACTAGACAAACTAAACAAAGTATTTCTAGAAACAAATACAAATGTTGAGTAAGGCTTGCAAGTGAAGCTTTTCTGAGCTTTTAGCCCTTAGAGAAATAGAAAAATGTATTCTACATTTTACAATGACTAATACTTGACCATCAAAAAGTTTATTGTAAAATTTACTACTTTGAATAAATAATTTGATTTTATTTAGGGACCGAAGGTTTAAAGTATCGTCGCTCAATTACTTAAAAGTCTATGCTCAATTAGGACATATTTGACAGCTGTCAAATCATGTTAATGCGTTGACATAAAGTCTGGTAGGTATTAAAAAAAACAACATTGCAGGTTTAGAATCTAGATTTTTCTTTGGACCACTTAAAGAGGGACACCCTATACGGGGTGAAAGGGACGGTGTAATGAAAACTTTGCATGCGTGATCAGACCATGAAACTGAACAACTTTTTCTATGGCGTCTATGTTGAAATACTTTTTTTTCGACTTTCCATGCAAAGTCAGTCAGCTGATCGGCAATTTTGTATTTTGTATAACAACATACTTAGTCCCCATAGAAAAAGATGTCCAGTTTCATGAACTGATCACGCCTGCAAAGTTTACGTTAACCGTCCCTTACACCCTGTATGCTCACTGACCTGTCCACATATCCTGACCTGTCATTCATAACTAATTCAACAGCTGTTCCAATTTACAGGAATAGACTTCCAGGAGTTGTATAACGAGGCTATTCTCAAAGGATCGCGATAAATTGCACATTCTACGAGCTCTGCCGTGCGTGTCCAACCAATAAGGACCTAGGTAAGAAAGTATGCAGGTGTAGGAACTTTATACAACTAGTTGTATAAGTAGGTAGAAGAAGAAGAAGCCCATGAAACTGAACAACTTTCCCCAAGACTTCTCATGCAATGATTTGGTCCGTTGGTAATTTTGTATGGCAGGTCCAAATTCTTTTTTCATAATTCGACCTATGTTCCTTAGGGAAAGTTGTGCAATTTCATGGGCTGGGTCGGTCGGTAATTTCATATGAGAGGTCAAAATCCTTTTTGGGGAAAGTCGTTCAGTTTGATGGGCTGGTTCACCCCTTAAAATATTTGCAGCTAATTTTTTTACATCCTGTACCCATACATAATTTCAAAGTAAGACCTATCGGCCTTCGGATTATACAAAATAATACCTAATTATTTAATCAATACGAATAATCCGGATAAGTCGGCGAATTACCTATTGTTTATATAGAAGTAGGAAAGGAACTATAATCAAACCGCGCGGAAGTCCACGCAACGGGTTTTAATGCGATTTGTTTTTAGCCGACTTCAAAAAGAAAAAGGAGGTTCTCAGTTTGACCTGTATAAACGTATGTTTGTATGTACTTCCCTATGTATGTTTGTCCGCTAAGTATCTTGTGTTTGGATAATCCGATTTTGATGCGGTTTTCAAAAAAATATTTGTCAGACTCAGGAGAAGGTTTTAGGCATATTAACCGACAAAAAATGGAGGTTCGCACTTTTTACGTCCTTTGAAGTCAGTTCTCTTTTTTAAAAAGTTATTAAGATAGAGTAGGTAGTTCAAGAGAAAGGCTCATAATTATAATATACCGGCAAAACCTCTTATTCCTACGGGAAAATTATTAGTAGCGGAAGCATCCACTGGACAGGCAGCTAGATTTTTATGAATTTGTTTACGTGGATTAATCAAAACACGGTAGATATGTTACTTTGTCCTGGAGTAGGTATTTATTTAATAACTAAGAAATCTTTGGTAAATTACTAAGTAGTAATACTGAAATTTTTATATAAATTTTATCTACTTACAAACTAAATAAGCTAAACTAAACTTACTACCCTAGGTCTGCTGGAAGAGATGTCTTTTTAGAAATAAGCTGACCTGTTGTGTTTTGTTCTCAATGTTATGTCCTTTGTGTTCTATTGTGTACAATAAACGGTTAAATAATAATAATAAATTAAACCTACCTACTTAATATAAATGTAATATAAATATAGGCTGATGTGATGTGATGATTCAACATTTGTTCAGTTTTATGAGTAGAACACACCCTTATAACATTGTAGGTACATAAACTAACAGTTTTTTAATCACTTCAATTCAACATACTGTTGCAATTCATCAATACCGTCAGCAAGCCTCTCATCCATCCTCTTTAAGGCTATGAGACCTTGGCTCAAATAACTGGAGTCATCTAGCTGTGGAAAGAAACAAAAAATATTACACTATTCATAGTTAAAAAACGAGTTCTTACCAACAAATTCTTTTATTTCAGCTCCTGTACCCCATGCAACGAAACTACAGGCTACAAGTCTGCAGGTCTCACTTTTCACGTGGGACACCAAGTCGTCCAATAGCCGATGGAACATTATAAAACCAGGATTGTTGTTGATGCAATGTACATTGAATTTCACCTGTAGACTTGTAGCCTGTAGTTTCGAAAAACGGGGCACTGATATTTCAACGTGATAAAAAATGTCATGCATGAGGATGAATAAAAAAAAATTGGAGTGCGAGATTTTTAAAACTTTTTAAAATAAACCGTCATATGGTACCTACTCCTTTTCTACCAAGTCAATGCATGACTCAATGAACCTTGGCATCACTACCTACTAGTAGGCCTCCGACTTGGAAATACACTTATAAGGGCTGTTTGTTTCATATTTTAATCTAACTCTAAAGTAGAAGAGAAGTGGGCATTTTAACATTTGTGGGAAATTTTAAGAAATATCCAGTGTGTCTAAACACTATCAGGACTAAATCACGCACCTCCAAAATAAGCTTGTTCTGTGTTTCAGCACCCTTCTGGACACAAGACACTTGAAATGGCTGCATACATGGGATAACGCCAAAACTTGACTGTATGTACCTACTGATCTTACCTACTGAGAGAAAAAGCTACCTACTGCTTATTTCCTTCTCCCATTGTAGTTACGAGAGTTTCTTTTGACTTGTTATAGTCTAATAATATTTTATTAGAGGATGTTGCAATATTTTTCTGCTTACCTCATTGGATATTCGGTCTAATCGCTGGTCTTTGAAATACATGGTACTTAGTTGCAGTGCTGAGTACAATATAGCTAGTGTAGCGAACATTAATAGCACGAATAATCGCATAGAAGGAAACATTCGGCTCTGAAACATATAGCATAATATAAAGAAAATAGGTGGTAGGTAATAAATGAGCAATCAAACAAACTTCATCAAATTGGAACGGTTGAATTACAGTTTTAGGACTTATGACCACGTAAGGTATATCAGTGTTAGACGGCAACCGACATGAAGTTTCAACACAGTTCAAAGGCATTACAAATTCGTAAACCAAACCACTAAAAATATATTTATTGGCAAAAAATACTACAATCACAACTACAATACAAAACCAGAAAATTGTCTGGAGTGCGTTCGTGCTATATCCTTCGTAGCTCTTTTATAAAATACTATGACAGTTTTACTAAAAATGATCTCCCTCTACCAAGACAAGATTTTATATGTCAGAGCCTCAGTGGGAAAGAGAGAGCATGATGATTGGCCGCCATTTACATATCCTTTCTTTAAAAAAATCGGGCTCTATGACGTAACGAATCGGGAGGTAAAGACACTGGCGGAGAAAAGAAACGAATGGCGGTTGCTCCACCGACAAGAGTATGGCTCTTAAATAAAGAAGAAGAACGTAATATCATGCATGTCGGCTATGTGCCCATGTATGGCGCCGCCGCTACTGCTACTTTACAGTCAAGTCGGAAAAAGCTCTTCAAGAACTTCACGAACGCAACCCCAGCAAATTTTCAAGAAATTAACCAATCAATGACGAGAAAGGGAAAAGTTGCGAATTCTTTTTGACCAATCAAAACGTCCTGAAAAATTTTTGAACGTCAATCAGCTGTTTTTGACAGCGACTTTTTGTAGGGATACAAACTCTACTAATTTTGTAGGAATTTATGAATTACAGTTTGAAAAGGATAGTGATTGTGATTAAAAATTCCGGCTGAGTTATTAATATCGTAGACGGTACGTGATAGTGACGATCACGAATTTCATAGCAATACAAATAAAATACAACATCGCCTACAAGCTGAGCACGTGAAATTCTTCTACAACGTTTAGTCGAAGTAATTTGAGCAAGTAGAGTTTGCAATCCTTCCAAATCTTAGAGGTTATGTTACGAATGTTATATTTATAATCAAAAATTTACAATTGATAAATTGTAATAATGGCCACAAACTACGCAAAGTACGCTCAACTAATCAATGCGTCTACTAATTACGCTCGTCGCATGAAGCGGCTATCAAACAGGATCTTTGGAGAAGTGGCCATACCTACCAACTCGAAATCTATGAAGGTGGGTTTGCTTGGTGTTTTTGTTTTTTGCAGTTTTATGGCTCACGTATACAAGGTGTATATTTAAATGCACAAAACCTTAGACACCGTCAATCAGCCCATAAAACTGAACAACTTTCCCCAAGGAACATAGTTCGAAATATGAAAAAATATTTTGGACCTCCCATACAAAATTACCGACCGACCAAGTCACTTTGTATGGGAGATAGAAATATTTTCCTCACATTTCGACCTGTTTCTTGGGGAAAGTTGTTCAGTTTCATGGGCTGATAGACGTTGTCTGAGGTTTTGTGCATTGAAAGTTACACCTTGTATATCCTTCTAGTGTAGCTGCCGTGTGATGCCGGCTTAGAATAGCATCACCCCACATCCTTCCCGCGGGTGTCGTAAGAGCCGACTAAGGGACTCGAGGGTATTGGTGTATTACAATTTTTAGGCGAAAGGCTGACAACCTGTCACTATAGTGATACACAATCTTATCTGAAACAACCTTGGAAAACAATCCTCAAAAATGTCAGACGTGGCGATAGCGACCGTATTCTTATGGACGTTAACGCTCTGCCTACCCCGCAAGGGATAAAGGCGTGATATGTGTGTGTGTATATGTGTAACCAGCCAAAGTAATTTTAATTATTATTATTATTGTTATTATATATTAATACACTAATGATGATGATAATGCTCTTAGCTCTCGTCAGTAAAGGTAAAGTACTGTTAGACTTATTACTTTTAAACTCTGTCACTAGGTTGTAAAAATCTTCAGCGCTCGGCCACTACACACAGATGAAAACATCCTGAACTACTACCCTCGTCATGTGGAGACATACAACCTGATGATGAAGCTTCGCGAGTACGGTCTCTATCGAGACGAGCACCAGGACTTCAAGGAGGAGATGAAGAGGCTCCGGGAGCTCAGAGGCAAACACAAAGTGTGGCGTCGCCATCTACAGTCTGGTGACAAGTGAAGAGCTATAGTCCTTAAAATATAGCTTGATACCTGTGACGTTTGTCAGATCCATTTGAAAAGGAAGTAAATAAAGGAAAATGGCCCTTATGTCACAACATTTGCCTGAAACTTACAGACATCACAAGTATCAAGCTAAAGTTTATGAAGTATAGAATAAGTTTGTGTAAATAAATATTGTTTAGTAGATTACATAAAGTTTTTTATTATTTTCTATCCCACCAACTTTTCGATCTACACAGTCTTGCATCTTGGAAGGCCGTCTTGGAAGCACCTACCAATAGCTGATAAATGTGCAATGATAGTCACAAGTTGACATTAGTTTTTTATTTCTAAGTCTATGCTATGATTAAGTTAAGTATACGTACAAGTATAGAACTTTTTTATAGAACTATTTATCATACAATATTTTAAATACAAAATAGACTAGATAACCATATTTTACAGTGTAATTGATTTATTTGTTCCTAGATGTCTAATTATGTACCTAGCAAAAAACTTTCATATAAAAACTCTTATAGTTTTGATAAATTACTAAAATATGATCTAATTACTAAAGTTAAACTATTTCTTCAATCCCCTAACTAAAGTTAAACTATTTCTTCAATCCCCTAAACCTCAGTTCCATTTCCAAGTAAGCCTTCATTGATGGATCGTTGACCATTTCCAGGACTTTGTCGGCGATCTCCGGGTTTTTTCCCATTTTAGCCGACAATGCATCAGCCCAGGCTATGTACACACATGTTGAGCAGCCAGACTGGCAGCAAGTCGTTGGTGGCTCGTCTATTAAAGCCTGAAATAAATACATTAAAGAAGATAAAATAAATTCAATTCAATATTTTTAATTACTAATACATAAATTTATATGAAATGAAAACAGCCATGAATCATATCTTATTAAGCTTATGTCATTCCATGGCATAAAACTCCATCGTCTCTCTCGATCCAGTTCTGACCGAAATAATGTCAAAGTACCTGGTTGACTGAACCTTGCTCAGCTTTTTCAACCATTTAGAGTGATTTTTGGAAGATATCAACCTAATTAGATCAATTTATCGGCCCCGAATCTCCCTATATACCTAGGAATTTTAATGTAAAACCTTGGAGCCATTTCCAAGATCCTAATTATATGAAATTCTTGCTCGTTCAAAAGTGTTACATAGATACAATAGATAAATAAGTGAGATTGACCATAAAGCCTTACATTTTTAGCAATTTTCTCCAATTCCTTTTCTTTTTCATCTAGTTCATCTTGTGTATCCTTTGTGCAGTGGCGTAGTTGTTGCTGGTTTTTATTTCTAGTTCTAAGAAAGGGCCTTATTGATAAAAATGTATTCCTCTGTAAAAATTAAAAAGAAAAATGTATCAGATGAAAAAATATCACTAAGTATCGATTTGATTCATAACTACACACTCACAAGCATTATTTTGCACCTATAACTAATTATTACTGATATTTACAAAAGTTTTTCTTATTTAGGGTTTTTTACATAACATTGAACTTTGTTTTTGTTTTGATGGAGATTTAGAGGTTATGAAAATATACAGCTAAATTAAAAAGACTGCTTGTCTCAGCCGTTCATATTGACAGTGATGTTAGATAAAAAGAGAAAAAGATAGCATTGCAATTGCAACAACACGTGTAGTTAAGTTAGCAGGATTATCTAAAATTGTAACGTTTCTTTATACGTAATTATTCATAGAGAAAGGTACTGTCAAATCTATCCCGATACACGCAGACGCGAACGTCAAAATGCACCTTTTTTGCATGATCACAACCCTTTGTTTACGAGTAAAAAATACATTGTATATCCTGTCTCTTTTTACCTCATGGATGATTCGTCGTATCCTTCCATTATCCTTCTTACTGTTGAAAAAGTTGACTAGCTCTCTATACGTTATTATTAAGCACACTGTCATACAAAGTGTGATTCGAGTTGTTTGGGATTGGGGATTTTCAAGCATTTTTATAATATTTATCGAATTAATCTAGCTTTATTCGATGGCATTCACAACTAAGGATGTGGTCCTTTCCGAGGACAGACCAAAAACGCTGCTGCTTCAGAAGCATTCGGACTACTTGGCTAGTTATGGACTAAACAAGGATGACTATGAATATTGCATGACTGAATATCTTCGAATGTCCGGTATTTATTGGAGTTTGACGGCTATGGAGCTCATGGGACAGTCCTTCAGGTATTGCAGTTATCTGCCCTGTTTCATATTCAGTCATTAGATCTGTAAGTTTCGCTATGAAAAAAAGCACTTGCGTGGGGAGATACCTATCAGATGAAAACAGCAGACAGGCCCTGAAAAATAAGGTCTGACCCACAAAAACATACAAGTAACACAAGGCACAATCAGGTGGCTTTACTACTAAAGTACTGATTTCTACCAGGCAATCCAACCCAATACTAACCTTTTTTTTCAGGATGCCTAAAGACGATATAATAGAGTTCATAAAATCCTGTCAAGACAATGAGAGTGGTGGTATTTCAGCGAGTATAGGCCATGATCCCCACATGCTGTACACTTTGAGTGCTGTTCAGGTCAGTGAGCTATTTTTTTATCTAGCCGCCTATCCAAGAAGTTGCTCCGACTGAAGAAAACCCAACTTCGTATATTAACCTGCCTCATAACCCGTCACGGTCACTTCAACAAGCACCTCTCAGTCATAGGTGTTACTGACAGCCCCCTATGTAGGGCATGTATGGAAGAAGAAGAAACAGCCGCCCATGTGGTGTTACACTGCAAAGAGGTGGCAGCATACCGGGCAAAATACCTCGGAAACCCATCAGATCGAAAGAGCTGCTAGTGTATTAATATATAATAATAATAATAATAATAATAATAATCCCCGAGGTACTCAGTGATTTGGTAGGGTTACTGGGCTTCCTTGGGGAAATAGGATGGCTCGAGTAGGGAGCCCCTACCCTTTACGCAAAATAGGCGCATGCAGACGTCGAGTTGCGGAAAACAGCCCGTTTTACCATTACCATTACTATTTTTTTATTCTAATTGCGGTCACACAGGGTGTAAAAAAATTGCTGCAAATATTTCAAGGGGTGAATCAGCCCATGAAACTGAACAACTTTCCCCAAGAAACATAGGTTGAAACATGAGACAATTTTTTGGACCTCCTATTGGCTCCCATACAAATTGACTTGGTAGGTTGGTAACTTTGTATGGGAGTACCAAATATTTTTTTCATATTTCTACCTATGTTCCTTGGGGAAAGTTATTCAGTTTAATGATTCACCCATTAAAATATTTGCAGCGAATATTTTTACACCTTGTATAATTTGATTTGATAATATTTAAAGTCAAAATATAATTATGTCTTTGTAAATTTGCAGGTATTAGCAATGTACGATAGATTAGACGCAATAGATATTGATGGTGTGGTGCGATATGTTTCTTCATTGCAACAGGAAGATGGCAGCTTTTTTGGTAAATACTTTTTCAATTATTCTTATGCATACGTACATCACGCCTATATCCCTAGCGGGGCAGGCAGAGCGTAAACGGTCACATACGACAAAAGTTTGGGGGTAATTTGACTGTGTATTACCATAGTGACAGGTTGTCAGACTGTCATGTTAAAATACAATAAACATCAAGCTTCAAATCCCTTAGTCGCCTTTTACGACACCCACCATAGGAAAGAGAGAGAGTGGTTAAGACATCGGTCTTGCAATCGTGAGACCCGAGTTTGATTCCCGCCATGTACCAATGTGTTTTTACTTTACTCAAGATTTAACGACTGCTCTCACGGTGATGGAAAAATATCGTGGTGAAACCCACATTCAAATAGAATTTGAATTCAGATACTGTTGTAGAGCATACATATATACATACATAAATCACGCCCATATCTCTGACGGAGGCAGAGCGTTAACGACCTTAAAATTACGGCCGTTATCACCACGTCTGACAAATGTTTGAGGGTAGTTTCAGATAAGTCATGTATCACTATAGTGACAGGTTGTCAGCCTGTCGCCTAAAATTGCAATACACATGGAACCCTCGAGTCCCTTAGTCGGCTTCTACGACACCCACAGAAAAGAAATGATGCTATTCTAAGCTGGCATCACACAGTTGTAGAGCAGGTGAACTGAAAATCCATTTCTTCTCCAGGAGACAAGTGGGGCGAAGTGGACACTCGCTTCTCGCTGTGCGCTGTCAACTGCCTGTCACTCCTGCACCGAATGGACGCCATCGACGTAAACAAGGCTGTGGACTTCGTGCTCAGCTGTATGAACTTCGACGGAGGCTTCGGCTCTAAACCTGGCTCCGAGAGCCATGCAGGTATTTTGAATTTTATTACCCCTCGTGTCGCCCAACAACACGATGAACCCTGGTGCCAGAGTTTTTATTTCAACTTGAATAGATAGATAGATAGATAAACTCTTTATTGCTTACAACAAACACAATATTAAAATACAAAACGGTACAATAAACTATAACTAAAAGTAAGCAAAGGCGGCCTTCTCGCTTGTAGCAATCTCTTCCAGGCAACCTCTACCTCAATAGTTCAATTAGGTAAGTGTATTTCATTTTGTGCTCAAGTTTTTTAACCACCTATATACTAGTAGCAGGCCTCTGACATGGTTGAGTAACGACCGCCAATTTATCATAGTTGATCATCGACAGCAACCGGGACCAATTTGCAGCAATGGTTACCAGCAGTGGTTTCTAGCCTGTCCCTCTCCACCATATTATGTTACTATAAAATATTATCATCAGCGCCACTTTACACCACAAAAGAAAAAAAAAAGGGTTTATTGAACCTTAAACTAGGTAAGTAAAATTGATACCTATATGTATTTAAATAAAAAATAAAAATATTAGCTGCAAATATTTCAAGGGGTAAATCAGCCCATGAAACTGAACAACTTTCCCCAAGAAACATATGCCGAAATATGAGAAAAATTTTTGGACCTCCTATACAAATTGACTTCGTTCGTCGGTTGGTAGGTAACTTTGTATGGGAGAGGTCAAAAATTCTTTTCATATTTCGACCTATACTGTGTTCCTTGGGAAAAGCTTTTCAGTTTCATAGGCTGATTACCCATTAAAATACCTATTTGCAGCTATTTTTTTACATCCTGTCTAAAGGTAAAATTTAATCGACTCTTGTTATCCTTTGAGCCGGGTACTTTAAAAGCGTACTTTGACTATGTCTCGGTACGACTAGGCAAAACGCGAAGTAGGTCTTTAGAGACATAGGTTAGCTGACGACTAGGCAAAACGCGAAGAGGATCTTCCGCGATATAGGAATTAAGATATTATGACCTATTGAGTAATGTTTGTAACGAATAGGCTCCGAAACTACTAATACAATAGTATCGAAATCTGTAGATCAGGCGTGCTCAGACCATGAAACTGAACAACTCTTTCTTTCGGGCCTATGTTGGTAAATGTGAAATTTTTTTCGACCTCTCATACAAAATTCCAGATCAGCTGACTGACTTTGTATGGGAACTCAAAAAAAACTTTTTGTTTCCCGACATAGCCACCATAGAAAAGGTTGTTCAGTTTCAGGGTCTGAGCAAGCCTGCAAAGTTTTCGTTACACCGTCAATTACACCCTGCATATTAAATTATTCGTTTCTAGGCAAGTAAAGATTTAGGCTGATACAGAATCAGCCCTAATGAGAAGTAAGCAAACTGATAATTAGTCCTAAGTATACCTAGTCATTCAGCTAGCTTATTTTGACATTTAGGCATAACGAGACATAGTCACAGTACGCTTTAGGTATACCCGGCTCAAAGGCTTGTTATCCACACACATTTATCTGTTTATTCATTCAAACATTGAATATTTCTAAAAACTATAAATGGAGTATGTATACGTGTTATTTTTTGGCAATTATTTTAAGCGTAGAACTTTTGTAGAAGCGTATTTCAGTAATTAATGATTCAGTCATTTATAGCGACATAAAAACAATTAAAAAATTTATTTTTCCCCAGGCCTCATCTACTGCTGCGTGGGTACGCTGTCAATATGCAAACGACTGGACGCCTTACATGCGGACGAACTGGCCTGGTGGCTGTGTGAGCGGCAGCTGCCCAGCGGTGGGCTCAATGGGCGACCTGAAAAACTGCCCGACTTGTGCTATTCTTGGTAAGAAGTACTACATGTCACTTTCCAATAGGAAATTTTTCAACGTGAATAAAAGACTCCATCTGTTATGACGTCATAAACTAGCTCGAGATCTGTCAGATACAAGCAGATAGAAGAGTCCTTATTATGTCCTGTCCTTTTGTGCAATAAATAAGTACTTAATCTTTTAATAAATACTTAATAATTATCAAATTAATCTGGCACTTTCTATGCAGGAGTAGTATACAAGTGAATATAGATGGCGTGGTTTAGGAGCTAGGTAACTTTTTTGTTCATACTGACGCTCCGATCAAAGAGATAAAATTATAGTAATACTCAGTATCCCATTGCGCGCCCGTGTTTTTCAGAACAAATATATATGTGATCTGTGGCCCTAGAAAATCCCTAATTATGAAAATTCCAATGCAAATTCACGCGATAGGATTTTTGTGAATAAAGCAAAACGAAAGCAAAAGCAATAGGCTTGTTTCCTGACAGGTCAAATGAGCTACTTTTAAAACTGTCTAAAACGGTATTTTGTATGAAGAATTCGTGGTATGACGTCACACCCTCAAAACACTAACTTCTATATTATTTTACTGTATATTAATTCAAACTTTGAATATTTCGAAAAATGATGAATGAAGTCCGTAGTATTTTTGGACAATGGTTTTAAGCGTACAACTGTTATATTTTTTTTAATGACCCAGGAAACTAGCCAATGAATCCATTCTGGGCCGAACGGATTTATTGCTTCCATCCTTCATGTTCCGCTTTACAAAATGACAGTTGCATCTTTTCTCTCCTGGGATGGAAAGTGATTTTTGCCCCCGTTTATTTGAACACTGATCAATGACTCACGTTCCTCTCTACGTTTTACACATACACATATCACGCCTTTATCCCTTGATGGGTAGGCAGAGCGATAACGATCGCAAAATTACGGTCGTTATCGCCACGTCTGACAATATTTGAGGGTCGCTGCAGATAAGTCGTGTATCACTATAGTGACAGGTTGTCAGCCTGTCGCCTAAAATTGCAATACACTTAAAACCCTCGAGTCCCTCAGTCGCCTCTTACGACACCCACGGGAAAGAAATGAGGTGATGCTATTCTAAGCCGGCATCAATACGTTTATAAAGCTACGTATATATAGGGCATTTTCTATGTAGGTGTAGTGTAAAATCTGTTTACTTTCTTGTTTCTTCTAGGTGGGTGATGTCATCGCTGTCAATGCTGAACAGAATCCACTGGGTCGATAAGAAAAGCCTGGAGCAGTTCATCTTAGCGTGCCAAGACGCCGAAACTGGCGGGTTCAGCGACCGTCCCGGGGACGTACCAGATCCGTTCCACACTCTGTTCGGCCTGGCCGGACTTTCTCTACTAGGGAACAAAAGTATAAAGGCTGTGAACCCAACATTCTGCATGCCTCAAGAGACGATAGATCGGTTGAGACTTGAACCACAAATTCTGCATATTTAATTTTTTAAGTGAAATCATTATCTACCTTATTATTTTTTTATTGTAAAATATGAAAGTGTAATAATATAGTATTTATTCAAATCTTATTTTGTTTTATGCTTAACCAGGGTCATGAAAATAAATGTTATGTTAAATTTATTTAATAATCAGGATACTTTTGTTTCCTAGTGCTATATCTCTGAATTTAAGGTCCGTAGTTATTTATAAATCGCACTCAACTCTTGAGATTGATCTCATGAACGATTTTGACAAATTGTCAGTCAAATTCAGTCAATACCACAGTTTTTATCTCACGAGTGCGCGTTAGCCATACTTGTGTTTGTTATCTACTCGGTGTCTAACACAAAAAGAGAGAGAGAGATGACACACACAAGTATGGCTAACGCGGACTCGTGAGATAAAAGAAGATCATTTCAGATAACGCACTCAAGATCGATCTCAGAGTTGAGAGTGGTTTAATATACGGCTTGATTGAAGACTTTTAGAAGAACACGGTCCAACCTTCGACCAATATAAGTAGATATGGACATGCCTTGCGCATATAAACAGGTCTTTAAAAACGTGCCAAGACACAACTACATATAAACACGCGCAAACACTACACACGCTCTAATCATGTGAATATACGATCAAAGACACAGATAGGGATACGTACTTGCACCGTAGTGCGAACGTGATAGCATTATGTCAGTGACTTTCGCTCTTATGTTCGCGCCCTTTTACAGCAACTCGCTTCTAGCGCGCACTTCACGCCAGCTTGCGCGTTTCGTATGCAAATCCATCCAGCGGTCGCATACGAAAAGCGCAACCTAGCATGAAGCGCGCGCCTGAACCGCGTTGCTGACTGCTGTAAAACCATCCATCGAACTCTTGTTAGAAAAAATAAAAGTAATAATTCCATAAGATAAGTATGTATTGTATTTATATTTTATACGTAATTCCTGATGCTTTATTTATGTTTGTTGAATTGTTGCCACACTTTAACAAAGCACAAGACGAGGTTCTGATGAAAGTATTGCGAATTGTAAACGACGTGTCGCACGTGTTTCTTGTAGACGGCGCGAAAACCGACTGAGCGAGGCTCAGCGAGATGCACACACCACACCTGCACTCACTTGGAGCGGATCAAAATACTTGTTTGGTACGGCCCGTCCATATCTACTTATAATATATTGGTCGAAGGGTCCAACTGGCTTGATGCTAAGAACACAGGGTTGGTGCTAAGGAAATTGGTCTATAACTTTTTTACAGAGCTACACTTTTGTAATTCTGTGTACAGGGTGTAAGAGACGGTGTAACGAAAACTTTGCAGGCGTGATCAGACCATGAAACTGAACAGCGTTTTCTATGGCAGCAATGTTGGGAAACGAAAATAAATTTTCGAGTTTCCATACAAAGTCAGTCAGCTGATCGGGAATTTTGTATGAAAGGTCGAAATTTCTTTTATGTTTACCAACATAGCCCCCATAGAAAAAGTTGTTTATTTTCATGGTCTGATCACGCCTGCAAAGCTTTCGTTACGCTCAATAAAACTTCAGACTTGGCACGACTTTGTCTAGATTTCATTACTTTTTAGCGATAAACAAGCAGCTCCATCGAAGCTTGGCTAGCTTTTACAGAATGTTCTTGTTAGGATTGTTATTTTGTACATAAACATACTAGAGGTAACATGTGTAGCTGTAAGTATGCTATAAAATAAAACAAAGTGATTTCTTATAGGGATTTATTAACATTCTTACATAGTTACAACATTCCGATAAAATATCATTGCAATAGTCTATAAAGTGTCTATAAAACATTTTGTTGTACATTGTATACTCCATAAAATTTAGCTTGATACATGTGACGTCTGTCAGTTTTGGGCAAATGCTATGACCTCCATTTTACTTTGTTTATTTCTCTTTTATAATGGCTCTGTCAAACGTCAAAGGTATCAAGAACTTTAAATAAAGGTTAAGTCTTTGTTCCCGTTCGTCCCCCTCCCCTGTTGGCCACCGGGGTGGTCACCCCCGTGGCCATCGGGAATAGTTGGCCACCCCGTTCTTCACAGTATTCCGACGTAAATTCTATGGGGAAACTTGTTCAGTCAAATGGACTGGTTCACCCCTAAATATATTTTCGGTAATTTTTTTTTACAGCCGTATTATATGCGAAAACTGAGGGAAGGGTTTTTAAGGTGCTACGGAGTGAAAGAGTCTCATGGGTGGATTCATACCCCGCTATTTCTCGAGTGCCTAGGTACTCTACGCACCTACATGTATTTATAAAATGTATCTTAGGCAAAAAGCAACTACCTAATTACACTGGTAAAACATATCTTTATACAGGATGTAAAAAAAATATATTCAACCGATTAGATTGCATCCATTTGTATGGGAGATTAAAAAAAACATATTTCGACCTATGTTTTTGGAGAAAGTTGTTCATCTGCATGAGCTGATTAACCCCCCAATATATTTGCAGTTAATATTTTTACACCTTATATAAATAGTATAAAGCAAAGTCACTTCCGCCTTTTACTATGTTATGTATGTATGAGTTTACCCGTGATCATGACGCTTGAAACAGCGTCTAAATATCGGGAACTTAAAATAAATTCGTCGGTAAGAACCCGATAATAACTTATTCATAGTTATATAGTTATACATAGGTTGAATGATTCTTATATATTAAAAACGTATAATAAATAGATTGCTTCAGAAGGAAGAACGTAAATATGTATAATACATACTGGGAAAACTCATTTCTTATTTCAATTTCGTCTTATTTCAATTCCAAGGAATAACAATTAACAGCAGCGGGTGCAACCGCTGGGAGTGTTGCTAGTAATCAATCAACACAATAACCTACCTAATTTGTTATTACAAAAATAATAGTAATAGAGAATAAAAAAGGTAAAGGTAAGTATATAAAATTACTTAAATGGTAAATAAAAATAGAGAATAAAAAATGACTCAAAATGTAAGTATATAAAATTACTGAAGTAGTTTAAGAACATTGTTGGTAAATTGATGATAAACTAACCTAACATAAACATACTATGAATAAAGTAAAGACCAAACATATTAATTAATCATCATCACTTAAATCAATAGTTGCCACAATCTGAGGCTCCATAATAAAATCATCATTTTCACCATCTTCATTGGTGAGATTTATAATCTGTTGCGTGTTATCAACACCCTCTTTTGCTTGACGGTTACACCGCCTGTTCTGAGCTTGTATTTCCTGTGCCTTCTCGTTCTTAATACGTGTAGAATCAAAAACAATTACAAAATCGTCCGCGCTGTTCTTTGCTTCACTGCGATCTCTAACCCTGAACTCAGAACTACACTCATCCAATGATATACTTGTACTTGTGACTCCTTTACTAGCTCTGATGTGTGTAGTATTCCCGTTACTTGTTACTGTTTCCTGTGTAGTGTCAGGGGTTGGTACTGAAACATTATTTTCACTCAAACTTTTGCCAGGTTCGTGAGGTATTTGGTCTGTAACATTCTGATTCTGATGCAAGATATTGTTGATTTCATCGGGGTCAATTGAATTAGTATTCATAGTCGCATCATTGCAATCAAATGTCGGTTCATATTTTATATCATTATAATTTTCAAGTAAGACTGTAGCTTCAGAATCATCACTATCCACATCGTCTACTACTTCTCTTTGTTGTATTTTATCGACTTTACGGTTTGATGATGACTCACCGGATTCATATTCTTTTACTATTTCATGCGTTGTATTGCGATAAAAGGTTTCTGTCGAATCTACATTGTCCATATCGTTCTCAGAGTTAAAGACACCAGACGAGCTAGGCTCTTCAAATTGAAGTCCCAGAGAGAAGGAATTCGCAATTTTAACATGGGCGAATGATGTATTGTTCTCAGGTTTTACATCGTCTGTTATGTGTGTTGTGACTAAGTTTGTCGTCGGTGTATCCTCATAGGTTTCGCTTTTTATTTCCGTTTCCTCTTTCACTATTGAATTTTCAGCTTTAACCTCTATATATTGTTCTGCCATTTTGTTCCCTGTAACGTCACATTCTGATTTTATATTAATTTCAGACATAGCTTGGTCGTTGTTGCCAGTGTTGTTCTCTTTCGGCACATTGACCCGATTACTTATTGTTTCTGCTTCAATCGATTCCTTTTTAACTGACGGAGCAATATCGCTATTATTAGTTTGTTTTTCACTATAATTCACTTCCTTTTTGATTAGCTCGTCACCTGTTGTACCGCTTATACGAGCATTTGCACTAGCACTCTCATTTTGAGATTCATTAGGATTTATTTCTCGGTTAGTTGTATGCGTATTAGAGACCTCAATTGTTGTGTCTCTTGTGATGATAGTTTGTGCTTCTTTGTTTGAACTTACTGTATTTGGAATATCGACCATTATATTTTCTCCGAACGACTTACTTGCATCTGCTAACGAAGCTGTTTGGTCGTTGTTGTGCAGTGATGTCATATTTGCATTAGAAACTTGATTCAAAGTAGTTGTGTTTAAACAGCTCAAAACATTTACCGTATTATTATGACTAGGTGTAGATTGTTCATTATTAATATGAGAATGTTCTGAATTTTGGTTATCATTTTTGGAAACAGTAGCGATCATTGTATCTTCGTCATTATTTGGCTCAGTAGTATTGGTGTTTAAAACATCTTCAGAACGATTTGAGATGACCTGCCATTTATCTCGTCCGGCTGTAGATTTGGCGAGTTTAACTTTACATGGCTCTGCATTGCCTGTGTTTTGATTTTGGTTCAATGAAGGTTCTTGGTCAGCATGAGGAACACTGTTGCACGCATTTGAATCTAAATCTTTTCCCGTCGTAGAAACAACGTCAGATTGAGGCATGCTTGCGACCTTTAAACGATTAGGCATTCTGCAAAACACTTTAAAGCTGTTCTTTGTACAAGATGGATTAAGTTTATGTATTTTCATGTGATCAATCCATATCCTGTTAGTAAAATAGACTTTACAGATGGGACATTCTTTCCGATTAAATTCATTCTTGTAGCATCTAGGTTGGTTTAGATGATATATCCAAGTACTATAGTTCATGAAATGTAAATGACAACCTTCACACTTGTACATCTTATCTTGATTACCAACATTACTCGTGTTTTTAGTATTTCGATTAGGGATTAATTTTTTACCTTGTATGTTCCTATTCACCAGATATTTTGAATTCGCAAGTTTAATACCTTCAGGCATTTTATTATTGAATTTTGTTGAAGTTATTATTAGGAAATCTTCTTTCACTAAATTAAGGCGGCTATGGTGATGTAAACGTCGATGTCGTAGCAATGTGGCTGCACTACTGAATTTGATTGTACACACATTACATTGTGAATTTTTCTTCTCCATACGGTAGTAATGTGTGCTGTTTTTTGTATGAATTTCCAAATTTCTCTTTGTGAGAAAATGTTCTTCACAGTCGTCACACTTAAATAGTTTTGCTTTGTATTTCTTTTTCACGTAATCGTGATTATTCAAATCATTTTTATCATCTTTATTGGGTTTCAACTCTTTATTATTTGTAGTAGGTTCTGCGCAAGTTTCCGAAGTACTTGGTTTGGAAGAGTGATCTGTGTTGCTTTCTTTATCATGTAAGTCGAAGCTCTTACTTGGCGAAATATCACTGTCACTTTCTGATGAAGTGTAGTCGTAAGATTTGTGTGTTACAATATAATACTTTAAAAGTTTTTGTATTTTTCCGCCTTTTGTGTGCATATTCTCGTGTTTTTTCAGTGAGTTGTCACTGAAATTCAGCATGCAATATTTACACTTCGATGCATTTACTACATGCTTTTTATGCTTTCGCCAATCGTATTCGTTTAGAAAGTGTAGAGAGCATATTCCGCATTTGTATACTAGACTTCTTTTACATTTTAATCTCTTTCTCATTCTATGTTTGAAATGTTGTAATTTCCGGTCAAGCTTTTTCAAAAAAGTTCGGATGTCCCTGACGCTATCGTCAGAGCTGGAACTATAATTTTCGTGTTTCAATTTATTTGATTTTGATTTTCTTTTTCTCTTGGTTTCTGCGTTGGTCAAACTTTTACAAGGCTCATTATCAATATTAGGATCATTTGTTTTTTCATTGCTGCTTAGTTCAGAAGTCTCTGCACTGCTGCTATCTTCGTTTTCGTGATTTACATACACACTACAACGACGTTTTCTCTGTGTCAAATATGCACCATCTTTATGTCCAGCAGTGTCTTTTTCTTCGATACTGTCTGGTTTAGGCAGATGCCCATATAATTTGGCATGTTTCTCAGCGTGATGTAAATAATAATAGTCTGGTCTATCAAATGTTTGTGAACAAAATGAGCAACTTACAAATATTTTTTCAATAAAAGTGCCGTTTTTATTCAGAGGAATCTTGTTGACATCTGGATTGGGCTCTATGCTAATAGAGTTTTGCGCTGAACTTGGTCCTGCAGAATCCCAATGATCGTTTTGTTTACTTTCGCCGCCATTCTGTTGTCTGTTGGTAAATCCTTTTCTTAGCTTCTTTGGCATATTCGAAGTCATAACAACTGTAAATAAAACAACATTTTATATGTAGTAAGTAAGTATACGTTTTTATGTCGGGTGCAAAATAGCATTTTGTTGCTGGTTATTTTATTATGGACGAGTTCAACCTCAAATAGCCGGGAATGTATTGGGCGGGGCTGAGAAATTGGTTTATGTACCTAAAAATTTCTTTAATGCCCCCTTTGCCGTTTGTTTTGTCTTTGAAATATCAACTTGGTATCGCACCAAAATAATAGAAAAGTTGTTAATTATACCATAATTACCATGTTAACCCTTTGGTCACCCCCGTGCCCATCGAGAATAGTTGGCCACCCCATCCCAATTTTTTTCTATATTTCGACCTATATTCTTTGGGGAAAGTTGTTAAGTCAAATGGACTGGTTCATCCCTTCAAATATGTGCAGTTGATTTTTTTACACCCATGCCTAAACTTTTAATAGAATCACATATGAATGTGAAGATAGCTTCATATCAATGGGTGACGAAGTATTCGCGATGGTCACGGTGGATAGCCCGATGGTGACCAACCCGGTGGTGTACAAGGGGGGTGACGAACGGGAATAAACGGTCACGCACGCATGTTATTCCAATCTGGCCCATACATTTTCTATGACTCTTTTTTCGTGTGGGTGGCGTGTTAGCAGTGCGTATCTAGCGTGGCGTCGTTTAGGTTTAAAGACTTTATTTTTCTCATTCAAGACATAATATACAGTCACTTACATGAGAAACAGGGTAAAATGTAATATCTAATATTTCCGTTCACTTTGCACAGAACACACAAACACTTTTAAAACGGTAGGTAAGTAAACCAATACGAGGCAAATTTAATGTGTCCAACCAAATCTCCAACCGAAATCAAGTAAGTAGGTATTAGTTAGTTGATAAGATGTGTTGAGCTAATTTACGTTTAAATTGGCCAATCGTTTGCAGTGTGTTTCCGCCATGAAGGAGCTGATAGATAGCGATTATCTTAGCAATAATTCATTATATCATACATACATACATATATCACGCCTTTATCCCTGGCGGGGTCGGCAGAGCGTTAACGGCCATTATATCATCAATAGGTAAATACATAGTTATGTAGGTACAGAAAAGTAATAGTCTTTTTGCGTTTCTCTGTCTGTCATGGATACCGCTATTAAACTACGGAAAAGATTTTGAATGCAGTTTTTTTTATAGATAGCGATTCAAGGTAGGTATGTAGGTAATACATGCCGGGATAAGTCTTATCCACGGGGAAACGACTCGCAGACGTTGAGCGGGTAGAGCTTTTGTAAAATACAGGGTGATTGGAAAATTGATGCATTCCTTTCAAGGGATGAACCAGCTCATGAAACTGGACAACTTTCCCCATGGAAAATACGTCGAAAACATTTTGGTCCTCCCATACAAATTGACTTAGTCGGTCGGTAATTTTGTATGGGTGGGCCAAATGTTTTTTTAATTTTTCGACCTATGTTCCGTGGGGAAAGTTGTTCAGCTTCATGAGCTGGTTCATCCCTTGAAAGGAATGTATCAATTTACCATTCACCCTATATATACCTATTTGTTTTTACATACACACACTTCATTACTTTTGTTATGTAGGTACATTGATATGAAATTATCTTGATATAGCATACCTACATAAGAAACTGAGTACTTACTTTGCCTAATATAACACCATGTTTATAACCAAAAACATGACTTAAATAAACGCTAGCACCTAGCACATGATGTATAAGATAGGTACTACGCTAGCACGCATAAATTTATATGATGATATGATTACAATATCCAAATAAGCTAACGAAACCATTTAATTTAGCTCTAAAGCCGCTTTAATCATGCCTTGGTCCAACCATGGGAAATAGATAGGTATTCATGTAAAGCGCTTTAGGCTTGTTTGTCAACCGTGTCTATCGGGTATCGGGCTATTCCGAGAACCGCGTAATAAAATAACAGTAGGTGCCTATCCTACTATAAGGAAAAATTATACTCTGACCGAATTCTTTTGCAATATAGGTACCTACTTATGTAGGTGTGTCAGGAATAGGGACAAAAATACAAATAAAATATTGGCTAAATTATAATATACAAATGTCATTTTCATTTTATTACCTGCATATTATTGGCTAAGTTAAATTTCAGTTTTGTGTTACATTACCGTAGGTATAGATAACTTAGTGGGTCTCCATGACAGGCAGACAGAAAAGCGCAAAAAGCTACTTCATTTTATACTAAAGACGTATGAAACGACCACGACGTGTTTCTTAAAGATGTATTGATATATGTAGATACAAAATGCGAACGTCTTAAAAAATGCTATAATCTAGGTACCTACTTATCTACCTAATTTCTTTTTAGTTGGGTACATATACAACTAGCCGGTATAAATACTCTGAAACCTGTCCTAACCTGTCCTGTCCCACAAGAAAACAAAAGAATTGGAGTACCTATATTTATATACCTACTTATATACATCATGAAAGGGGCTTTGTCATTATTATATCCGATGTTGTAGGTACTCTTATGTACCTACTAGGTACCTACCTATCTACCACGGCTATCTACGTACTTAAAATATTATATCGTTGTTTTAAGATTATCAATATGAAACTCACGCGCTAAAGAAACTCGTTGTGTTCCACTTCCATGTCGCTGTGTCACTGGTTGACAATATTTTTAATTAGTTTTTCCTTAAGTTTCGGTAGTTCGGGGCGTCGTCCTTTCGAAACACAAAAATGGCGGGAATGAGCTTTGTAATAAGTAGGTAGGCACCTACTTAATTAAAATCGAAACGAAACGATGTTCCGAATTTTTGAAAACGCTAAACTTAGTAATGTATAAAGCTACACAACACAACACAACTATCACGACCACCACCGGTTTTTGCTAACTGAACGAACATGATGGAAAGAAATGAAATTAAATTCAATGAACTTGAACTGAGAATGAAAATAACCGACTGACGTCATGTGAACGGCGGGAATCGGGATTGGTGACTGGCTGGCGCCAATTTTTAATAAAATCCGTGCATAATTCTAGAGAGACCAGTCTTCTTTTCTTTTCGTGTGGGACAACGAGTCGTCTAACAACCCAATAGAGAGACCAGTGTGGTGCTATTTTGGTAAAATTAAATGAAAACAAACCTTAATCTAAAAAAAATATTTTTTGCAATGTCTGCTAAATAATGATCGTTTCATTTGTGTCTCGATAGCGTGTCAGTTGGATGGTTTTGGTTGTTTCGTAGTCTGCACAGTTTGAATTACGGTAAATCACAGTGACAGTGGCAATGGAATAACTATTGAGTTTCAGTCGCGTTACAATGACAAAAAATTAAGAGAATCGGGGTCGTGTATTTGTTTGTTATATTTTCTACATAAAATCTATGTAGGTAGGTATTATCTATCCAGATAGACCAACCGAAGATAGTTAGTATGTTTAAATGACTTTCGGTGTTGCCATTTTAATATGGGCAAACCCCCAGTTTCTGCCCTCCGCCATGCCTCTTGCAGAAATCGTAGAAATAGCAGAAGATTCTCAAAAATGGCAGCATTTTACCTATAAAAAGTCAGCTGTCATCCAGCCAGGCAGGATATGATTGTAAACATAACCTATAAAAATAAAGTTTTCCTACTTCTTTCTTAATTTATTAACTAAAAATACAGTTTACGTATATTCGTTTGTTGATGAAAATGTCGCCTCTGTTTTGCTTACAATTTATCGTATATAGTTTCTGTATTTACCTTTTTATTTTGTACAGTTACGTTGTTTACTACAGTGACCTATTCTCAGTATATTTTCGTGATGAATTATTACCAGAATACGATTACATTATTGGTAAGTCCTTATGAAAGGTATTTTCTTGTAATAAATCTTTGCAAAATTTAAAAAATTAAGAGAAGAAGCGGTCAAAAGAGCTCTCAATAAACTAACAAACTGAATAGGCAACGAACTTAGAGTTTACCCAAAGCATTAACGGCCGCGGAAAATTTAACAGTTTAAAGTAAAATTTTGCCTTGTGATTCCGGCTTAGAATAGCATCACCCCACATCCTTCCCGCGGGTGTCGTAAGAGGCGACTAAGGGACTCGAGAGTTAATTGGTGTACCTATTACAATTTTTAGGCGACAGGCTGACAACCTGTCACTATAGTGATACACGTGTTTTCCGAAACAACCTTGGAAAAAAAGAAAATGTCCTCAAAAATGACAGACGTGGCGATAGTGACTATATTCTTACGGCCGTTAACGCTCTGCCTACCCCGCAAGGGATAAAGGCGTGATATATGTATGTATGTAAAATAAAACTCCATATAAAAAACGCTAGGCTCTAGTTCAACGGAAGTCTAGCTTTTTTGTGATAAGGCCCAATAACTTTAATGAGGTCCCTTTTCAATTAAAATAAATATACTATTTATTTTCTTGTCCCCGAAAAGTATACTCTGACCCTAAGTTTTTACCTATAGTGGAGGGAATTACGGATCGCTCCCATACTAAACCCATTTTTTTTTTGTGGAGCAATGAGCTTCATCTAATATGTTCCTTGAGTAATTCTAAGCATTTCTAGTCCGGGAGACAATAAAAAAGTTTAGTCTGGTCGGGGAGGGGGGGGTACAAAGATGGCCGCCACCCGTCATCTTAAAAAAAAGTCTTTTTTCGTTCCGGTGGCTACTATGGCAAGATTGGTATCATTTTCGTATAAACCAAAGACGTAAAATTCATTTCTGATATAAGGATTTTAAAATTCCATAGTAATATACAAATAAAACGTAAAAAGGTGAAAATTTAGGTTGCAGATTTTTGCTTTGAGAGCTAATAACTTTTGTATTGTAACAAAAAAATCCTAATAAAAAATACTATAATAAAGCGTAATTCATGCAGATTTTATAAATATATAGTTTATGCTATATCTTCATACAAAAAGATGCTGAAAAAAATTATAACCGCAGTGGTGTATGCGCGCGTACTCATGTCGCATTCGCGGAGGGAATTACGGATTTAACAATTGTTTTTTTTTGGCGCTATGAATTTCATCTTATATGTTCCTTGAGTAATTCTAAACATTTCTAGTCCGGGAAATAATAAAAAAGTTCAGTCTGGTCAGGTAGAGGGGGGTACCAAGATGGCCGACACCCGTCATCTTAAAAAAAATCTTTACTTGTCTTGTTGGCTACTAGGGCAAGATTGGTATCATTTTCGTATAATCCAAAGACGTAAAATTCATTTCTGATATTAGATTTTTAAAATTCCATAGTAATATTATCAATAAAACGTAAAAAAGTTTCTTAATTATTTAGGTTGCAGATTTTTGCTTTGAGAGCTCATAACTTTTGTATAGTGACAAAAATGTCCAAATAAAAAATACTGTAATAATGCGTAGTTTATGCAGATTTCGAGAATATTCACATGTAAATTAATTTATAACTAAATTAACAATAAATAAATTACTGCAACCCAGAAGGGTAACTTTACTTGCGTTAGGCGGAATTTATCTTTCAAAATGGTCGAGTAGGTTCATAATACTCGTGTATCTTATGTTAAAGTGATGATGATGATGATGATGATCTCTCCGACCGATTCCGGTCATGGCGACCACTTTGACTCCTAATCAGATCGGCGCTGCTGCGCCCGGAGATGGCTATTGTAGCCAATTTTGGCAGTAAACTCCCGTGCACAGTGTGGACACATGAGTTTGCCACTTACATAATTATAGTTAATGGCGACGGGTGGACGGGCCTTCAGCTCATCGCGCTTAGCGTCGAGGTCTGCTTTACGCCGTTCCTCAAACTCGCGGTCTTGCCTCTTAACATAAGCTGTTGCAGGCCGTCTGGGGATTCTGCAAGAAAGCACAAGTCATCAGCATAGATGATCTCAGTAATCAATGCAAACGAGACTTTAGTGCGCGCCTTAAGTCTAGCCAGGTTAAAAAGACTGCCATCTGATGAAACGGATGCGGACTCCTTGGGAAACAGTATTTAGGACTTCTTTGACTACAACTGCAAAGTATAAGGCGAACAGTGTGGGCGCTAGAACACACCATTGTTTCACCCCACAGGTGACGGGGAAGAAATCAGACTGTTCACCGTCTACAGAGACGCAGTACTGCCAGTCGTCATGAAAATTAAAGAAAATTAAAGTGCACAGAATTATGCCTGTGTGCCGGAAACTGCGCTCATTAAATTAATTTATAATAATATATACGTAGTCGGTCCCAAAGTTCTGTCATGTATGAAAATACTGATAAAATAAAAAGTACCAATCCGTTTTTAAAAATTTATATATCAATTAAAAATACAATCATCGAAGAATCAAAATAACATAAAACTATTCGAAATGACCTCCCTTGCTTTTAACAACGGCCTTCAACCGCGGCGGCCAGTCGTCTATCGCAGCACGCACCATATCCATGTCGATTTCAGCGACTGCTTTAACTATGGCTGACTTCAGACTCTCCAAATTTTTATGGGGCTTAGCACAGACCTTGCTCTCTAAGACCTGCCAAATTTTATAGTCCAGAGGATTAAGGTCCGGACTGGAGGAAGGCCAATCTTCGTGTCTTATAAACTCAATGTTTTGACGTTCAAACCAGGCTTGAGTGGTCCTGGCTTTGTGAGCGGGCGCAGAATCCTGCTGGAATACAAAGTGATGTCCTGAAAATAGTGTGTTGGGCAGGTCTTTGACGTACCGATCCAAAACCGTCTCTTGGTACACTTTTGCGCTGGTTTTGACCCCCTTTTCGCAAAAATGAACCTCAGTTGGCCCATAGTAGGAGACTCCTAACCAGACCATGACTGAAGAGGGATGATGCCCATGTTGCACCCGCGGAACTTTGTTTCCTGCTTCTTCAGAGCTGGTAGCGTACACTCTATCGTTTTGTTTATTATACTTTTCTTCTATATCAAAAATTTTTTCGTCTGTAAAAAGTATATCGCGGTGCCGGTTTTTCGCGTACCGTTTTAACAACACCCGAGATCTTTTGAGTCTAATTTCTTTTAAACGGGCATTAAGTAAGTGCCCACTCTTTTTTTTGTATGCTCGCAGCTTAAGGTCTTCGTTTAAAACCTTTTTGACTGTTTTTCTACTAACCTTCATCTGCAAAGCCATAAGTTTCTGTTTTCGGACAGGATTTCTTCGTATGCGCTCCTTGATCGCTTTGATCACTGCTGGTGTTCTGGCGGAGCGAGGCCGGCCAGTTCTTTTCTTGTCCTCAACACTAGAGACTTCAGTGTACCTAGTTATAGTACGATACCCAAACCTAAGCGTTATTTTCAATTTTTTGAGCAACTTGAAAATGGTACTCGGCGAGTGCCCACAGCGACGCAACGCCAAAACTGCTATTCGGTTTTCTTTCAAAGTCCACTCCATCGTGAAAAATCGCGCCAAATGATTATTTATTGTTTTAAAATAATTGTTAAACATTCAAAAACGGAATGCAATAACACTTTTCCAAATCCGTGTTCTAAATTCAAAAATAATATGCCAGTGACAGAACTTTGGGACCGACTACGTAGAAAGTGTTTTACTTGCCATCATCAAATGAATTATTAAGTAAGTAATACTTAAACATAGATACACGAGTATTATGAACCTACTCGACCATTTTGCAAGATAAATTCCACCTAACGCAAGTAAAGTTACCTTCTGGGTTGCAGTAATTTATTTATTTCACAATATTTTTACAATAGAACATTATTACATGTGAATATTCTCGAAATCTGCATAAACTACGCATTATTACAGTATTTTTTATTTGGACATTTTTGTCACTATACAAAAGTTATGAGCTCTCAAAGCAAAAATCTGCAACCTAAATAATTAAGAACCTTTTTTACGTTTTATTGATAATATTACTATGGAATTTTAAAAACCTAATATCAGAAATGAATTTTACGTCTTTGGATTATACGAAAATGATACCAATCTTGCCCTAGTAGCCAACAAGACAAGTAAAGATTTTTTTTAAAGATGACGGGTGTCGGCCATCTTGGTACCCCCCCTCCCCGACCAGACTGAACTTTTTTATTGTCTCCCGGACTAGAAATGTTTAGAATTACTCAAGGAACATTATAAGATGAAATTCATAGCGCCAAAAAAAAAAATAGTTAAATCCGTAATTCCCTCCGCGAATGCGACATGAGTACGCGCGCATACACCACTGCGGTCATAATTTTTTTTAGCATCTTTTTGTATGAAGATGTAGCATAAACTATATATTTATATAGTCTGCATGAGTTACGCTTTATTCTAATATTTTTTATTAGGAGTTTTTTGTTACTATATAAAAGTTATTAGCTCTCAAAGCAAAAATCTGCAACCTAAATTTTCACGTTTTTACGTTTTATTTGTAATATTACTATGGAATTTTAAAATCCTTATATCAGAAATGAATTCTACGTCTTTGGTTTATACGAAAATGATACCAATCTTGCCACAGTAGCCACCGGAACGAAAAAAGATTTTTTTAAAGATGACGGGTGGCGGCCATCTTTGTACCCCCCCCTCCCCGACCAGACCGAACTTTTTTATTGTCTCCCGGACTAGAAATGCTTAGAATTACTCAAGGAACATATAAGATGAAGCTCATTGCTCCATAAAAAATTTTTTAGTTAAATCCGTAATTCCCTCCACTACTACTGTTTCTGAATTCAGTAGGATCTGGCACAGCAGGCTCGTTGATCGCTCACCGTCTGGCCACTGAGACCAACTACAGCTTCATGGTTCTTGAAGCGGGCAGCAGAGGGCAGTTTCTCATGGACATGCCAATAGTTGGACCAGTCATACATAGATCCCTGTTTGATTGGATGTATGAGACGGTGCCGCAGGAGAATGCTTGCTGGGCTATGGAGGATAAGGTGGGTGTACTGTCAATAAAAAAGATATTGAAATATCTTAATCAACATTTATCTTATTAATGGCAACTTTTAATTTTGGTTGCCTAAAACCCATTTTCCCAAACGAATAAGACATTTTCCATGCATCACTACATAGTATCATGATGATCTCGCTATTGTAGCCAATTTTGCCAGTAAACTCCCGTGCACAGAGTGGACACGTGAGTTTGCCATTTACATAATTATAGTTAATGGCGACGGGTGGACGGGCCTTCAGCTCATCGTGCTTAGCGTCGAGGTCTGCTTTACACTGTTCCTCAAACTCGCGGACTTGCCTCTTAACCATCCCGCGCTATTCGGGACGCTGTGCTGCCAGACCCTCCCATTGAGTGGGCTCAATGTTGCATCTTTTCATGTTTCGTTTCTGAACATCTTTATATCTGAGGAGTTGTCCGCCATGCTTTCGCTTGCCCTCCTCTAGCTCAGAATAAAAGATGCGCTTCGCCACTCTCTCCTCCGACATCCGGGATACATGACCGCACCACCGTAGCTGACGACGCATTAGATAGGCCTCAATGCCACCAACATTGGCTTGTCTCAGAACTTCGGTATTGCGGTATAGTATCATAACATCACTGCAAAGTCGCTGTTCGCGTCTGTCTCTATGTATGTTTACTTAAATCTTTAATACTTCTCAACGGATTTTGAATAGATAGAGTGATTTTAGAGAAAGGTTTTTATGTATAATACTTACAGGAAAAAGTCTTATTCCCACGGGAAAATTAGTTTCAGCAGGTGCAGCCGCTGTGGTAGGCTGCTAGTGTGATATATATAAACCTTCATCTTGAATCTATATGTATATCACTATATGTATAAACAAATACTGTAATATATGTATATCACTATATGTATAAACAATACACTATATAATAAACAAAAACTGCAAGGCATTAAAATCCGTTGTGTAGTTTGATCTAAGCATACATAAATACATACAAGCATAGGACGAGATGTGGGAATTGACTATATTTTATACTTAGTTATGTAGTGATATAGTCAGTAATGTTTGCAATTTGCATCATTCGTTATACATATAAGGTGTAAAAATATTAGCTGCAAATGTTTTAAGGGGTGGATAAGCTCATGAAAGTGAACGACTTTCCCCAAACACAGGTCGAAATATGAGAAAATTTTCGAAAATCGAAATATGAGATTTTTTAGACTTCCCATACAAATTGACTTGGTTGGTTGATAATTTTGTATGGGAGGTCCAAATTTTTTTTTCATATATCGGCCTATGTTCCTTGGGGAGAGTTGTTCAGTTTTCATGGGCTGATTTACCCCTAAAAATATTTGCAGCAATTTTTTTTACACCCTGTATATGTCTAATTCCAAAATATTTTTATACAATTTTTCTTACTAATAATCAATTTCTTTTCACTAGTTAATTCAGTATATTTTATTCTATTTTCAGAAATGCAGATTATTTCAAGGCAAGATCGTCGGAGGCTCATCGAAATTAAATAATATGATACACATTAGAGGTAACATTTCCCATTATACAGAATGGTTCCACGGCAAACACACAGAAACATACATAAATGAACAATTTGATTTCATAGAAAGTAGTATTATTAATCTAGATAATCTTAGGTATGAAAGTGATTTAGCTAATGCTGTCTTAAAGGCTGCAGAAAATCTAGGATTTAAAGTATTAGGATCTAAGTTTGAATCAGGTTTTTCCAAAAGTAAATTATCCCAAAAAGATGGGAAGAGGTGGTCAACATCTGATAATTTAGATGTCTCCAAACATGTTGTTACCCATGCTTTAGTGGAAAGAGTTGTAATAAAAAATAAAGTTGCTAAAGGGATCGAACTTCGTCTTCGAGGTAATAAAAAATATATAACAGCTAAAAAAGGAGTTATAATCTCAGCAGGGACTTTTAATAGCCCAAAAATATTACAGCTTTCAGGCATAGGACCATCTAAATTAATAAAAAAATTAAAAATTACTGAAGTGTTAGATTTGCCTGTAGGTTTGAATTTGCAAGACCACATAGGCACTGGATTGGACTTAATAGTTCTGAACAATATCTTACCAATTCCGGGGCATGCTATTGTAAATCCAATAAATAGTTTAAAGTACTTTTTCCAAGGAAAAGGACCTTTGACAACTCCTGGATGTGAAGTTGTAGGTTTTATTTCAACTAGAAATACTTCAACACCAGACTTACAATTCATGGTTTTACCTACAGGGATAACAGCTGATAGGGGAAGCCGTCTAAGAAAAAGTTTAGGCATAATAGACGAAATATGGAATGAGTATTTCGTTAAACTCTTTGAGAAACACACAGCATCAATGGTGCCTATTATTTTGCATCCGAAAAGTAAAGGCACCGTTTTTATTAACAGCACTGACCCTGAAGTACCTCCTCTAATTGACCCTCAATACTTAACCCATAAGGAAGACAGAGACATCTTGATAAATGGGTTAAAGTTCATAACAAAATTTCTAAAGACTGATGCCATGAAAGCGATCGGAGCTACTATAAATGATATACCATTCCCTGGCTGCGACGACTTTCCTATATTTTCAGATACATACTGGGATTGTTATATAAGACATTTGACTTTATCTATTTACCATCCCGTTGGGACTTGCTCTATGGGTTTATCGGGTAGTTCTGTCGTAGATACGAATTTCAGGGTTCATGGGGTAGATAATTTATTCGTAGCTGACGCTTCAGTGCTTCCTACAATGCCAAGTGGGAATATAAATGCAGCGGTCGCCATGATGGCTAGTGTATTCTTTGAGAGTAATATTAAACATAAAATTAGAAAAGATATTCGTGATACAGATAGAGAAAAATATGTTTGTTACAAAGATCGTTTACTAAAACAATTGTTACTACAAATATGTCTAAAGTAATTAGGTTTTAGTTTGTTTAGTTATTGGATAGTAGCAATACCTAGTCATTATTAGGCTTAATTCTGACAGTCCAAGTCCTTCGCTAATTCTTAGGCTGGTTTCAGAGCGGCGCGTCTCAGCAGCGCTGCCCAGGCGCGCGCGGCTCGGGCGCGCGCCTGGGCAGCGCGTTCGCTGTGAAACGGCCTTCAGACGCGCGCGCTTCGTTGTGGTGTACGGTCGAGTGCAGAGAATCATTATGCCAGCAAACGTAATCACTATATTAGCTATATACGTTATATGGAAAAGAGTGCAACAACGACGTCTTAAAAGATTGCAAGTCGACGCTACTGGCAATCGAAGGAGATCCGACCGCGGCGCGGCCGACACGCGGCCCAAGACGCGTCACTATGAAACGCTACATACGATATTCCTGTCAATAAGCATAAGAAATAATGTCAAAAATCTGCCGCTCTGTCGAACATTTTTTGCATTTTATTAATAATTCTTAGGAGCAAAGTAATTTCCTCTTTTTATGACGTCACAAAACTTTCAAAATGAACTGATTTAGTGGAATCGGTAGCATTATGTAGGTAATTATTTGGCGAAGAAGAAAAACATCTGTTTTAATTTCTAACACTTTATTGAAATTAGTAAGGACACTTCTAAACATGAAATATGTAATACAATACTAAATTATTTTGTATTTATAAAGTAGGTACGTTATTTGTATTGCATACAGAATGTTTGAGCCTAATTTTACGAACAACCATTTTCATAAGGGTACACTACAAAAAAAATTATGTCAAATACATGGTGTTACGAAATACCAAAATTTTATTATTATTTTTATTATTATTTATTAAACAGGCAGGCAGTTGAAACAACTGATAACGCCTGTATCCTGTTCACTGTTCAAGTTCGTCACTATATATGTATAGCGTTTAGTTTTCAATATCTAATCTCTTCTCTTTTCGTGTCGGACACCAAGTCGTCCGACGAGTGTTACCGTGTGATGCAGGCTTAGAACAGCATCACCCCATTTCTTTCCCGTGGGTGTCGTAGAAGTAGAAGCGGACTAAGGGACTCGAGGGTTTGCGATAGCGATAGCGGCGGTAGGCTGACAACCTGTCACTAATAGTGATACACGAGTTATCAGAAATACCCTCAAACATATTTTGTCAGCCGTGATGATAACGACCGTAATTTTACCGTCGTTAACGCTCTGTCTACCCCGCCAGGGATATAAGCTTGATTTGTGTTCAATGTTACCAAATAATTTAGTTTTTACTTTGTACATAATTTAGTTAAGATAGAGAAAATCATCTTTGGTTACCCAAAGTTCTTAATAATATACAGGGTGTAAGGGGCGGTGTAACGATAACTTTGCTGGCGTGATCAGTACATGAAACTGAACAACTTTTTCTATTGGGGCTAATGGGCTGTATTTTTTCGTTTCCCACCAGAGTAAAAGTTGTTCAGTTTAATGGTCTGATCACGCCTGCAAAGTTTTCTCTTACACCCTGTAGATATAAGGTCCCTTTCAAACCTAAACGGTATGTATCCCGATTGCTACAAATTAGTTCCCACGTACTATTCGGATACCGCGGTGGTGCGAATGTGGCTTAAAAATATTTTTTTTATAAACATAAACTAAATATTATATGAATAAAAAATACCTACTATTAAAAATCCTTCATGAAACATTTGGTACATACATACATATATCACGCCTTTATCCCTTACGGGGTAGGCAGAGCGTTAACGGCCGTAAAAATACGGTCGCTATCGCCACGTCTGACAAAATATAGAGGGCCGTTTGAGATAATTTGTGTATCACTATAGTGACAGGTTGTCAGCCTGTCGCCTAAAAGTTGTAATACACCTGAAACCCTCAAGTCCCTTAGTCGCCTCTTACGACACCCACGGGTAGGTTGGGGTCGTAATGGGGTGATGCTATTCTAAGCCGGCAACACACGACATTTGGTCAATCGATAAAATCATACTAAAACAATGCAATAATACAGGGTGTTTGGAAGATTGATGCATTCCTTTGAGGGGATGAACCAGCTCATGAAACTGAACAACTTTCCCCAAGAAACATGGGTAGAAGAATGAAAAAAAATTTGGCCCACCTATACAAAATTACCGACTGACTAAGTCAATTTGTATGGGAGGGCCAAAATTTTTTTATATATTTCGACCTATGTTCCATGGGGAAAGTTGTTCAGTTTCATGAGCTGGTTCAACCCTTGAAAGGAAAGCATCAATCTTCCAAACACCCTGTATAAAGGAAACTAAAATTAAAATCATAAGCTTTATCAAGCAATAAATAATTTGTTATGTAGTTTCTAAGAATACGTAAATTATATTGAATGTTACTTTGTTATACAAAACGCTTGAAATATCTAAATATTTTATAAAATACATAATTTATATATTCTAAGTATTTTATTTCGTTTTACAAACATCTTACAGTCTAAATGCTAATATACAAACATTAGAATGACTAGAATCATAGTAGTATTAGATAATAAAATGTTGTAGTCGATTCACACTATTTTCGCAATATATTTTATTATACAGAGTGTAAGGGACAACTCGCTGGATACTGATAGAAAACTAGACCATGAAACTGAACAGCTCTCCCTAAGAATATATTTCAGGGATTATTTGACTATCCACACGAAAAGCAGTCACCTTATTTGTATAGAGGATCGAATCTTTTTGAAAAGTGAAAATGAAGTTAAATTCCAAATTTTAAAATAATATTAATTACCGTAATTTTCTATCGGCATGATAAGACAAACTTGCTTAATTTCGCAGGCAACGATTGAGACGCGCTAGCCATATGGTAGAATACTCACGATATGAAAGTTACAGGATGGAATCCTGCCTGCGATAGAAAGCCTACAAGTAAAAAAAAAAAAAATAAGTTGTTAGGATGCCATACTTTTGTAGGTGTTAGTACAGTCAGCATAGGAATAAGGTGCTCCAAACGAATCGAAATACTATTGTCCCAAACAAAAATGAAAAAATTATGGAAATTTGTTCTCGTAAATTTCGTGTCAATTTGTATTAAAATCTATTTGTAGAATATCAATATTTTACTTGAAAATAAAAATATTTCAATTTGTTTGAATTACCCCTGCTAACCTATCTCCGTTGCTGACTGTACCATATGGGTCCCATAAAGCTAGCTATATTTTTCAAAAATTGTTAAGGGCAAATTAATTTATAGGTACTATGAAAAATTGTTACTAAGAAGAGTTCACTTTCACGTTAAAGCACGCCTATAGTTTTGACTGTCCCGATGGCGTAGCGGATAGTATGCCTGCCTTCTACGCCGAGGGTCGTGGGTTCGATCCCCACCGGACACAAATATTTGTTAAGTCAATTTTCAAATATTTGTGTTGAGTCTGGGTGTTTTCTGTGTATAATATGTATTTATTTACAAAAAAAGTATATACGTAGTCGGTCCCAAAGTTCTGTCACTGGCATATTATTTTTGAATTTAGAACACGAATTTGGAAAATTTTTATTGCATTCCGTTTTTGAATGTTTGACAATTATTTTAAAACAATAAATGATCATTTGGCGCGATTTTTCACGATGGAGTGGACTTTGAAAGAAAACCGAATAGCAGTTTTGGCGTTGCATCGCTGCGGGCACTCGACGAGTACCATTTTCAAGTTGCTCAAAAAATTTAAAATAACGCTTAGGTTTGTGTATCGTACTATAAGTAGGTACACTGAAGTCTCTAGTGTTGAGGACAAGAAAAGAACTGGCCGGCCTCGCTCCGCAAGAACACCAGCAGTGATCAAAGCGATCAAGGAGCGCATACGAAGAAATCCTGTCCGAAAACAGAAACTTATGGCTTTGCAGATGAAGGTTAGTAGAAAAACAGTCAAAAAGGTTTTAAACGAAGACCTTAAGCTGCGAGCATACAAAAAAAAGAGTGGGCACTTACTTAATGCCCGTTTAAAAGAAATTAGACTCAAAATATCCCGGGTGTTGTTAAAACGGTACGCGAAAAACCGGCACCGCGATATACTTTTTACAAACGAAAAATTTTTTGATATAGAAGAAAAGTATAATAAACAAAACGATAGAGTGTACGCTACCAGCTCTGAAGAAGCAGGAAACAAAGTTCCGCGGGTGCAACATGGGCATCATCCCTCTTCAGTCATGGTCTGGTTAGGAGTCTCCTACTATGGGCCAACTGAGGTTCATTTTTGCGAAAAGGGTGTCAAAACCAGTGCAAAAGTGTACCAAGAGACGGTTTTGGATCGGTACGTCAAAGACCTGCCCAACACACTATTTTCAGGACATCACTTTGTGTTCCAGCAGGATTCTGCGCCCGCTCACAAAGCCAAGACCACTCAAGCCTGGTTTGAACGTCAAAACATTGAGTTTATAAGACACGAAGATTGGCCTTCCTCCAGTCCGGACCTTAATCCTCTGGACTATAAAATTTGGCAGGTCTTAGACAGCAAGGTCTGTGCTAAGCCCCATAAAAATTTGGAGAGCCTGAAGTCAGCCATAGTTAAAGCAGTCGCTGAAATCGACATGGATATGGTGCGTGCTGCGATAGACGACTGGCCGCCGCGGTTGATGGCCGTTATTAAAAGCAAGGGAGGTCATTTCGAATGGTTTTATGTTATTTTGATTCTTCGATAATTGTATTTTTAATTGATATATAAATTTTTAAAAACGGATTGGTACTTTTTATTTTATCAGTATTTTCATATATGACAGAACTTTGGGACCGACTACGTATGTATTAGTATCAGCTATCTAGTTCTAGTTTGGGGCTAGATGGCGCTGTGTGAATTGTCCAGGATATTTATCTATTTATATAATGTTTGTGTAAGTTAAAACACCTCAGTTGCAGCTTATGGGTTACAATTGATTCCTACAGTCTGTAAAATAAAAGATGATCCCTGTGACGATTGTGACCTTGAAGTTGAAGCAAATGCTATGACATAAATAAAGTCCATTTTACTAGTACACAAAGAAAAATGGCCCTTATATCATAGCATTTGTTTCAAGGTCACAAACGTCACAGGGATCATCCTATACTTTACAGACTGTGGGTGCGTAATCTACTATTGCGTTTCTCACCATTAGATCCGTAGTAAAAGTAGTACAGTTTCATGATAGCTTGCAAAGTTTTCGTAGACTTTAGTCTTTCATCAAAAATGTTTATTTATTTAACAATTTATTGTACCTACATAAGAAAATTCACAATTATAATAATCATAAGCAGAAATGGTACAACAGGCACTGCTTATTTTTAAAGAAATTTCTTCCAGCAGACTTGAAGAAGTTAATACTGAACTGATATCTGCCTGCATAATACTGAAAATATGACCTTGCTACGTCATGGCCTGCAGGTACTACGTAGATAATTAATTCTGTCATTCATTTCCATCTGGTATAGAACTGAGAAATTCACATGGTTTCACACATACATACATATATCACGCCTTTATCCCTTGAAGGGTAGGCAGAGCGTTAACGGCCGTAAGGACACGGCCGCTATCGCCACGTCTGACATTTTTGAGGATTGTTTTCCAAGGTTGTTCCAGAAAACATGTGTATCACTATAGTGACAGTTTGTCAGCCTGTCGCCTTAAAAATAGTAATACACCAATACACTCAAATCCCCTAGTCGCCTCTTACGACACCCGCGAGAAGGATGTGGGGTGATGCTATTCTAAGCCGGCATCACACGGTTTCAATGACAGTTATTTATAACCTAAACCCCAAGTTAGACCCTGTTTCAATATCTGTGTGGTATCAACGTGGATAGCGGAACTCAATCGCTTGACAATGGGAATTTTTTAATCTGTTCGTTTGTATTTTTACGGCCGTTTACGCTCTGCCTACCCCGTAAGGAATAATGGCGTGATATATGTATGTATGAATGTATGTATGTTCGTTTAGTTACCAGTAAAATGATCATATGATGATTTCTATCAATTAGTTTAGCAATTGGCTTACACACTAAAAATTCTCAATGAAAGTAGTAATTCTAAATGAAAGTATGAATCGACTCAAGGTAAATACCGACCTACATTATGTAGGTACATAAGACACTCATGGACGGAAGAATTACCTATATCAATCACTAAGTTATTAGTTTATTACAACAAGTATATAAAAGCCTTTCCTACTCTATACCCAAAAATTGTGCAATTTTTTGTAAAGATATTTTAATGATTTTGTGAATTTTATATGTAGGTATTTTGAAGTACATATACATAGTTCTTTTCTGGGATTACTTTAAAAATGCTTGTACAAACCACTATTACTTACAATTCAGTCATTGTAATTCTACGACTTTATCTTTTCGACATGTATGCGTCTTCTACACAGAGCAAAAATAACATTTGCGAGCAGCGCATGCATGGCATCTGTTATCTGTGTTCTTCTAGTATGCAACTGACAGCTGTTAAAACAAGTAAGTAACAATACGACGACCGATGCGGCGCAGTGGTAGTGCGACTGCCTTTGACGCAGAAGGTTCCGGGTTCGATTCTCGGTGGGTCAACTCACAAAGTTGATATTTATCACTTTGTGAATTTGTTCCCAGTCTGGTTAGGACATTGCGGGCTGAACCACCCGATTGTCCGTAAGTAAGATGGCTCCGTGTTTCGGATGGCACGTTAAGCCGTAGGTCCCGGTTGCTGTCTATGATTACTTAGACACAACCATGTCAGAAGCCTGCTACTTGTAGAAGGCGGTTGAAAAATTCTGACACTAGGGTTCATCGGGTTGTTGGACGACTCGGTGTCCCAAACGAAAAAAAATAAACTATACTTTAGCTGTGCCAGTTTCGCAGCGTTCCGATCAACTACGCCGTAGCCAACGTAGAGTAGGCGTAGAATCTACGTCGTAGAAGGTAGCGTTTACAAAACATCACAGACGTAGTCACAGACCAAATAAATCATGCTCGCGCACCCTAATACCAAAGTATCTAGTCTTTTCTTTTCTCTTTCGTGGGCGACACCGAGTCGTCCAACGCGATCCAGTAAACCCTATAGTCTGTAAGTTTAGGTACTTATCTTTTTGTAAACAAATTTTGTATTAAACTGACAGTTCTGAAGTGTCACTTTCAAACAAAGTTAGTTTACAAAAAGATAAGTACCTAAACTTACAGACTATAGTGACAGAATTATTCAACCGACTTCTAGTGGGAAAAAGTACCTAATTAACTTATGAAGTTTAGAAAAAAGACATTAGGAAACTACTATAAAATTCACAAAACCTATTCTTAAAGAATTTTTCTCAAAATCATTACCTAAATGAATAAAATTTTGTAAATATAAACTATTTTGTGCTGAGCAAAGTTTACCCCAACGCAGTTACTGCGTTTTACAATACTTTTTTTATTAATACTGGACGGATAATCTGATATTTCTCCTTCATAAAATCACTTAAAATATTGCCACACAGTTACAAATAACTTAATATGTACATTGTACGTTTTTTATAATAATACTGAGCGGTAAAGACAGCCTGTCTAACTTCTAATATAAATATTTGTAGATATACATATTGCTTTGCAGTTAGTTACCTAAGTATTGTTTTAAAAAAACCCAAAACTTTTATCTGATGAGCTTTTTTGAGCAAATTAAATTTCACTTTTGAGACAATTTTAATTTTTCTTTTGAGACAATTTTAATTTTCACTTTTGAGACAATTTTAATTTCACTTTTGAAACAATTGTAATTTCACTTATGACAATTTTAATTAGATGATTAATCTATGTATTAGTGCACTTTACATCGATTAATAAATGTTTCCTTTCTTTAAAGTACCCATGTAAACACTTACACATTTTATACAAGACGGAGCACAAGAAATGCTATAAAACTTATAACAAGTTAGTATAAAACCTACTTCTTTCGCGTAAGCCTTTGACTAGAATACTACGCTAATATCTACTAAGACTAAGTATAGGCTTAGTTTATTCCACTTCACTACGGATAAGAACCGTTTTAAGGACTTTTAAATCGACCATAGGCGGTCGTAAAATAACCAAAAATTTACCTTAAGTGACTGTTTTATAATTTCATTCCTATACTTAAAAAGATCTTCATTATTATTTCATAATTAAATAATAACAGAATAAAATGAATTGTTAATCTTAGTTAACCCCCTTGTAATTTACTTTTTACTAAATGGATTTTTTAATCAAACAAATCAGTACATAATCTGCACTTTCTCTATTCTAAATTCCACCCTAGGAATAAATATTCCACCCTACAAACCTACTCGAAACCCTTTTACAAAAAGTATAAACACCGTCTGAACACACGAGAACTTACTTGAAACAGGAGTCCAGATAGTTGTCCAGCATATCCAATTGCAGGTCGTCCCAGTCCGGAGGGTTCAGCAGCAGATTTGACAGGTCATCTTCGGCCATGAGCGGTGGGGGCGCCACTGGTTCAACTATAACATTCGCCCCAATACTCGCGTCTAGATTGTTCAAATCGAACTCTGGCAAATGAAGAGTCACCGCCTGCTCTACTTCGGTTACCAAATCGTTGACGACTACATTTTGCGGTATATTCGCCACAGCTGTTTTCTCCTCAGACACAGTTCCTTCATGCAGCTTGGCAGGGTTCTTCTTCTTCTTCAGGGGTCTGCTGGAGATGCGTTTGTTGTTTTCCAGGTGTGCCAGGTCTAGTTTCCAGAAGCCACCTTTGCCGCGCTCGTGTTTCGATCGGGCAACTTTTACGAACACTTTGTTCAGAGACAGGTTGTGTCGTATTGAGTTCTGAAAGAGAAATATTCAAGTGAATTATCTACGCATTGCTATTTCAATATTTTTTAAATTCTGTTCAGCGTAACTGAACTACGTGTTTGTCAGTAAGAAGTCACTTGACAGTGCCTTTATTTTTATTTTTTATCCCACTCGTACCGCGTTTCTATTAGGAACGTAAAATTGCTAATCTAATGAATACAATGAATAATCCATTCATTCTAACTAATGTTGATATTCTAAAAGTATTCGTTGTGAATGTACTTGGAAATAAACGACTGAAATCTTGAAACTTTCGTGCTTCGAAAAGCACTCCAAAATAAACCGTCTTACTCAGTTGCTGTCTGTCTATAAGTTTATTGGTACTTAGATAACACTTCCACGTGTTTACTAGTTACAGCAGTTTAAAAGGTTACCTACAGCGTTCATCATCGGGTCGTTCGCCGACTCTACGTTCCACGCGATACGGATAAACAACATTGATTCAAATATATCCCCTTTTACTGATAAGCTAATCTCAACGCTCTTCAACTACGCATTTAATAATTTCAATTAGAGACCGGTTATCGCTGCGGATTTTCCGTTTATTGAACCGGGAGCGCTTCCCGAATGATAAGGATTATCAAATTATAGGGGAAAGTGGTGAAAGACGGGGTAGGGGGGTAAGATGGGGAATCAGGAAAAAACTATGTTCCAACCGCGCTTTTAAAAGACTACTAACGCCATCTTACGGTCTTTTATTGAAGTTATCCAGTGCCGCAAGTGTTATGGCGGAAAGTGCGTGCATTGTGATTTCGTGAGTATTTTATTGTTTTTAACACTTTTGATGTAATATTTCGGGTCAGTAAACTACGTGACTGCATTCAGTACATGACTAGCAAGGCTGAGGCAGTATTTTTTCGTAAAACTGATATATTTTACTGCTTTATGAGCATTGCTTCAATCAGGTGACTTTTGTTTTTAAACCTTGAAAAAAATTATGTTTGAAAAATGAGCGTTTGGGGCATGACGGGGTCTTACAAAACAACTGAGGTCTTACCCGCGTATGACTCAGAAAAGAAAGAGACAAGTCCGCAGAAGAGGAAAAACTGTCATAATTACTGATTCTCCGTACAAAGCTGAATAAGAAGAACGTCAGAAAAACAAGCAACCGAAAGCCAAACCAAAAAAATTAAAGAAAAGTAACAAAAAGGCCAAAAAGCAAGTAAAAAAAATTGTTGAATCAGAGTCAGAGAGTGACAGTAGTGACACTGAGTGTTTATACTGTCAGGGTTTGTATTCTGACTCGAATGAGAGATGGATCACTAGCCAAGCGTGTGGGAAATGGGCGCACTGTGGGTGTGCAGGCGTTGAAGACAACGATGATGAGGCTGTTCATATTTGCCCTAATTGTGAAGACAGCGATTAAGTAAAGAAGAAATGTATCAGAAATCTATACCCTATCATGCCCCCGGGGCCACCCCGTCTTACCCCATGGGTGGGGGCAAGATGGGGCAAAGTAATGTTTTGATTTTTTAATTACTTTTACAAGAAGTTGATTATTTTTGAGTAATTGTTGATTAGAATATGAAAGAAGAAAGACTGACTGATTCTCAATTAAAGTTCCTATTTCCTAGCATAATAAATTCTCAGGTTTTTTTTTGTTTTTCCTTAAAGGCCCCATCTTATACCACCTTCCCCTACACACACAACTACGGAACTTTAGTGATAAATAAGTTGAAATTATTTGTTTTATTGGATGTTCTTTGTATAGAGGGTTTCATGTGAATTACAATTTTAGGCGACAGGCTGTCAACCTGTGACTAAAGTGATAGACGAATCTGAAAGAGCTCTCAATACTTGTCAGAAGTGGCGATGGCGGCCCTATTTTTGTGGTTGTTGACGCTCTGCCTTCTCCGCAAGGGAGGGATAAAGGCGTGATATATCCTTATTTGTATAATGTTTGATTTTTGACTACAAAATAGTAACTGAAAATATTGAAACCAAAAATTGCCAACTCAGTCGGTCAAATTAACAATTCTCACACTTAACGCGCGACGCAGCGCTAAAATAACGCAACCCTAATGCAGCGACCGGTCAAATTCATACTAGAAACGTCAATCCTATACTAAAACCTCTGTCGACGCAGGTCCAACGCACAACATTCAGTGAACTGCCAGTTTCATACAAAGTTTGTTTACAAAAAGAGAAGTACTTACTTAAACTTACAGACTATTAGTATGGATCTGACAGACCGCCGCGAGCCGCTGTGTTACTGATCCGTTATTTGAGCTCTCCGTTGTGCGTTAAGTGTGAGAAAGGCAGTGTGAAGTTAAGTAGAACTTGAATAGAACTGATTTTCCAGTATATCGAGATTTTAAATCACAAATAATAAAACATTGCAGTCCTCTGCATCATGTTGCAAGATGTCGGTCTTTTACGATACCCACGGGCGGGTAAAATTGAGGTGACGCTTTTCTAACCCGGTCTCATACGGAATTTTTCCCATAGAGCTAAATAAATAAAAGTTCTGTCGAAACCGTCACAACGCTAGTAACAATATAATACCATTCCCGTCACATATGTTACTCGATCACACAGTAACGATCACTATTTAAATTACGAGCATCGACCCCTTACAATCGAAACAATACTAATTATAAGGGTTGAAACGACTCACCTGCCACGTTGGGTCCGCATTCCTATAAAACTTGAAATTCTCCCTAATCCACGCATATATGGCCGAAAGCGTCATCTTATCATTATTGTACCTCATCGCCAGACATATCAACGTGCTGTAGGAGTAAGGAGGTTTCTTCGTACTAGTTTGGTACTCCTCCTTGTTCTCCGTAAAGTCCTTCTGGCATTTGGATATCGTCTGGTTGAACTTTTGCAGTCTCGTGTTGGCTGGAGGTGATTTCGGTCGCGGGTTCGGAGACATGGGCAGAAGGGGGAATTCAGGAACTTGCATTATGTTTGTTATATTCTGCAGCCATGTGAGGTTCGTCAAGTCAGTTTCAGCGTCTTCCTCGACGGCCATTTTCTCCGGTTTTGCGCGTGTGTCCTTTTCTTTTGTTTTCGTCTTGGGAACATCTTGGGTGGCTGTTTCAATGGAATCTTGCGCTTGAATCTCTTGTTCGTAGACATACTCGATCTCAACCGTATGTGAGGATTCAGGCACTGTGTGGTCCACAGCGAAGTATGTTGTGCCTTGTTCCGCTTCTCCATAGAATTGTATGGAGGTATCCAGCATCTCGCCGGACGCAGGCGACAGTCCCGATGTTATATGCATCGTGAACTACATCTGCAACAAAGCGATGACTCATTGATGATTCAAACTGTTACACCACGTTTTTCCTCTCCTAGAAAGTTTTAGTAACTTTGAAAACAATGAAGCTTAGAACTTAGTCCACAAGAATTTTCCACTAATATTTCCTTTAAAAGACAATTTACCTGGGTAAATAGTGGTGGTGGTGATGGTGCGGTCAAGCTGCCCGGCGATCGATGGTGTCGGCGACGGCGCGCGAGCCTTGTGACGTAGCTTCGGTCAGAGATGCCACGCGCGCCACGAGGCGAACATCGCAACCAGTCGCTACCACTCGTGGTACCAGGGTGTATAGGTCTGTTCGGTTCGGTAGCACGCTCGCTTGTGGTACTAAAGGCAGGTGCGCGAACCCCGAACCCCATTGTTCAGCGAACAGGTGTGTGTTCGATCGATATTTTTCCGCCCGCCGGAATCGCCCGCATGCTAGATAGCTTCGGACAATTAGTCATGGTTATCAAATTCGCCACTTCGGCTCTTATCAGCCGGTGTGCCGTCTTTGCCGTGACACTGCGGGTACTTCCTGAACCGTTTGCGTATCTAATGCACGTTAGAACTTAGAATATTTCGTTTGTAAATGCAAGTATGACGAGAAAAGAATTGTACCGGCCTTTGCCCATATTTTATGAATAGCGGACCTTCCACTACATTCTATATTTCAATGAATACACTATATACATCAAGGATAAGAATATTAGCCAAGGCTTTTCCAATCTTATTCAAAAACCTACAATTGATTCAATTACTTATGCCTTCAATTCCTTTTTATTAACTTACAATAGGGTCTCTAACTTCTTACTTCTGGAATTGCCTTACCATACACTACTTACTTATTGTTCTTATTTGTTTTAGTGAAGGGTTTCATACGTACCAGTCCCTTGAAATACTTATGCCATACATAAATATTAGATTTCTGTTTACGTTGTATCCTCGAGAAATAAGTATATAGCTAACACTTCTCTGAAAAGATACCCTGATACCAAAGATATGACGTGTGGGATAGAGGCATATGGTCTACCCTTAGGTACTTCTGGGTCTAACCATAGATTTTCAACTTCAACTGCCCCAAGAGTCCACTGCTGGACACGGGCCTGCCTCGATTGGGCGGTATTTGCTACACTAAGCTTGTAGACGGATTGGTGAGCGCAGAGTAAGATGAGACATTCACAGGCAATGCTGCAGCTAGTCGCGTTTTACTATTTTTTGTTGAAGGCTTTCCCGTGTGCCGGCTTAGAATAGCATCACCCCATTTCTTTCCTGTGGGTGTCGTAGAAGTCGACTAAGGGACTCGAGGGTGTGTATTACAATTTTGGGCGACAGGCTGACAACCTGTCACTATAGTGATACACGACTTATCTGAAATGACCCTCAAATATTTGTCAAACGTGCGGATAACGTCCGTGATTTAACGGTCGTTGACGCTTTGCCTACCCCGCTAGAGATACAGGCGTGATTTGTGATTGTTGAATGCTATTCTAAACCGACATCCCACGACTACCATGGAAAACTACTAGATATTTGTCCGCTGTCATTACCCAAGTATTCCATTACCACCCTTGTTTACTCTCAACTAGAACTTGAAAGGCAACCAACACCCTGTTTTCAAGGTGATATCGTGGTCGGCCGTCAATTAATGAAAAACGTTTGCTTTATTGAAGCCTTCCCACTTTAACGCGTGTTTGCGGAAGACATGAGTTTTATTGCAAGTTTATTTTTTTAGATAGGGTGTAAGGAACAGCCTTTCGACAATTTTATAAGGTAATTTTAGGCCACGAATCTGACCAATTTTCCTATGGAAACAATGTCAGCTAACTAAAAAAATATCACCTCCTATACAAAATCCCGATTATTACAGTAGCTGTCCATTTAGAAGGTGATCCGCGCGTGGTCTAGCTGAACCTGGAACATTTATGTATCTTTTTAAAAACCTACGTAGTTATTCGTTAATGGAATGCCCTGCTTCTTCTTCTTTTCGTGTGAGACATTATTGCTGTCTGCTTTTGATATTATTTTGTCATTTTTATTACTGCTGTTGCTGGGATTGTAACGAGTGGTAGGATATCTGTCCATCCCTTCGCAAAATGGGCGTGATTTTATATGCGTGTAAATGATATCATGAACGCTCATTCAATCAATCGATTTGTCTATTCCTTGTATATTTACTTGCCTGGTATTCAAAGACAATTTAACGATGTTTCTAGTGGGCACATTCGCTTAATTCAAGTTCGGTAGCTACTAGATTAATGATGTAGGTCGTTTACATCACGAAAGGTGGTTGGCCTTTCAGTAAAGGTAGTATAGCGTAGTCGAGATTTTTCTTTAACTTCCGTCTACAAACCTACTTACTACTAGTAATTCCTACTAGTAGTTCCTACTAGGGTATTGGCATACATTCCGGAGGTCCTGGGTTTGAATCCCATTGGACAAAAAGCTTAGTCTTTATATTATGATTTATTAGGTACTTATATAGTAGTTTATTTTTCTCTCTATTTTATGCGTGAAAGGTCGTTACACAGAAAGGAAACTACCCACTCGTGTAAAATAAGGGATTATTTGTATGTTTATAGGTAGGTACCCGCTGTGGATACACTGCACCTATTTATGAAAGTGCTATTGCCGAAATCGTGCACTGCTGGTGTAGGTAACCACTCATATCACCTTTTCTTCTACTCAGATGTATGTGTGAATAGATTTGTGTAGTAGAATATGTAATGCAAACAGCTGTAGCAGACCTTCGCATGCGAAAATTCAAAAATACAGCTCCTGCGCCATAGAAAACATCCAGTTCTTTTGTTTCGTCTGCTCGGCATACAAATGCAAGCGTGTTTGAAAGTCTCCCGGTATAAATTCCTTGTAATAAGCTCTCTTATAACAAGGGATAGATTCGGGATTCGAACCGGGGACCGTGGTGCCTGGCACGCGTTCCGCTCCGCTGGGGACACCTTTGCATTTATTGCAGGGGTGGATTGCGCGGGAAAACGTACGTACCTTACCTGCCTTACGTACCCACAACTACATATGCAGTTGAATAGAACTGATTGCTGAGTATATTGCGACCTGATTTCGTTAGGGTATTTGGGATAGGTTGACATTTTAGTCTACTCGTCTGGCATTTTAGAGGATTGTTTTCCAAGGTTGTTTTAGAAAACGTGTGTATCACTATAGTGACAGATTGTAAGCCTGTCGCCTAAACATTGTAATACAGCAACACCCTACAGTCCCTTAGTTGCCTCTTACGACACCCGCGGGTAGGATATGGGGTGATGCTATTCTAAGCCGGCATCACACGGCAACAAAAGTCTTTGTCACTAGTACTATTTATTAATGGTACTAATCGATGGTATTGGTGACCCCGGGGGGTATTTGCTGCGAGTTCCGATTATGAAGCTTTTTGGTTCTCTGTTTTGTCTTTAGTGATGAAAAATTTGGTGAATAGGTAGAGTAGGTAGTCTGTTCACGCTTGATACCAGTCTACGATGGCGTGGGATCAGTCAGAGTCACCTCAGGAATACAGTTACCTAAGCTGGAGTAGGTCAACTACCTACTAGACAAGGATCTTTCGACTGTCTCGATGGCGTAGCGGATAGTATGCCTGCCTTCTACGCCGAGGGTCGTGGGTTCGATCCCCACCGGACACAAATATTTGTTAAGTCGATTTTCAAATATTTGTGTTGAGGCTGGGTGTTTTCTATGTATAATACGTATTTATTTACAAAAAATGAGTGTATATGTATAGATGGCGCTGTGTGAATAGTCCAGGATATTTATTTATTTATCTCAATTTCTGAAACGTTCGTTTTCGGTTGCCTGCACGAAAGGCCAGAACGACTGGACTAACCACACTTATAATTTCTTTTACTTAATGTTTTTGTAGTCAAAATAGTATGTGGGACTTTCTGAGGGTATATGTGGGAATCGATAAGTAAAGTAGAACGTGTAGCAGATTTCCGCAAGAAAAGAAAATTAACATTTCAAAAATAGAGTTATAGAGCTCCTACACAAATAGAATTAGGTATCAATCAAGGTCAAATAACTTCCTACGTACGGTTCAGTCGCTGAATTTCTGTCTTCTTAGCGTGTCGATGGCAGACACTACACCGTCGTAGCCCAGAACTTGGCTACATTAACAGCGCTGGCAGACGCTGTCATAAGGTCGTCCTTTGTGCAGGTGTTGGGGCACGCCGGACACGATATTAGGTGGTGCATCGTTTGGACTGCACCACACAAACAGCTTACGTCGGCACCCTCCAAGAAGCCCCACTTGGCCATGTTTTCCTTGCTCCGGCCAGTTTGGGTCCGAATTTCTGTAAGAACACGTTACTTTCCGCGACCAAAGTAGATATCCAACCATGCTTAGGAACACAATTTTGCGTCATACAAACCTTCCTGACCATGCTTGCTTCTTTTCTAAAACACATCAACCCACTACCGTGCCGTGTGATGCCGGCTTAGGATAGCATCACCCCATTTCCTACCCGTGGGTGTCGTAAGAGGCGACTAAGGGAATTGAGGGTTTCAGGTGTATTACAACTTTTAGGCGACAGGCTGACAACCTGTCACTATAGTGTTACACAAATTATCTCAAACGGCCCTCTATATTTGTCAGACGTGGCGATAGCCATCGTATTTTTACGGCCGTTAACGCTCTGCCTAAAGTAAGCCGTAAGCGATAAAGGCGTGATTCATGTATGTGTGTATGTAGTATGTATGTATCAACCCACTACTTAACCACAAGTGCCTATTGCTTTCCAATACTGGAAGATTACCTGCAATCTAATTGATTATTTGACACTTAAGCCCAGCCCCTGTCAATCAAGCCCTGCAAGTGCAAGGCCGGCAACATTTTCCACACGATCGTTTCCACTCAATTTAATGAGCGATTCCAACCCCACTCCCTACCGCTAGTGGACAGCTAGTGGACATATTATAAAATAAAATAAAATAAAAATAGCCTTTATTTCTACTAAAAATACAGTTAACATACAAAAGAGTTTAGTTACTAATATTATTCTTAAATGCAAAGGTAGGTACTTATTTACTAAACCTTACTCATTAAACTAATTAAACTAATTTTCTTTTTCAGTAGTCGCCTCTTTGGCGTAGGCCTCCCCTAATTTTTTCCACTCTTCCCTATTTCGTGCTTTTTGCATCCAGTTTGGTCCACCAGTTAGAGTTAGTACATCTCTCCATCTTTTCCGTGGTCTCCTTTTTTTCCTTTTGCTGTCTCTTGGTATCCACTCTGTCAAGCGCTTTGCCCATCTATCATTGCACAGCCTGCAAATGTGTCCAGCCCATTGCCATTTAAATAGTCTTACTCTTTTCTTTACATCCATAATACTCGTTTTTTTCCTTATTTTATGGTTATTTACTTTATCTGACAGTTTCAATCCTAACATGCTCCTTTCCATTTTGCGTTGGCAGATTGCAATACGTAGTCGGTCCCAAAGTTCTGTCATATATGAAAATACTGATAAAATAAAAAGTACCAATCCGTTTTTAAAAATTTATATACCAATTAAAAATACAATTATCGGAGAATCAAAAGAACATAAAACTATTCGAAATGACCTCCCTTGCTTTTAATAACGGCTTTCAACCGCGGCGGCCAGTCGTCTATCGCAGCACGCACCATATCCATGTCGATTTCAGCGACTGCTTTAACTATGGCTGACTTCAGACTCTCCAAATTTTTATGGGGCTTAGCACAGACCTTGCTCTCTAAGACCTGCCAAATTTTATAGTCCAGAGGATTAAGGTCTGGACTGGAGGAAGGCCAATCTTCGTGTCTTATAAAGTCAATGTTTTGACGTTCGAACCAGGCTTGAGTGGTCTTGGCTTTGTGAGCGGGCGCAGAATCCTGCTGGGACACAAAGTGATGTCCTGAAAATAGTGTGTTGGGCAGGTCTTTGACGTACCGATCCAAAACCGTCTCTTGGTACACTTTTGCACTGGTTTTGACCCCCTTTTCGCAAAAATGAACCTCAGTTGGCCCATAGTAGGAGACTCCTAACCAGACCATGACTGAAGAGGGATGATGCCCATGTTGCACCCGCGGAACTTTGTTTCCTGCTTCTTCAGAGCTGGTAGCGTACACTCTATCGTTTTGTTTATTATACTTTCCTTCTATATCAAAAATTTTTTCGTCTGTAAAAAGTATATCGCGGTGCCGGTTTTTCGCGTACCGTTTTAACAACACCCGGGATCTTTTGAGTCTGATTTGTTTTAAACGGGCATTAAGTAAGTGCCCACTCTTTTTTTTGTATGCTCGCAGCTTAAGGTCTTCGTTTAAAACCTTTTTCACTGTTTTTCTACTAACCTTCATCTGCAAAGCCATAAGTTTCTGTTTTCGGACAGGATTTCTTCGTATGCGCTCCTTGATCGCTTTGATCACTGCTGGTGTTCTTGCGGAGCGAGGCCGGCCAGTTCTTTTTTTGTCCTCAACACTAGAGACTTCATTGTACCTACTTATAGTACGATACACAAACCTAAGCGTTATTTTCAATTTTTTGAGCAACTTAAAAATGGTACTCGGCGAGTGCCCACAGCGATGCAACGCCAAAACTGCTATTCGGTTTTCTTTCAAAGTCCACTCCATCGTGAAAAATCGCGCCAAATGATCATTTATTGTTTTAAAATAATTGTCAAACATTCAAAAACGGAATGCAATAAAACTTTTCCAAATTCGTGTTCTAAATTCAAAAATAATGTGCCAGTGACAGAACTTTGGGACCGACTACGTATATTCTTCATCTTGTTTTCTTAGTGCCCATGTTTGACAGCCATATGTTAAGCAGGGTAGTATTGCCATTTCGTAGACTTTTTTCTTTATTTGAATATTTATTTTGCTATTCTTCATAATCTCTTTCAATCCCCAATATTTTTTCCAAGCTAGAGCTACTCTTCTTTGTATTTCTTTTTCTGTATTGCATTCGAACGATACCGTTTGTCCGAGGTAAACGTATTCTTTAACGTACTCTATTTTTTGTGTCTCTACTATAATATCTTGAGGTATTCCGTTGGCTAAAATTTTTGTTTTGCTCGTGTTAAGTCTCAGTCCTACTTTTTGGCTTTCGGCTGCTAGTTGCCTTACCATAGTTTCTAGTTCCTTTGCACTTTCAGCAAAAACTACAATATCGTCGGCGAAACGTAGGTGGCTCAGTAGTTCTCCGTCGATTTTTATTCCCTTTCCTTCCCAATGCATTCGCCTGAAAACTGATTCGAGCACCGCTGAAAATATTTTTGGAGACAGCGGATCTCCTTGTCTTACTCCTTTTTGTATTGAAAATGCCGGGCCTTCTCGTTCTAAGCGTACTTGCGCTTGACATTGCGTATATAAGTTAGATAGTATCTTTATGTACTTTTCGTCGATGCCTTGCTGTGCTAATGACGTCCAAATAGCTTCAAAGTATAGAGAATCAAATGCTTTCATATAATCTATGAAACACATATAAAGTGTTTTCTGGTATTCGTTTACTTTCTCTATTAACTGTGTTACTACCTGTAAGTGGTCGATGGTAGAGTATGTCTTCCGAAAGCCGGCTTGTTCCCGTGGTTGGTTTTCATCTAATATTTTTGTTATTCTATATAATATAATTTTTGCGAAGATTTTGTATAAATTTGTCATGAGACTAATTGGTCTGTAGTTGCCGAGATCACTTCTCTCTCCTTTTTTGTGCAATAGTATAATGGTAGATTTGGACCACTGTTCTGGTGTTACTTCTGTTTTTAATATATTATTAAACAGTATTTGTAGTGGTCTTATAAGTGAAGGGGAGTGATTTTAGCACTTCGTTCGTAATATTGTCGTTTCCTGGGGTTTTGTCATTTTTCTGGGTTTTAATAGCGAACTCTATTTCCGACCCAAGAATGCTTGGTGGTTCTGTGTATTTTTTTGTTGTACGGTATGTGCTGTGTGTGGAGCTGTTTGTATTAGCGTAAAGCTCTTTATAGAATTGTGTTGCCTCATTTATTATATCAGGGCGTCTTGATTGCATAATTCCTTGTTTATTTTTAATTTTTTCAGTCCATTCTGACTTATCGCTTAACTCCTTGTAAGCTTTACGTAAAGCTCCTGTTTTATTTATAAAATTTTCGAAGGTTTCTTGTCGTGTTAATTTCTTTTGTTGCTCTATATTTCTGTTTATTTCTTTGCTTATTTTTGTAATAGCAGACTTTACCTTCTTTGTTCTTTTTTCTTTGTACAACTCCATTCTTTGCTCCAGTAGTTTTTTTGTTTCTTGGTTGATAGATTTATTTTTAGTGTTATTTTCCTTAGGTATCACTTTAAGGAATTCTTTTAATTCAAATTCTAGCTTGTCGTATTGGCCTTGTACTGCAGGAGATGTATTCATAGCATTTAGGAATTTACTTTCCCACAATGCGGCGCTATCACCTGACAGTGTCGGGAGTTGTCGGGTATAATTGGCGGGTTTTATTTTTGGTCTGCTAGATTTTGTATTTAAGGATAATCTGCACCTTATCAATCTGTGATCTGTAAAAAAGTTCAGAGTCTTGATTATATCGAAACTTTTTATGTTTTTTGGCTTATTTGTAAGTATATAGTCAATTTCATTAAACTGTTTTCCGTTGGGTGATAGCCATGTCCATTTTTTATGTGGTTTACACTGAAACATATTGTTCACTATGTAGTAGTTTTTTTCAAGTGCAAATTCAGCTAGTTTCTGACCATGTAGGCTTCTTTGTCCATGCGAATATTTTCCTATATTTTTTTCTTCGCCTCGTTGAGCTTTGCCAATTTTAGCGTTAAAATCGCCAAGTAAGATAATGTTTTTCGTATTCACATAGTCCAAAGCCGACTCTACTGTTCGGTACGGAAGTCCCCCTACGGAAGCATATTCAAGCGAAGAGCTAGTGGACATATTGCCAGTGGAAAATAAGTTAAGACTACGTTTATACAGGGTCTGAGGGAACGCTCAAGGTTGAGGTGCTGTTTTATTGTCAAGCTGGGTCTGACGAAACACTCAAGTAGGTGCTGTTTTGGTCAAGCTATTAAGAAGGTACATAGGTTGCCTGGTAGAGAATGCTACCTAGCATTAAGGCCGCCTTGTTGTACTGTTTCATTTGTTTGTGTTTTGTACATGTTGTTCAATTTTGTGCTGAATTTTGTTATGTTATGTTACATTTTAGTTATCGAATCTAAAAAAATAGAATTCTGACACTAGAGTTTATTGGGTCGTTGGAAGACTCGTTATCCCACTCGAAAAGAAGAAGTTATCAAATCGGTAAGTGCTATTTTCACGTACTTTCATTCTCAAAAATATTACTATCTGTTTCGACCTAATTTTGAAGCTTAGGATTAGAAGTCACAATAAGTTTGTATACACGGTGTTAGGTTAGGTTAGGTTAGGTAGGTAATACTGTTGTATTATGTTCCTCTCAAGGGATGCACCAGCCAATTAAACTGAACAACTTTCCAGAAGGAATATAGGTCGAAATATGAAAATAAAAATTGGACCTCACTTTATTTATCGTATGGTATAGTACATTTTGTATCTATTATGGGAGGTCAAAAATTTCCTAATGGAAAGTTGTTAAGTTTAGTGCAGGTTCAGCCCTTAAAAGGAACTCTGTTTTTATCCTAAAGTTAAATAAAAAGTTATGCCGTGTGATGCCGGCTTAGAATAGCATCACCCCACATCCTTCCCGTGGGTGTCGTAAGAGGCGACTAAGGGACTCGAGAGTATTGGTGTATTACAATTTTATCGACAGGCTGACAACCGGTCACTATAGTGATACACATGTTTTCTCAAACATCCTTGGAAAACAATTCTCAAAAATGTCAGACGTGGCGATAGCGGCCGTATTCTTACGGGATAAAGGCGTGATATATGTATGTATGTAAATAAAAACTGTTTTCACTGTGTCAACAACTCTTAACTTTCTAGTAGGCTACGAAGAGCGATAAAACATTAATCGTTTGTAAGGCCCTCTATCAAGATAAGACCCTGTATCTTGTTTATTGCACCACTTGTAGGGTGGACTGACGTCACGCACAGTAATATAGAGGGTGCTAATAATAACAACGTCACATGTCGAAATCACTCCTCCTAAAGTGGGGTGACCGGTTATTTCCAGTTAGTAGGTAAACATTTATAAAAGTTATAAAAAACGACATACATATTATAGTATGACGTTATACAGGGTGTAAAAAAAATAGCTGCGAATATTTTAAGGAGTGAACCAGCCCATCTTTCTTTTCGAGTGGGACACCAAGTCATTCAACGACCTAATGAAACTGTCAAGGAAAAGGTCGAAATATGAAACAAAATTTGGACCACCCATACCGACAAAGTCAATTTGTATTGGAGGTCCAAAAATTTTCTCGACCCATGTTTGGGGAAAGTTAAAACATTTGCAATTGATATGTTTACACCTTATATGAAAATCGGCTATATAAAAAAAACTAGATTTTTTGAAGAAACGATCCCGAAAGTAAAATAAAATGATTTATTAAAGACTTACTTCACAAATTACGTGTGTACTAAATTAGAACATTATTAAGACTAAGTGTATCATGTGCCTGAACTAGGATAAACCTGTATCTCAGGCTAAAAAGACTTAAATAACAGAGTTGGTAATAATTACATTTAAAATAGGTACCTAAAACTTATTTTTACTTATTCGTCTTATTATTAATTTTTATAAATAGGAAGATTAAAAGCATCCTTAAAACTATAACATAAAGTATTAAAAAACTTACTTTATAATGAGCAATAGATTTTCCGTTTCCTCATAAGACAATTTTTGAAGATAGTCCTGCAGAACCTTCTTACATTCATGATATCTAAGAGGGTAAAAAGCCAAACGTTCATTAAGCCTGTTATAAAGGAGTGGGCCTTGAAAAATGAAAAACTTGGAGGAGAAGGCACGTTTTGTTTTAGTTCTAGGGCAAACAGTATAAAGTGCAACACCATTGTTGACATCCGGCTCATGGCATATCTTTTGATAGAGAAACAAACAATGATGTTTCTAATTCGGGATCGTTTCTTTATCTGATCGAGATATATTAAAATACCGTTTAATTTATAGCAGGAAAATGGGAAAAAAACACTACATCAATATTAATAAAAAAATATTTATTTCAATATTAATAAGTATGAAATTTAATAACTCAAATTAAAAAATAGTACTATACAAAGTCTTTTTTTATTGTACTTATGTACGAATGAAATAGTCTAAGTATTTTGGTAGGAAATGACTAAATAATTATCAAAATGGCATTTCAAAGTTTAAAATAATATTAAGTTCGCAAAGAAACGACTAGGCCTAAAATAAAAGGTGTAAAAAATTGCAAATATTTTTAGGGATGAGCCAGACTATCAAACTGAACAATTTTCCCCAAGGAACATTGGTCTACGAATGAACTATGAAAAAAAATTGTACCTTCCAAACAAAATTACCAACTGACCAAGTCAGTTTGTATGGAAGGTCCAAAATATTTTTTTTTTATATTTTGACCTTTGTTCAGTTTCATGAGCTGGTTCACCTCTTAAAATATTTGCAGCAATTTTTTTTACACCCTGTATAAATGCAAACTGCTAAGATGAAGGTAACATAACTGGAATAATAAAAATGTTTTACCGTGAGTGTAAAAAGTGCTGTTTCCACATATTTGGCCCTGTGGTTGGCCGGTAGAGAATGCTGCGTGGCATTAGGCCCGCCATTTGTACTTTCGTGCAATAAAGATTTATAAAAGAAATAAATAAATTTGCTGTAGTATTTTCAAAAACTTGAACTGGAAATTCTGTTATGTACCTATTGCTCTTTCTACATTGCAAAATTTGTAAAACTAAAAAAAGACATAAGTAAAGTACAACCTACCTAGCCCAACGCTAAGGCTACAGTACAATATGGTATCAGAATATCAAGTCATCAAGGTATCAAGGCTGGAAATGGCGGAGAAACCACTGGGAGGCGTTGATAAGGTTGTCCATTTCGTGAGGTTGAGACGATAGCGAATGATTGTCGTCGTACATGTACACTCTGAAAGGGAAAAATAGTACATTATGGCAGTAGCAGCACGGTGAATGTAAAACATCGTGATGAAACGCACATTTAAATAAAATTTGAATTCAAATGATATTTGAATGTGAATTAATCCTTTATAAGGAGGGAAGAATGTTACCACCTAAAAATGGCGGCGCGCGCCATACTAAATGGCGGAGCGCGCGCTCCCGAAAATTCCTTTGTAGCTCTGGTTTTCGTTCACCAATTGTCAAGCGGTTTTTTTCGTCTAAAAATTCATGAACGCATCAATGCGCTTAAAAAAAATAAAATAAAGCTAAGTCGCACTGTGGGGCTAATTCTGAGTGGCCGCTAAATATAATTAGCTTTAGTTGACAGCCCCTAAACGCCTTTGTTATTCTAAAATATCTGTCAAAATCAAATGACAGGACTAAATTGAATATAACGTTTCTAATTTCAAATTTTAAACTCAATTTAGACTTAGCGGCTCAAAAGCTATTCTAGGATGGCCATTTTAGGAAGAAAAAAGAACTGTCATCGCTAATTTTAGTCATAGGGTGGCCACTTTTTTGTTCTTTCGTCCATTCTGGACAGGCAAAGGTCTTAAGACCAGACAGCCTCGTCTTTAGTGAGTGCTTCATTCTTGAATATTTATAGAAGGATGGCCACTTTAGGATGAAATTAGAACTGTCATCGCTAATTTTAGCCGGGACCTCCAGACGTGCCGCTTAAAATTAAACTGTATGTAAATACGCCATTTTGAAATGGTTTGAAGTGCAATAACTTAATAACTTCTAAACCCATTTCATAAAACTTGCTTAATGGTGATCGTAATCGTGATGTATACGTTATTTATACCTTTCATTTGATACCAAACATATATACAGGGTGACTAGAAAATTGATGCATTCCTTTCAAGGGAATCAGCTCATGAAACTGAACAACTTTCCCCATGGAACATAGGTCGAAAAATGAAAAAAAAAATTGCCCCACCCATACAAAATTACCGACCGACGACGACTAAGTCAATTTGTATGGAGGACCAAAATTTTCTTTCATATTTCGACCTATGTTCCTTGGGGAAAGTTGTTCAGTTTCATGAGCTGGTTCATCCCTTGAAAGGAATGCATCAATTTTCCAGTCACTCTGTATATAGAGGTATATTTCAAAGAAATATATTTTTCATCCCTGGTTTCACTCATATCTTTCAAACGGCAGGTCCAATATTTTGGAAACATAGCTAACACTCTCCAGACAAACAAAAAACAGAATCGAAATCCGTTCATCCATTTAGGAGCTACGATGCCACAGACACACATCAACTTCCCCTCTTTTTGTGTCGGAGGTAACAAATAACATTTTGAGAATGTGATCTAATGAGCTGGGACAGCATAGCAGTTTTCTTGTCATTTGGTTCTATTATTATTAATAATAATAAGCAAAGAAGAAGTTTCATGTTTGAAGTATTTGTTTATTGCTTACATTAATTAGTATGTTATGTGGCAATCAGACAATAAAATCACATCACAATCATAGGTACAGTCAAATGGGGGAAAATGAGACTAGCGGGTAACTTAGGACATTGTTGACACCAGCATCTATGCACCAGCTATAAGCCAATTATGTTATGACTGGTTGATAAACGTAGAGTCCAAAGTTTTCAACCAGTTACAACGTCATGCTGTGACTACAACTATGTTTAAAAGTAGGGAGTAACAATATTCCTTACATAAATCAACATGTTATAATCTAATCAGACTATAGAAATAAAATAATCAACAATTATAAGAACTGAAACTATTGTTAGTTATAATTTCAAGTTTTAACAATACAATTTTGCCATGCTAAGCATAATCAAGACACATAAGAAACTAATAATCACAGAACACTACCTAATAATAATCATCACACACACACACACACATCCACCTGTGATAATCTAGTATTCAGACATAAAAAAATCAATAGGTTATAATCTAAAATATTATGGTTGTTATGGCTCCGGAACTGGTGTATGCCGAATTGGGCCCTGCGTGGGTGCAGATAGAGGCTGGACCGATACAGGCAGTGCATCTGCAGCTGCATCTTCTGTGATAGGTGCAGAGGGAACCTAGAATGTAAGAAATATATCTTAATCATTTCTGTAATACAAAATATTTATAACATAAATGCATTGATTAACAAAAAAATTTTAGACTTAATACAATATGAGATCTTTATCTTAGCGAGTGGAAGGTAAAGTTGGTTAAGGCGAAATCGGCTCAGAAACCGCTCCTCCGCTTAGCACCCCCTGACCCGCCGTTACCATGACCGCCGCCTTGGCCAGGAATAGCGGGGCGGCCGGGGACTGGGGGCCTTGGTCCGATGGCTTGTTTCATGAGGGTTTGCCTTTAAAAGATAATCGCCCCGCCAGGCGTGCGTCTTGGCAATCGCAGGACGCAGCTCTTCGCACCGGTGATGCTGCTGCCCATCACCGGTCTGTGGCATTTAGCTACGCCATCATTTCGAAATGGTTATACCGCCATTTGTCGGTCGCCAGAGCCTCGTTCGTTGTTCGGCAGGATGCACCGCGGGCAGGTGAGGTTGGCTTGGAGCATTGAGCTGGTGTTTGTGCCCCCTTACACCCCATCCATTATTATTCTTCCTATACCCAACTAACTATGCGCGGTTTCAAAAGAATAAGTAAGTCGATACATAGGTATTATCATTATGTATAACTAAATTTTGCTGCATTAAAAAATAAAATAACGTCCTGGTACGAAACATTTATAATATTACATAAAAATTTACTACATATCGATAATACAAAATAGTTCTACTATTAGTACGTTTACCCTAAACCTCTCGCCTATACCGTCGAGTCGTGCGCGGGAGCCTGCGCTACGCTGCGCTTGCTATTTCCCCGTACCCCCGCGCCTGCTCCTCCCGCGCGCTGCTTCACCCCCTCATTAGCTCGGCTTCCTCGGACTGATTTCGCCTTAACCTCACAAGTCGTGGTGACAGTTTCGAAACTGCCTTAAAGCCTCCGACGTGATTTTTCATTAACCACTACCCGAAGGCAACCGGGACTGACAGCTTATGTGCCATCCAAAGCACGGTACCATCTTTATTTTTCTACAATAAGGCTATTCAGCCTGCAATGTCCTAACCAAACTGGGAAACACTCACAAAGTGAAACATCACTATGTTGTCTCATCGGGATTTGAACCCGTGACGTCGGTAATTTGAACAAACTGCTGCGCCCCTGCGCTACAGAGGCCGAAACATTATGAGATAATTGAATATCTACAAGATTGTAAGCTTACCAAAGGGTTTCTAAGTTAGCAAAGCCATCAACTGATGCTCTGCCGGCCACCTCCAACACTTTTAGCTCTATATCAGTTAATGGCTTCACAGTAGCTGGACCCCCTCCAGTTCCTTGGCACTGGTCTCTGGGAAGGACTGTACAATATTATCCCCCGAATGTAGGGTTTTTGGGGGTGGGGGGGGGAGGGGGGGGGAGGGGGGGGGGAGGGGACCCCCCCCACCAAATTTGGTGATCAGGAGACACTTACTTTGGGAGATATTGATAAAGTTGTGAAACATAGTAAATGCAAGGGAAATCGCTGCCGCTTATTAAAAAAAAAGCTCGTCCGCATAGGCAATACAAGAAAATCGCTACCGCTTATTAAAAAAAAAACGTCGTCACGTGTTTCGCGCGCTATTGATCGAAGCCCCCTTCACACATTCGGGCCCCGGTGGGAATGTGGGAGTTTTTAGGGTGGGAAAAATATACGCGGGAAAACCCAAAGGGCACAAAAGGTCAAAGGTCACAAAAGGTCAAAGGTCACAAAAGGTCAAAGGTCAAAGGTCAAAGGTCACAAAAGGTCAAAGGTCACAAAAGGTCAAATGTCACAAAAGGTCAAAGGTCACAAAAGGTTAAAGGTCACAAAAGGTCAAATGCCACAAAAGGTCAAAGGTCACAAAAGGTTAAAGGTCACAAAAGGTCAAATGTCACAAAAGGTCAAAGGTCAAATGTCACAAGAGGTCAACGGTCACAAAAGGTCAAAGGTCACAAAAGGTCAAAGGTCACAAAAGGTCAAATGTCACAAAAGGTCAAAGGTCACAAAAGGTCAAAGGTCACAAAAGGTCAAATGTCACAAAAGGTCAAAGGTCATAAAAGGTCAAAGGTCACAAAAGGTCAAAGGCAAAAGGAAGTCGGTTCTCATTTACTAGTCTCTCCGGGTGGCAAAAAAAAAAATAACTAACACCCCGAAGGCTAAGCCGGTCTCTCCGCTCGCTGCGCTCGCTTCGTTCCCGCCTTAGCCTTCGGAACCTAATCTAACCGAGTCGGGGTGCCCTGAAGTCGGTTCTCATTTACTAGTCTCTCCGGGTGGCAAAAAAAAAAAATAACTAACACCCCGAAGGCTAAGCCGGTCTCTCCGCTCGCTGCGCTCGCTTCGTTCCCGCCTTAGCCTTCGGAACCTAATCTAACCGAGTCGGGGTGCCCTGAAGTCGGTTCTCATTTACTAGTCTCTCCGGGTGGCAAAAAAAAAAAATAACTAACACCCCGAAGGCTAAGCCGGTCTCTCCGCTCGCTGCGCTCGCTTCGTTCCCGCCTTAGCCTTCGGAACCTAATCTAACCGAGTCGGGGTGCCCTGAAGTCGGTTCTCATTTACTAGTCTCTCCGGGTGGCAAAAAAAAAAAATAACTAACACCCCGAAGGCTAAGCCGGTCTCTCCGCTCGCTGCGCTCGCTTCGTTCCCGCCTTAGCCTTCGGAACCTAATCTAACCGAGTCGGGGTGCCCTGAAGTCGGTTCTCATTTACTAGTCTCTCCGGGTGGCCAAAAAAAAAGGACAGGGAGGGGGGTGCTTGGGGGGGGGTCTAAGTGGGCTCGCTACGCTCGCACTTATTCAAAAACACTCTAGGGTTCGGCGGGTCGGTTGCGGTGAGTCGTCCCTCACAGCTTCGCTGTTCGGCGACGTCACCGCTCTGACAGGAAGGGGGGTGCTTGGGGGGGGGATCTAAGTGGGCTCGCTTATTCTTCTTCTTTTAATGTGGGACACCGAGTCGTCCAACGACCCGATGAACCCTAGTGTTTTTGAATAAGTGCGAGCGTAGCGAGCCCACTTAGACCCCCCCAAGCACCCCCTTCCCCAAGCACCCCCTCCTCCCAAGCACCCCCTCGAGCGTAGCGAGCCCACTTAGACCCCCCCCAAGCACCCCCTCCTCCCAAGCACCCCCTCCTCCCAAGCACCCCCTCCTCCCAAGCACCCCCCCCCAAGCACCCCCCTCCCTGTCAGAGCGGTGACGTCGGGGGGGTCTAAGTGGGCTCGCTTATTCTTCTTTTAATGTGGGACACCGAGTCGTCCAACGACCCGATGAACCCTATGTCATGTGTCAGAATTTTTCAACCGCCTTCTACAAGTAGCAGGCTTCTGACATGGTTGTGTAACGACCGCCGTCTAAGTGATCATAGACAGCAACCGGGACCTACGGCTTAACGTGCCATCCGAAACACGGAACCATCCTACTTACGGACAATTGGGTGGTTCAGCCCGCAATGTCCTAACCTAACCTAACCAGACTGGGAACAAAATCACAAAGTGATAAATTTGGTCTCTCCGGATGACAATAAAAATAAATAACACCCCGAATGTGTCTAATATTTAAATAAAACATAATACACATATGTGTGAATACATATGTGTGTATTTAAATATTATTCTAGACATTGGGAAAGTATATAATATTGAAATAAAACATAATACACATATGTGTGAATACATATGTGTGTATTCAAATATTATATACATATAGGACAGCAGTCAATAATTCTTCGAACGGATCTTTATGGTTCTTCATAATTTTTCTCCGCCAGTTATATTCCACGAGCCAGTCTGTAAAGTTCCCTTTATACTGGTCCTTGGCAAACATGCGTTTTAAATTCCTCCACTGGCTCTCTATGTGCTGGGTGTGTGTCCCATCTGGTGCCACAAACCTATTTTCAGGATCACTATGGTTACATTTTTTGTGAATGTAACCATATTGAGGAAGGCAATCATAGGCTCTCCAACTATCAGTATGGATTTCCGTGCCCTCCTCAACATGTTTTTGAATAAGTGGCACCAATACTTCAGCAGATCGCTCGTTATTGGGACACACTTCCAGTCTCAGATCCTGACTGCCGTTCTCTATCATTCCAAGAACCCAATGTCCTTCAACTTGTCGTCCTCTATTATATTTCCTTTTACCAAATTTGCTCTCATCCAGTTGCACTATTTTTCCTGGTCCTCCAATCTTGTGACTACTTTCCTGGTGCTCGAGTTCGTACACCACTATAGTCTCCCGACAGTAGGAGAACCAGTCCGCTATTGTCTTAGTCGACAGTACGGTTTCCCTATCTGGAGATGCAGTCTCCCGCTGCACTGCATTATAGTCAGCTCCCACACTGAACAAATACATAATGTGGAACACTATGTTCATTGGGAGGTGAACGTTTTCAAACCACGTTCCCTTGGAGCGACTCTCGATTGTTCCCCTGCAAGGAGCTTTGCGGCAGCGGAACGCTCCAAGTTGTCCTCCTGTAGCGGAAGTGATGGTCATGGGCCGTCGGTGGCGGTTACAGAGTTTCTCCCGTAGAATCAAACCCCGCTCTTCTGCAAATTGCAGACACTGCTCATGAGTGTCCAATTCTTGGAAGAGCCTGCGGTGATTCCACTGAGATCTTATCTCCTCCACATAGTAATTTTTCCTCACCCCGGATCCAGGTTGACCCTCGCCACTCGAGGAAGAGCTGCTCTCGGACGACGCCGGAGAGCCAGGCATTACCCCTGGGGTAGTGTCAGCAGCATCTTCCGTGGCTCTGGAACAGCCAGGTACTGGATCCACAGGCGGCACAGAAACAAGTGGCTCACTAGAGACCATCACTTGCACTCGCGGTGATTGCATGCGCACAAGCGGCTCACTTGAGTCTATCACTTGCACACACGATTGCACTGAAGAAGAGCTCGCAACAAGTGGCTCATTTGAGTCCGACACTCGCACTACACTCGATTCTTCAGGCGATGAAGGGGCGGAATACGAAACGGAGGGCTTCGGAGACGCCATGGTAGTCAACGTAGTGCTTACAGGAGGTGTACACGATAAACGCTCACAACTGCACTGCAAGGCGCACATACGATGACTGAAGTGACAGATGATGACTGACAAACAAAATGGCGTCGGGCAAAGCGCGCGCGCGCCACCTACGTTCCATTTCGTTACTTGTATTTATTTTTAAATTTTATTGATTTGAATTGTGTTAACTATTTTATATTGTAATAAAATAAAAGTAAAGTATAAGAATACGATGTCATTAAAGTATTTCTAACAAAATAACTGAATTAAATTAATATTTCACGAAATACACTCAATGAACACTGGTCGGAACGGAACGTGTAATGTCCACGTAATGTCGCACAACTGTCAAACACCATTTAGATCGGTTGTTCAATATATTTTTATTAATTCTTTAAAAAATCATAACTCGGAAACTATATACGTCCTTAACTTGAAACTTTAACAGTGAACTCCAAATAACGCGTACTTTTCCCAAAAAAATCACCAAGTACCAAAGCGTGGGATAAGATTGTACCGGCGAGCCGGTCTCTGTACTTCCTGTACTTCGCCTTCACTTTTTGTACCCACTGTGTTCAAATCTGGAATTTGAAAGATAAATATGAAAAGCCATGAACAAATTTATTAATGTCTTGTTGTATGCTTAGATCTTAAAACTAACTATGACTATAGTTTACCGTGGGACCTGGGTGAAACTGCGGGGCAGTCAGCTAGTATATAACAAGTATTATTGATATAATAGAAACTTACGCTTTGCCACTCCACAACTGTCCTTCGACACCCTGAACAATTTAAATTACTTGCCACACCCGCCTAAAAAGCCGCAACTTCTGGGCTAGCGGTGTTTCCTGAAAGAACAGAAGAATTATATGTATAACATATAACCATGTTACAAATTAGGTAAAATTCAATTATATTACTACTATAATTATAGTTTCAGTACGCAATCATACTTACCACGGGCTAATCCCATGTTGGCATGCATATACTCAGCAAGCATCGCCTGCTGCGCTTTGCTGCACCCAAGGCTGCACCTCTTTCGAGGCGGTGCAAATGCGTCCATTGCGACGCAAATTTACTTCTTTGACTTCTGTCTACCACACAAACAAAACAATACACAAACTATGGTGGACTCTAGCTGGAGTTCACGCCGCGAAAGAAGTCATGTCATGACAGCAATTTCCTGACCACTTAAAAAAAATTATAGCACAGATAGCAGTAAATTGTCAAATGCCGCGAAAATTATGTAAAATATGGAGGGAAACTTGATAATTACAATAAAATAAATATAAAAACGAGAGTAAGATCATAAAAAAGGATTATTTAATCATAAAAATTAATAAACTATGAAATTAAAATCGATATCATTTATTTATTCGGTAACCTGATTTTTAAAATGGTAACACATAATATATAACTTAGCACTTAGCCAACCATAGACAACTTAGCGAGTGTTAAAACGCTTTCTAAATTTAGTTTGATGAGAGTGTTGGAATAGCAAATGGTTTAGCTAAGATTAAAATCCGCGTAAAATTTAGGAATTAGTTTTAGCTTTAGCTTTAGACGGTGCGCGCCAGAATTGGCCCCTGTGTGTGCGTATAAATCGAGCCAATGTAGCTGTCAAAAAAAGGCTCGCGGACCGGTTTCCGGCGGCAGATTGCGACCACACTCCAACATCCGTTGTCTATGGTTTATACGTCATTTGACAGCTTAGATCCCAAGGTCAAAACTCTCAGAACATTCCAAAGCAATAGGAAGCTTAGTTTCGTCGCAATAAGGGTCAGAATAGCGGGTGCCGATCGGCACCCGCGGGGCTCCAGTGGTCTACCGCAATAGATTTCAAACCGAATGAAAAATTTTTACAAGCTCTGCCCGTTAAAGGGTTAAGTTACAGATGTCAAATGGCAGTCGCTCTGTGTAAAAACTTGGTTCCACGTCAAGTTCCCTAGGCCGACCCCGACAGAGAAACACGAGATAAGGCGAGGATAATTAATGGCAGTAGCCAAAAATGGACCAATTTCCGGTCGAGTCAATATTGGAAAGACGAGGCGAAGTCGAGGCCTTCTGAAGTGAACGAGACTTTGTTCTTTTTGTTCTATTTGCGAGGAAAAATCATAAATCCACATTTTAAACGCGATAAATCTTGAAGTACGTAGCATGCGTTTTGCTGACGTTCCATTGAACAAAGAAAAAATTCGACGCAAAACCTCATTCAGCCTTTAAACTTCAACTAAAACTTCAATTAAGGCCGCTTGGCTTCATTGCGTCTCATAATCATTTTATTATGAATACTATTGCTACTTTGTATACATTTTTTTTTTTACAAAATACACTAAGCAGAAAAAGAAAATTGCTACAAAGAAAGTAAGTATAAGGTGTAAAAATATTAGCTGCAAATATTTTAAGGGGTGAATCAGCCCATGAAACTGAACAACTTTCCCCAAGGAACATAGGTCGAAATATGAAACAAAAAAATTCTATCTCCCGCATAAATTGACTTGGTCGGTTCGTAATTTTCTATGGGAGGTCCAAAATGTTTTGTCATATTTCGATCTATGTTCCTTGGGGAAAGTTGTTCAGTTTCATGGGCTGATTCACCCCATAAAATATTTGCAGCTTATATTTTTACACCATGTGTAAGTAAGGCTCGTCTCTCATATAAGTGCGCTATAAAGAACGGTACAGTAGTTTAATGTACCATTTCTCTTACCTCGTCTCGACGCCTGCAGCCTTGAGCCTCCTGGCGTACTCCAGACCCTGGAACATGGGCACCCGCTTGTCTTTGCTGCCCAGCATCAGTGCCGTTGGAGTTTTCACCTATAGATATAAACAGCATAGGGTATTAAGCAACTAGCGCAAAGATGATTTCTTCGACCGACTTAGGCCACGGTGACCACTTCTACACTCCTAATGAAGGCGGTGCTGATACCGAGATAGTATGAGCCGAGATACATCTTGTATCTTTTTGAGTGGGATACCAAGTCGTTCAACGAGCCGATGAGCCATGGTATCAGAATTTTTCAACCGCCTACTCAAAGGTACAACTAGTGTAGCACACCTTATTATGAAAATTTCACTTTGACCTGTTAGAAAAATAGACAAAATAAAAATCGAGTAGTAGAAATTGTGAAACGAGTATTATCGAGTGAGATCAGTAGTTGCAGATTTCTGTGAACGATTACAAAAAATATACTTTCAGAAATTGAGCTCCAGAATCAATTTCCACTTTTAAAAAACAAAATTACCTTATGTACGTGCGCTAGAGGAGAGCACCTTCTCATTGCCAGGAGTTCCTCATCAGAAACTGGTCCTGTCTCCTTGTATTGGTAACCAGCTTCTACGCTACACCTGGGAAACACACACATCGCATCACACATCATCCCATATGGAGTAGGCAGAACGTCAACGGAAGTAAAAATACGGTTGTTATCGCCATGGTTGACAAAATATTTGATGGTCGTTTCAGGAATATTGTACATCGCCTATTATAATATGAAACCATCGGGTTCCTTAATCGTCTGTCACGACGCCCGCGCGAAAGGGATTAAGTGATGCTATAGTGCATTATGCACTTGGGGAATAAATTTTCTCTTTTTAGAAACTTTTTACTAGGACTGGTATTGTATTGTAATCAACTCAGTAAGAAGGTTCCATTTTTTTTCCTCGAAAATGTAATGTTATTATAGCATGTTCTTACATTAGTCTTTGATCAAGTTTCGAGAGTACAAACATGCTTAAGAGACGTTATTTTGGTAAGGAAATAAATTGAAAAAAGCAGTAAATGAACGTTTTATTCGAAGGCAGGAATTAACTCACGTATCGCAATTATCCGCTTCGTTGTTCTTACTCGGTAGATCTATGAGCGGGTTTCTCATCACCATGGCTCTAAACTTCTCCGGATACCTCCCTGCTAGATGTCCAATGGTGAACCCACCAAAACTACCCCCGTACAACATGATTTTCTTGTCGTCTATTCTGTCTCTCTCTAGCAGGTGTGTCAGAGCGAGAAGGCAGTCGTGGACGTCGTAATTGCTGATGTTGCCTATGAGGCAGCGGGTCGACGTGTCGCCAGAGCCGATTGAGCCGCGGAAGTTTACGCGAACCGAGGCCAGACCTAGCAGACATTGAGGGCTATAGTAGGTAGATTACTGATTTGATGTGTGTTAGGATATAATATTTCGTATGGTATTTCAGCCTAGTCAAGTATTTATAGTCTGTAAAATATAGGATGATCCCTGTGACGACGTTTGTGTCCTTGGAGCAAAGGCTATGACATAAGGTCTATTTTCCTTTGTTTACTAGTAAAATGGACCTTATGTCATAGTATTTGCTCCAAGGTCACAAACGTCACAGATATCATCCTATATTTTACAAACTATAGCTAGGGTGCCTAATAAGGATTTGACGTGACAACGTTTTATAATTCGATGGAGCCGGCTGCACGCAAAATAAAAAATATGACTCGTCCGGCGTTACCTCGCTCTGAGGCGTTCCAGATAAGGTTGAAGTGCAAGCGAGAGCGCGGAACAAGTAAAAAAGAAGCACAATCGGTCTCTGCGTTCGGCAGCGTTTAGCATAATATATCCTATTCCATCAGTATTTTCTTATTATGTTGTCACGTTCAACTATTATATCGTCAGTGCAGAGATTAAAGACAACAGATTCTTTTTTCAAAAATAAAACGGAATAAACAAATATTGGTGATAGATTGAAGTTGCAATAAGGATGCAACATAGGTCAGGCCCCGGTCGGTATGAGAAACTAAAACGTTCATTTACTGATAAAATATAAAACAAAACAAAAACAAAAGACAAAACAAGACAGCATAAATATAAGACAACACTACACAACAACACTCTACATAGAATAAAAGAAAAAAAACACACTATTTATGCTTAACTTACTATTTATACTTACTTAAGATTTAGACTTGGTTTTGTTATGATGCCACAATGATCATAAAACGAAGACTAAAAACCCAAACAAATACTCTATCTATATCAAGAACCATGTGACGACCGATGTGGCGCAGTGGTAGTGCGACTGCCTTTGACGCAGAAGGTTCCGGGTTCGATTCTCGGTGGGTCACCCACAAAGTTGATATTTATCACTTTGTGAGTTTGTTCCCAGTCTGGTTAGGACATTGCGGGCTGAACCACCCGATTGTCCGTAAGTAAGATAGTTCCGTGTTTCGGATGGCACGTTAAGCCGTAGGTCCCGGTTGCTGTCTATGATCACTTAGACGGCGGTCGTTACACAACCACGTCAGAAGCCTGCTACTTGTAGTAGGCGGTTGAACAATTCTGACACTAGGGTTCATCGGGTCGTTGGACGACTCGGTGTCCCACACGAAAAGAAGAAGAAGATCAAGAACCATACAGAAATACAGACTAAAATATAACTCGGCTAAAAATTCTAAATAACGGCGGTTACCTTGCTATCTCTAACTAAACTTACCAATCGGGAATATCGGTGCAGTTGAACATTGCCGCCACGTCAATGACCGGGTTCCTCGTCACACACGCCGCATATACATCCGGGTATTGCCCGCTTAAATGGGTCACCAAAAACCCTCCGTGGGAACCCCCGGTCAAACCCACTCTTTTCTCGTCTATGGGGTATTTTTGTAAGCAGGTGTCTGTGGTAAGTTGGCAATCTTTCACATCGGAATCGCCGACGCGTTTTAGCAAGAAATGTAAGGCGGTGTCACCGCTGCCTGTAGAGCCGCGGTAGTTGATTAGTACTGACGCGAAACCTGGAGAAATACGATTGGAATTCATATTTTTCGTATGGCTGTTCTTGGCTTAAAGAATCTTTGACGTTTTAGTTTGACATAGATGAAAATACCGACCCAGGCCTGCCCTCTTTGTTTCTAAATTCGGTTGAAGAAATTAGTGTATAAATATGCTTTTAATTTAGTACAAAATATGCCCTCCGGCCAGATGGACCGATGAGTTAAAGAGAGCGGCTGGTACTGGATGGCGAATGCGGGAGATCGTTCATTGTGGCGTACCCTGGGCGAGCCTGCCTATGTCCAGCAGTGGGCTGCTATAGGCTGATGATATGTGAACAAAATATGTATGGATTTTTAAGCTGTGAAAGCATTTGTTTTGAAATTCTCACTGAATCGTGAATCCATGAATTCCTTAGTATTGTATTAGTATTGATTAGTATTGTACTTTTATTTCAAATGGCGACAGGCTGAGCTATCAGTAGTTTTTTTGATGACAGCATTTTACCAACCAATAGGGAAGCTTACTAATCTGCTGCTTAGCCTTACTTATATTAGAGACGTTCCTTTAACGTGGTGGGGGCGGCAAACCATAGGCTTAGGAACAGATAAGTGCGACCAATCATAGAAAAGGGAAATGGCTCTCTCATATAAGTAAGGCTATAAGGAACAGTACATTGGTTTAATAGCAAATTAAGAGTATCGGATAAGGTTGGAATATCTATGACGTCATAACAAAAAGTTAAAAATCGCGGCTAGCATTGAAACATATCGCAATCGATTAAGCAAAAAAATACAAAAATGTCCTTTACTAAAAGTCGTAAAGCGTACGGTTTCGGGGATAAATGGATGTCAATCATATTTTTCTTGAATTTTAACAAACATTTTATATCCTTATGACGATATTATAAAGTGAAAATTAAACGCTACTGACGATGCAGACGTAAAATTACAATTCACTATTTTCCTGGATCATTTATAAAATATAAAAGTTGTACGTTTAAAACGATTGTACAAGAATACTACGGAGTTCATACATAATTTATTGAAATACTTAAAGCTTGAATTAATAAACAGAAAAATAATATAAAAGTAAGTGTGTTGACGCCATCCAAATACTTACGGCGTGACGTCATACTTCTAATTCTTCATGCAAAATACCGTTTTAGATCATTTTAAAAAGTAGTTCGCTTGACCTGTCAGGAAACGAGCCTATTGTAAGCCAGTAAGATTTTACCTAACATAGTGAACAAGGCGCCTTCCATCAAGAAGGTGTTGACGAACTGCGCATGCGGCCCGCCGTGCGGCCACACGATCAGAGGCAGCTTTCTGCCATCTGTCACTTTTGGGGCCATGTACATCGCGGTGAACGACTCTGTAAAAAAGTAAGTAAAACCTGAGTTTTGTCATCTTGTAAATGCAGGGCGTCAAGTCTGCTATTTTTTTGTCATTGTAACACCATAGAAGCTCAACTGTCATTCCATTGCCATTGTGATTTTCTTTAAACTGTTGGCAGACTGCGAAATTACTGAAATCATCCAACTGAGATCCAATCGACATGCAACTGAAACGATTTTCATTTAGCAGACTTAGGGCCCTAGTACTCCACAGTAGTAGAAAACACTGCAGTAGAGACGTTGCACGGTTGGGTGATTTGTACTCAACAAACGTCCTGCTCTTGGCATAATGTACACGTATCATGGTATACTACGTATAACATACTCATAGTACTCATACTCACTGACACAATCATATGAATAAGGTAGGAAACTGAGCAACTAATGGCGCCACTCTAAACTGTGCCTTTGTCTGTGATTGGTCAAAAATGTGTCAATGTCAAGGTTCAGTTACTTCTTATCGGTGCGTTTAGGCACAGTCGCGCCTGCTGCCATCTGCAATAAGCTTTGAGTTTTCCTCCCCATTACCATGCTGCAAATTAGACATGGGGCGGGTAGTGGTTTTGCCGGGTACCCTGCAGGCGGGTACCCGGCACAATTTTTGCCGGGTACCCGGCCGGGTACCCGGCAGCGCTTACAGGTCGAGTGTCATGCGTCTCGCTTGCCCGCTCGCTCGGGCGCTACCGACTGTTGCCACGCGCTGATCGCGTTGCGTATTCCGCGGGGTGCGGGGGGGATTGTTTTTGTTTATTCTAGCGTTGACCGAGCGTGACGCGAGTATGAAAATTAATAACTTTTTTTTGTTTTTATCAATTTATAGTGAATTCAACTAAATAACTTACTAGAAACTGATATATACCTAAAACCATGGGCAAAGTATCTCTCCACACCAGCAAGCTCTATATACAATGAGCGGCTGTTTTCGGAAGCAGGCCTAATTTATGAAAAAAAAAGAAGCCGCTTAAATGCTGCTCGTGCTGAGAAGTTGGCGTTTTTGCATCATAATTTACCAATATTAAACTACCAGTACTAAACATATCGTTTGTTCGTAAAAAATTGTCGATTACAGCCTTTGATTACTTATTAATTAGATTACCATTAGTGTTCCAATAAATGATTATAATACTAATTGTCTTTTTTCTGGACTTGTGAAATTACCCGGCAGTGCCGGGTACCCAGCCGCATTACCCGGTATCCGGCCGGATCCTCAAAAAAGTGCCGGATCCGCCGGATACCGGATCCATGCCGGGTACCCGCCCCATGTCTACTGCAAATGTTGGTACTCCACAGTAGAAGTAGGGACGTTGCATAGTTTGGTGATCTGTACCCAGGACATGTAACACACTCATACTCACTGACACAATCGTCTGAGTTGTCATGTTGCAAATGCAGGTAGTCCACAGTAGCGTTAGACACAGCAGTAGGGACGTTGAACGGTTGGGTGATTTGTACCCAACATATGTCCTGCTCTTGGCCTGGCGGTGGTAAGCGGGCTACGTACAACTGAAAAGAGAAAAGCAAACATACATCACGTCTTTATCCTTTGCTTGGCAGGCAGAGCGCTAACGACCGTAAAATTAAGATAGCTATCGTTACGTATTTTAAACAGAAAATTAATATAAAAGTTATTGACTTTTTGTTAGACAGTTGAAGAAACAATTTTTTTAGACAGTTAATACAAACGAAACAAGTGGAAAAATTCACGACAGCTATGGGATTTGAAGCCACGTATTCTGAATTGACAGGTCAGGCGTGTTATCCACTACACCACGGTCAAAAAAGTAAGAAAACTTATTGTTTTGACGTTATCCAAAATAGCGACTATATTTCCGTACAAAATGTCGTTTTAAAAAGTAGTTCATTTGACCTGTCAGTCAAAGAGCGGATTGAGGGAGACACAAAACAGCGTTTAGGTGCAGAATGTCCCTTTCGCAAAATGTCCCCTGATTCAAAAATGTCTCTTTCAATTTCCCAAGGGACAATCTCGGAAAGAAGCATTCTGAGAAAGGGACATTTTTGAACCAGGGGACATTTTGCGAAAGGGACATTCTGCACCTAAACGAAATCCAGCAGTGGACTTTTGTGGCTGTAGTAGTATTTCTACTTCCTTACTTCGACTTCGACTAACCTGTCCCGGGGTGGTTAAGCTGCTGCAAGTGGCCAATATGACGTCATTCTTCACATCCAAGATGGTCGTCGACTGCGGCGCGCTTCTGTTCGATATGTCTACCATCCTACCGTCATCTGGAAGATATATATTTTTTTTATTAATTACCCAAAGAGCAAAAATGGTCTGTGTAATTCACGTTACTTGTGTCTACCTGGCTCAGAGCAAGGGATGACGATCGGCGCAGTGGTAGTGCGACAGCCTGGGATACAAAGGTTTTAAGTTCGATTCTCGGTGGGACACTCAATATTTATCACTTTGTGAATTTTTGTTAAGAGTCTGGTTAGGACATTGCAAGCTGAACCATCTGATTGTCCGAAAAGAAAGACGGTTCCGAGCTTCTTAGGGCACTTCAGGCCATTGGTCCCGGTTGCAGTATATGATTATTGATTACATAGATGACGGTCGTTATACAACCATGTCAGGACTGCTTCTTGTTGTCTGGCTGTTGAAAAACTCTGACACCAGGATTAATCGGGTCGTTGAACGACTCGATGTTTCATAGGAAAAAGAAAAAGCAAGGGATTTTAATATCTAAAATGATATAGGACGAGCAACACAAAGAAGCAGTGAAGAAATCGTACTAGACTTAGCACGACTTAAAACACAAGTAGGTGCCTACCAAAATCATCCTAAATACATACCTACCTTTGTACTAAATAAGTAAGGTCGGGTTATGTCAATAATTTGTTTTTGTATGCTGCAGTATTTTTTTACGCGTATATGTTTATTGTAGTAAATATTTGTGACGTAGTAGGGACAAAAAAATCACTGTTCTGTTTTTATACTTCGCCATATATACATATCACATTACTATACATTCATATTACTGTACATAATTATTTATTTGGTATAATTTATACATTTTATGGCGGGTCAATGTCAAATCGTATGGAGAATCAAAACACGCGTCATCATCGCCATAATGTATAGTATTATCACGGCCAAGGTCGTCCTCAATCAAAAGCAATACGAAGCGGCTGTAGGTATATTTTTAGTTAGTGCGAGTTGCCTCTTAGTAACATTTGCCGCTGTTATAATCCAACGGAGTTTTTGCGTCGCAATAATCGAATCAGAGTGACTAGGTGTTTTTACTATGTAGCCATTGCATACCTAAATACAAAATACCTATAGTTATTACACAGCGAATAAATAAACAACGATACCACGAGAGATAAGAGAGATATCACTCGAAAATAGAGGCTATCCACTCATTATAATACCGTGTTTGGATGTTCAAAATATTTCCACTGTAATACTAAACACGCTACCATGCAGTCGTCAAGAAGATTAATATTTGTGAAATTAAATGTGAAGAATAAAAGTTTTGTGAGGAATGTGGCGAGTGCCTCAGTGAACGTGAACGACGCTGGATTAAAGTCATGGGAGGAAATACCGACCCCATCGTCCCTGCCCATCATTGGCCAGTTGCACCACTTCCTACCAGGAGGTGCCCTATCAGACCAAAAAACAGTAGCCGAAAAACTCTACAAAATGTACGGACCGATTTCTAGAATCAATCCTGGTATCGGAAAGTCTATGATATTTTTGTACGACCCGGAGGCAGTCGCCACTGTGCTAAGAGGGGAAAACTGGTCTCCTATAAGACCCGGATTCGAGTCCATCGAGTATTACAGAAAGCATCACAATAAAACGCAGGAGGAGAGTAAACAACCTACTGGGCTGATAACAGACCACGGGGACAATTGGCGAACCTTCCGAACCACGGTAAACCCAGTTATGCTGCACAAGAAGATAATACAACATTACACCGCGCAGCTGGAGGAAGTAGCGAGAGATATGGTCGCCAGAATGAGGAAGGTACGAGACGATAACAAATTGAACGAAAATTTTGACACAGAAATGAATCTGTGGGCTTTAGAGTCCATTGGAGTCGTCGCTCTGGGTGGACGAATCAACTGCTTAGACCAAGACCTACCTGCTGATTCCCCACAAAAAAGACTGATCCAATGCGTCCATGATATCTTCAAAGCAGCCAACGAGCTGGACTTCAAACCAAACCTATCGAAGTACTTCGCCACAAGGAAATTCAAACGCGCCATGAAACTCTACGAAGAGCAAGAAAACTTGGCCAAATATTTTGTTCAGAAGGCCAGAAAAGAGATAGAATCCAAGCCGAAGGTAGACGACGAAGAAAAGGGAGTTTTAGAGAAGTTATTAGATATTGATGAGAGGATTGCTGTAATAATGGCAAGCGACATGCTGTTTGCTGGCGTCGACACTGCCGCTAATACTATGACTGCAACATTTTACCTGCTCGCCACGAACCAAGACAAACAGGACAAGCTTAGGCAAGCCATAGCTGATGGCGACAAGAAATACGTAAAAGCCTGTTACAAGGAGTCTTTAAGACTGATGCCAGTTGTAAGCGGAAACATGCGTCAGACGCAAAAGGAATACAACGTTCTAGGTTATAAAATACCTAAAGGTTCCTACGTGGTCTTCAATCATCAGCACATGTGTGTGATGGAAGATCAGTACCCTAGACCTAAGGAGTTTATTCCTGAGAGGTGGATCGAGGGGGGTCCTTTATCTCATAGGAATGCGCATCCGTTTGCGTGGAATCCGTTCGGGTTTGGGGTTCGAATGTGTATTGGTCGTAGGATTGCGGAGTTGGAGATTGAGACCTTCCTCACAGAGACGATAAGGAGCTTCAAGGTCGAATGGAGCGGCCCTCCGCCTAATGTCGTGCCCTCCGCGTTGAATTACGTGAAGGGGCCTTTCAATTTTACGTTCAAAGATATTTAATGGTATTTAGTAATCAACCACACAAGGGACAAAGGCGTGATATATGTATGTATGTGTGTAAATGACTAAACATTAATAAGTAATCTATTATCAATTATTTTAAGTGTTTTTTACCATGATTGATAAGTTATATCTACAGGGTGTCAAATATTTTGCTGCAAATATTTTAAGCGGTGAGCCTATGAAACTAAACAACATTCTCCAAGGAACAAAAATGTCGAAATACCTATGTAAAATAGTTTCGCACTTCTCATAAACAAATTATTGCCAACCGACCAAGTCAATTTGTATGGGAGGTCCAAAATCATTTTTCATATTTCGACCTATGTTTCATGGGGAAAGTTGTTCAGTTTAATGGGCTGATTTACCCCTTGTTAGCATTGCTAAAGTTGGTGTTATTTATTTAATTATAGTGTTATAATTCAGTGTTAATCATATGAAGAATTATTACAACTTTATGTAAGTTATCATAAGCACTTTTAATTATAAAGTTGTTGCACGACGACATAAAATGGACTGATGCGCTAGGCAGCGCCCCACGCGTACGCTAGAAGGGGTAAGTCTATAAAGGGTAGCAAAATGGTGGTGGGAGTCAGTCCATTTTCTGTCGTCAACCAGTGCACACGTGTCTAGAGCTGCTGCTAAGTTGGAGTTGTAAAAAGTGATTGTGTTGTTCAGTTAATATATCCGGTGAAGAGTGAGTTCATTTGTATTTTTATTGAACATTCAGGTTGAAACCTCTTGTCATTTCAGAAGTGGGATGATAAAGCCATAGTTCCCACAAAAGTGGATTAAAATTTTTGCAGAGATTCTAGTTAATTTATTTGGTTATTTGTTATATTTTGAGTCTGTACAAACAGATAATATTCTTTTTCTTTTTTTTTTCTCTCGGTATGAACAGTATACTTTCCGATAAAATTATCATGTGTTTCAGTGAATCCCGTCGATAATATTCATACTAAGGCTGGTGTGTAGCCACATACCACGCATAGCCGTCGACAACCACGCATCGTTGCCCAGCCGGTCCAGCTGCCAGACATGTGGTCGGAGCAGCGGTCACCTGCGCAGTTGGAGCCATTTCCAAGCCAGGACCGCCGCTCGCCCAGCCATGCTGGCCGTGACCTGCGCGACCAGGGGCACCGCTCGCGCAGTCGTGCCGGCCGTGAGCTGCGTGACCAGGACCGCCGCTAGCGCAGCCGTACCAGCCGTGCCGGCCGTGAGCTGCGCGACCAGGACCGCCGCTCGCGCAGCCGTGCCAGCCGTGCCGGCCGTGAACTGCGCGACCAGGACCGCCGCTCGCCCAGCCGTGCCAGCCGTGCCGGCCGTGAGCTGCGCGACCAGGACCGCCTCTCGCCCAGCCGTGCCAGCCGTGCCGGCCGTGAGCTGCGCAACCAGGACCACCGCTCGCCCAGCCGTGCCAGCCGTGCCGGCCGTGAGCTGCGCGACCAGGCCCGCCGCTCGCCCAGCCGTGCCAGCCGTGCCGGCCGTGAGCTGCGCGACCAGGACCACCGCTCGCCCAGCCGTGCCAGCCGTGCCGGTCGTGAGCTGCGCAACCAGGACCACCGCTCGCCCAGCCGTGCCAGCCGTGCCGGCCGTGAGCTGCGCGACCAGGACCACCGCTCGCCCAGCCGTGCCAGCCGTGCCGGCCGTGAGCTGCGCAACCAGGACCGCCGCTCACGCAGTTTGGCTAGCCGCTGGTTGCGAAATCGAGATGGCCCGCGCTTTCAAGACCATAGTGTTCATAATTCATAATTCATTTATTTGCTTATCACATGGTGTCTTAAGATCTAATATTACAATAGTGTATCACATATGACGCCCTTTTGAGAGCACTGCAAATTTATTAAAAATTTAAAATACGAGTCAAATTAAGTATTACAAAAACATGCGAAATAATATAATAATGTCCTAATTTGAAATTAATTAGCACGCGTCTATGTCTTTTATAATCAGAATTACACCGTAAGAATAGGTACCTATTTATGGGCGACCGATAAGAAAGTGGTTATAGTTAGTATTCTTTGGTTTAGGTTAGTGTTGATTCATTTTGTCTTTATAGAACTCGTTTACGCTGTAATACGCTTTATTTGTTAAAAATGATTTTAATTTGTTTTTAAATGAGAACAGCTTTTGTTCAGATTTGATGCTATTTGAGAGTTTATTATATATTTTAGCCGCGTTACTATGTGGTCTTGTACCAAAACTCTTTAGCCTTGAGGAGGATACCACAAGGTCATCTTTGGCGCGTAAATTCCGGTTGTGTATTGTTAGTTGTTGGGCGAAAAGATGAAGATTGTTTCGCACAAAGATAGCCATCTCTAATATGTAAATACACGGTAACGTTAGAGTTTCGTGTTTTAGGAAGTATGGTTTGCAACTTTCGGGACAGCGTATGCCGACGAGTGCACGAATGCAATTTTTTTTGCGACACAAATAGGTCATTAGAATCGGTACTCGTAAACCAAAGAATGACCCTATATCGGAGCCATGCCTCTGCGGACGCGTGGTAAGCTGATAATGCTGTTTTGAATTCGGAGATTTTTTTTAAAATTATACAGCGCATATGAAAAGTTAGATAATTTTGCTCAACGGCGTAGCGAAAACAATACCACATGCTCTTGCAGTTTGTTCCATGCCTCCACCACCCTATTGCTCAGAAAGTGCTGAGGATTGTTGTGTGCTCTTGTATTGGTTAGTTTCATTGAGTGACCTCGCAAGTTGGGATATAAAGCGCGATGAAACAAACCCTCAAAGTCTTGCAGGTCGTAATGTCCGTTTATGATTTTGAAGGTGTCAATCATATCACCACGTTTTCTACGTTCCTTTAGCGTAGGGAGCTTTAGTCACTCCAATCTTTCTTTATAGGGCAAAGTTTTCAGCTGTCTTGGTACTTTTGTGAACCTACGTTGAACTCTTTCTAGCAAGTCAATGTCTTTTACGAAGTATGGGCTCCATATTTGAAATGCGTACTCCAATATTGGTCTTACGTAAGTTTTATGGATTTTAACAACCATTTTTGGGGTAAGGATACCGAAGGCTTTCCTGATGAGGTACATGAAGCTGTTAGCTCGTTTCAAAACACTTTCAATATAGTCAGACCATTTCAGGTCTTCAGCGATTTTGACTCCTAAGTCTGTTTGTGTCTTGACCTTAACCAGCTCGACGCCATTCAGCTTGTATCCAAGCCTTGGATTCTTGTTGCCTATATGTAACACTGTACATTTCGCAGCATTAAGCTTAATGAGCCATTCTTTTGACCAATTAGCTATTTTATCGAGGTCTGCTTCGAGGCGACTGTGGTCCAGTAATGAGTTCGCGAAGATCTTCGTATCATCGGCAAAAATGCTTACATGAGACTGAAGACAACGTGGTAATTCGAAGGAGAATATAATTTAGAGTACAGGGCCCAGTACAGATCGTTGGGGAACCCCGCTCTTTATTGGTCGCTCCTCCGAAACTGTTTCTCCAATTCTAACACGAAAGGTTCTCTCTCGAAGGAACGCTTCAATCCATTGAAGGAGCTTCCCGCGAATCCCGACAAACTCCAGTTTCTGCAGAAAGCGTGTAATTCGAACTTTGTCGAAAGCCTTCTCGTAATCCAGATATATGACGTCGATTGGGTCTTTGTTATTGAAGCTCTCAGTCCAGGAGTCCAGACACGACAGCAATGGAAATTGGAAATGGTCGAACGCCGCGGGCAGAAACCATGCTGTTGGTTGCTTATTATGCTATGTTCTTGTAAGAAACCTCTGATGTGCTTGACTAATACTTTTTCCATGACCTTACATATCACGCTAGTTAGACTGATTGGTCTGTAGTTAGCAGGCTCTAATTTGTCTCCCTTTTTGAAAATAGGTGTTACTATTGGCGGCAATATCCCAGTGTCATATGAGGTTTGCATGATATCTACAAGAGTGTCAGTGATGTTACATTTCTGAAGCAATATTGCAGGAATGTTGTCTGGTCCAGGTGATGAGTCCGTTTTAATTTCGTTGATGGCGTGTTGTACTACGGTGGTTGTGAAAGTTAGTTCACTTACAGATGGTTCTATGTATAATCTTCTGTCTAGGACAGGCAATGGTCCTGATGGCTCCATTACAAATACGCCTTCAAATTAGTCAGCAAATGCTTCAGCTATGCCTTTACTACATGTCACAGTTTGACCTTGGTTGTTATGCAACACTGCGGGAATGCTAACTTTGGACGTTTGCTGTCTGATATAAGAGTTGAACTTTTTGGCCCCGCCTCAAGAAGACTTGTTTCATAGTTAATTCGTTTGTTGCGACATTTATTGGTTACTTTATTACTATTTTTTCTGTATTTCTCGTATACACTGTCTAGTCGGGTGAGTACGTATCTTTTCCACTGAGTATGTTTCTCTTTAATCATGTCCTGTAGTTCTTTCTGAACCCAAGGTTTATTACATGTAAATTGTACATTCTTTGGTTGTGGGACATTCAATTTCCTTGTTTTTTCCCAAACACTCATCAATGTAATGTATTGTTCCTTCACACAATGAATATCCTTTAATTTCGTTGGTAACGTTAATATGTCCGCATTGATTTTATCAAAATCCGCTTTTTTATAATTCCACTTCATTGATGCAGTATTTTTACTTGGTTGATAGCTTTCTAATTGTATTGTCAAAAGTATACATAGTGGTCACTCTTTCCTATTGGGGCTTGGTGATCCACCTTCGCTACAAGTGTTTCCTCATTACTCAGTACAAGGTCTAGGAAAGAGGGCTGATTTCCCTGTCGGAGCCTGGTGTGCTCGATTACTAGTTGTTGAAGATTACTGTTTAAGTACCATTGTACAAAGTTGTCTTCTTTTGGAGTGAGATAGGCACAGTCCTCTAAAGGCCATTTTACCCCTCGGTAATTAAAATTTCCCATCACAAGTACAGTGTTAACGTCAGATGTTGTTTAGATTTGCTGAAACAGTAAATTATCCTGATCTATTGTAGAGTCTTGCCCCCTATAGAGTCCACACAATACAAACTTATTTTTACCAAGCGTAATATCTATCCATAAGCATTCCGTTGCATCAAGTTTTATATTAAGACTAGAAAGAACTTAATTTGGTTGTGAGTCCGTTGGTACTTGCCACATATTATATTGCAACTCCACCACTACGTTTGTTAATCCGGTCATCCCTGTATTGTCTTGATACCGTATGCAGTCTACATTTTTTGTTACACTGTTTATAATTTTTGTAGTTTCAGCCTTGTCATGTTCTATGCGTTCAGTTGGTTCCTTTGAGGTGGACTCGGACACATCATATATTATAATGTTTGTTGCTCGGTGTCTCCGCTCCATCATTTCCAGTACAGCTGCCTCAGTGGCAAGCACGCTCTGGCATACACGAAGTTGTTTGACCTTCTCAGTCAATTGTTCAAGCTTTTCATGATGTTAGGCATTTGTGCCATAGTTTGTTTACAATCACCACACGGGCGACGGTTCTCAATTCCATTTCACGAATTTCGGTTGATGATAATCCATGGCAATCTCCACAGAGAAAGTTCTTGCAGCAATCGCAGGATTTCTCTAGAGAGCTAGGTGTTTCACACTTTGACAGATGATAGATCATCAATTTCTAATATTTAAAAGAATTTTGTTTCTGAGAACCCTGTATCTCGTATTTTGATTTTTTAAGGACATCCCTGGTCCTACACTATTATGATTATTTATAAAGGACAACCCTGGTCCTGATTTTTTTTTTGTTAAGGACATCCCTGGTCCTACACTTTTATCATTATTCGTAAAGGACAACCCTGGTCCTGACTGTTTTTGTTATGGACTTCCCTGGTCCTACACTATTATCATTATTTGTAAAGGACAACCCTGGTCCTGACTGTTTTTGTAAAGGACATCCCTGGTCCTACACTATTAGAATTATTTGTAAAGGACAACCCTGGTCCTGACTGTTTTTGTTAAGGACATCCCTGGTCCTACACTTTTATCATTATTCGTAAAGGACAACCCTGGTCCTGACTGTTTTTGTTATGGACTTCCCTGGTCCTACACTATTATCATTATTTGTAAAGGACAACCCTGGTCCTGACTGTTTTTGTAAAGGACATCCCTGGTCCTACACTATTAGAATTATTTGTAAAGGACAACCCTGGTCCTGACTGTTTTTGTTAAGGACATCCCTGGTCCTACACTATTATAATTATTTGTAAAGGACAACCCTGGTCCTGACTGTTTTTGTTAAGGACATCCCTGGTCCTACACTATTATTATTATTTGTAAAGGACAACCCTGGTCCTGACTGTTTTTGTAAAGGACATCCCTGGTCCTACACTATTATCATTATTTGTAAAGGACAACCCTGGTCCCGACCGTTGTTGTTAAGGACATCCCTGGTCCTAAAACTATTATTATCATCTTTAAGACACTATTCTGGTCCTAAGCTATTACACATGATATTATAAGTGGAAAACGCTGTTTATATTAATTATTATTATTTATATAGTGTTTGTTGCTGATAAATTTTTATAATTTTTGTTGTACCTGTTTATGATGGTTCAAGAGAGTTAAAGCGACTAGTTACTGTACGAGTCGTACGAGGTCGTACGATATAATACGGACGGCCGACTGTTAGCATTGCTAAAGTTGGTGTTATTTATTTAATTATAGTGTTATAATTCAGTGTTAATCATATGAAGAATTATTACAACTTTATGTAAGTTATCATAAGCACTTTTAATTATAAAGTTGTTGCACGACGACATAAAATGGACTGATGCGCTAGGCAGCGCCCCACGCGTACGCTAGAAGGGGTAAGTCTATAAAGGGTAGCAAAATGGTGGTGGGAGTCAGTCCATTTTCTGTCGTCAACCAGTGCACACGTGTCTAGAGCTGCTGCTAAGTTGGAGTTGTAAAAAGTGATTGTGTTGTTCAGTTAATATATCCGGTGAAGAGTGAGTTCATTTGTATTTTTATTGAACATTCAGGTTGAAACCTCTTGTCACCCTTATAATATTTTTACACCTAATATAAAAAAAAATGTAAAGAAATAAATTAGGTTAATAACACCAAATGTTTGTTTTATTATACTAAATTACACTTTTTACTCACAAAATAGTTAATTGTATTGTATTTTATTGCAATGTATTTTCGAGATAAGAATTTGATTGCAGTGTCCTATGTCATCAAACTACAGGCTACAAGTCGACAGGGCCCTAAGTCTGCTAAATGAAAATCGTTTCAGTTGGATGTCGATTGGATCTCAGTTGGATGATTTCGGTCATTTTTTAAGTCTGCTAACAGTGCCTTTGAGCCGGGTATACCTAAAGCGTACTGTGACTATGTCTCGTTATGTGTATAGAAAAATCACAATGGCAATGGAATGACAGTTGAGTTTCGATGGCGTTACAATGACAAAAAATAGCAGACTTGGGGCCCGGGTATAATCTTTAGTACATTGCGTAGCTGGTTCAGTAATGGGGTTTTTTTTTTCGTGTGAGACACCGAGTCGTCCCACGACCCGATAAACCCTAGTGTCAGAATTTTTCAACCGCCTTCTACAAGTAATGGGGTCATAATGGCTGATCGGCTGCGCAGTGTACTTCGAATTTTGCCTGTAAGCTTGTAGACTGTAGTTTTGGAACATCCTTTGTCAAGTAGACCTATGATGTATAGTCTATTGAAACTGTGTAACGTGCTCCCCAAAGCCCGGACCACTTTAATGACCAGTATACTTACTTATATCTACTACATAGCTTCTGGTTTGCAACTGTTGTCCTGTTGAAAACAGCATTGTCTTTACGCCTTTAGCAAACTTCTCACGTGCCCTCCCAAAACACACAACTATATCACTTACCTATATCCACTACGTAGCTCCTGGTTCCCAACTGTCGTCCAGTTGAAAATAGCAACCTCTTTCCGTCATTGGCGAACGCATTGCTAGGAAGGCTGTGGCAGAATATTCCATAGACACTGTCTAACGTGCCCTCCGAAGCACCGAGCGAGCTATGAACTAAACCCATAGCTTTTGGCTTCTAATTGTTGTCTAATAGAAAACAGCATTCATTTGCATCCTCACTGAACTCTAATAGCTATATAAGACATAGAAATTGTTTAACGTGCCCTCCGAAACACAGAGCTATGAACAAAACACATAGCTTCTGGTTTTAACTGTTGTCTAATAGAAAACAGCGTTCATTTGCATCCTCACTGAACTCTAATAGCTATATAAGACATAGAAACTGTCTAACGTGCCTTCCGAAGCACGAACCTTTAAATTGAACTTATCTATATCCAAAACGTATCTTCAGAATTTCAACTGTTAACCTTTGGAAAACAGCATCCTGTTGCCAAGACTTTGACTGTATACTCTATAGCCATTGTCTAACTTGCTTTCCGAAGCACGGACCGCTATAATGACCACTATACTTACCAATATATACTACATAGCTTCTGGTTTCCAACTGTTATCCTGTTGAAAACAGCATTGTCTTTACACCACTAGCAAACTTCTCACGTGCCCTCCGAAGCACAGAACCTTACCTATATCCACTACGTAGCTCCTGCCAACTGCTGCCCAGTAGAAAACAGCAGCCTCTTTCCGTCATTAGCGAACGCTTTGCTAGGCAGGCCGTGACAGAATACTCCATAGAAACTGTCTAACGTGCACTCTAAAGCACGGAACCCATATAATGGTAACTTATCTATAGCTTCTGGCTTTTAACTGTTGTCTGGTAAAAAACAGCATTCTTTTGCATCCATACTGAATCTTAATGGCTATATACGGCATTGAAACTGTCTAACGTGCACTCCAAAGCACGGAATAGTACAAAACCACCTACATATATCTACCACGTATCTTTAGGCTTCCAACTGTTAACCTATTGAAAACAGCATCCTCTTGCCAAGTAGACTGGTTGTATACTAAATAGTAACTGTCAAATGTGCTCTCCGAAGCACAGAATGACTTACCTATATCCACCACATAACTTCTGGTTTCCAACTGTTGTCCAGTAGAAAACAGAAGCCTCTTTCCGTCATTGTAAACTCTCTCACGTGCCCTCTGAAGCACACAATTGTACAAAATGACTTACCTATATCCACTACGTAGTCCTAGTTTCCAACTGCTGCCCAGTTGAAAACAGCAACTTCTTTCCGTCATTAGCGAACGCTTTGCTAGGCAGGCCGTGACAGAATACTCCATAGAAACTGTCTAACGTGCACTCCGAAGCACGGAGCCGATATAATGGTAACTTAACTATATCTTCTGGTTTTTAACTGTTGTCTGGTAGAAAACAGCATTCTTTTGTATCCTTACTGAAGCTCAGAATTATAAAAAATGACTTAACTATATCCACTATGCTTTGCTAGGCAGGCCGTGACAGAATACTCCATAGAAACTGTCTAACGTGCACTCTAAAGCACGGAGCCGATATAATGGTAACTTAACTATATCTTCTGGTTTTTAACTGTTGTCTGGTAGAAAACAGCATTCTTTTGTATCCTTACTGAAGCTCAGAATTATAAAAAATGACTTAACTATATCCACTATGCTTTGTTAGGCAGGCTGTGGCAGAATACTCCATAGAAACTATCTAACGTGCACTCCGAAGCACAGAATGACTTACCTATATCCACTACGTAGTCCTAGTTTCCAACTGCTGCCCAGTTGAAAACAGCAGCCTCTTTCCGTCATTAGCGAACGCTTTGCTAGGCAGGCCGTGACAGAATACTCCATAGAAACTATCTAACGTGCACTCTAAAGCACGGAACCCATATAATGGTAACTTATCTATAGCTTCTGGCTTTTAACTGTTGTCTGATAGAAAACAGCATACATTTGTATTTTCAATGAACCCTAATAGCTATATACGGCATTGGAACTGTCTAACGTGCACTCCGAAGCACAGAGCCTTACCTATATCCACTACGTAGTCCTAGTTTCCAACTGCTGCCCAGTTGAAAACAGCAACCTCTTTCCGTCATTAGCGAACGCTTTGCTAGGCAGGCCGTGGCAGAATACGCCATAGAAACTATCTAACGTGCACTCTAAAGCACGGAACCCATATAATGGTAACTTATCTATAGCTTCTGGCTTTTAACTGTTGTCAGATAGAAAACAGCATACATTTGTATTTTCAATGAACCCTAATAGCTATATACGGCATTGAAACTATCTAACGTGCACTCCGAAGCACAGAGCCTTACCTATATCCACTACGTAGCTCCTGCCAACTGCTGCCCAGTAGAGAAAAGAAGCCTCTTTCCATCATTGGCGAACGCTTTGCTAAGCAGGCTGTGGCAGAATACGCCATAGAAACTATCTAACGTGCACTCCGAAGCACAGAGCCTTACCTATATCCACTACGTAGTCCTAGTTTCCAACTGCTGCCCAGTTGAAAACAGCAACCTCTTTCCGTCATTAGCGAACGCTTTGTTAGGCAGGCCGTGACAGAATACTCCATAGAAACTGTCTAACGTGCACTCTAAAGCACGGAGCCGATATAATGGTAACTTAACTATATCTTCTGGTTTTTAACTGTTGTCTGGTAGAAAACAGCATTCTTTTGTATCCTTACTGAAGCTCAGAATTATAAAAAATGACTTAACTATATCCACTATGCTTTGTTAGGCAGGCTGTGGCAGAATACTCCATAGAAACTATCTAACGTGCACTCCGAAGCACAGAATGACTTACCTATATCCACTACGTAGTCCTAGTTTCCAACTGCTGCCCAGTTGAAAACAGCAGCCTCTTTCCGTCATTAGCGAACGCTTTGCTAGGCAGGCCGTGACAGAATACTCCATAGAAACTATCTAACGTGCACTCTAAAGCACGGAACCCATATAATGGTAACTTATCTATAGCTTCTGGCTTTTAACTGTTGTCTGATAGAAAACAGCATACATTTGTATTTTCAATGAACCCTAATAGCTATATACGGCATTGAAACTATCTAACGTGCACTCCGAAGCACAGAGCCTTACCTATATCCACTACGTAGTCCTAGTTTCCAACTGCTGCCCAGTTGAAAACAGCAACCTCTTTCCGTCATTAGCGAACGCTTTGTTAGGCAGGCCGTGACAGAATACTCCATAGAAACTGTCTAACGTGCACTCTAAAGCACGGAGCCGATATAATGGTAACTTAACTATATCTTCTGGTTTTTAACTGTTGTCTGGTAGAAAACAGCATTCTTTTGTATCCTTACTGAAGCTCAGAATTATAAAAAATGACTTAACTATATCCACTATGCTTTGTTAGGCAGGCTGTGGCAGAATACTCCATAGAAACTATCTAACGTGCACTCCGAAGCACAGAATGACTTACCTATATCCACTACGTAGTCCTAGTTTCCAACTGCTGCCCAGTTGAAAACAGCAGCCTCTTTCCGTCATTAGCGAACGCTTTGCTAGGCAGGCTGTGCCTGAATACTCCATAGAAACTGTCTAACGTGCACTCTAAAGCACGGAACCCATATAATGGTAACTTATCTATAGCTTCTGGCTTTTAACTGTTGTCTGGTAAAAAACAGCATTCTTTTGCATCCATACTGAATCTTAATGGCTATATACGGCATTGAAACTGTCTAACGTGCACTCCAAAGCACGGAATAGTACAAAACCACCTACATATATCTACCACGTATCTTTAGGCTTCCAACTGTTAACCTATTGAAAACAGCATCCTCTTGTCAAGTAGACTGGTTGTATACTAAATAGTAACTGTCTAATGTGCTCTCCGAAGCACAGAATGACTTACCTATATCCACCACATAACTTCTGGTTTCCAACTGTTGTCCAGTAGAAAACAGAAGCCTCTTTCCGTCATTGTAAACTGTCTCACGTGCCCTCTGAAGCACACAATTGTACAAAATGACTTACCTATATCCACCACATAACTTCTGGTTTCCAACTGTTGTCCAGTAGAGAACAGCAGCCTCTTTCCGTCATTAGCGAACGCTTTGCTAGGCAGGCCGTGACAGAATACGCCATAGAAACTCTCATTGTTTGCGATTTTGGTTTCTGTCTGGACTATGTCGACTATTGGAGTGATTTCTGCCTGCAAGGAATAAAGGGAATGTTGGTGATCTTGTCCTTCAAATGGTCTAAGATCCCGCCGTACAACGACCTTCACAGAGTTGTTTTATGGACGAAAGATATTTAAAAAATGTATATGACATTAAATATATTTCGAATGGATTGCCTAAAAATTTTCAGTCCAAAGTAGGATAAAATTTAAAAAATTAACATGTTTTTAAGTATTAGCGGCAACTATTTTAAGGGGTGAATGAGCCCATGAAACTGAACACCTTTCTCTAAGAAACATAGGTCGAAATGTGAAAAAATGTTTTGGACCTCCCATACAAAATGTGCTTTCAGTCAATTTGTACAGAGGTCCAAAATTTATTTTCGCGATATATTTATTGGCATATTTTATTTGATAAGAAATATCTTTCATCCATTAAACACCTCTGTAAAGGTCGTTGTATAGCGAGTTTCCTACTAAATGTATTGTTCATAGTATCCCGACTTCGGAAACCCTATTACGAGCTTTGCGTGTACTTTTAACCCTTTTTTTGCAACTTATAAACCTGCGTAATTTTTTAATCAGTACACACACTTTGTAGGGGGTGTCTACTCATGTATCTTAAGGGGCTGAGTAGAGCTAAAAACCGGTCCCTTTCTGACAAATGTCAAACTGCGCGCGTGCGAACGGGACGGAATCTTGCCGATTCAATGATATTTTCGTATTTTCGATGATAACTCGGTCAAAAATAAGTTATTTGTAAATCAAAAACAATATGTCGATAGAGTATTGTAAGGCGCTCATTCTGATAATAAACACTTAATTATTGCGTGGGTTTTGTTCATACAGTTTGCGATATAATATAATTTTAGAGGTAACTTTACGATGTTTTTCTATCAAGCTAAATTACTAATATCATGTTTTGGAAACAATAACACTACAGCAAATATCCTGAAGATTATTACCTTTTTTTTTCGTCAGTTTTTCTGCATTTTATCTAGGGTAGAAATCACTTATAAAAGTAGCTTTTAGCTCTACTCAGCCCCTTAACAACTTTTTTAATGAATTTACCTGCAAAATCGCAAAAAAAAATGGGTGTTCCATATATTTTCGCCGAGCAGGTATGTATGGGATACTGACTGACTACTTATGAACATGAATTTTTATTCGTTCTTCAACATAGGCTCCATAGTAAAAGTAGTACAGTTTTAATGGTCTGATCACTCCTGCAAAGTTTTCGTTACAACGTTCCTTACACCCCATAAAACTACTACATTTGTTTCACTTACACAGCTTTGGATGATTCGGTCTCCTACTTGCACAGAAGAACTACTAATTTTCTTCCTATCGCGAGGCACTACGAGGTTATTTTCAGCCGAAAAGGTGCGCGAGTTAACTTAAAAGGAGTAGCCTATATAAGTACATACATACATATACGTATATTGTGCTACTACATTGTTTCACTTACACTGCTTCGCACGACGCGGTCCCCCACTTGCGCGGAAGAGCCGCTAGCTCTCCGCCTGACGATGGCGAGGCAGGCCTGGTGCGGCCCGTCCGCCGCGCGCTGCAGCCAGACCAGGTCGCCGCAAGCCGTGAACCGCGGGGACCTCCCATACAAAATGTATCAACCGACCATTTGTATGGGAGGTCCAAAAAAATCCCATATTTCGACATATGTTTCTTGGGGAAAGTTGTTCAGTTTGTTCGAAATATGACAAATTTTTTTGGACCTCCCATACAAATTGACTTGGTCGTTTCGTAATTTTGTATGGGAGGCCAAGATTTTTGTACCTTGTTCCTTGGGGAAAGTTGTTCAGTTTCATAGGCTGGTTCTCTATTTAAAATATTTGCAGCAATTTTTTTACATCCTGTATGTATATTATTGTGCTACTACATTGTTTCACTCACACTGCTTTGCTCGACGCGGTCCCCCACTTGCGCGGCAGAGCTGCTAGCTCTCCGCCTGACTATGGCGAGGCAGGCCTGGTGGGGTCCGTCCGAGTGCGCGAGTTAACTTAAAAGGAGTAGCCTATACAAGTACTATACATGTTTGTATTGTGCTACTACATTGTTTCACTCACACTGCTTTGCACGACGCGGTCCCCCACTGGCGCGGCAGAGCTGCTAGCTCTCCGCCTGACGATGGCGAGGCAGGCCTGGTGCGGCCCGTCCGCCGCGCGCTGCAGCCAGACCAGGTCCCCGCAAGCCGTGAACCGCGGGGAGCGTACTGCCATGCCGGGGGATGATAGTTTGGCTACGAGGAAACAGATGAAATGGTAAAAATAGTACATTGATCACGTGGTGAGAAAGGAACTGGACCCCAAATCTGATATTTTTTGACATTGTAACGCCATAGAAACTCAACTGTCATTCAATTGCCATTGCGATTTTTCTTTACTAAACTGTTAGCAGACTACGAAATGACCGAAATCATCCAACTGAGATCCAATCGACATCCAACTGAAACGATTTTCATTCTAACTCAAACGATTATTACGAGGGTGTAGAAAGGAAAATATTAAAATTACGTTTTCCGTTTTACGTCTATTTTGACAGTTGTATCTTTTCTACCCTAGGGAGGAAAGTGATTTGTGAACAATGATTCACGTTTCTCTCCAGGGTTCATAAAGTTTATAATGGTACATACAATAACTTTATTTAGTCAAATTGAAATCAGTGAGAAATATTTTTCAGCTTATTTGAACAGCCAATAAGTATACCACTTATTAAATCATATTCATCATTCTCCTTGCCTTATCCCGTTCTCTGTCGGGGTCGGCTACCTAACCTAATTTGACGTGGAACCAAGTTTTTACACAGGGCGACTGCCATCTGACCTCTGCAACCTAAAGACTAACCTGGCCCGAATCCTAGGTTGAGTCACATTCAAATATCATCAGAATTAAAATTTTATTTGAATGTGGGTTTCATCACGATGTCTTTCCTTCACCGTAAAAGCAGTCAGTAAATGTACGTGAGTAAAAACACATGGGAACATGGGGGGATCGAACTCGGGACTCACGATTGTAAGACTGGTGTCTAACTATTTGGCCACCGACGCTCTGGCTTACATGCAAAGGAAAAAAGTTAGGTAGAGACCAGGCCCCCAAGTCTGCTATTTTTTGTCATTGTAACGCCATCGAAACTCTACTGTCATTCAATCGCCATTGGGTTTTTTCTATACTTCTAACTGTTAGCAGACAACGAAATGACCGAAATCATCCAACTGAGATCCAATCGACTTCCAACTGAAACGATTTTAGTTCAGCAGACTTAGGGCCCTGTAATATAATTTAGCAACTTACTCATAGTGCCGTCGAGTGTCAGTTGGAAGATGTACGAAGGTCGGTTGGTGGAGAAGATCAGCCCGAGCCGGTTGGGCTCCGTCTCCCACGCCACCCCCACCACGCTCTCGCCGTCGGGGGCGAAACGCACCTGGGGAAATGTTACCGCTTACACAATATTCATAACGTATGGTCTAAAAAAAATACATTTTGATAATACTGTTGTAAGGTTAAGTTAAAAGATGCAAGAAATACGCTACGCAGTAAAACTACTTGACAAAGTTTGTATGGACCATAGTTGCAAACCAGGACCATAGTTGTGTATGGTTTCAAGGTAGGAGTACTTCAAAACTCGTAAAAATAAAAATGAAATTGAATGTTTACTATTTAGTAGAAATGTCCAGAAGATAATAATTTCGAATAATTGGTGTTTTAATCAAACACTAGATATGGATATAACTTTGTTACAAAATTAATACAAACGAAAGCGGAATAATTCACGCCATCATTGATGAGATTCGAACCCACGTCTTCTTATATGTAATGTTGTCAGTTGAGTGACTATACTTACATATAGTATTATTATAAAATTATTGGTGGCGCTACAGCTACTCAAGTAAGTAGTCAAGTAAACAAGTGGTTCACAATTACAACGCTTGGGACAGAGCCAACCGTGGCGTAGCGGTTAGCACGTTTGACCCGGTAAGTCAAAAGACGTGGGTTCGAATCTCATCGGTAGCGTGATTTTTTTTCCACTTTTTTCGTTTGTATTGACTTTGTAACAAATAGTTAATATTTTTAAGCACGCGTTCGACTCGCGTCTACCTTTTCTGTGGTAAGACCCAAATTATTCGTTTCGCATGTAATTTTTTTTGTGGGCCTTAAACGACTAACCTGTCCCGGACACCACCCCTCCGGCAGCCCCTCCAGCACGGTGAAGGTCTCGGTGTCCACACGACACACCACGACCACGGACAGGTGCTTGCCGGCCAGCTGCTCGCCCCAGTCGCGCCGGTACAGGAACTCTTCACCCTGGAAGTAAAATTAAAGGTTTACGAAATATAACAATATAGGTGCGCTCAGTGTAGTTGTCGTGTGATGCCGGCTTAGAATAGCATCACCCCATTTCTTTTCGTGGATGTTGTAAAAGGCAACTAAGGGGTTTCATGTGTATTACAATTTTAGGCGACGGGCTGACAACCTGTCACTACAGTGATACATGTATCATCGAAAAGGGCCCTCAATACTTGTCAGACGTGGCGATAACGGCCGCAATTTTACGGTCGTTAACGCTCTGCCTACTCCGCAATGGATAAAGCGTGATTTATGTATGTATTGTATGATATCACTACATAGTATAAAGCCAAATCGCTTTTCGCGTCTGTATGTATGCTTAAATCTTAACTACACGACGGATTTTGATACGGTTTTTTTTACTTAATAGAGTGATTCAAGAGGAAGGTTTATGTGTATAATACTTGACGTGAAAACAAGTTATTACTACGGGAAAATCCGTATATATATTACCGTAATAAGTTACCGAGCAGAGGCTGGGCGGGCCGCTAGTTAATGATAATCCTAGAACTATTATCCAATATGCGGGGCTCCACTTGGTAGAAGGTCCAAAGTGCTAAGGATAACGGTCTATCTCTTTTTACCTCCTATACAAAGTTATTCGTGATTTTATTTCAACCCATAGTAAAAATCATTCAGTATAATGCCCTAAAAAACATGTCTAATGTATCTCCTGCTAAACACGTTGTTTACCTTGACAGGAGGCGCTTCCCCGCTGCCGTCGGGTTTCTTATCTTCTCCTTTCCTCTTAATGTACGGTTCAGACTTCTTGAGTTTCTTCTCGGCGACATACACCACTGAGCTCTCGTCGTGAGACCAGTCTAGGTTGCCAAACTCCGCTGAAAATTTATGAAGATTTGTTGAAGTGTAATGTATTTAGAATGAGGTACTGTGCGTTTGTTTTTTTATTGTACCTTAAAAAACATTTTCAAATTAGAAGCATACTATGTAGTATGCTTCTAATTTCTATTATAGTTTCGGGTTTTCAGCCTTAACATACAAACGTATTTCTCTGTTTTCATCTTGAGTAACTGCCTCTAGAGCTATAATTATTTTTATACTACACCTACATAGAAAATGTCATATAGCTTTACGAAACTTAAAAAGGACAGTGAGTCATTGCTCACGTCTCAAATTAGCGGGAGACAAAACTCCATACGCATCACTTTCCTCCTCAGGGGAAAACAGATGACACTATCAAAGTTACTTAAAACGGAACAAATCTAATATTTTTGCAGGAAAAATGGCTTATTGGACTTATTGCTTTTTGGTATGTACAAAATAAATTAAAAACAAATACATCGCGCGAGTTTGCTTTGGATTTTTCATGTAATATTTCGGGCCTCAACTACACCCTCGTTAGCAATAGGTTCCTTTCTCACCATGTGATCAATGTACTATTAGAAAGCTGTCGTGTCGTAGCAAGTGGCCAATCATCTTTTCTCGTCGATTCACAATGGCCTACCTAATACCTACTAATTAGCACAAAATAAAAAACTACTCACAGTCAGCATAAACATCCCCATGGATATCCAAAGCTGTCAGATCGATAGCATGAGCCAGCGTGTGGTTAGACCACACTTCAAGGTACTGCTTCTTGACATCCTTCGCGTCCTTCTCCTCCCTTATCACCGCCTTGAAAGTCTCGCGCAGGGACACCGCTGATAGGAGCCTGGAACAACACGTACATATATCACGCCTTTATCCCTCGCGGGGTAGGCAGAGCGTTAACGGCCGTAAGAATACGGTCGCTATCGCCACATCTGTCATTTTTGAGGATTGTTTTCCATGGTTGTTTCAGAAAACATGTGTATCACTATAGTGACAGGTTGTCAGCCTGTCGCCTAAAAAATGTAATACGCCAATACCCTCGAGTCCTTTAATCGCCTCTTACGACACCCGCGGGAAGGATGTGGGGTGATGCTATTCTAAGCCGGCATCACACGGCAAAACAACAAGCCTGGAACAAGGTGGTTAGAAATAATAGTTTATGCATTTTTAATGGTTAACGCCTGTGGTTAACGCTCTGCCTACCTTGGAAGGGGTAAAGGCGTGATTTGTGTATGTGTTTGTATGTATTTTTTTAATACTGGCATTTCGGAAAGCAAAGTAGCAAATTTTGAAGCTTGGACATTTTTACATCCTGGTAATTTTCTACTATAACATTTTGCCATGTAACAAATTCCTGAATGCCGATAAAGCTCTGCCTACCCCACTAGGGATAAAGGCGTGATATATGTATGTATGTTTACATTAAGCGCGTATCCCTCGGGGCAGGCAGAGTATCAACGAAATACGGTCGCGACCGCCACATCTTCCAATATTCAGATAAATACGAGTAAGTGTATAATTAATTATTACATACATACATATATCACGCCTTTATCCCTTGCGGGGTAGGCAGAGCGTGAACGGCTGCAAGAATATAGTCGCTATCGGCACGTCTGACATTTTTGAGGATTGTTTTCCAAGGTTATTTCAGAAAACATGTGTATCACTAAAGTGACAGGTTTTCAGCCTGTCACCTAAATTGTAATACACCAATACTCTCGAGTCCCTAAGTCGCCTCTTACGACACCCGCGGGAAGGATGTAAGGTGATGCTATTCTAAGCCGGCATCACACGGCATTAATTATCTTCAGAAATATCCACTTACACCTGGCTAACGTCAACTGCAAAATCACTCTGAGAGGTGACACAGAGGTTCTCATTGAGCTGGTAGTTGTGTAAGTACTTGGTCGGCTTCCCCTTGTCCAGATTCCTGATGGACCACTTGGCGGTGACCTGGTTACCCGCGTTGTTGAGTTTACCATTCACCACTGAGGGGATTTTCGACAGGGTCTTGTAAGCTGACACTATGTTTTCTATCTGTGGAAGCATAATTTAAAATGTGTTTATTAATTTGAAACCATCATATGAAAATGAAACTGAACAACTTTTTGTAGACAAAGTATGACAATGAGATCTGAAGATTAGAAACCTGTAAAACTTAAGAACCAGAAAAATGACTAATTTAGGCCAGAATCTTTTTAGACTCTTTTGTTTTTCAATTCGGCCTATGTTTCTTGGAGAAAGTTGTTTAGTAACTAAACTTTAGGGGCCTTACCACAAAAAAGTTAGACTTGCGTTGAATGTGTGTCTAGCCTTTTTGTACGTAGTTTTATTTTAAACATGTGTTCGACTTGTGTCTAACTTTTTGTGGTAAGGCCCTAGTTGGTTCTCTCTCTTTTATTTTATCACTTGTTTTGCACCACATGTATTACATAAGTACTTACTCAAATTAAAAATAATAATAATTCATAAAAATAAATTGAATGAATAATACAAATGAAACTCTTTAATTTAAAAACATACCTGCGAAGACATCTTTAGCATATCAGACAGTGTTCACTGCAAGGAATGGAATACCAACAATTTGAATCTGCAAACAAAGATAACAATGCAAAGTCAATATCTATGCAAACAAGTCAGTTATCAACAGACTGTAGTACAATTTAATATCAAAATAATACATGTGATAATACAGGCTGTAAAAAATCACGCTTTTATCTCTTGCGGGGTAGGCAGATGCATAAAATTTGCTGCTAATATTTTAAGGGGTGAACCAGCCCATGGTCAATTTTCCCCAAGGAACATAGGTTACAATATGAAAAAAAAATTTGGACCTCCTATACAAAATTACCGATTAACCAAGTTGGTCAATTTGTAAAGGAGGATTGGAAGGTCCAAAATATTTCTCATCATATTTTGACTTATGTTTCTTGGAAAAAGTTGTTTAGTTTCATGGGCTGGTTCACCCCTTAAAATATTTGCAGCAAATTTTTAATAGTACCTGTGATAATAAAGGCTGTATTTGTTTGAATACTTGTATGAGTGAACAAGTAACAGAATGCAGTTTTTGCCATGGACAAGCCATTTTCTACTTCGGCTTATCAAAGAATGGAAACTGTGGTTATACACCACAAGAATGTCCCTATACTTATCTTTTTTTCTGATATGATTAATGATAACATAGACCATACACAGAGGCCCAAAATAGTAAATAGTAGTAATTCCAGAAAGCTTACTAGCAAGATTTCAAAAGTTTTATTTTCAAGTAGATTTACAATGAATACTTTTAGAATGTGAAGTACAATATTATATCTTAAATTAATTAAACATTGTAAAAAAGAGTCTTTGTTTAGCAACTATGTGGATAAAAAAATAAAAAATGGAGGTCAGAGTATATTTTTTCGGACAGGCACTTCCTCGGGGCTATCCAGGCTAACCACACAGAATGTAGCTTCCCTAAGATAGGCACTACAGGATCTCATTATGCTGATTGTGTGGATTGTTTTGTATTATAGGATCTATGCAGAGCAGAGTATGGTTTGACACCAGAAAGTAAAACTATCAACAAATAGCTACCTCAAGCCAGCTTCAACAATGGACTACTAGCTACAACACGCAGGAGAACTGAAAATACCTGCAGACTACTGCTGTCTCTTAATTTGCTGACTCTCATTTTCATAATATTGTATAGGTTATGTATTTTAGACTAGTTTTCTCGTCTCTACTCGTCTTATGACATGCCCTGTAGGCTGTAAATTATAATGTAATTATTCTCTTACCTTTATAATTTATTACAATTACGAAATATACCGGGTCCGAAACAACAAACAGAATCTAAAAATACTACCGAAAATAGTGGTATGTTCAAAAACACAAAACTAGACGTCAAAGTTTTTGAAAGTAAAGTGGGGTCACGATCATGATCGATTTTATCAAAGAAGAGAAAACTGGACTGCTCGAGATAAGCACCTTAAAATTTAAAAGTATTTGAAGAAAAAATAACATCAGTACTTTTATATGAAGATTTTTTGCAATGTTTTCACATTAAACGCTTTTTGAGCATTATGTTTTGGACACATCTTCTGTTCCTGTCAAATCAACTAGTGATTCCAAGTCCCTAAAAGTGCGCGCAGATATCGATAAATGAAAATCGGTTTATTATTAGACGTGACGTGTACGGGCAATTTCAAAAAAAATTGTACCCTTTCGAAAAAGTGGTCGACATAATTTATGTTGATATAATGACAATTTTTTTTGAAAAATAGAATCTGCATTTAATAATGTATCTAAATATAATGTTTGTTTTGTAATTTATTCAGTATTTTAAGAGATATTCAGTAAAATAGGAATACAGGTCATTATGGTCAGTCAGTTTTGTTACCACCTTTGAAGCATGTTATCTCACAAAATAAAGTTAAACCTAGTTATTTTATATGTTTTTCGATTACTTTGTTTATTCAACTATCTTAAAAAAATTGTAAAATGGTCCAAAAGTCTTTATTTTTTTCAGTGAAGCAAAAAATAGGTCCGTTTGGTTACCCTGGTCACCAAACCAGATCATATTTTCATTTTTTTACAACAATGCGTTATAAAATTGTAACAAATATTATTTGACCTGATAAATTTACATTAAAGTTTTATAAAATAATACGGAAAACAATTAAAATCCTACTAAAAATATCAAAAATACGCAAATAACTGTAACCAAAGTAACAAAATGGACAGTCACAAAATTGTAAGGTTAGGGTTACACGCCGCATACTTATTGGGAATAAATTAGTATAACGTGCCATTGTTCATTGTATTTATATTGAGTATTCGTTACTGATTTTAGGTAGAGTTAACATCCAAAAAAATTCTAATAATATAGTTAATTTGAAAATTCTTTACGTTTTGATTTTATTTAATAAATGAATGAGATTTATTTTATTATTTCAATACACATCTTTATGAGCTTTTACCGAACTATTATTTTAATTTGGCACTGAAAGTCCGTATATATATTTAAAAAGATCACTTAAAAAGAAAACTGGAACATAACCAAACAAAAAAAACTAAAATAAAACAGTAACAAGCCTTTATCTAAAATATCTTATTTTTATTATCGAGCACCTTAAATAAACAAAATAATATATTATTTACAATTGGCACCATGTAAACTCAGCTTTAGCTGTCAGTTTTGTTACTTTGCCTGTCAGCATATAGGTTACCAGCAAAATGGGTAACAAAATGGAGGTAACATCGGACTCCGAATTTGGATTAAAATATCAGTAAAAATCGCCAAAAAACATTTAGTTTATCAAATTTTGAACACTTAATCTTCATAATTTATTGAAAATTGAAAACACGCGCTTAATAGCATGCCATAAAGTGTTCAAGAACTACAGTGGTAACTAACCCGACAAATTTTCTGAAACTTTCGTACGCACCTCGACTTGCACGTCTCACGATCCCGTTGCAAATGGCAGAGCCACAGTAAAATGGCCTATGGCTAGACGATTAAATAATGTTACTATTTTCAAGAAAACCTACCAACATCTTTAATATTTTTTATTATAAATCAAGGTAACAAAACTGACGTTTCGTGACTGGACAAAATTGGGGACAATATTAAAAAATTATTATAAATTCTATTTCAACATATTTAAAGTTTGAAATCCCTTATTTCGGAAGCATAAAGCATTGCCATTCTAAAAAATATAAAATGTGTGGGGGTCTTCTTGGAAGAATATAATTAAATTCAACCGTCTTTTTCGCTAACTGTGGTGGGGACAGCCAAAAAACTGGTTCGCCCTGGGGTATATTATTTAATATAAATTAAACTATAAATGATAGCACGAAATATTTAATGTTAAATAGCAGACTTTAAACTATATTTTTGGGGAAATATAAATAAAAAGTACAAACAATTAAGATAACACCTTTAAAAAAATACGCAATGTGGGGGACAGGTAAAAATCAGGATGTACAATTTTTTTTGAAATTGCCCGTACATGTGTGCGGTGTATCCTCCCTAATGCTAGTTTTTGGACTGACAGTTGACAAGGCTGGTGTTGGGATTGTGCACAAAATAATTGAATAAAATGGTCAAAGTTTAATCCGAAATACACAAAAATGAAACTTGCAACTAATTTTTCTCGATCTAAAAAGCGACCTAAACTAAGTAAATACTCTGTATTTTGTATACACGCATTGGTTTTTCTATGAAAGTTTACAACAATGTTATTAATGTTTTGAATTAAATATATCAATTAACAAATTGTGTACTAATTAAAAACGTTTTGCGCGATATGTCATTGAACTACGCTTTTGGATTTTCCCTGTTTCTGTTCATTCTAGTGGGACTAAACATATATTTCTTTTACACTTTGAATACAGTAGGAAGGAAACCTTCCAATTTTAACGTGCCAGGTATTAAACTTGATCCCGCGCCAAGCATCTTCAGAGATATATATGAATATCTCAATTATTTACCTATCCAGTATAGGAATAAAAACTCAAAGTTCGCAAGCCTGCAAAAAAATCTTATTAATTCGTTTAATATTACTAAACCTGTTAACATTAAAAATGTATGGCAGGATACGGAACTGGTAAGAGACAAAACTATACCAATGTATTTTTTGTTTACCTTGAAAATCTGTTGCATTTAACTATGCTAATTAAAATTATGCCTTTTTGTACTCATCAGCTGGGTAGCGGCCAATGTTGTAACTATTAATATTATTATTCATTTAATTGTAAATATTTTAGTGGGTTAGTCAGGAATCGCTGTTTCCGCACGAAAATGGAGCTTCTGGACGAATACTACACGCAATACGCACCTCACAGATAGCACTCGTAGACAATGCGCCAAAGGGAACCCAGCTAAAGTTACTACTACTTCTAGAGGTAGGTATCTACTGTAAAGATCATGGACCATAACCAGTAAATTACTCCACGTGGGGCTTCGACTAGAAGTACCCAAACCCAACAAGCTAATGATATATTAAACTTTTTTCATCTTGATGCAGTCAAAATGGTATATAGTTGATATGTTTTCAGAATAAACAAAAGTTATTTTTCAAACCAAAGAGATATAATCTCAACGACGTTATACGAGGAAGTGTCTATGCTGGTTTCGACAGGCATAACTCTGAGGTGTTTGCTTATTATCTCGCGATGGTGATGAACTTTAAGTGGATTGCACCATCAGTCATACGGAAAATACATTTTCACAAAGATATTGTACCATATGCGACTATGGGTTTAAAAAGGACTATGATCAAACACGGTACGTAGCACCAATGTTATTATATAACAAAATATTATGATTACCTTCAACTTCCACAGTAAGCTAATCAAAATAATATTAATTATAAACATAAACCATATACTTAATAAAAAGGTCAAAGATATCATTCTAATCTTGTATTAACTAGTATGTGTAGAATATATTTTACTATCTATTCGTGTAATCTAATAGTTTGTCTAATCTTTGCTATTATTATGTTATGTGTATTCTTGTTACAGGAAATGGGCCGCTGTGCATTTATGGCAAATGTTTCTATTGTAAAATGAACGAGACCGTTTGCCCGAATGAAAACGGTGAAATTGAAGGCGCAGCCATTCTTTATTTCGACAAACCATTTAAAGTTCACAAGTCACCCTGGAGAAGGTCCTACAACAGCAAACAAATGGAATGGGAAACAGATACAGAATTTTGTAAGTGAGTATCAACATACGAGACTGCTCCACTCAGACCTCATAAAACATTAATAAAATATTATAAACAAATTCATTATTTTCAGAAAAGTTACTGGAAAACTTAGCATAAAAAGAATACTCAATTTAGTAGATGTTGCTATATTTGACTTCCTTATACAAAATGGAGATCGACATAGATATGAAATTTATAAAGATAAAATTGTACTACTCGACAATGGAAAAGGTCTTGGAAATCCCTCAGTAGATGAATTAGATATCTTGGCTCCGCTATATCAATGCTGCATGTAAGTTTATTTGTTATTGATTATATTGTGTTATATTCTCGTACGTAATTATCTTAGCCAGACAAACTAACAAACACTGTGATTGATTTATTAATTTTGCTTTATTCATATTATTTCGTAAAATGTGCGTGATCTTAGTACGGTCCCGCGCAGATTTACCGAATCCCCTGTTTACAAACATTACATTACAAGGGGGTTCGGTGACGTACCTAAAAGAAATCATTTTGTAATAGCTCTTGTTTTTTTTTTCAGCTTATCACAATCAACTTGGCATCATTTGGAATTGCTTTCCGGAGGTGTTTTAACGGACACAATTAAGTACCTATCTTCATTTCAAGGCGAGATCTTAGCTACTGAAGATCATTTCAGAGCAGTTGAAAGAAGATTATTGAAAGTATACGCCACTATCCAATATTGTATTGGAAAACATGGAAGTGCCAAAGTATTCAAAAATGAATATTAGTGAGCAGAGTGAATTCAATTCCCTCTTTGTTTTTATTAATCTTATTTTGTATATTTTATTGATTACATCACATTAACCGCCAAACATCTAAAATTTTAACACAAAACAAGCAATTTATTTTTATACATGATACTTTACCAAATATACTATGCAGTTGTTATTTGTTTTATTTTTGGTATGAATGTAGATAGTTTTATACTTCAATAAAACTATAACAATAACATGATATTTCTTTTTATTGTAATTTATGAACTTCATTATTCTAATGTTTCTCTATTCTAAAACTGTCAAAACTAATTATTTTGCCTATTTCATATAAAGCGAGTACTACAGTTACGCGCATATACAAAAAAAAGTTAACAATAACAGATACGCACACAGATAAAAATATCGATAATTAATATAATTATGTGCCCTTCCCTAATTACAGAAAAAGTTGACAGCTGAAAAACTTTTTCTTTTGGCATCTTTGTGGCGGTGCTTTTGATTTTGAATAAATAATTACTTAGTTTTCCTTTGGCGTGCCCTTCAGTTCTGCAAGAAATAAATCAGACCCGTAAGTTACCTATTTACAGCAATAAAAATTACTTTTAGGCTGCCCCCACATTGGGCGTTGGCCGAGCGTACGCGTTTCCTGAGCGTACTGCCGGCGTCGGCGCGGCGCGGACGTCGCGTCAGCGCACCGTCTGCGGGGCGTAGGCTTCGCGTTATACAGCGCCGCGCGGGCGCTGCGTGAACGCCGCGCAGACGCCGCGCTTACGTCGCGTTCCACAGGCGTTCGGCCGCCCGTGTCCCCCGCGCACATTCCCCCCCGCGCCCGCTAGCATCTCAGTTGCGGCCGAACGCCCGTGGAACGCGACGTAAGCGCGGCGTCTGCGCGGCGTTCACGCGGCGCCCGCGCGGCGCTGGACAACGCTGAGCCTGCGCCCCGCAGACGGTGCGCTGACGCGACGTTCGCGCCGCGCCGACGCCGGCAGTACGCTCAGGAAACGCGTACGCTCGGCCAACGCCCAATGTGGGGGCAGCCTTACCGTGGTATGGAGGTTACTACCTACCTATTCACCAGTTCGCCACCGCCCCATATAATTTGCTAAGCAAGCCAGACCTCTGACCTGACGACTCCACATCTAGCCAACGTTGGGAGAAAACTGATATAAAACTGGATTACACAAATTTATAAAAAAAGCCCGTAGATATAATATCGCCGTATTAAAGGCAAAACCAACTAACTCGTATTTTTTGCAGTTTTTCACTTTTTGATACCACTCGATTCAAAATTTGATTTTCTATCTAATGGTAAAACCCACTAACCCGTATGTCTAACCGTTGCCGAGATGGTAAGAGTAAATAGCGATTATATTGCTGATTTGCCCAGGATGGTACAGTCAAAAAATAATAACCACACTTAATTTTTAATTTATTATTTGCAATTGTAAAGTAAAAGAAAGTAACCAGCATTTGTTGGTTTTGCTTTTGAGAATTGCTCAATTTTTGAACTAGTTGTTAGTGGAAAAACATATTAAGTCATTTTAATATCTTTTTCATATCATGTCATAAAACGACAATATCTAGACTGCAAGCTTTCTATCATAAAAATGTACAACTTGTACAAAGAGGAGTGCCAGAAAACAGGAGATAAACCTGTATGTATCCGAGGCAACCTACCGTAAAATATTTTGCACGGATTTTAATTTGGGATTTTTCGTTCCCAAGAAAGACCATTGTCTATTATGCACAAAATATGGTCGTTCGGATGCGGAAGGAAAAGTAAAGTTAGATCTTGAATACAAAGAGCACATAAAAAGAAAAGAGACATGCAATAAAGAGAAACAGAAAGATAAAGAGAGAGCAGAGAAAGAAAATGATTTTATATCAGCGTCATTTGATCTTCAGGCGATTCTTCAGATACCCAGTGGGGACGTAGGTCCTTTATATTACTGCAGAAAACTCACAGTCTATAACTTGACAATCTATGAGAGTGCCTTTCCTAACGAAGCATTTTGTTTTGCATGGACCGAAGTAAATGGCAAGAAAGGTAGTTCCGAGATTGGATCAATCATATTACACTATTTGGCTTAAATCCCCGACCATGTAAAGGAGGTGTCATTGATTTCAGACACATGTGGAGGGCAAAATCGCAACCAGTACGTGGCAGCGGTTCTGTTATGGGCAGTCCATAAAATAGACCATATTAATGTAATAGAACACAAGGTCTTGGAGTCGGGACATACCTATATGGAAGTGGATTCAATGCACATTAGCATCGAACATGCCCAGAAGCACACAAGTGTTTACTCTGTTACAGACTGGCTGAATATTTTTAAACGCGCTCGATCATCAAAACAACGCAAGGGGGCGAAAAAAAATAAAACTAAGCAACCCTATCACGTCAAAGAGATGAAATACAATGAGTTCAAAGATCTTAAAACGTTAGCTAAATCCCTGATGATAAGTAAAGCCAAAACTAATGAAGGACAGCGAGTGAAGTGGTTAAAAATCAAACGAATGAGATACGTAAAGGGCGAAACAAAAGTATTTTATAACTATGACATGTCAAACAACTTTTATACTGTATACTTTGGAACACGACAGAGTGCTAAACAAGTAAAAAAGATGGACACGTCACCTGCAGCTCCAACCGCAACAGTGCATCCATTTTTCCCAAACCAACTAGAACCTTTGTACACAGACCATCTACCTATACCAGCAGCCAAAAAGGCTGATCTTCTAAAGCTGTGTAAAAGAGGTGTTATTCCTGAGGAATATCACGGATTTTGGATGGTTCCAAAATTTAAAAGCAGACGGAGATAAAGTCGATCGCGTACCAGGTCTTACAGTTTCAGATGACTCGGAGTATGATGCTGATGACTTATGAAACCGTAAGATCTGGTAAGACTTAATAATTAATATTAGAAGTTAAAGTAGAATACTAAGATTTATGTCAAAATTTAAATAAACTTGATTTAATAACGTGTGAGTTTCTTTCCCTATTATTAATAATCTGCCCCATTTTAAAGCTGATTAGATTGTTAAACAAAATAAAATAGTACATATTTTCACGTTATTTTTTATTAGAAATCGGTTCAATTTAAGAGGCAAAACCAACTATTTTTTACTTTTTTATTTTTATTTCATTAATAGAAAATGCTATTGTCACCAAAGTAAGTAGATCACCAAAAAAAGATCTTTACCCCCTAAATTAAAATTACTATCTGTCAGGAGTTTATAAATCTCAAAAAATCATGACATTGGTGATATAGAGGCAAAAACAACTAACTAAGGGGCATAAAAAATAAAACTTAATAATTAAAACCTTACAAATAATAATTATTTACTTTCATTACACACATTTAAAAGATTACTAATTAAAGAAATAGCTATTCAGGGCTGAACAGAATTGTCTCATGTTTAATAACTGAATTTGAAGCGCAAACTTTGTAAATGCGGTAACTCAAAAACTTTAAGTCACATTTTTGTGCTAATTAGTTGGTTTTGCCTTTAATACGGCGATATGCACAATCGTTTTGGTATCGAGTGGGTACGTACGGGTTTTTCCCGGCACGACTTCCACTAAGAAAGCCAGCATGAGACCTTTTTTCAACTGCTACTTCCACGCTTCAAACAACAAGGACCGGTATTAATGACGTCATTTATAAGCAAACGGAAGAAAAATATACCTATTCTATTACTTTTCTATCTTCAATTCTTTACTAGGTACGATAACGTTTTCTTCAGAAAATGGAGCCCGTGATAAGATTGACTAGAATCAAAACCTACAACTGCAGCGAGTGTACCGACGTATTTCTTAGCGTACAAAAACTTGAGAAACATTCGGAAATTCATTCACGCCAGGTTTATCCTCTGTTTCTTCTTCTTTTTTCTCTTTACAAACAAGTATAGTTTCCATGTATGTAGAAAGAAAAACGAATCACTAATGATTAATTCAGTTTATTGGTTTATTATGTCAGTTTGCGCGACTTGCCGTGTGGTGCCGGCAAAGTAGAATAGCACCACCCCAGCTCTTCCCGTGGGTGTCGTAAGAGGCGACCGAGGGATTAACCCGACCCCAGACCGGTCTTGGAGAAGGACAACTCCACGTAACTCAACTCAACCCGGAACGGTGTCTCCGTCAAGCGAGTGTGACAGAGGTCTATTACAATAGTGCGTTAGATTCCTGCAGCCGACCTGGCTTTGCACGTATCAACTCGTCGTTCCTGCGTTCAGCCAGGGAGGCCGAGAGGGTAGCGCAGGTCCTGGGCAACCCAGTTTTCCATAATTGCGACCCAGGAAACGCAGTTTCTGTAGAGAGGAAGCTTCACCCGAGTGACGTGGAAATCTTGCCTCAGACACTGATTAAATCGTCTGTCACAGACGTATGAGGCGCGACTGATGATTACGCGACTTACTTGTTAACTATTTGGTTTGGTAGAGAGTTACTACCTCTACGTAGCGTCTCTACGTCGCGTAAACCTACATAATAGGTACTTGCTCTTTGATTAAATTATTTGTAGTTTAGCTATTTTCACTGTTCAATAATTTTTCAGTGGCTGCATGCATATACTTTACCAGAAACAAAATTTTCGCTGATGTGCAACGCCTATGATATTAGTCTAGGTAACGAAAAATGCGCAAAAGATATGCGGAGGTCTGTACTATAGTTAAATATCCCATCCATCATCGTCCTTAGTCCACCTTTGTGTCACTGATTCGTTTATATACTTGTACCCATGAATAGGAAATGCATTATTCCAATTTACACTTTTTTTCAGTGACGAAGAGAAAGAAAACCATGCCTTTGAAACAATTTTTCAATGTGAATTTTGTTCCTTAAAGTTTGATACTGAAAGCACTTACGAATCCCACTGGTTGCAACATCAGCAATTCTCCCATAGCTGCCATTGCGGCAATGTCTACCACTTATTGTCCGATTTACAAACTCATGAGCGCCTTGCACACCCCGTTGTTCAGGAAAAATCGCGGGAGGCTGACACGTCCAATGCAGAATGCAATATAATTTTGGAAAGTAGACACACTAAAATTGAACAACATGACAACGGGAAAGAATTTCATGAAACACCCACGAAGTCACTGGCAGACCATAATCTAATACCGTCTTCACCAAGAAAAGCAAAAGTAAAACAAGAAAAAACTAAATCAATATCGAAACCTAAAAAGGGCCCTGACCTTTTCATGTCCGTTAATGAAGATGGTTCATTTTCTTGCATAACCTGCGACATTAAATTCAATAGAAAAGGAACCTATAAGGGTCATTACTATAAACAACATGAGAGAAAATACGTTTGTCCAATATGTGATAAAAGTCTTGGAAGCCAAGCTTCCTTACGCATTCATATGGTTATCCATTTGGACAAGGATGATTTGCCTTACAGCTGTAACATTTGCAACAGAAAGTTTTCTCAGGTTGGAGTTGTGAAATTACACTACAAACGGGTCCATGCGCGTATAAAGAATGAAATATGCCGATACTGCAAGAAAACTTTTTCAGATCGCGGAAATCTGGTAAACCATGAACGGATACATACTGGGATCAAGCCTTACGAGTGCAGTTACTGCGGAAAGTGTTTTAGTGATCCGTCTGCCCATAAACGCCATATCAGAACGCATACTGGCGATAAGATATACGCTTGTTCAGAATGCCCTATGAGGTTCACTGACGCCAGTGGCTTGATCGCTCATAGGCTACGGCATGCTGGTGTTAAAAAACATAAATGTGATATATGCGACAAAGCTTTCCTACAAATCAGTGTTCTGAAGAAACACGTGGAAATTGTTCATATGGGTGTAAGGAAATTCGAGTGTCATTACTGTGGGAGAAAATATTCTGCAAAAATATACTTAAAAGACCACATACAAAAGTGTCATGGAAAATTGTTTGGACATAGTAGAAAATAGTTAGCAATATTTGCGGCATTAACATTACTAGAAAACATGGCAGCAAAAGCACTTTTAAAGTAAGACTGATTGAGAAATCCTACAACCAACAACAAGACAGTTTGGAACTGCAATGAGAAATCCTACGAACTCAAGAAGTTTCGGAGAATCAAACAATTTGTACTTAGGTATTCATAATATAGAGTTCGGGTTTTATGCCTAAATGTACCTATTAAGCTGCTGCTTGCTGTGCTGTGCTGTAGCGACTCTACATTCTAAGATATTTACTCCTACTTAAGCCAAATTCCTCTCTAAGAGTCAGTTTTAAGATCAAGCGTTTGAAGATCCCGATTTTCTTTTAATAAAATTTATTAATCTGTTAATTAAGCAAATAGTTAAGCTTTGGAAGTGCAAAAAAGAAAGTAACTATAGTCTGTAAGTTTAGGTACTTATCTTTTTGTAAACAAACTTTGTATTAAGCTGACAGTTCTGAAGTGTCACTTTCATACAAAGTGTGTTTACAAAAAGATAAGTACCTAAACTTACAGACTATACTACGTGTATGATATTTTTTAACGTGGCGTGAATATTATGTTTCTCTTTTAGAACAGAAAGTATAATTTTATGAGTTGTAAATGAAAAGAGGTTTTACGTTGATGATATTTTGTTTATAAGTAAATGAAATTTAGTTTAATGAATTTTACAGTACCTGTATAAGAAAATAAGAGACGATCTGCGTGCGTGCAATGTGCATGTTTTAGTTGTATTGGTGACTTGGCTGATGATAGGTAATTAATAATTGTTAGTTGGAATAAATTTTGTATTTGTTATTATGGTTACACAATGCTCAGCTCTTGGTTGTTTGAAATGCATAAATAAATATTATCTTTATATGGACGCTGTTTAGCATTTATGTACCAACCCACACCCGGAACAAATTAAGCTACGAGCCTTCGAAGTTTTTCAAAGACATTTAGTTTTCCTGCGGTCTCCCTGAACGTAAGCTCATATTATTTAGTATCACCAGGTGCGTCTAAATGTCCTTATTTAAGTAATGTATGTAATTGATGTTTTGAATAAACATTTATTGAAATAAAGACGAAAAACTGTTATTGCGAAATACCAACATCCTACTTTGTAAAAAGCAATTAAGTACTATGTGGCTTACAACATTATTGCTAAATAATTTATAGGGATTTTGAGATGAGAAAAATGTACCATAAATCTTTGAATATCAGCTTTATTATAGTTATGAGATCACCTACTTACCTTAAATTAACTGTTACATCTTAAAGAATAATACACACATCAAAAAAAGTTTGTGATCACTTGGAAAAGTGGTAATATTTTTTATTGTGAAAGAACTCAATCACTTTTTATTTTTTGATTCCTTATTTAAAAATATGAAATTTAAATATAAACAATTTCCTAATTCAAATGTTTTTTTCATATAAAAAGACTATCAACCCTTGCTTGCTACCATTCAGAAATCTGACTTGGTCGCAAATTACGCTATTTTCAATTTATTCACAACAAGTTTAGTTGGTAACGATGCCGTGAGGATTAACAGAAGTTTTACGAGCCAGAATCCTAACTTTAAGTGGAGAAGGCTATTCCACGAGGGAAATATCACGCAGAGTTAATGTATCCCAAGCCTGCGTGGTGACCACGTTGCAGAGGTATCGGGGCATGGAAGATTTAGCTGACCGACCTCGCAGTGGTCGCCCAACTGTGCTTACTGCAATTCAGAAGCGCTATATCAGATTACTGGCTGCCCGTGACCCAACAATGAACGCTACTAAAATAAAAGCAGAACTGCGAGCTGCCACCGGTCGCGAAGTTAGCACCCAAACAATTCGAAATTGCTTACACCAAGCTGGATTACGAGCAAGGAGATCCTGGCGAGCACCTTTGAACTCACAGCAACGGAAACGGCGCAGATTGCGATGGGCTAGGCTCCGTCAAAATGAAGAAATTGAGGACGAAAGCATTTGGCAGAACTGCCTCTTTGTTGACGAAACGCGGATTAGTACGCATCCAGATAACCGACGTGTCCGTGTCTGGAGAAGACCAGGCGACTCTGAAAGGCAGAGAACTGCCACTGGAACCGTTCAGCAGGGCGGGAAATCGGTGTCCTTTTGGGCTGGTATAATGATTGGGGCTAGGACGCCCTTAATTCCGTATCAAGGCACCATGACTGAAGCTATGTATAAAATGATTGCAATCGATGGATACGTCAGACCATTCCGCATCAACCACGGGCGCCAATTCATAATGGTTGATGCTGCTCTCCAGCAATACGACATCACCCGGTTAGACTGGCCTGCCGGCTCACCTGACTTAAACCCGATCGAGCATGCGTGGGACGCTCATAAGCGATCTGTTTGGAATCGTCAGCCACCTCCTCAAACAGTGGCAGAAATCAGGGCAGCTGCTATTGAAGAGTGGGACAGGTTACCACAAGAAATGCTGGATAACTTAATTCTTAGCATGCCCAGAAAGGTTTCCGCATGTGTGCGAGCCAGAGGAGGAGTCATTTTATACTAACTATTAATCTTTTCGTAATAAATTTTGTTTATTTTTTCCTTAATTCAATTTTTTCATTACATCAAATTTCAGCTAAAATTGCATTTCTTAACTTTGGTTTTAAAAATAATGAATAAACATCATTTTTTTTTATTTACTTAGTGCATTTTCGTTATAAAAACATAAAATAAACACTTTCTATAAATAATCTATATTTCATAAAATATACCTGCTTTTGCTACTGATCAAAAACTTTTTTTGATGTGTGTACATTATTGCTTTTTTGAAATTCCCAGATAGTTTTTTGCAATAAGAGTGTATGTGTATAGGACATTATTGCAAAATTAAATAACGGTGACGTGAATTACGCATTAACCATTTTAGAGGATTATCTAATTAATAAAATATTATTTTTTAATTTGAGTTATAGATTCTGAAAGCTTATTTTAAGACGCATAGAACTGCATTCATAGTCCAAAATCTCAATTTGTGTGGGTTAGTACACAAATGCTAAACAGCGTCCATATGTAAAACGTTTTTTTTTTTATTTAGGTACCTAATTGTTTCGCTATGATGTTTTTTTTCGTATGTTTATTTAAAAGCGAGTATAAATAGGTACATATGGTGTGCAACATGTAACTTATCAAAATGATAAAGTGGACAAAATTAGGTAGGTATTTTAGACGTATGTTTCATGTTAATTTTAACTTTCGTCTTAAATTTTTGTTACATTTGTCAAGTTGTGTACAACAATACCACGGGTCAATGATTAAATAAAAAGCATGTACGAGGGGAGTTCACCCCCATGTCTCCCTGCCCCCCTGAACCCCCCTTGCCGCGCCGACGCGCCGCGCCGGCCGTACCGCGTCGCTCAATACGCGCGGCGCGCACGGCCCGCGCGTCACAATCCTCAGTCCCACATCAGCCCGGCTTCGGGGGTGTACGGCAACCCTCGCATTCCAAATTCGAATATTTAAAGGAAATAAAGCTGTTTTGGCTGGAATATTTGGCTTAGTTGTGCTAGTTTTTAAATAGTAACGTCTCTTTTGGACGTGTTTGCAAAGCTAGTTTTGTAGTAGATTTCAAAGAACTGATTAAAGATCAAATAAGTATCAAATACCCTTTGAGCGAAGTTACAATAGCTTGAAAAGGAAATTCTGATGAAAAACCGACAATAAAAAGTTACTTCAACCACTTCGACAAAGAAACAAAAAGCGCGAGTTTCAAACAACTTCGCTGGCTCTTCTAATCTTTTGCAATGAACGAACTGGATCTTATCAAAGAGGTAGAGAAACGACCGATACTGTACGATAAGTCTGTGAGTGGATTCAACAAGACCAAACTACGAGATGAGGCCTGGAAAGATGTCCAAGATGCTCTCAATGTTTCCGGTAAGTCACACGTCACAATTCCGTTTTTTGTGCAATACTGAACCTTATCACAAAGCGTGAGTGTTGTAGATGTCATGGCTTGACAAAGCCGCTGACCCGAACTAACTTACAAGCACCTCTACGGGGTTGAAAAAGAAAACTACTGCATTCCTTTCAAGCGGTAAACCTGCTCAAGAAACTGAACAACTTTCCCTAGAAAAATATAAGACTCGATAGGGCTTTCATTTTTGTAGTTTAAATCTGAAAAGAAGCGTCGGAGTAGATGCCGTGTGACTTATGTTGACGACATAATATTGCTCAAATGATGATATCAGGCGTCAAGTTATCATCAATCGCTTTAATAATTTCTTACTTGAGTTACCACTTATTATTTACGTGCAATTTATTCAGAAAGATATATGTAGACTTGTCTGATAATAAATTTCAGAATCAGAATGCAAGAAAAGGTGGCGTTCCCTTCGCGACTCCTTCATAAAACTCCAAAGGACTCATGGTGGCCGCACCCGCTGGCCTTACCACTATGCCATGAGGTTTCTTTTGCCCCACGTGGAGCCACAACAGAATCAAAAGGCGGAAACAGTGTAAGTGCCATTAACATCAACAGACATAGCTGGATATAGCGTTCCCTTCTTATGAAGACTGTATTCCGGGGATAGTGGCCATTGACTCGAAAAGAAGAAGAGGAAAGACCTAAGGTTCCTTGTGCCATACGTCGAGCTACAACAGAATCAGAACGCTGAAATAATGTAAAAATGTAATTAACCACATCATCATATCAGTTACTGCTGGGTATAGATAGACCCATACTCTTCGCTATCATAAAGCTTCATAGGACGCGCTCTCGATGGTCGTGCCTTCTGCTCCAAGTTGAGCTTCAATAGAATGAAAAGGCTTAGATAGCGTAAGTCACCAACAGTAGTCACAACACTCCACTGCTGAATATGGTCCGAATGGTGATGCGCTGCCTATTCTTACGTTAAACTCTTGGTCCCTTTTTAAGTCACCGAGGGTTAGAAATAGTAGTCATGAAAGTCTATCACGCTGCAACATCTCACTATACTATACTAGTATCTTTGTAATTTTCCACAGACCCAAAAAAGAAGCAGAAGACTCAGACGCAGAAGAAGAACTGCAACGGCAGCATCAAATATCATGTCTTCCAGACCTGTCCTTCCCCGAAAAGTATGAAGAGGAAGACGCTTCTCAGCCCCAACCCTCGCCAAAGAGAGCTCGGGTCAACTCCGTAGAGGAAGAAAGTCCTTGCCAATGCAACAGGACTGATCCAGATGAGCTGTTTCTGCTGAGTTGCGCGCCAAGTCTGAAGAGGTTAAACTCCAAGCAGAACGCTGTGGCTAGACTAAAGATTCAGCAGGTACAGTCAGATTTTTTTAAATCTTTTTTCTTAATTCAATTAATTACTTTCGTCCTACTTGGATTGAGCCGGGACTTGTTCTGCTTTGGGCCTTCAGACGCCAATTGCTAAAAGGGGCCAAAAGGAAAATTAAAATCGAAAAGTTCGCAGGAAATGAATGGCTATCGCTCCTCTGACAAGAGACCATACATAGCTCTTAAAAATGATGTCAGTACATTTAGAACCAAAACTCCCACACGAGTAGAGTCTAATTCCAACCCTATCTTTTCCGTCGCTTCACCCACACATTTATTTGGTGAAATTGTGCTTCTTCAGCGTTAGCACAGTACGGTCGTAGATTTGTATCTTGCTCGTGTTGGATTTCTGGATCTTATATATATATTCAGTAGCTCCATTCATAGCAAATATTTACAATGACATGATGATGTACCAAATTGAATGTTCAACAGGTCCTTTACGAAGCGGAATTCGGTATCCAGATGGAGCTACCCTATATCACTCCTACTGGAGAATGTGGGTTCGACAATAATATGATTGAAGGTAAATAAATACCTATTGGGATTGGGTATTAATTTAGCAGCTATACAGAGTGTTAGGAAAGGTACACTAACTTCCTTTCAAGGAACCAGCCCATGAAACTGAACCACTATCCCCTAGGAACATAGGTCGAAATATGAAAAAAGAATTAATGAACATTACGACAGTGAACTACAAAGATTATATAAAACTATTTAATAAAATTGGTTTTCATGAGTTATTGCAAAAAGTGACCAATTCAATCCTTACGGCTAGTAATTGTCGTTAATCATAATTTGGTTTATTCAGCCAATGAATGCATATGCCGTGTACATCACCCCAATTCTGCCCGTGGGTGTCGTCAAAAGCGACTTATAAACAAATTATCCAGGGAATAGGCAGCAGCGGTCCCTGTGAATTACTAGAAGCAGACGGTAACAGCCCATGAAGTTCCTCCTTAAATGATGAATTTGATTGCAGAATCATCCCAAGACGCGTCAACCCGGGTCGTTCTCTGCGACCAAGACCGGTGGAAGCGGGCGATAGTCCTGCAAATACCACCTACCGAATAATTATAGCAGGGTGATCCCTTTTAGAGCCTTTATTCCCATTTGTTCCGACAAAATCTGTCACTAGTGACAATTGGGAATAAAACTTGTCCCCAATCGCATTTGATGTACATTGCTCGCGCCATCATCAGCGCACCATAAGTTCAATTAAATTTATTTACATTTAAATACTGTACCACAATAATTTAGTAGACGGATTAGCGGTGTGTTTAATTTATGGATTGTAAAGGTCTTTTATAGTGGTACAGTGTTTAAAACAATAAACAGCAACAAACAACAATGACAAATAGAAATGTTTGTTCTCAATTGTCACTAGTGACAGATTTTGCGGGGACAAATGGGAACAAAGTGTTTAGAGGACCTTAAAATATAGTGTGCTGCCCCAAACGCTTTTTGTACATAAGCATCAGGACCTACTTCAATCTCGTCGAGAGAATTTTCGATAAATTACTTTTTCATCGAGTTATGAATTTTTGAGAGCAGCACGTATTCTCTGGGATATTTTAAGGTCCATAATAGAGTATAAGTAAATAGACCCTAAGAGCCTACATACAACTAGCGCCATTACCTATCCCCCGTTTTCCTAGAATGGAAATGGGGAGGAAAAGTAAAACGAATAGGGAATATGCATGTTTTTTTTTGTCTTAAATTAATAATTTACTACTTTTTATCGTAGAAAAAAATATAAATGGGCTTCAAAATACTCTAGATATTTTTAAAAATGAAATTTAAAACTTTTAAAAAATTTAAGCAGTTCAAACGCCACCATTTTGCGCGCGCTTTACGTGACGTCACATGATACGTCCAGTGGGTGTTTACCTTAGTGTTTACTGTTGAGTAAATAAAAGAAATCCTTTTCATTATAATATTACGATATGAGTATTCAAAAAAAAAATATTTTAGGCCATTTCAAATTTTATGCATATTCCCTATTGTGGATGGCCACTGTTCTTATAGTGCCCAAACTTTTACCTTGATGCGTTTTTGACCAATCACAAAGAAAAAAAAGCTACCTAACTACAGTTGCGCCAATAGCTACCGTTTAGTTGGCCTAGTCGAGCCAATCGGTTCTGGACTGGGTCATAAATAAAATATAAAAGTTGTACGCTTGCAACTATTGTCCAAAAATACTAGGCACACCCCATTCATAATTTTCCGAAATATTCAAAGTTTGAATTATCAAACCGAAAAATTATATAAAAGTAAGTGTTCCAATGCCATCCAAAATGGCAATGTATGACGTCATACACTCCTATTTTTATACAAAATACTGTGTTAGATCGTTTTAAAAAGAAGCTCATATGATCTGCTATTCCACACATTATTTTCGACTTCACGTGTTACAGTTTATTTTTAATTCCTCATCAAATACGGATGCTTTAGAAGGCGCTATTTGTACGTCAGTGGCCCATGCAACGAAACCACTGGTTACAATTCTACTGGTGAAATTCGATGTACATTGCGTAGCCCGTGGGACATTATAAAACCAGGATTTTTGACCCGCAACGCAATGTACATCGAATTTCACCTGTAGAATTGTAGCCTGTAGTTTTGAAAAACGAGGCGCAGGTCTTTCGGTCTAGTAAGTAAATTGCGCTAGTCCCTGAAGAAAAAGAGTTCTGAAAGTGAAAGCTATGAGTACTTTTTCATACTTTAAATCGACTCTTCTACTTTTGTGAATACTATAGCATTTCTTTTGCTAATTCTAAGATTCTAAGTACTTTTTTCTTCAGTCAACACATTTTCACGTGTTCGTTATAGTTAAGTACAAAAAAGGAACAAATAGATAGGTATATATTATAGGTAAGCGTTTCATTAGGTATTGTTATTTATGGTAATATATTAATAAACAAGTATGTACTATAATTTGCACTCAATATTTCTGCTATGTTTACGACCATTATGCAAATAAATTGATATTCAAATCCGATCCGATTTCATTTTTACCTCTATTCATTAGGAAAGCTTACATAACACCCTGTACTTACGCTAGTACTATTCTATACTTACGCTAGTAGTTGTATTTATTCTGTGCCTATGCTTGCTTTGCTTGAATTTTTAGAACGCTATTTTTGATTTTTCGCATACGGAAGTCTGTTTTTTATTCAGCATGACTTGGTTGCTAGTTTATTTGCATCAATAGTGATATCTTATAATACGCGCGGGAAAGAAATGTAGTGATGCTATTCTAAGCCGGCATCACACACACGGAAAAACTTATGCTATTAGTTACATGAACAGTAAGACGCCACTTTCTCCACATTTGTTAAGTTAATGAGACAAGACCTGACCCTGCCCTCGTAGAATGTAACTTTGTATTCTTAGCGTCTGCGCCACAAAAAGTTTTTCGCGTGGAAAAATATTTATTAAAAAACCTGACAACCGTATTTTTATGTTATAATAGTTGCGTATTCAAAATAATGAAATTTTAATGTTTATAGCCAGCATAACTCGCAATGCTGAGACGAATTTAACGTATTCTCATAACATAATTAATGTTCCACCAATTTTAACAAATACACATATCACGCCTTTATACCTTGCAGCGTAGGCAGAGCGTCAACGGCCGACATCGCAACTTCTGACAAATATTGAGGGCCCTTTCAGATGATTCGTGTATCACTGTAGTGACATGTTGTGAGCCTGGCACCTAAAATTGTAAATCACTTGAAATCCTCGAGTCCCTTAATCGCCATTTACGACACCCGCGGGTAAGAAATGGGGTTACACTATTCTAAGCCGGCAACACACGCTAACGTATCTGAAATAGAAAAGTATAATTTTTAGAGTCTGAGACCTGAGTTTTCTTTCGTAGCGCGGCTCTACGATGTCGCCTCTTGCATGCACTGTCATCTAGCGGGACCTATGTCTACGTCTACCTATTAGTCTATGCTAAGCAGATCGTGCCAGGTCTTGGCCCGTAAACCGTCCTCAACTCTGAGATCGATCTTGAGTGTGGCTTTGAGATGCTGTTAGTATTGACTCACATTTGTCAAAATCGCTCTTGAGATCGATCTTAGAGTTGATAACGATTTATTAATACGGAGCTTAAAGTTATCTAGCCCTAGTGTGATCTAGTAGCCACAGTTGTATTGATATTCAACTAGACAAAATACATTTCCCTGAAAATAAACTTTTTCAGTTTAGCTCAACGCCATCTATGTACCCTTAAAAACGGGCTAGAAAACCTATTGGATAACCTAAGGACTTACTGCGTCATACAAATTGCCCATAGGTAGCCACATCGAGAGGAGGCTTTTTTTTTTACAAAAGCTATGTACCTACCATGCCTCCGGTAACTCAGACGGCAGTGCAGTAACACGGTAGGCACTACTTAAATCGATTTCTTATTTTCATGCTAATCAAATAAATCAGTTTGAAAACCTATTGGGCGTCGAAAGCTGTCATATACAGAATGTTAGGACTAACTTCCTTTCAAGGGATGAACCAGCCCATGAAACTGAACAACTTTGGAAAATAAAATAAAATGAATGGGAGGTCCAAAGTGTTTTTACATGTAATGTTTACAATTCGACTATGTTTCTTGGGGAAAGCTGTTTAATTTCATGGGCTGGTTCATCCGAAAGGAAGTTAGTACTCTTCCTAACACCCAGTATCGGAAATATATCTTCAGTAAAAGTACCTACATCAAAATTTTATCGAAATAAACGAAAGCTCATAATAATATACATACAATTTTGGCACTAAACGCAGTTTTATTACCCTATGTGAAAGGAAACACTTACACTGGGCTGGACTTGACCGTTTTGCCTGTAAGCATTAAAATAAAATAAATAAAATAAAATAAATTAAGCATAGAGTTCGAAATAAAAATAAAAATGCATGAATCGTCATCCGTCATCATCATTTCGCTGCTCTTATCCTAATTTATTTGGGTTTGGGGTCAGAAAAGGTTCTGTGTTGTGCGTACATTATGCAGATACTTTAGACGTACAATAGGATACGTATATAGATAGGTAAATATAGATAGACGTTAAAAAAAACCTTGATTACACGTGCCAGTAAAAGATGAACCAGCGTTTTTGGATTTATTGCAGAGGTAAAACTCTATCAGGATATGTGGTAAACATCAAAATTGCTTAAGTAGGTAGTAGGTACTAATCAATATTAATAGTATCTCTTTATGCAATTCTTAATAATTTGTCGCATTGAAACGACAGAATCGGAGATTCCATGTAGTTTCTAGAAAAACTACGGAAACCCGGCATACGTTAGAATGCATTGATCATTTCATCGTCTTACTGAAAAAATCTAGCGAGGCGATAGAAAGGAAGGTTTCTTTCCATTTCCTTGTAGGTACAATCGGTGAATGTAACTCATGAAAATTTCAGTTTGTTTCAGCTGTCTTGTGATCGTTACCAAAAATCGTTTGAAAAAGATGATGCATGTTCAGTAAATGTTGCTGCACCTAGAAATAGTAATAATTATTAAAGAAATAATTGATGAAATACGCTACAGTCTCAAAAAAAAGTCGCAAATAATACGAGTAGGATTGTAATCAGTAAGCAGTTCATGAACAATGAGTGAAGTGAAGAGACTGTACTGTTGATGAATAACATCCCCTTGCACGCTTTTAATTCCAAGTATTTGCCGCGTGATGCCGACTTAGAGTAGCATCACCCCATTTCTTCCTGTGGGTGTTATAAAAGGCAACTAAGGGGCTCGAGTGTTTCATGTGTATTACAATTTTAGGCGACAGGCTGACAACCTGTCACTACAGTGATACATGATAACGACCGTAATTTTACGATTGTTAACGCTCTGCCTACCCCGGAAGGGATAAAGGCATGATTTATGTATGTATGCATGAATGTATTTCCGAGTTTCCATCATTTCATTCTTATCAATTCATTCTATCGACTTCTCGGATTCTATCTTTACTCTAGGAATTCCACGGAATCCCTGATTCTATCACTTCCCTGCAACATACCTATCAAATCAATTAATATTTTTGCAAAATAAGAATTTTACGGCTAATTGTGCTGGCTTGGAGCTCAAAAGGTTTTTGTTTTTTTGTTATCTTACGAAGCAAAATAAGTTTCACAACTAAATACAGTAAACTTGGTAAAAAAGTTACAAATTACAGGGTGTTCAGAATATGTTTACCTATAAAATAAAAACAACACATTGAGCACTGTAATTTCATGGACGTTTTTTGGTGTAGTTTTTTGATAGATTTGACAGAGCAAGGTGGATCGCACACTTAACGAACGACAGACCGCTAAAATATTCGAAAACCGCACTCGACGGACGACGCTGCGATAGCGCTGCGTCAAGATCGATTGAGCGATTTTAGTATGGGGATTGACATTTCTTGTATGGATCTGACAGACCGCTGCGATATTTTAGCGGAACGTTGTGCGTTAAGTGTGCGATGCGAGTATTTCAACATACATACATATATCACGCCATTATCCCTTGCGGGGTAGGCAGAGCGTTAACGGCCGTAAGAATTCGGTCGCTGTCGCCACGTCTGACATTTTTGAGGATTGTTTTCCAAGGTTGTTGCAGAAAACATGTGTATCACTATAGTGACAGGTTGTCAGCCAGTCGCCTAAAAATTGTAATACACCAATACCCTCGAGTTCCTTAGTCGCCTGTTACGACACCCGCGGGAAGGATATGGGGTGATGCTATTCTAAGCCGGCATCACACGGCGTAGCCGGCAGTAATTGTTAAAACCACAATTTACTCGTATTTTCATAAACTTCTTCATCACGTAGAACTTCTTCTGGTAGTGCCTCTCCAACTAGTGAAGGTTGGCAGTCAGCTCCGCATATTTCCTTCTACCTGTCGCGAGGCGAAACAGTTTGGCAGCACTCGCGATTCCTGTCCATTGCCGTATGTTACGCAGCCGTGATTTCTTTCTACGGCCCCTTGTTTTTTTCCCAGCAATTTTTCCCATCATATGAGGTTGTAGTAGAAAAGTTGTTGTAGATTTTAGGTATGTGGTATTCCTCAGTACGTGTACCAAATATAAGATACTTTACCTGATACTTACCTAATCAAATAACAAATACATACACAAATCACGCCTATATCCCTGGCGGGGTAGACAGAGCGTTAACGACAGTATAATTTCAGCCGTCATCGCCACGTCTGACAAATGTGTGAGGGTCGTTGCAGATATGTAGTGTATCACTATAGTGATAGGTTGTCGGCCTGTCGCCTAAAATTGCTTCTACGACACCGACGGGAAAGAAATGTTATTCTAAGCCGGCATCAAAATCACTTATACTTGCATGTATAAAAAAATATTTATACTTGCATGGAACGCCTTGTATAAAAAAATATAATAAAAGAATGCACCTTAGCATAGCTCACCTAATTGTAATAGGAATGCATTCCTCACAGATCGTATTTCTCTAGGCATGTACGAATGCAGTTTATGTGCACATAATTGCATTCAAGAATGCAATTTTGTATCAGTAGAAACCTAAGGTAGAAACTTAAGCACACATCACGCCTATATTCCTATGCGGGGTAGGTAGAGCGGCCACAAGATTGTGGTCACTAAATATTTTAAAGTTGTCAGCCAGTAAATTAGTAGTTTTAGTCGGCTAAAATTGTAGTAAGTAGTTACACAGGAAACTTTCTAGTCCTTAAAGTCACCTCTTACGAGAAAATAAATAGGCAGCAACACTCACATGACACCTCAAGGGTTATACTGTAAGGTTGTCAACCAACATATAACTCCCTTGAATGGAACCCCGAGGTTTTGGACTTGTTCGTCAATATTTTTCAACCACATTCATTTATTTTTCACACAAAACATAAGTCACGATTCTAACAACCCATATCGACAACCAAATTTCATATTTCATTCATTTTTACAGTCATTTTTCAATAGACAACACATATCGATAACTAAATCAAAGTAAAAGCCAACCAACATAGTACGTACACATCAAAATGAGACAGACATTTTTATGACGTCATATTTCACTATTTTGAATGGAAATTATGCAATCAAATAAGTGCCGAATTTCTTAAAAAAGGAAAAATTAGAGATCGTGAGTAAAATAAAAATAAAATATAGATGGGTACACTTGAAAAAATAGGGTGCGAATTGTGTCTAATAGGTATCTCTCCACTAATAAGGGTAAAAATATGTCTTGTTAGAATCGAGGCTAATGTATATTAAATTTATGAATACAATGCGTTTACAAGTGTTTTTACGCAACCGCCATGTGATCGAATAATTTATTGTAAATGTATTCTATTGACACGTGAAGATAGTGCAGTAAATAATTACTTACTTCATCGTGTAGATATTTGCAATAGGACAGACGTTGGCCTTGGTTCTGTCGGGACAGTAGCTAATTAACAATTTTTTGACTAAAGCTGAAGTAATACACTAGTAGGTACATATATTTCCTGTCTGTTTTCTTATGATTACTTTTTCTTTATGAGGTTCTCTGATTCAAACCTTGGTACTTGGTATTTTAGAAAAACCGTTTCTAGAACAATATCTGATGCCTGCATCACCCCACATCTTTCCCGCGGATGTCGTAAGAGGCGATTAAAGGACTCGAGGGTTTCATGTATTTTACAAATTTAGGCTATAGGCTGAGATCTGTCTCTACAGTATTACACGAATCATCTGAAAGGGCCCTCAATATTTGTCTGACGTGGCGATAGCGACCGTACTTTTACGGCCATTAACGCCTTGCATACCCCGCAAGGGATAAAGGCGTGATGATGTGTATAAGATTTAGTTGAGTTAGGTAATATCTTAGATTTAGACAAGTAAATGTCCCGCTAGAATCGAGAGCATAATGATATTAGTTTAAGATGATATTAGATTAGATTGTCTTTTGTGATAATTTATTGCAAAATCTGATTTAGCGGTTGCACCCGCTGTTAATCACTTTTCTCGTAGGAATGAGATGTTTTTGCGGACTTATACGTACAAACCTTCCTCTCGAATCACTCTATCAAAAAAAACAGCATCAGATTCCGTAGTGTGGTTAGAAGCAGTTAGCGGTGTCTATGACAGGCAGACAGAGAAGCGTAAAAAGCGGCTTCGTTTGAGTCCTTCTTTCCTAATGGCTCTATGTTTTTGGCCCCGGGGTCATCAAAACTACTCCGGACGGCTTGGTGGGGACGTGGAGAATTATGGGATTGGTTGTTCAAACAACCAGCCCCATCCCGCCCTTGGGGCAAGATTGGGCTTACTTTGGGTCTTCAAGAAAGAAAATACTTGCACAAAATGTAGCAGAATTTCATGTTTACACTTCGACAAAAGAGTTACGGATGTTTCATGTCATGAAACATAACATTTGATAACATAATTATTTCGGAATTCCATTATTTTTGCTCCATCCAAGTGCGTCAACCTGCGATATTACTCGTATTTAGTTCAGTCAACATTATTATAATACTTATACTTATTTATTATTTGTTTTATTTTATTGTGAACATTGTTCTGATAAAGTTCGTGTTTCCGCCAGCAAATGACATTACCTATATAATACTCTGTGTTATTTTTATTAAGAGAATACCGGGTTCGGCTTTTTCACACAAACTTAATCCTATATTTTACCGAGCAATGCTTATAGATAGAGCTGTAAATCTTTAAATTAAGGCCTAATAAGGGCATGCTATTTATTATTTTCAAAATAAAAGAAAATTCATTATTTTTCTATGGTAATCTTAGAACTAAAAAGAGAAACTGCTCATATTTTCTTTTTGCAATATTTTTTCTTAAATAGAAAGTTGTGCGAAATGGCCTTTACTAATATGATAAAAAAATACAGCTCTAGAGGCATTACCCGGGAAGAAAACAGGGGAAAACGTTTGTATGAGAATACCAGACTAGGGAATCCTCTTAATAATTACATTTGTACCTAGTACTGACAAATGATAATTCAATTTATTTTTCCTTGTATGATTATAGCGAGTTGAAATCACCTACTCATATTACTAATAAATAATAAATAGTACAAATGTAAAGTAGATATTACTTTATCAATATCATTCACCTACTAGCAAATAGTTTATTTTTGAAGGTCATTTAACCAAACACAAGTGTAAAGTGCATATTTAGATAGAACTAAATATCAGTTGAAAAAATATTAGCTGCAAATATTTTAAGGGGTGAATCTGGGGCCCATGAAACTGAACAACTTTCCCTTGGGAACATAGGTCGAAATTTGAGAAATTTTTTTGAACCTCCCATACAAATTGACTCGGTCGGTTGGTAATTTTGTATGAAGTCCAATTTTCCTTTTCATATTTCGACCTATGTTCTTTAGGGAAAGTTGTTCAGTTTCACGGGCTGGTTCGCCCCTTATATTTACAGCGAATTTTTTGACATCCGTCTCCTCTTGCTATGAAAAAGGACAAGGTACAAAGTGTTCGAGTATTAGTGTATTTTTTTGTAAGTAAATGTAAGAGAAACAAGCTTTTAACATTCATATTAATTTAATTTCTTTGCCATAAAATATACCTATTACAAACATTCTCACGTTACAACAAGTATCACATTAGGCTTATCAATAATAGTACAAATAAATAGTGATATCACTTAAATTCGCTGTACAAGCGTATTCACAAATTATCTAATATATTACTCTATGTAGTTGTCCACAAGGCCTCAACAGATCCCACCTACTACGTATAAATAATTACATTTAGAATTTGTCTACCGGAACGTAAGCTCACGCGATCAGACCAAGCGCACGTACGGTACAGGCATCCTCTCTTCTAACGACATCTCTTTGCCATATTTTTGCAACAGCTCCAGTGCTATGCCGTTCGTCCAGCCGAACCCGTCTTGGACGCCGTATTCACCACCCCCGCCTTGATGCCCTGCCTGCACCGCACTGTACTTCTCAAACATCCTCTGCCATTTGGTAAAACCTATGTAATTCGCTCGGATCCAAGTATGAGCCTGCTCCAATGCAAGTTTCTTTGCCTCTTCGTGTCCGCTCGCGTCTAGACCTCCGATCAGAATGCTCTGCAGTGGTGGCCATGCGTTAGGGTAGTCCCATTGCTCTGAAGAGTGTATCAGCGAAGTTGGTACGCCACCAGGGAAATCTAAGCCGCCTGAGGATAGTAGATATCTAACTAGGCGAGCTCCCCGTGCTGGGGCATCAGATTTATCCACAACACCAGCCCAAAGAGGCGTTGCGCAACTGGGGTAAAAGTGCCTCCTTGGTGTCTGTGCTATAGCATCATAATCATACCAAACTCCATCGTTGTCATCCCAAAATACGTTATCGATTGCTGTTCTCCAGTACTTCGCTAAGCTCCACCACTTCTGCGCTTCACGCCTGTCATTTAGTTTGCTCCGGAAATCACCAACTATCTGAAGAGCTCCAGCAAACATCGAATTTAGGTCAACTGGAAGAATACGACTTGTGTGCACGTTGGTTATGTTTCCGACGACATCATTACTGGCAGTTACAAACCATCTAGTAGAAAAGTCCCATCCACTTTCAGCTGCACTCTTGATTTCTAAGTAAAAGTCTTCTTGCTTATCCTCTTCTAATTTCTGAGCATGCGTGAAATCTTCAAAATAGGACTCTGGGCGCGGACCTAGCGTATCGGGGTCGGCATAATATCGAAGCAAAATGTATTTTTTCCCTTTCACTTCAACGGCTATTCTCTTATTATCCATCCAATATTGCAGCTCTTTTTCGATGATAGGAAGGTTGCGTTTCACCCACGCCAGGTCCTGAGTGGCTTTGAAATAACTGTCGACCATCAATGCTAGTAGAGGCGGTTGACTTCTGCCCAAGTAGTAGATTCGACTGCCGTTCGGAATGTAACCAAACTTGTTGACTAGATACAGCAGATTTTCAATCATACCCTTTGCAGTTTCGGTCATGTTGCTGATAATCAAACCACGGATAATCCAAAACGAGTCCCAATAGTACAGTTCTTTGAAGCGCCCACCAGGAACAATGAATCCGTTAGGAACATGCACAAAACTATATTGGTCAGGATGTTTAAGCACATCAGGATTGACTTTCCGCCCTAATTTCTTCCATATCGCGATTACACTTTTAGCAAATGCTTTCAACTTCGGGTCAGCGATTTGCGCTAGAATCGGCGGTTCTGGATCAAAATCCGGCGGGTTCCAATCATCCAATTCATTTCCATCTGTAAAATGCGAGTTCACAAATTCTTGGATTTGATCTCGGGAAGGGTTCTGATTCGTATCGTGCAGGAGCTTGGCGAAGTCGGCTTGTGTATCGGCGCAGGGATGGACAAGTTTCATATCGACGAATGTTTTGGAGTCTTTGAATAATCGGGCGAGTTGCACTCGATGGAGAAGATCACTTTGGCAGTATATAGAAGAGTTGCAGACCGGGACGAAGTTGAAGGCCTGCGCGTACGCCCCCAGCAGTCCCAGGACGGGGTAGAGCGGCACGACGCGAGGCACATGCCGCAGCAACATGTCGAGTCCTTCCTGTCACAGTTTCCGACGGACACTATCCGGCGAGTCGAGCTCGGAAGCGCGTTGTAAACATAACCTCGGGGAGAGGGGCGTGGGTCGAGCGCCGGCGTCGCGGGGCGAGTGGCCGCGCGTCTGGCTCGCCACCGCTATTAAACACGCACGAGCCATTGCGAAGTGTGCCGGTCACCGCGCGACTGCCGCGCGTTCCATCTCCGGCGACGCAAAGCTTTCACTAGTTCACTGGGAACTTGCAGCGGCGGGAAGTAGGCCAGGCTCAAGGCCTCGACCTAGACTAGCTGCCAACTCGAATTGTTTCCACAACTTTTTATTGAATCAGGGCGCGGCACACGTGCTCTCTACGAGCGGAGATGTCAAACTGAGTGACTTGCTGACGTCTCTTTCGTTAACGTAGGCAGGCCTTGTCTATGCGCGCGCCGCCGTGGCAGGCAACCTCTTTCAACAAACAGCTGAGCGCGTACTGATATCGCCCGCGAAAATGTTGATACTTTGATACGACTTCTTTATCGTAATTTTTGCGTCACCGATATTATATCAGCTACCGGGCAAGACTGGTACTAAAATAACTTTGATAACAAAGGTGAAACAATATCACTGGCACCCAGCGGGCCGGGCACATCAAAATCACAGTTAACTAACGGACTACTTCGGGATCGGGAGTATACGTACGTCGTACACCTTAGTCATTTCATTTCGCAACTTATAGCTTTGTGAATTTGTTCCCAGTCGGGCTATGACATTGCGGACCGGATCACCCGATATATATTATCCGAAATTGTTCCGTGTTTCAGATGGCACGATAACGTTAAGCTGTAGGGCCCGGTCGCTGTCTATGATCACTTAGACTTAATATTCTGACATTACAGTCCTTCGGGTCGTTGAACGACTCGGTTTCCCACACGAAAAGAGAGAATAAGAAGTCGTCTTATCTTATGTGTATCTCTGTCGTCTGTTAACTGGATACCACCAACTCCTTCTGGACCACGCAATGGATTTCGATGCGGTTGTTTTATAGAGAGATTTGGAATTTGAATTTGGAAGATTTATAGCATAAAACATGCCAAGAAAACGTCTTATTCCCTCGGGAAAACGCTAATACCAATTTATTTTTTTCTTGGCATTTTCCACTAGCACACTATTTTCATCCGTGATTTTTATGTTTGACAACCATGACATGCATGGCGTAAAAACAAGATTAATATAAATTGCTCTACAATATCGAATTGATTATCCTTGGAACTAATTTCTACCACAAAACATAAGGTGACCTCCATAAATCAGTAAAATAAAAAATAAAAGTATTCAACGTGATATGTAATGAGAATTTTTTGGGCCGATAACAACATTTGTTCAAACCAGGTGGCGCTATTTCAGGTTGAGGAATTTTCAAGTTCAGTTCAGTGCACAATGAAAACTATTACCCCTATTGAAAGGAATTTTTAATGCGTTCAGTGCTCTATTATTCTTTTATTTATTACCTCTATCTATGATAAATTGCACTATATAATTCACTTCGAGCGCCATCTACTACGAACAAAAAAACATTCCTTTTAAAGAAAGAAAAGAGATTCTTCTATTTTCGTAAATAAAATAAAATATGCAACAACATCCGTAAATTTTTCGCTAAAACGATGTCTACGCCGTAGTAGACTGCTACGCGCGTAGCCATATTAGACCCAAGTAGCAAAACCCAAATTAATCATGAATTTAATAGAGCCATGTTTTTGCCAAACTTACTATAAACTAGCGCCATCTAGATCTTTATTAGTAAAGTACTTGGAACCACACCATAGATAGCAAATCAGTAGTTATTACAGTATCTTGTCGCTCCGTCACTTTTTTACTGTTTCGATAGATGGCATTTTATGAAGTCATTTTATCGACACAAAAATAGGCCATAACCTAAAACAAGCTATTCTAAAAAGCCATAATTGATAGTTTCATTAATTTAATAGTAATTGTTTTTTATTTGTTTTGTTTAATAATAAGTAACTAAACTAACTTTCTCTTCTAATCGGTTTTACCACCGTTGTCCCGCGGCCAGCTATATTTTCACGTGTTTATGGGATATTTTTCCCATGGTAAAATAAAAAAAATCTGGAGGGAAAAGGGTCAAAATTAAAAAATAATTCTACTCAAAATCAGTCTTTGATGATCTTCCAACCTATATTTCTCCATATATTTGTTCAATTTCTCGCCTAAAACACATCTAATTTGATCAATATGTAAAGTCGACAGCTAATTTAATATTTTGGACTTTGGCCTAACCCAACTACCTAGATATTCAAACCAGACGAACGACATTACAGATTTTATGCTAATTTTGGTGTTTATACATCCTTGACCTATGATGTAAGTAAAAATCTAGATTTCTTATTGCGTACAAAATAAATGACAGAAAAAAATAGTTTTAGATTTTTAGCAATATCGCTTTTTTATTTATGGGAAGCTATATGTACCTGGGTATAAGTATGTCGTGTGATGCCGGCTTAAAATAGCATTACCCCACATTCTTCCCGTGGCTGTCGTAAGAGGCGACTAAGGGACTCGAGAGTATTGGTGTATTACAATTTTTAGGCGACAGGCTGACAACCTGTCACTATAGTGAGTGATACGCATGTTTTCTGAAACAACCTTGGAAAACAATCCTCAAAAATGTCAGACGTGGTGATGTGATAGCGACCGTATTCTTACGGCCGTCTATGTATGCATGTATAAGTATACAGGATTAAATTATTTTCAAGCGCTGAACTAACCCATAAAAGCTAAAAACTTCCCCCATTGGTCGAAAAATTTGAAAAAAATTTTGGACCTTCCATACAAAATGTACCAGCCGCCTGAGTCTGGTTGTATGTGAGGTCCAAAATATTTTTCCATGTTTCGTCCTATATTTCATTCGGAGAGTTGTTCAGTTTCATGGACTGGTTCACCCCTTGAAAGGGAATTCGTACTTTTCCTAACATCCTATATACTTTGTACCTTTCAGTCGTAAAGATCTTTACTTCTTTTGAGCTAAGTATTTCGTCTAAGTATCAGTAATTTAAGTAAATACATATTATTAAGAATGAAAGAGGAAAAATCTCAGTGTGTCCAAAGTTTTCGTACTAAAGGTAGTTAATAAGAACCTATCTAGAAATGTCAATGTTTAGGATTGATAAAAACTTGGCGTCGACTTGGAGCCTGGAGGCTTGGCATGGCCATACAAGGATACCAGCAAGTCGAAACATCCAGTATGATCTAGGCAAGATCTAGGACACAAACTATGTAGAATTTAGATACAGTCAACCTCAGGCTGGGTTAGGCAGGCAGTTTGGACTTTGGGCCGTTTTTATGCGGCACGCATAAGGCGAGGAACACACTTGACGCACGACGGAGCGCAAAAATATCGCAGCGGTCTGTCAGATCCATACTAGTAATGTCAATCCCCATACTAAAACCGCTCAACCGCTGTTGACGCAGCGCTATCGCAGTGTCATCCGTCGAGTGCGGTTTTAGTATGAGGAGTGACGATTCTAGTATGGATCTGGCAGACCGCTGCGATATTTTTGCGCTGCGTCGTTCGTCAAGTGTGTTCCTCGCCTGAGGCCTCGGTCTCGGGTTTTGCGAGCAGCTGGGCGGCAGGATCTTATGCATACATCAGTTCTCGGACACAGCGGCGCGGGAGCGTGCAACGAGTGGCGCACTACATCTATGGCTGGTTTCAGAGCGACGCGTCTCGGCAGCGCTGCCCAGCCGCGCGCGGTTCGGGCGCGCGCCTGGGCAGCGCGTTCGCTGTGAAACGACATTCAGACGCGCGCGCTTCGTTGTGGTGTACGGTCGAGTGCAGAGAATCATTAGTACAGTTTTTCTGTGATTAAACGCAATCAATGTGTCTAATTTTACCTAAATATACTTTTATTATATAATAATTGTGTATTTGGGTAAAATAAGACACATTAATTATTGCGTTTAATTACAGAAAAACCATTCGACGTCATATCGCCAGTGACAAACTTAGCGCGAACGGGTTGTACCTACCTACTTAGTATGTACTTATCTTAAGTTTCGTATTTTTTTCTAAATATTGTATTATACTATGTATCTACTTACTTCTTACACAAAAATAAGAAGGAGAATATTTAATTCTTTCTCAAAAATGATTGTAATGTTTAAATAATTACTTAATAAATGTTTTTCTACCAACCTTTCTGTGTAGTGAAATTTTCTCCCAATTCTATCCAGATTTCTTCCCAAGCTTTATTTTTCGCGTCCCTATTTTTATAATTCGCATCAGATGCATTCCACAAACATTCTCGATGACGAACTTCATCAATCAGTCGCCCCGTGTCGATAAAGTCATCCATTTTCAGTCACGTAGAGGAGTACATAAATTACAGTGTGTTGGACTGTACGCAGCCGCGCGTCCGCACCGTGTCGCTCTGAAACGCTACTGGCAATCGAAAGAGATCCGACCGCGGCGCGTGGCGGCGCGGCCGAGACGCGGCCCAAAACGCGTCACTGTGAAACGCTACATACAATCTAGTGTAATGCGAGGCGCGCGCGGCTGAGCAGCGCTGCCGAGACGCGTCGCTCTGAAACCAGCCTATAGAACAAAAAGACGAACGCGCCGTGCCGTCGCCGCTCCCGCCCCGCTGCCCGCAAAACCCGAGACTGCTATTTTTTGTCATTGTAACGGTAACGCCATCAAAACTCAACTGTCATTCCATTGCCATTGTGATTTTTCTATACTTCAAACTGTAAGCAGACTACGAAATGACCGAAATCATCTAACTGAGATCCAACCGACATCCAACTGAAACGATTTTCATTTAGCAGACTTAGGGCCCACCCAACTCTCGGAAGCGGTGCGGGAGCGGGCAACGAGCGGCGCGTCTCAGCAGCGCTGCCCAGGCGCGCGCGGCTCGCATTACACTAGATTGTATGTAGCGTTTCATAGTGACGCGTCTTGGGCCGCGTCTCGGCCGCGCCGCGGTCGGATCTCCTTCGATTGCCAGTAGCGTCGACTTGCAATCTTTTAAGACGTCGTTGTTGCACTCTTTTCCATATAACGTATATACCTAATATAGTGAGACGCTGCTGAGACGCGCCGCTCTGAAACCAGCCTTAAAAAAAAAAGGTGAGCGCGCCGCCGCTGCCGCCGCCGCTCCTGTCCCGCTGCCCGCAAAACCCGAGACCGGGGCCTAAGACGGCGTTTCATTAGCTGTTCAAGTGGTTCAAGTGCTTGACTGTACATTTTATAGCGCAACCTATGTAGAAGGCTCTTTCACAATTTTGTTTCTTTCCTCAAGCAGTCACTATCGTAATTAGTCTTATGCAGTCGCTTTCCTTATTCGTCGTACCAACAGCTCAGTAGACTCATACATAAATCACGCCTCTTTCCCGTTGGGGTAGGCAGAGACTATTAGGTACAGGTAAGTACATATACTTTATAAAATTAGCTTGATACCTGTAATGTCTATCAGTTTTGGGCAAATGCTATCACATAAGGTCCATTCTCCTTTGTTTACTCTTTTAGTATGGATCTGTCAAACGTCATAGGCATCAAGCTAAATTTTATAAAGTATAGAATGTTGCTACGCTGAATGAAAGTTGTTGGTGAATCCAATAACTTCAGTATTCTTTTATTGTTTTTATATGCGCCTGGAAAAACGACCAAAAATTTACAAATTCACTCCATCTTTAATCATACAATATTTTTCAAAATTCAGAAAATAAACTTGTATCCCACAAATGTCTAGACAAATCCAATCTAGAATAAAAACACATACATACATATATCACGCCTTTATCCCTTGCGGGGTAGACAGAGCGTTAACGGCCGTAAGAATACGGTCGCTATTGCCACGTCCGACATTTTTAAGGATTGTTTTCCAAGGTTGTTCCAGAAAACATGTGTATTACTATAGTGACAGGTTGTCAGCCTGTCGCCTAAAAATTGTAATACGCCAATACCCTCGAGTCCCTTAGTCGCCTCTTACTACACCCGCGGGAAGGATGTGGGGTGATACTATTCTAAGCCGGCATCACACGGCATCTAGAATAAAAACACCTAGTTAAATAATTCATTAGCCAAATCAAAATGATGCAAACAATCAAACCAGTTTATTATATACCTTCTACTCGATGATCGGCAAGTTATATATTTAGCTAATCAAAGGTCTGCGAGTTTTTTAATTCATTAGAATGTATGTATACAGACACACCTCCGTCTCGTCAGAAATAGACCTCTTACCATATTTGCACATGCCTACCAATCACTACATAGTATAAAGCAAAGTCGCTTTTCGCGTCTGTCTGTATGTATGCTTAAATCTTTAAAACTACACCACGGACTTTGATGCAGGTTATTTTAAGAGATAGAGTGATTGAAGAGGAAGGTTTTTATGTATAGTAATTGCCGAGAAAAATCCTTATTCCCACGGGAAAATGAGTTGCAGCGGGCGCAGCCGCTGTTTAATATATGTACTACTTGCGTACTTCTTATTCCCAAATAAAAAAGTACGCTAAAATAACTTCCCACAAAATTGAACTCCGTAATATAAGTCAAGTCGAATCTCGAAATTTGAAATAAGCATATGACAATTGGCGCAAAAAAGTCTTTAATGTCATATTGTAACAAAAAACATCGCAATGATCTTCGAAGCTTGGATATGACTTCAAAGATTTTCCGCACAAATTATCATAATCTGTGTATCATAGAATGTAACGATTCTGCACCTGAATTTTCGGCTAGTACACTAACTAACTAGTAACTTCGTATTTCCGTAAAACTCATTCACTCCTTTAATATGACGCTGCAGGCCTAAACTAGGCCTTAAGTCTGCTAAATGAAAGTCGTTTCAGTTGGATGTTGATTGGATCTCAGTTGGGTGGTTTCGGTCATTTCGTAGTCTGGTAACAGTTTAAAGTATAAAAAACACAATGGAAATTGAATTACAGTTGAGTTTCGATGGCGTTACAATGACAAAAATAGCCGACTTGGGGCCCTGGTCTACGCTCAAAAATAATTGAGATTTTAGTCCATTTCAGAATTCGGTAAAAATACCTATGTCTTTACTTTAACATATTATGCCTAATTGTAACAATGAAGGCCATATTATATGATTAGTTCACTGTATGATGGGTGGGTTGGCCGATAACAATTACGACTATTAAGTAAGTTCAAATATTTACCCCGCTAGGGATAAAGGCGTGATATATGTATGTATGTAAATATTTACCTAAGATAGGGTAATATTCGGGTAATCCCCTACAAAGTTTAATAAATACTGGTTTTTCATAGAATAATTGAGAGTAACTAATATAAGTTGATCTCTTGGGAATAACTCTAGATAGAAAAATTATCCGTGTAAATAATTATTAGTATGTAAATTATATTAGTAAATAATTGTGCCGTGTGATGCCGGCTTAGAATAGCATCACCTCACATCCTTCCCGTGGGTGTCGTAAGAGGCGACTAAAGGACTCGAGAGTATTGGTGTATTACAATTTTTAGGCGACGGGCTGACAACCTGTCACTATAGTAATACACATGTTTTCTGAAACAACCTTGGAAAACACTCCTCAAAAACGTCAGACGTGGCGATAGTGGTCGTATTCTTACGGCTGTTAACACTCTGCCTACCCCGCAAGGGATAAAGGCGTGATATATGTATGTAGGAAAATTATCCGCTGGTTATTACCACAGTAAATACAGTATGTAACTCTGGGAAAATTGTGTGTCTTTTTGATTGCCGGATGTTATTTTAAAGTAACAAGTGCATCGCACACTTAACGCACGACGGACCGCTAAAATATCGCAGCGGTCTGTCTGACCCAGACTTCACTCCCCATAGTAAAACCCCACTCGACGGACGACGCTGCGATAGCGCTGCGTCGACAGCGGTTGAGCGGTTTTAGTATGGGAATTTACATTTCTAGGACGGATCTGACAGACCGCTGCGATGTTTTAGCGGTCCGTCGTGCGTTAAGTGGGCGATCCACCAGTGTCTTCTGTAAGTACCTACACTACGATTTCCTTTTAGTGAATTCTTGCTTTTACAGTGTAGGTGCCGTGTGATGCCGGCTTAGAATAGCATCACCCCATTTCTTCCCGTGGGTGTTGTAAAAGGCAACAAAGGGACTCGATGGTTTAATGTGTATTACAATTTTAGGCGACAGGCTGACAACCTGTCACTACAGTGATACATGTATCATCGAAAAGGGCCCTCAATACTTGTCAGACGCGGCGATAACGACTGTAATTTTACGACTGTTAACGCTCTGCCTACCCCGCAAGGGATAAAGGCGTGATTTGTGTATGTGTGTATGTATGTACAGTGTAGGTACCTAGCTGTGACTGCAAGTGTAGGTACTTTAGTGTTGAAACACACCTGTGTATGTATAGTTTTAGTCACGGAAGTGTAGATCGTTTGACTATGCCTACAATTCTTTTGTGATAATGATAACTTGCTCAAATTATTATCATTATTACGCCGTGTGATGCCGGCTCAGAATAGCATCACCCCACTTCCTTCCCGCGGGTGTCGTAAGAGGCGACTAAGGGACTTGAGGGTATTGGTGTAACACAATTTTTAGGCGACAGGCTGACAACCTGTCACTATAGTGATGCACATGTTTTCTGAAGCAACCTTGGAAAACAGTCCTCAAAAATGTCTGACGTGGCGATGGCGACCGTATTCTTACGGCCGTTGACGCTCTGCCTACCCCGCAAGGGATAAAGGCATGATATATGTATGTATGTATTATTATCACTAGGAGCCCACCCAGCTGTTTCATCCCCTACTAATCATTTGCCGGCATGTATAACTACATAATATAAAGTAAAATCGCTTTTAGCGTATGTCTGTATGTTTTGCTTAAATCTTTAAAACTACACAACGGATTTTGATGCAGGTTTTTTAAATAGACATAGTGATTCAAGAGGAAGGTTTTTATGTATAATACATGCCGGGAAAAATCCTTATTCCCACGGGAAATTGAGTTGCGGCGGGCGCAGCCGCTGAGGCAGGCCCCTAGTTTTACTATACAATGTAAACCTTCTCGTGATACGAGATAATATAAAATCGAATAAAAGATATATATGAATGACACAGCCACTTTATTTATTTATTTTAAAATAAATTTAAATTATTATTTTAATCTAATAGTTAGCTTATATATAAAGGTGTAGTTAATAATTATAGGTAACTGTAGGTAACATTATTATTTCAGTTGTACTGAACATTCTTTAAAGTAAGTACATAAATAGTAGGTGCCTAACATAATAATAACTTTAAGTCAACAAAACACATAATTATATCTTTAAAATAACTACTTACTTATTTATATTTGCTAATCACAACACAACCTGTAAATACTATAAACAAAAATGATTTATAAATAAATACAATATTTTCAGCATATTGAATTTATAACAATATAACAAAATGTAATGTTGCGAATGGGCCTTAAAATTTATATTTAGAATTCCATATTCTTGTCCTTAACCAAATATAATTAGTTCTGCTTCAATGTCAATGTCTAAGATATTATTGTAAGTAACAAATAAACCAAAGTCTTAAATATTAAAATACCCAATCATTCTACTGGAAAACCAAGTAAAACAAAAGAGCTGTTTACTAACAATATTTTCTAGTTTGTGAAACGAAATTCGGTTGCTACTTAATAGGTACTTAAATTCAAGTAATTAAGTACGTAACAAAATTCAAGTATCCACCAGAATTATATTTTTACTTACTCGTTTTAGCCTACCTAATTTTGCTACTTGGGCTAGCGGATGACTGGGAAGGACGCGGCATTTCTATTGGCACAAGTAAACTCACTAACCTCCGCTTTGCCGACGACATCGTCCTGTTCGCTTCATCAGCTTCTGAGATACAGAATATGCTTCAAGACCTGAGCACTGCGAGTTTTGAGTGGGGACTGAAGATGAATATGTCAAAGACTATGCTCATGACAAATAGCCGCGAAGCCAGGGTGACAGTGGATGGCGGAAGAATGACATATGTCCATGAATACATATATCTTGGCCAAATAGTCTCTTTCCAGGCACGACAAGACAAAGAAGTTACGAGACGCACTGAAAATGCCTGGAGGAGCTATGAAAAATTACATGACAGGCGATTTACCAATATCACTAAAGCGCAAAATCATGGACACGTGCATTCTTCCGATACTCACTTATGGGGCACAGTCATGGTCTCTGACAAAAGCTCAAAAGTCCCGACTCAAAGTTGGCCAGCGAGCAATGGAGCGCAGTATGCTAGGTCTGAAACTGGTAGACAGAGTCAGAAATACCATACTGCGTTCCAAGACTCAAATCGCTGATGTAGCCCATACAGCCGCAAAGCTTAAGTGGGATTGGGCCGGTCATGTCTGCCGCATGCCAAACAATTTATGGGCTTATACCACCACCAACTGGAAGCCAAGAACCGACAGACGTCGTCGCGGGCGGCCCAGACGCAGATGGCGAGACGAACTGGACGGGTTTTCTAAGAATTGGCATGAGGAGGCACAGGATCGAGATCAGTGGAAAAGAGGGAGGGAGGCCTTTGCCCAGCAGTGGGATCCCGATGGCTAGATAAGATACTAAAACCGCTCAACCGCTGTTGACGCAGCGCTATCGCGGCGTCGTCTGTCGAGTGCGGTTTTAGTATGGGGAGTGACGTTTCTAGTATGGAATGACAGACCGCTGCGATATTTTAGCGGTCCGTCGTGCGTTAAATGTGCGATGCGCCTACTGGTGTTGTAATTTGGTGTTGTGATATTTATGACAGGATAAAACGACTTTGAAGAGTCATATTTTATTCATCATTTTAAAGTTGCATCGAGTAACTTTTCTCAGTTGAATTTCTGCCAGTAGCAGTTTTCAAAGTAAAACATGTAACTATCACCTTCTGAAATACCATTTTAGGACATAGTAAGTCTAGCTAAATAAATATTAGTTAAACTACTTAAATCCACTCGTATGGCACTTTTGGTAAAATATGGTACATTATTTTAAAATACCTTTTTAGCCTACCTTATCTTTTGCCTAACATTTTGTACTTAAACTCCTAATGAAATAACAAATGCAATAACTCTGTACCAATTCAAAAAATGTTTTAAAAATAAATCTAGTTTCATTGTTTGTAGAACAACGACCAAAATATTTGTATAATATTTCAAAGAAATTGGAATTTTGAAATATTTAATAAATCCTTTCGTATTTGTTACTTGAAGTTCATTAATAGTACCTACACACATAGGTACATAGACTTCTCTTATTAATCGTCTCGTCAATGGAATCGGTTTTCGAAATAATTCATGAATATATGCTATTCCAAAATTTGCAAACAAATTGACGGAAAATACTTAAATAGATAGTATTTTTAGTCTGTACTGTACTATAATATGTAGATCTTTGGAAAGTGTTTCAAAGATTGATTATGGGCTGCTAGGAACTATAAGACTTTAACGAGCCTTAGGACTCTCAGGGCTGGCTGGACTATTAGGAACTTCAGGACTGTAGTCACCTATACCCAATACGTCAAGTCTTGGAGTTGGGGCCTTTCCACTGGTTTCATTTCCATTATCGCTAGCTCTCAATTGCTCCCCGTATTTTGACAGGAATTCCAGGACGACTCCATTCGACCAACCAAATCCTTCTTGAACTTTATATTCACCACCCTCACCAAATTTTCCTGGTTCTTGTACATCATATTTCTCATACATGTGCTTAGATTTCTTATAGCCTATGTAGCAAGACCGTACCCAAGTCTGAGCGACTTCGAAAGCCATGTTGTATCCGTCTTCGGTATCTAGACCGAGGAGGGCGTTGACGACGACGCTGACTAGTGGAGGCCAAGCGTTGGGGAAGTCCCACTGCTCACCACTGTGGATCAGCGACATGGGAATCCCGCCGGGATAGTCCAGTCCGTGCGACCGACGCAAGTATTCAACTACCCTCGGAGCGTGTTTTTGAACGTTGTCTTTTTCTATAGCTCCCATCCACAACGGAGCGACATTACTGGCATAAAAGTATTGCCTGTGAAGTTTATCTTTGAGATCGTAATCGTACCATACTCCGTCTTGTTCGTGCCACAATACGTCCTCAATATCAGCTCTCCATTGACGAGCTAGTGAGGCCCAGCTGGTAGATTTAAATCTGTTTCCAATCAAAGCTTCGAAGTAGGCCATATTTTGTAAGGCGTTGGCAAAGATGGAGTTTAGATCGACTGGTATAATGTGCTGAGTGTGGATGTTAGTCAGGTGGCCGGTATTGCTTCCATTCTGATCGATGAACCAACGAGTCGAGAAATCCCATCCACTTTCAGCTGCGCTCTTTATATCTGTATAGAACTCCTGTTGCCGTTCTGATGTATTGAATTGTTGAGAATTATTGTAATCTTCCTTATAGGATTCAGGTCTTGGTCCTTCACTTGGTGCATAATACCTTAGAAGCGTGAATGCCCTATCTTTATCTTCCATGCTGAAGGTGATCCGTTGCGTGTCTAACCAATACTGAAGCTCAGATTCCAACTTATCGATAATTTCTTTCAGGAAAGCTATGTCACCCGTATGACGGATGTAAATTGACACCATTTCAGTCAAAAGTGGCGGCTGGCTGCGCTCCTGGTAATACCACCTGCTGCCATTGGGAATATGTCCAAGTTTCACCAACAGCTCGATCAAATTCGAAATCATTCCTTTAACGGTCTCTTCCATCCCACTAATAAGTAGTCCCTCAATTATCCAATAAGTATCCCAGTAGTACAGCTCAGTAAAACGACCACCAGGTATGATGAAACCGTGCGATACAGGGATGAAACTGTAATGGTCGGGATTTTGCCTCACTTCCTCCTTTACCTTCCTTCCAAGAGTTGGCCAAATTGCATGAACGTCTTTAGCAAACTGCCTAAGTTCTTCATCACGAATAGTGGCCAAGAAAGCAGGATTGGGGTTGTAATCAGGCGGGTTCCAGGGTTCGAGTTCGGAGCTATTGGTTTCGAAATACTTTTCGATGAAAACTTGGAGATTCTCTGTGCTAGGATTGTTGTTAGTTTCGTTGAGGAGAACGTCGAAGGCTTCTAGCGTTGTGTTTTTGTCCTGTTTCATGGGGAAATCGACGAACGTTTTGGAGTCCGTGTAGATCCCGCTCAGTTGCACGTGGTGGAGGAGTTGGCTCCCGCAGTAGACGGGACGGTCGCAGGAAGGAGGCAGCGACGCAGACACGGCGGCCAGTGCCGCGGCCACCACAATAAGCCCTTGCATCTGCAACAAGACAAAAGAAAATAAAAACACCGCATAAAAACAAGCTTAAAAAAACTAAATCTTATAGGTACGTCTGTGTTGCTTTAGTTAGATTTATATTCGTGTTTTTATCTTCGCATAACAAAATTTATTTACAGGCAGGTACGGTCCAAAACCCACCATAAAAAGTTCAATTTTGAGATATTCGTGACCTTGATCTCACACTGGGTCCACAAAAACTTGAATTTTGCAAGGTTGTATTTTCTATTTTGCCTTTTTGATTTGATTATGCGTATAAAAACAAACATCAATAATTAAAATCTTTGAAGTTTATAAAAACACGTCTGTGTTTATATTAAAAGGAGTCAAACAACAAATTCGATTCCTATCGAAACATATATTATCTAGAGTCTAGACGAAGTGATGATAAAAGTATTTTTAGATCTTTCCTCTAAGGAAACCAGATTCCCTCGGCCCACTCACAAGTGCCATGGAATCACTAACGGGATTCAAGACAGTTCTGGAAAATCGAGAAAAGTTGTCTAATTTACATTTACACTTCTGAAGGCAGGTCTTTGCGATCCAGGTCATTGGCAACAGGTACTTTTCGGCTCTTGGATTTGTCTGGTGATCCAAATTTTACAGTATTCATGTAAAGTTATCATAATCTCATGTAAAGTTGTCATTTGTTGATTGTGTCATTCTGCTTGGGAGGAAAATACTACGGTGCATCACACACTTAACGCACGAAGGACCGCTAAAATACCGCAGCGGTCCGTCAGATCCATACTGAACTCAATTTTATTTGAAATTGGGTTTGATTACGATGTTTTTCCTTCACCGTATGAGCAGTCGGTAAATGTACGTGAGTAAAAATACATTGGTACATGGCGGGGAGCGAAGTCGGGTCTCGCGATTGTAAGATCGCTGTCCTAACTATCACTCCCCATACTAAAACCTCACTCGACGGACGACACTGCGATAGCGCTGCGACGACAGTGGTTGAGCGGTTTTAGTATTGGGATTAACAGTTTTCGTATGGATCTTACAGACTGCTGCGATGTTTTAGCCCCAATTTCATAGTATATATTTTTTTGGTGTGCCAGCCAAGTTGTCATATAATTTACTAGTGGGTCGCCCAGCGGCTGCGCCCACTGCATTTATTTTCCCGTGGGAATAAAATGTTTTCCCAGCAAGTATTACACATAAAAACCTTCCTTTTGAATCACTATTAAAAAAACTGCATCAAAAAGTTTTAAACATTTAAGCATACATACAGACAGACACTAAAAGCGACTTTGCTTTATAATAAGTAGTGATGATACAAATCGCAAAATACATTTGGTACTTACAAGCAGTTTTGCATAACAACAATGAATCTAAACCTAATAAATTAATGTTGTTACTTTTTTGTTGTCACGATCGCAACCCGCCGTCTGGCAACTAAACTACCGACTTATTTCCATCTTGAATTCATTATAGGACTGTCGTTTTTTCTGGTTTATTTTTTGCACCACCTTGACCTACAAGAAATGTTTGATAATCCATCTAATAACTGGTTTCATTCTGCATAAAGTAGCGCATATAAATTAATAGCATGTTTTTTGTTTCGTAAACATGCCAACTTATCTATGGCTATAATTAAATCGATTTTTTTTACTAGGTAATATTGTCTTGTCTTAAGTTTCCACAACTGATGTTCAGCACAATAAAATCCAATATTAAGCATAAATTATTTAAAAATAGTTTTATTGAAAAATAGTTTTCTTACGATGCTTTTGTTTATTTTATAGCCATTCAGAAGCTTATGTATAACATAGTAAAAATCCAATAATAAACAGTTAAAAATAGTTTTATTGCGATGCTTTTATTTAGATATTCATAAGCCTCTGTACAACAAACAAGCTAATAATAGGTACTGTTACCATTATAACAGCCACAAGAACTTTGTGACCAGTGCCTAGTTTTTCGAAACTACAGGCTACCATTCTACAGGTGAAATTCGATGTACATTGCGTAGCGGGTCAAAAATCCTGGTTTTTTAATGTCCTACCGGCTACGCAATGTACATCGAATTTCACCTGTAGAATTGTAGCCTGTAGTTTCGTTGCATAGGCCACTGGGCCCCAAGTCTGCTATTTTTTGTCATTGCAACGCTATCAAAACTCAACTGTCATTCCATTGCCATTGTGATTTTCTATACTACAAACTGTTAGCAGACTACGAAATGACCGAATCCAACTGAGATGAGATCCAATCGATGAGAATCGACATCCAACTGAAACGATTTTCATTTATAGTCTGTAAGTTTAGGTACTTATCTTTTTGTAAACAAACTTTGTATTAAACTGACAGTTCTGAAGTGTCACATTCATACAAAGTGTGTTTACAAAAAGATAAGTACCTAAACTTACAGACTATAGTAGACTTAATGTCCAGGGTTCATGTTTTGCTACTTGGGATTTATGAACATTGCACTCAGTTTTAAATCAACTGTAATAGATATTATGTACCATTACAAAGTTCTCAGTCTATTAATTATAAGATTTAGCTTGATACCTGGGACGTTTATGACCTTGAAGCAAATGCTATGACATATGGCCCATTTTCCTAGTAAGCAAAGAAAAATGCACCATACATAAGTCATAATAGCATTTGACATAAGCATAACATAACTCATCCGCCTTTCGCCAAATGCCATTTCTCTTGTCTAGGTCTACTGTAAGAAATTTCTTTTTTAGAGATAAGCAGTGTAGTGGAGGGAATTACGGATTTAACCAAAAATTTTTTTGTGGAGCAATGAGCTTCATCTTATACGTAGTCGGTCCCAAAGTTCTGTCACTGGCATATTATTTTTGAATTTAGAACACGGATTTGGAAAAGTTTTATTGCATTCCGTTTTTGAATGTTTAACAATTATTTTAAAACAATAAATAATCATTTGGCGCGATTTTTCACGATGGAGTGGACTTTGAAAGAAAACCGAATAGCAGTTTTGGCGTTGCGTCGCTGTGGGCACTCGCCGAGTACCATTTTCAAGTTGCTCAAAAAATTGAAAATAACGCTTAGGTTTGGGTATCGTACTATAACTAGGTACACTGAAGTCTCTAGTGTTGAGGACAAGAAAAGAACTGGCCGGCCTCGCTCCGCCAGAACACCAGCAGTGATCAAAGCGATCAAGGAGCGCATACGAAGAAATCCTGTCCGAAAACAGAAACTTATGGCTTTGCAGATGAAGGTTAGTAGAAAAACAGTCAAAAAGGTTTTAAACGAAGACCTTAAGCTGCGAGCATACAAAAAAAAGAGTGGGCACTTACTTAATGCCCGTTTAAAAGAAATTAGACTCAAAAGATCTCGGGTGTTGTTAAAACGGTACGCGAAAAACCGGCACCGCGATATACTTTTTACAGACGAAAAAATTTTTGATATAGAAGAAAAGTATAATAAACAAAACGATAGAGTGTACGCTACCAGCTCTGAAGAAGCAGGAAACAAAGTTCCGCTGGTGCAACATGGGCATCATCCCTCTTCAGTCATGGTCTGGTTAGGAGTCTCCTACTATGGGCCAACTGAGGTTCATTTTTGCGAAAAGGGGGTCAAAACCAGCGCAAAAGTGTACCAAGAGACGGTTTTGGATCGGTACGTCAAAGACCTGCCCAACACACTATTTTCAGGACATCACTTTGTATTCCAGCAGGATTCTGCGCCCGCTCACAAAGCCAGGACCACTCAAGCCTGGTTTGAACGTCAAAACATTGAGTTTATAAGACACGAAGATTGGCCTTCCTCCAGTCCGGACCTTAATCCTCTGGACTATAAAATTTGGCAGGTCTTAGAGAGCAAGGTCTGTGCTAAGCCCCATAAAAATTTGGAGAGTCTGAAGTCAGCCATAGTTAAAGCAGTCGCTGAAATCAACATGGATATGGTGCGTGCTGCGATAGACGACTGGCCGCCGCGGTTGAAGGCCGTTGTTAAAAGCAAGGGAGGTCATTTCGAATAGTTTTATGTTATTTTGATTCTTCGATGATTGTATTTTTAATTGATATATAAATTTTTAAAAACGGATTGGTACTTTTTATTTTATCAGTATTTTCATATATGACAGAACTTTGGGACCGACTACGTATGTTCCTTGAGTAATTCTAAGCATTTCTAGTCCGGGAGACAATAAAAAAGTTCGGTCTGGTCGGGGAGGGGGGGGTACAAAGATGGCCGCCACCCGTCATCTTTAAAAAAAATCTTTTTTCGTTCCGCTGGCTACTGTGGCAAGATTGGTATCATTTTCGTATAAACCAAAGACGTAGAATTCATTTCTGATATAAGGATTTTAAAATTCCATAGTAATATACAAATAAAACGTAAAAAGGTGAAAATTTAGGTTGCAGATTTTTGCTTTGAGAGCTTATAACTTTTGTATAGTAACAAAAAACTCCTAATAAAAAATACTGTAATAAAGCGTAATTCATGCAAATTTTATAAATATATAGTTTATGCTACATCTTCATACAAAATGATGCTGAAAAAAATTATAACCGCAGTGGTGTATGCGCGCGTACTCATGTCGCATTCGCGGAGGGAATTACGGATTTAACAATTCTTTTTTTTTGGCGCTATGAATTTCATCTTATATGTTCCTTGAGAAATTCTAAACATTTCTAGTCCGGGAAATAATAAAAAAGTTCAGTCTGGTCAGGTAGAGGGGGGTACCAAGATGGCCGACACCCGTCATCTTTAAAAAAATCTCTACTCGTCTTGTTGGCTACTAGGGCAAGATTGGTATCATTTTCGTATAATCCATAGACGTAAAATTCATTTCTGATATTAGGTTTTTAAAATTTCATAGTAATATTATCAATAAAACGTAAAAAAGGTTCTTAATTATTTAGGTTGCAGATTTTTGCTTTGAGAGCTCATAACTTTTGTATAGTGACAAAAATGTCCAAATAAAAAATACTGTAATAATGCGTAGTTTATGCAGATTTCGAGAATATTCACATGTAATAATGTTCTATTGTAAAAATATTGTGAAATAAATAAATTACTGCAACCCAGAAGGGTAACTTTACTTGCGTTAGGTGGAATTTATCTTGCAAAATGGTCGAGTAGGTTCATAATATTCGTGTATCTATGTTTAAGTATTACTTACTTAATAATTAATTTGATGATGGCAAGTAAAACACTTTCTATACATTATTATAATTTAATTTAATGAGCGCAGTTTCCGGCACACAGGCATAATTCTGTGCACTTTAATTTTCTTTAATTTTCATGACGACTGGCAGTGCTGCGTCTCCGAAGACGGTGAACAGTCTGATTTCTTCCCCGTCACCTGTGGGGTGAAACAATGGTGTGTTCTAGCGCCCACACCGTTCGCCTTATACTTTGCAGTTGTAGTCAAAGAAGTCCTGTACAAAGAAATACTGTTTCCCAAGGAGTCCGCATCCGTTTCATCAGATGGCAGTCTTTTTAACCTGGCTAGACTTAAGGCACGCACTAAAGTCTCGTTTGCATTGATTACTGAGATCATCTATGCTGATGACTTGTGCTTTCTTGCAGAATCCCCAGACGGCCTGCAACAGCTTATGTCCGTTTTTCACCAAGCATGCTGTAAATTCGGCCTGAAGATCAGTGTCAAAAAGACGGAAGTGATGTCCTTAGGCTCGCATGGTCGCGAGACACTGGTGATTATGCTTAATGAGGATATGCTGAAACAGGTTGATAAGTTTCGTTATCTAGGGAACACTATAACATCTAAGTGTAACCTTGATGCTGAGATCAACAGCAGAATCAGTGCTGCAGCTGCAGCATTTGGGAAGTTGTGTTCCAAGGTTTTCTGCTCGCACGACCTAAAGCTAGCCACAAAAATCTCTGTATATATGGCGATTGTGCTGCCAAACCTTCTACACTCCTCCGAGACTTGGTGTATGTATCGTCACCACATACGCACTCTGGATCTCTTCCACCTAAAATGCATTCGCACCATCATGAAGATCAGATGGTCCGACTGAGTGCGCAATACCGAAGTTCTGAGACGAGCCAATCTTGGTGGCATTGAGGCCTATCTAATGCGTCGTCAGCTTCGGTGGTGCGGTCATGTATCCCGGATGTCGGAGGAGAGAGTGGCGAAGCGCATCTTTTACTCTGAGCTAGAGGAGGGCAAGCGAAAGCATAGCGGACAACTCCTCAGATATAAAGATGTTCAGAAACGACACATGAAAAGATGCAACATTGATCCCACTCAATGGGAGGGTCTGGCAGTACAGCGCCCCGAATGGCGCGGGATGGTTAAGAGGCAAGACCGCGAGTTTGAGGAACGGCGTAAAGCAGACCTCGACGCTAAGCGCGATGAGCTGAAGGCCCGTCCACCCGTCGCCATTAACTATAATTATGTAAGTGGCAAACTCATGTGTCCACACTGTGCACGGGAGTTTACTGCCAAAATTGGCTACAATAGCCATCTCCGGGTGCAGCAGCGCCGATCTGATTAGGAGTCAAAGTGGTCGCCATGACCGGAATCGGTCGGAGAGATCATCATCATCATCATCATCATCATCACTTTAACATAATATACACGAGTATTATGAACCTACTCGACCATTTTGCAAGATAAACTCCACCTAACGCAAGTAAAGTTACCCTTCTGGGTTGCAGTAATTTATTTATTTCACAATATTTTTACAATAGAACATTATTACATGTGAATATTCTCGAAATCTGCATAAACTACGCATTATTACAGTATTTTTTATTTGGACATTTTTGTCACTATACAAAAGTTATGAGCTCTCAAAGCAAAAATCTGCAACCTAAATAATTAAGAACCTTTTTTACGTTTTATTGATAATATTACTATGAAATTTTAAAAACCTAATATCAGAAATGAATTTTACGTCTTTGGATTATACGAAAATGATACCAATCTTGCCCTAGTAGCCAACAAGACAAGTAAAGATTTTTTTTTAAGATGACGGGTGTCGGCCATCTTGGTACCCCCCTCTACCTGACCAGACGGAATTTTTGTATTATTTCCCGGACTAGAAGTGTTTAGAATTACTCAAGGAACATATAAGATGAAATTCATAGCGCCAAAAAAAAAGAATTGTTAAATCCGTAATTCCCTCCGCGAATGCGACATGAGTACGCGCGCATACACCACTGCGGTTATAATTTTTTTCAGCATCTTTTTGTATGAAGATGTAGCATAAACTATATATTTATAAAATCTGCATGAATTACGCTTTATTACAGTATTTTTTATTAGGATTTTTTTGTTACAATACAAAAGTTATTAGCTCTCAAAGCAAAAATCTGCAACCTAAATTTTCACCTTTTTACGTTTTATTTGTATATTACTATGGAATTTTAAAATCCTTATATCAGAAATGAATTCTACGTCTTTGGTTTATACGAAAATGATACCAATCTTGCCATAGTAGCCACCGGAACGAAAAAAGACTTTTTTTTAAGATGACGGGTGGCGGCCATCTTTGTACCCCCCCCTCCCCGACCAGACTAAACTTTCTTATTGTCTCCCGGACTAGAAATGCTTAGAATTACTCAAGGAACATATTAGATGAAGCTCATTGCTCCACAAAAAAAAAATGGGTTTAGTATGGGAGCGATCCGTAATTCCCTCCACTAGTGCCTGTTGTGTCCATTTTATTTATCTTTTGTCCTGTAAAATTTCTTGTGTACAATAAATGGTAAAATAAAATAAATAAATAAGGTCCATTTTCCTAGTAAACAAAGGAAAATGGGCTATATGTCATAGCATTTTCTCCAAGGTCACAAACGTCACAGGTATCAAGCTATATTTGAGCTATATTTTATAAACTAAGTATAGCATAGAAAACCTACCAAAGCTGTGCTGAGCAAAATTTGTGGTTAATGCTTGATTTGCACGAAATTCGTTTCGGTCCAATGATGTCAGCTCTTTACCACGATTAAGTTGTAATGCAAAACGATTTAGTTTTTTTTTTGCATTTTACGGTCTGTGAGTTTTGCATAAAAAATATAAAACCCCATTTTTTCCTTGACAGTTTTTTGTCTATCACTTTTTTTGTAATCTAGCGTTTAGTTGCAACTTGCAACTATTGTCTTATGCATACTGCGTGACGAATATGTAATGTATACCATTATAATAGTCATTATCATAATAGATACATTCCCGCAGGACTAGTTGTACACTTGAGCAGTACCATTAAGTGTACAATAGGGACAAAAAAGTGACAACTGTACCATGAAAAAATAGACTATGGCTCGACCCGTCTTTATACTACCTACTCTTTAATACTTGATAATAAATAAATAAGTACCAATAATTTACAAAACAACGATAGGTATTTACCTATCAAATAAATTCCTAGATAGGTACATAGGTACATAATTTACGTCTTATACATGTGTTAAGGAAAACAACTACTCACCTACTCTAGTATTAGTGCTACACAATCTAGACCAGAAATGGGCCGAATATTCGGTTCACGCATATTGTAAAAAGAAAATAAACATATTTTATTTTATTTTATGTTCCGTATTCGGCAATTTCTGCAGGTTTACCGAATGGTTTCGGCCGATTGATGCCAGCTTATAATAGCATCACCCCATATCCTTCCCGCGGGTGTCGTAAGAAGCGACTAAGGGACTCGAGGGTATTGGTGTATTACAATTTTTAGGCGACAGGCTGACAACCTGTCTCTATAGCGATATACATGTTTTCTGGAACAACCTTGGAAAACAATCCTCAAAAATGTCACACGTGGCGATAGCGACCGCATTCTTACGGCCGTTAACGCTCTGCCTACCCCGCAAGGGATAAAGGCGTGATATATGTATGTATGTTTCGGCCGGTTAATGTAAATCGGTTAAATATCCCGAATATTTTACCGAATAAAATAGTATTGCTTTTATATAGAATTCGCTGCAAATGGTTAAGCCTAAACAAGGAGTAAACCAGTTTTTTAAAAGGTTTACTATTTTTCTAATGTGAAAAGTTAAGAGGAGTAGCAAGCGAGGAGGTTCTGTGTGAACCTACGATCAATTAAGGCTCTTAATTATTTTTTTTTAATGGACATCAACTCCTGCCAAATTATTCGGCCGAATATTCGGTTAGGTAAACTTTTTACCGAATATTCGGTTTCGGTGAAACCTATGTTCGGTACATCACTAATCTAGACCTACCTAAAATTAAATCTAATAATTCAACATTATTTACCGCAAAGCAAAAATGCTATTATATCTCGGTTCAACGAGTTACCTTGATATAGTTTTTATTGAGAAACCATAACAAACCTTAACCTTGTAGGGGCCATGTCATGCCGTGACAGTCGCCCGCGAATCGGCCTGCTACATTGTCTGACAACCTCTCTAATCTGCGCTTGTCAGTCCGGAAACTAAGAAGAGTTTTCCGGTAGTGTTGCAAAGTAATTGTATTACAATAGAATACCGACAAAATGTAAAAATAAACAATTATTTCTCGCTTTCTTGGTTACAGTTTATTGCTTAGTTTCCTGAAAGTGCGCCGATTGGTTACGTCATCATCAAGAACAGTGAACACCTCACAAGGTGTCCACTGCTGGACTAATGTATAACAGGGTGTAAAAAGATTAGCTGCAAATATTTCAAGGGGTGAATTAGCCCACGAAACTAAACAACTTTCCCCAAGGAATATAGCTCGAAATATTAAAAAAATTTTTGGACCTCCCATACAGGTTGACAGGGTGACTCGCTTGGCTGCTACATTTTGGTCCAAAAAATGGGAGGTCCAAAAAATTTCTCATATTTTGACCTATGTTCTTTTGGGAAAGTTATTCAGTTTCATGGCCTGATTCACCCCTTAAAATATTTGCAGCTAATATTTTTACACCTTATATTTAGGCGTTTTCAAAGAATCTACAGAAAGACGCAACTTTGAAAATATCTTCACAATTGTAAAACAAATATATGAATTAAACGTATTTTTCATCCAATTACCTATATTTTTCGTTGTCATATTACTTCTTTTAATAATCCGGATACTACCAGCCCAGATAATAGCAGCCCTCGCATTTCCAGAGTTCAAAGATTTACCTAAATATTTTTGTAAGCTTGTGTAAAAAATGGATGTAGATACATTTTATTTTCTACTTTTAGATTGTCAAGTATATTGATATTCGGATGGATGGATAGATTAGTGTGTCTGTCATCCATACGCGCTGCATCGTGCGTTAGACCTGGGGAAGAGACGGGGGAAAGACGCTTTTACGGATGCGGATGCGTTATTTTAGCCTTGCGTTGTGTGAGAATGGCCTAAGACACATTTTTCTTTTTATTATAACAATTTCATTATAACATAAAATGCGGCTCAGGTGGGATAAAAAAAGGCTTCTTCATATGCTTAGTCTTAATTACTTATAATTACTGTAGGGTGACATATTGCTCTAATTACTAAGACAAACCCACAAAAAATACCTACATTTGTCTACGTCATACAATCATCTTACTCATCACATCGTAAAAAGCCAGATTAATATATGTCGTAGCGTCATTGTTCAGAATATCAGCCGCAATAAGTAATGTTCTATTGTGTGACCAATAAGACTCATCCTAATGGTTTCAGTCGCCATGTAAAGAGACATTTATCATTTGAAAATGATAAACAGGTCGGTACTTTACCTTGCTATAGGTACCTACTTGTGCCGCGTTCTAAAGATATGGTGTAGATAGACTGAATAGACAGATAGACTAAATATAAGGTGACAAATAAGTATAATAGCATCACCCCATTTCCTACCCGTGAGTGTCCTAAGAGGCGACTGAGGGACTTGAGGGTTTCAGGTGTATTACAACTTTCAGGCGATAGGATGACAACCTGTCACTATAGTGAAACACAAATTATCTCAAACGGTCCTCTATATTTGTCAGACGTGGCGACAGCGACCGTATGATTGCGGCCGTTAACGTTCTGCCTACCCCTAAGCTATAAAGGGTTGATATATGTATGTATGAAAAATATTAGCTGGGAATATTTTAAGGGGTGAATTAGCCCATGAAACTGTACAACTTTCCCCAAGAAACACAGGTCGAAATATGAAAAAAAATTTTGGACCTACCATACTAACCAACCGACCAAGTCAATTTGTATGGGAGGTCCAAAAAATTGTTTTATTTCGACTTGTTTCTTGGGGAAAGTTGTCTGAACTTGGAACTGCATTGTGCAACTGAACTACCAGCTACATACTTATCAAGGGAATTTTCCTAAAGTTAATATTAGCTGGCTTCATTAAAAAAAACTAAATTAGTTACACATCTACCTAATCAAACACTACCAAAGAAAATGCAATTCGTCAAAGTCAAGGATAATAACCGTACCAAGTTCAATCTAGGTTCTTACCGGAACCTCTTATGAAAAACTTAAGAAATAAATAAAGTCTAGTAGAAATAGTTTAAGCAGTTTTAAATACGAAACAGAAACGCATGAAACATTTCCTATTCTGGCAGGAATGCCCATCATTGACATTAACTACTTTTGATTTTGCTGGATCAGGTAAAAATATTATACTCGTAAAAATACTGCCTGCTTTTCTCATCAATTCAACTCATTTTCCCGTGGGAATAAAGATTTTTCCCGGCAAGTATTATACATAAAAACCTTCTACTTGAATCACTTTATCTATTAAAGAAACTTGCTTCAAAATTCGTTCTGCAGTTTTAAAGATTTAAGCAAACATACATACAGACAGACGCAAAAAGCGACTTTGCTTTAAACTATATAGTGATAAGAATTTTTAACTACCTAAATAAAATAAATGCTATTGTTTGGCCGCCCGCCATCCAAAATAGTGAATTCTGACGACCTATTATATATTTTCATACAAAATGTCGTTTTTGGGCGTCATGAAAAGTAGCTCAGACTGTCCCACACGAAAAAAACACCCACAGACCTAGGTTACATTTTTGTGGCAGGAATGGCATCTGAAGAAATAGATGGTTGTATTTTGTATTTTTTTTTTGTACAATAGAGAGCTCTGCTAAAGGTCATCAAACTGTAATGTAAAACAGTATGAAACCCCGGAAATGTCCGTTTTTCCGGACATGACGCATTGACACCAGCTGCGGACGTGTCGTCACGTCGCTGGAGTGGACACCGCGTGTTTTTATCGACCAGACATGACTGCCTCAAGTAGGTACTAGATCAGATGTTTTTGTCAACCAAATAAGTGACTAAATAAGGTGCCGTGCTTCTATGTAAAAGCTATGATATCTAACAACCTATCAGCAGATGAAGCAAATCATTCTCCTTGCTTTATCCCGTTCTCTGTCGGTGTCGGCTACCTAACCTAGGGGATTAGACGTGGTACCAAGTTTTTACTGCCATCTAGCCTGTGCAACCCGAAGGCTAACCTGGCCTGAATCCTAGGTTAAGTCACATTCGAATATCTATCATCTAAATTCATATTTTATTTTTCCTTCATACGTGAGTAAAAACACATTGGTACATGGCGGGGATCGAACTTGGGTCTCACGATTGTAAGACCGGTGTCCTAACCTCTTGGCCACCGATGCTCTTTATCACGACTGTGGTGATTTCAAAGTTATTTTGCGTTTCAAATCCGCTTACTACGCTGCTACGCTACCACGAGGAAGAAAATCTGCCGCTTTGAGGAAAATAGGAGACCATTTTCCTACATTTGTTGTGACTTGTAGGTGTAAATTGGCATGGTATATAATTTGACAATTTGTGTTCTGCTTTGTAATGGTCATCATCATCATTGGCCTCATGCGTCTGTGACAGACGATTTAATCAGGTCTATCCGAGGTAACACTTTTCATGGCTATTTAAGGTAATGCGGGACCAGCATAACTTTCCGCACGCTCTACAGTTAAAGGTGGAATTAGAGACCGGCACATGCATGTTTAAGTGTCGTTTTTGCCTTTTGTAAGCGAGATCAGAGAACCAATCATCGTCGTGAGTCGCAGGCCCATCAAATACACGCTTTTGCCAGTCGTCTCTATCCTCAGCAAGCTTCTCCCAGCTTTCATAGTCGATGTAGCCATATCACGCTTGGCGCAATCTTTGAAACGCAACATGGGTCTTTCAACCCCTCTTTTGGCGTAAGCTACGGCACCAAGCAGGACACGCCGCGGTAGACGTGAAGGTTACATGCGGTACACATTTCCTAGCCACCGCTAGCATCTCTGCTTGAGCAGAGCGGTAAAACTAGGCAGCTATGTGCAATTTCTAGAACTCGCTCGTTGGTGACTCTGTCCTGCCAGGCTATATGCAAGATGTTTATGACGCAGCGAATATGAAAAGTGTTGAGTTGACGATCTTGTTTTGCATACGATGTCCAGGTTTCAGCTCCGTAAAAGAGTATGCTTAAAACGCTTTGATAAACAATAATCTTGGTTTTTGTGGCCAGAGAGACTCGGTATCACTGAAAGAAGTAATTACATATGAATACTAATTCAGCATAACAAAATAATAATTGATTCGGCTTTTCATGTCCACGAACGTTCAGTATTTGTAAAGGTGTGAAAACAATTTGCGCCATTTTATCATTTAGGTACCTATTTATACACACGAGGCGCGTATATAGTTTACTGTTCATTTTTACCCGCGGAGAATCACAAGATAGTATTTTTTTATAACATCTTAATTTTATCGGCTCTACGCGCAGTAAAATAATAACTCGCAACCCGATGCAATGCCACCCGCTCGAGAGGTTAACGCATGTTTCTAGCTGATAGCACCGATGACTGAAAGAGAGCAGCTGGTAGTGGCAAAGGATGGCCAATGGTCGTGCCTTGTGGCGTAGGCGAGGAACACACTTGACGCACGACGGAGCGCAAAAATATCGCAGTGGTCTGTCAGATCCATACTAGAAATGTCAATCCCCATACTAAAACTGCTCAACCGCTGTTGACGCAGCGCTATCGCAGTGTCGTCCGTCGAGTGCTGTATTAGTATGGGGAGTGACATTTCTAGTATGGATCTGACAGACCGCTGCGATATTTTAGCGCTCCGTCGTGCGTTAAGTGTGCGAGCCGCCTCTGAAATACCGCGACTGAACTTTACGCAGTCGAGTTCCTAGTTGTGTCTGTGTACCACAATCCATCACAATAGCGAGTATTGGCCTCACCGGAGGTCATTTCCTCACTAGTTAGCATTTCTCTCACGCGCCGACTACAATCTCTACGGAATCGGTATTGTATCATTGTTTCTTTAATAGATCTTTTAGACCCGCTTAGGTTAAAAGATTTCTACAGCTTCATCATTATCAATAAATTTAAAAACATCCTACTTCACCACATAGTATAAAGCAAAGTTGCTTTTCGCGTCTGTCTGTATGTATGTTTGCTGAAATCTTCAAAACTGCACGACGGATTTTGTTTTTTTTTTTAATAGATAGAGTGATTCAAGAGGAAGGTTTTTATGTGTAATACTTGCGGGGGAAACATCTTATTCCCACGGGCGCAGCCGCTGGGCGGGCCGCTAGTTTTATTATAAATGCGAGAGTTTGTATGTTTGTTTCTCGTTCACGCAAAAACTGCTGAAGTCCTATGTATAAAACAGTGCGTTTTATACATAGGATAGTTTTTGTTACGAATTTTTGTTACTGTACGATATCCATGGGATTATTCTCCCCGGGTAAAGAGTAAAACCAGCGGGGCGAAGCCGCGGACATCCGCAATAGTTGTACGTATAAAATCAGCTCGTTTTTTTCATTTTTCTTATTTTGTCAGGCGTAGTGACAGCGACCGTATTTTTACGGCCGTTAACCCTACATAAGTATGAAGGAAAGTAGCTTCCCGCGTCTGTATGTATGTGTGCTTAGATTTTGATGCAGTTTATTTCAATTTGCCGTGTGATGCCGGCTTATAATAGCATCACCCCATTTCCTACCCGTGGGTGTCGTCGAGGCGACTGTGGGACTTGAGGGTTTCAGGTGTATTACAACTTACAACAGGCTGACAACCTGTCACTATAGTGATACACAAATTATCTCAAACGGCCCTTTATATTTGTCAGACGTGGCGATAGCGATCGTATTTTTACGGCCGTAAACGCTCTGCCTACCCCGTAAGGGATAAAGGCGTGATTTATGTATTTTATTTCAATAGATAGAGTGATTCAAGAGGAAGATTTATATGTTATATATAATACATACGGGAAAATGTCTTATTTACGGGGAAATGATTAGCAGTGGGTGCAACAGCTGGGTGGGTCGTTAGGTAACCAGTAGGTCTCTTTTACACTCAACGTCCAACGCAGCGCATTTCTGACGTCCGTCAAACGGACGCTAAAGTAACGCTGAACCAACGCAGTGACAGCGAAAGACGCACGATCAAAATGTCAGGCAAAATTACGTCGTTCGGTACGACGACGCAGTGCTAGCGCTGGACTAACGGATGCGTCGTCAAGCAACGCAGCGGTTGTGCGTTGGGACATCCGTCGAGAGCGGTTTTTGTATGGGGAGTGACGTTTCTAGTATGGATTTGACAGACAGATCCGTTAGCGCAGCGTTATTTTTGCGCTGCGTTGGACTTTGAGTGTGAAAAAGGCAGTAAGTATATAGGTAGGTTAGGTTCATCCCCCAATTCGAGGTACTGCTGACACTCGTAGTATCTACTTCAAGTCCTTGACAGATAAACCTAGTTATTGGTCTCAAGCACTACTGGGTACCTCTATTGATATGGCTCAATTGACTCTACAATCTTAAGAGCATTCGTTTTGCAATTTGTGGAAAACTATCAAAAGTACTTACCAGAAACTTATGTTGATGTTGGCAAACAAACATATCAACAACAATGTTCTTTAGATTAGATATCTTTATTGAGTGTATGATCTGATAAGTTGTAAGGAAAAACAAAGACACAAAACTAAAATATGTTTGTGCAAAAGTTGTTGTAATAAGGAAATTTGTTGGATATTTGGGTGAAGTACCTAAGGTTTTGGTATCTGAAATCTTATACGTTCTGCCACAGGAAAATCATAAATTATCAAATGTTATACCTACCTACAAAGTTTTTCAAAATCCGATTCTCCGAAAGGCCTTTCCTACACTTAACGCACAACGCAGCGCTAAAATAACGCAGTGCTAAAGTATAACGTCTCTAGTATGAATCTGACAGACACATACGTTAACGCAGCGTTATTTTAGCACTGAACTGTGAAAGAGTTCAAATTCGTGCAGTAAAACAAATGTATCACATTAAGGTCCGTATTTATAAATCGCCCTCAACTATGAGATCGATCTCAAGAGCGACTCTGACAAATTTCAGTCAGCACTCAAAATTGATCTCAAAGTTGAGTGCGGTTTATAAATACGGGTCAAATGTATGTATGCCGGACATGCTGATTTCCAAATTACAAACGAAATCGAAAGGACCATGTATATTAAATCGATATTATTTTTATATTGATCAGCTAATGAGTATTGGCGCCGACTGAGATCCTACTTACACAACCGTAATTTGGTGTTACTATAAATAAACTCAGTTTATTTCGTAACCTTTTAATTTTGGTTACCTACTTACTTATAGTAAAATGACGTGTGATGCCGCCCTAGAAAAACATCATCCTATTTTTCCGCAGATGTTGTAAGATGCAACTAACGTAGGTACTCGTGGGTTTCGTCTTTCGTCTTTACGGCCGTGAATACTCTGCCTTCCCCGCAAGGAATAAAGGCGTTATATGTGTATGTATAGGGAAAATTATGCTGTGAGAATGCATGGATAAATTCCATACATAACATACATAAATCACGCCTCTTTCCCGTTGGGGTAGGCAGAGACTATTTCCTTCCACTTGCTACGATCCTGGCATACTTCTTTCGCTTCTTCTACATTCATCAGTCTTTTCATGCACGCTCGTCGGTTTAGGGTACTTCTGACCTGACCTTTCTTTAAAACGTCCCCGATTTGATTCAGGTAGGTTCTTCGCGGCCTTCCCCTTCCAACATTTCCTCTAACACTCGCCTTATATATCTCTTTCGTCAATCTCCTTTCATTCATTCTCTCAACATGACCAAACCACTTTAGCATTCCCTTTTCAATCCTTGTCACTATATCTTCTTTTACGCCACAACGTTCTCTAATTACACTATTTCGTATTCTATCATTCAATTTCACGCCAATCATGCTCCTTAATGATCTCATCTCTACTGCATTTATTCTACTTTCATTCTTCTTTTGCCATACCCAACTTTCACTGCCGTACATAAGTGTTGGTACTAACACCTCCTGACTCCTCCTCTATGCACAGCCAGACGAGCCTTGTTAGACACCTTCTGACTGTTCATAAAGGTGTGCAACGCACCATTCACCATGTTGCCGGCATTCACTCTTCTTTCAATATCACTGTCACACTTCCCATCTGCCGTAAACATTGATCCAAGATATACAAACTCTTTCACTTGTTCCACTTTTTCCCCTTCTATCATAATATTACACTCTGTCATAATATCATCTTTCTCAAATACCATAGCTTTCGTCTTACTTACGTTCACTTTCATTCCTTTCTTTTTCAAAGCTTCATTCATAATATTTACCATCTCCTGCAACTCCTCAGCTGACGACGCAAGTATGACTTGGTCGTCTGCGTAGAGAAGGCATTTGACGAGTAAACCTTCCATTTTTAATCCACGTGTACTTACTTTCAAATCTGACAGACAACTATCCATGAACAGATTAAACAGCCATGGTGACGCTACACATCCTTGTCTAACACCTTTCTCGATGTTAAACAGTTCAGTGTACGCCCCGTTTATCCTGACACAAGCACTGGAATCCTTGTATAAGGATTTCAGTGCTCGTATCAAGACACCGTTCACCCCATGCATGGATAGTGCCGACCATAATTCATTCCTCACCACTCTGTCATAGGCCTTTTCCAGATCCACGAACGCGCAATAGACTTTCTGGCTTTTAGCCAGAAATTTTTCAGCTATGCACCGCAAAGAAAAGACCTGATCCGTGCATCCCATCCCCTTGCGAAATCCTGCCTGAGCATCCCATACTTTCTCATCCGTTTCTTTAATCACTCTTTCAATCAACACCTTTGCATATAGTTTGCCGACAACACTGAGGAGGCTTATACCGCGGTAATTTTTGCAGTCTAGCTGTGACCCTTTTCCTTTGTACAATGGCACGATAACAGCCTTGCACCAATCACTTGGCACACGACCGCTTCTCCAACAAAGGTTAAAAAGGAGGTACAGCTGACTAGCCACGACGCCCTCGCCAGCCTTCAGCATTTCGACTGACACTCTATCATACCCCGCAGCTTTACCTGATTTCATACTCTTCAATGCTTTTACGATCTCATCCATTCCAATCTCGCTTTCAATTTTAACTTCATTTATTTCTTCTACAATTATTTCTTGGATAAATTCCGGAATAGATTATCTGCCAGAAAGTAATGGACATAACCTGTAAGTGTAGAAAGCTGAAGTGGCAGTGGGCTGGTCACATCTGTTGTAGAACTGATGGACAGTTTTCGAGTTTAGGCCACGCCTGGGCAAGCATAGCGTTGGACGTCCATAGTTCCATGCGTGAACCCTGGTAGGGCACTACAATCTACCTTTGATAACTCCTATTGTTATTTTAATCCATGACTAATCTAAATTTATATATCCTTATGTAAGTAGTATGTATTTTACGACATTGAATAAAGTTAACCCCTGTCATAACTGTGGCGACCTGCGCGCGCGCAGACGGCGGCGGCGGCGAGTACTTTCGAAATGAGAATCGGGCCGATCAGATACGCCACACGTCACTCAAGATATAAGGATTAGTGCTCAAATGGAGTGCGTGATTGAAAAGATCGAGGTCTAGGTTCATTCCGCATCTCGACTTACTAGAATTTAAGAAGATCAACATAGGCGTATAAAAGAATATCAAGAAAGCTTATGATCTGCACCGTAGAGAGATTATCTCGCGAGTAGACGGCAGACAGGCAGACATGTCAAATCGTATGTGTTTTATCAAAACAAGTGAAGAGTTTTGACAAAAAGATGTAAAGGTATTCTGCCTTTGGACGAAGAGCAGGCAACTGTCCTTCCCAAACATTTTCCAAAGTATTTGCAATAGGTAAGCAATCATTGATACTAGAAAAAAGGCCTATGAAAATATTTTAAGGAATACTTTTAAGAAAAAGTCAAACGCGCGTGTAAAAGGTACATACATAATTTTTCCCGATTTAACGTTACCTATCTTAAACCATGTCTAACTTTTTTGTTTTTTGTACTTAATTTAATAGGCAACAAGGCGAATGTTGTAATTAGTGTTATCAAAAGAATTAAGCCATATCTAGCTTTTTTGTATTCAAATAAAAAAAGCGAATGACTCAAATGCGATGCATTGTCACGTCATCAGACCAATATTAGAAGTGGAAAACTAAAGTACCTACCTAATCTGAATCTAGATTACTATAGATAGGTACCTATTTACTAGACTGACTCACACATAGGAATGTTTTATCAGTATTAGAACCCTCATTGAACGGCATATAATAGGTTGCCGTGTGATGCCGGCTTAGAATAGCATCACCCCACATCCTCCCGCGGGTGTCTTATGAGGCGACTAAGGGATTCGAGAGTATTGGTGTATTACAATTTTTAGGCGACAGGCTGACAACCTGTCACTATAGTAATACACATGTTTTCTATAACAACCTTGGAAAACAATCATCAAAAATGACAGACGTGGCGATAGCGACCGTATTTTTACGGCCGTTAACGCTCTGCCTACCCCGCAAGGGATAAAGGCGTGATATATGTATGTATGTATGTAACAAGTTAATATAAAGAAGTAAGTAATAACACTTTATAGTACTTTAAAACACAAATATATACCAGGAAAACTAAATATGCGCAAAGACAGCCTTATCGCTAAAAGCTATCTCTACCTGAGAACCTTTGGGTAGAGGAAAAGTAAGAGTGAAAAATTAGGGCATAAAAGAGAGAGGGAGAAAAGAGAGAGAAGAGGGCATAAATAAAGGAGAGATCGATATTTTACATTAAATTATACATTCAGACCCAACCGTTTTAGCTTACAAGTAAATACGAATTCTATACAATAAACTTGCCAGGAAGAATCTGTTAAAAAGAATTTAATTCTTCCAAAAAAAAATTAACCCTCTAAGGCCGTAAACCGCACTCAACACCGAGATCGATCTTGAGTATGACTGTGAGATGCTGTTAGTATTGACTGACTTTTGTCAAAATCGCCCTTGAGATCGATTTTAGAGCTGAGTGCGATTTATAAATGCGGATCTAAGTTTTGACCGACTTTTTTTGCAAGAGGACATACATACATACTTACGTATACATAAATCACGCCTTTATCCCTTGCGGGGTAGGCAGAGCAATAACGGCCGTTAAAATACGGTCGCTATTGCCACGTCTGACATCTTTGAGGATTGTTTTCCAAGGTTGTTTCAGAAAACATGTGTATTACTATAGTGACAGGTTGTCAGCCTGTCGCCTAAAAATTGTAATACACCAATACTCTCGAGTCCCTTAGTCGGCTCTTACGACACCCGCGGGAAGGATGTGGGGTGATGCTATTCTAAGCCGGCATCACACGGCAAGAAGACGGATATCATTAAGATCTTTTATTTTATCTTCTCAGAGCATTATACATTTGTATTATATGCAGACATCCGGATTCATTCATGTTTTTGTGTATTTTAAATACCGTGGGTAAAAATAATTATAGCGCTGATTCCAACGCGCATTTTCTTGACAAATTTTATGAAAGTTGCAAGACTATAAGAGTAGTTACCTACTCTTCTTCCAAATGTTATGCCGTGTGATGCTGGTATAGAATAGCATCACCCCAATTCTTCCCGTGGGTGTTGTAAGAACCAACTAAGGGACTCGAGGGTTTCATGTGTGTTAGCACGTATTACAACTCTAGGCGACAGGCTGTCACTACACTGATACACGAATCATCTGAAGGCGCCCTCAATACTTGTCAGACGTGGCGATAACGACCGTAATTTTACGATCGTTAACGCTCTGCCTACCCCGCAAGGGATAAAGGCGTGATTTGTGTTTCGTTTTTTTTTTTTTTTTTTGACGAGATAGAGTAATTTCTGTATAACGAAAGGTTCATGTGCTTAAACGAGATCGAAATCATGTTAATTGGTTTCATTTTACATGATTAATGAAATCTTTGGATATCCATATTTTTTAAACACTAAATTTTAAATTATCGTGGTTGATTACACTATTCATTTCATTGTTATAATTATATCAATGATCTAACCCACTAATTCATTTTGAGTTTCCAAAATTTCGACACTTAACTTATATCAGGAACTCAAAATAAAATGAATTCTTCGGTAAGACTTCTTAATAATTGCCTGATTTAAGACTGAGGTAACTAAAAAACATGTAAGGAATGCATTTGACAGAATCAGCACCTTCATATTACTAACTAGGAACATACATACATTTACGGTGATAATGGTTGTTAAAAAAAATTGTTGCTAACGACAAAAACCTCGTGACTGCATTAATTGTAAGTTTATGGTATTAATTAATAGGCTCTATGTTTTAGGTTTAATTATATTTTAATAGGCTCTTGATTACATATATATATATTAGTTATAACTTTGGTAAAATGGTAATAAAAATTATTTTATATTTAGCAATATGTATTGACCTACGTTCACAAATTAGGCGAGGAACACATTTGACGCATGACGGAGCGAAAAATATCTCAGCGGTCTGTCAGATCCATAATAGAAACGTCACTCTCCATACTAAAACCACACTCGACGGATGACACTGCGATAGCGCTGCGTCAACAGCGGTTGAGCGGTTTTAGTATGGGGATTGACATTTCTAGTCTGGATCTGATAGACAACTGCGATATTTTTGCGCTCCTTCGTGCGTCAAGTGTGTTCCTCGCCTTAGACCTACAAAATGCTAAATAATAGGCTGTCCCCCTTACATGGCAACTAGGCCTCCGGGACCGAGAAGTGTTGCTCGAAAAACCTACCTAGAAGTATTTTCAGGCTGAAAGTCTGAATAACTTTTCCCAAAATAAAAATTAGGTTGAAATGTGAAAAAACTGGCTTAAACAAAATTATTCAAATCCAGAATCCTTGTACCTATTTCTTGGAAAAAATCCTGATTGTCATGGGCTGGTTTAATTTTCAATATTTCGACCACGGTTTTGGAATATTATGAAAGAAAAATATCGTATCGAACTTACCATGAATTGATGCATAACCACCGGCACAGAAAGCTCTCAACGCACGTGAAAAGTTGTGAAAAGTTTCAGCACAGTTTTCCACACGTCAATTTCACCTGAGTTCGTTCGCGGAATATTTTTATTGTCGTTCACTGGCACGTTATATTTATCTTTCCGTCGAATTATCGTTATCTCGGCATTGTTTATAATTTTTTGAATGTGGAATGCGTCCGCCTCGAGCCACGGTTGGAGTATGACTGGTGAGATCGCGGTGACAGCGGCCGATTGTGGAGGCGGCGCGGGCGCAAGGGTTTATATCAGCTGATAACGCGACGGCCTGAAGCATCAGGACACTGGAGACCACAGTTTGACGTCACACTTTCAGGCTTTTAGGAATGTGTATACGTACTTTTTACGAACCTACAAGTACCTATTCAATAGCATCTTCCTTACATGGTTGCAGTAGGATACCTAAATGGGTTTTCTAATGACAAGTTTATGACACCCAATTAGTTTAAATGTTTACCCAATCAGAGGAAAATGGGTACCTACAAATAATTAGCAGTGTAAATACGTAATATATCTAGCTATTTATCTGACATCTCGGCATGAAACAGCTTCAAAATATGGATTCAAGATTCAATCGTTTATTTCCGAGTAGATTCAAAATGATTGGTTTTTGGAATGTCAGAGAGTTACATTACAATACTGTCACTGAATAAATGAATTACTCATTGTAAACAATAACAATTTTATGTTCCTAATAGAATCGCGGCACGAGTGGGATAAAAAAAAATAAAGGCACTGCCTCGGGGCTGGCCAGGCTGACCACACAGCATGTAACTGGAATACTGTATGGAATACCACTCTGTAAATAAATGATCAGTGATACACAACTTTGTTACAAAAAGAGCCAAGTGGTTAGGACACCGGTCTTACAATCGTGAGACGGGATCTCGATCCCTGCCATGTACCAACGTGTTGTTACTCACGTACATTTTACCAACTGCTCTTACGGTGAAGGAAAACCATACATACATACATACATACATATAATCACGCTTCTTTCCCGGAGGGGTAGGCAGAGACTACATCCTTCCACTTGCTACGATCCTGACACACCTCTTTCGCTTAAAGGAAAAACATCGTGATGAAATCCACATTCACATAAAATTTAAATTAAGATGATATTTGTTTTTTTTTTATATGTAATAGGCCCGCATTTGTCTGCTATCTCACCTGGAATGTGACCTAACTTAGGGATAAGGCAAGGAGAATGATGATGATGGCTTAGAAAAACATCACATTCGAAACCGTGCGTGCGTGCGACTAAGGGGTCAAATTTAGGGAATTTCAATCACTTTCCTTATCATCAAAATAATCTACGTAGCGTTCGCCAATCTACTTGCATATAAAAGTAAAATCATTCGGAATTGGAGTTCAATTTCTGAAAAGTTCGTTTTTAGTTCCGTACACGAAAGTCCAAAAGGACTGGTCTAACCACACATTTTCAAAATTTCTTTTACTTGATGTTTTTATAGTCAAACAAAAATATGTGTGAAATTTTCAAGGGTATGTGGGAATCGATAAGTAAAGTAGAACGTGGTATACAAGCATATACCTAATGCGTAGCATATTTTCGCATGAAACGTAAACGAACGTTTCAGAAATTAAGCTCCCGAGAAGAAAATGCCGATGATCATACGATTATTGGTAATAAATAGGAGATGATCTTAAATTTCCGGCAGCAAAATAGAAAATTCTAAGCACGTGAAGCTTCTCAGGCAAATCCCACAACAAACAAATAAACATACAAACATATCATACTAATATCCTTTGGCCTCTTTCACACTCAGTGTCCAACGCAGCGCATTTCTGACGTCAAACTGACGCTAATATAACGCTGAACCAGCGCAGTGACAGCGCACGACGCTCGATCAAAATGTCAGGCCAAATTACGTCGTTTGGCGCGACGCAGCGCTAACGGATGCGTCGTCAAGCAACGCACCAGTTATGCGTTGGGACATCCGTCGAGAGCGGTTTTTGTATGGCGAGTCACAGTTCTAGTATGGATTTGAAAGACGGATCCGTTAGCGCAGCGTAATATTTGCGATGCGTCGGATGTTGAGTGTGAAAGAGGCCTTACTTAGGAAAACCTCATACGAGGAAACGCAACATTACATGCGTATACGCAGACGACTTGACTGACACACATCAGTGATTAATCTTCGGTTCCGACTTACCTAACGTTAAAACAATAACAAATAGCTACCTTTGAGTCAATCAGTGAGTCTTTGGTAATCATTGAGTCGTCTGTCACAGACGTATAAGGCCTTATACGTCAACAGTGTCTGAGGCAGGACCACACACACTGAGTTGTCTGGGATGCAATTATGGTTGCCGCAGGGTTGCCCAGGACCTGCGCCACCCTCTCGGCATATCCGGCTGAATCCACAGGAACGACGAGTCGATACGTGCGGAGCCAGATCGGCTGCAGGAGTCTATCGCACGATAGACCTCTGTCATACACTCCTGACGGAAGCCCTGTTTCGGGTTTAGTGTGGAGTACTGTGGAGTTGTCGTTCTCCAGGTCTGGTCTTAAGTCGGGTCAATCCCTCGGTCACCTTTTACGACCCCCACGGGAAGAGACCGGGTGGTGCTATTCTGCTCTGCCGACACACCACACGGCACAAATTACCATATCATAGCTTAAGGAAATTATCATGCCTTTGGTAGATAAAAGGTACATTCCGAAATTTTCAGTTTTCAGAGTTAGTACGCTATTAGCCGGTGTTTGCCATTTCACCACGTTATTTACCCGACTACCCTAGACATTTTTGATATGTATGAGTGAGATGTTTCTATTCTACGGAGAAAACACGTTTTTTTCAACAAGTTAAAGTAAAAGTAATGCAGTTTTAGACGACAGGCTGATAACCTGTCACCTAAATTTGCAATACAACCACAATACAAATTATTTATCTGAAACGATCCTCAAACATATGTCAGACGAGACGATATCGACCGTGATTTTACGGTCGTTAACGCTCTGCCTATCCCGCGAGGGATTTAGGCGTGATTTGTGTGTGTGTTATGCTGTGTGATGCCGGCTTAGAATAGCATCACCCCATTTCCTACCTGTGGGTGTCATAAGAGGCGACTGAGGGACTTGAGGGTTTAAAGTGTATTGCAACTTTTAGGCGACAGGCTGACAATCTGTCACTATAGTGATACACAAAATTATCTCAAACGGCCCTCTATATTTGTCAGACGTGGCGACAGCGACCGTATTTTTGCGGCCGTCAGCGCTCTGCCTACCCCGTTAGGGATAAAGGCGTGATATATGTATGTATGTATGTTGTGTGTGTGTAAAGGAAAAATAATTATTATTGTTCCACACACGTCACCTATCGGTGTGGCTGTGATGCGGTCGCCCGCCTGCTGCCTGCTTCGTAGCCAGCTGATCTTAGGATGACATGTTTGGTCTTGACACTTTTTACCTGTTCCCAAAAGTTGTCCAGCTGCCCCTTACAGCATTCATGGCAAAGCTGGACTTACTCCTCTGCCAGAATTCACTGCCTATTTGCCCAGCACGTTGTATGACACTGACAGTTGCCATTTTGTATGTGGTTGTCATTTTGTATGTGTTGTAAAATTATGGTCGTGTCGTGTGCCGTACCTTCAGTAAAAAGTGTCAGAAAAATTTGTTCAGTAATTGACTGTTTACCACCTCCGATGGTCTAAGAACTGTCCATAATTGGAGACTCTTTTGTCTTTCCCATTCCAAACCCATAGATTGACGATTTTTTTCCTGTAAGTATACTTTTCTGTGCAATCACTACATAGAATAAAGCAAAGTCGCTTTCCGCGTCTGTCTGTATGTTTGCTTAAATCTTCAAACTACACAACGGATTTTGATGCAAGTTTTTTTAATAGGTAGAGTGATTCAAGAGGAAGGTTTATATGTATAATACTTGCCAGGAAAACATCTTATTCCCACGGGAAAATGAGTTGCAGCCGCTTGGCAGGCCGCTAATAAAGTATATTTGATTTGATTCGATCGACTGGTTATGTGTGTGATCGACTCTTCATCTCGCTGATTACGCTCTATGTCGGTCACTAAGTAGGTAAACATAGTAACAAAACGACACTGATAATCACAAGGGCAAAGGAAATTATTTCATTCATTAAATATCTCCTATAAGTACGCACCGCAATCTTATTTACTTCATCTATAATACTTTTAAAACAAAAGATGGTTCTTAGACAGTGGTTTGTAGTTTGTAGGTAGGTGCGGATACCTGTTCTTCCGTAGCTTGTATCTAATATTCGTCGTAGATCGATTTACTTTTATTTACGGTACATGCGGGGTAAGAAAGCGTGATATACACATATACATTATATACATATACACATATCACGCCTTCTTACCCCGCGGGAAAGTCAAAACACGCTACGAAACTAAAAACACGCTCGAAATCGCTACGTCTGACAAACTCCCGAATCCCTTAGTCAGAGTTGACAAGAATCTCAATAGTCTCTAGCATTTATTCCTACACAAACCATTATTATATGGTCCCAAAATAAGTATGTAAGTAGGTATATAAAACGTACTTCCGAGTTAACTATCGACTTTACGAATGGTAGGAAGTAGAGAAGATACTAATTATGTATCACACTTAAAAAATAATTAAAACCAAGGCTGTAAAAGATAAAAAGGTATTTTATAAGCAGTTTACTAAGCCTAGGTCGGCATGTGTAGCAAGGGCAGATATGGCAAATTCGACAGTGACTCGATAGAAGGTCATATAAAGTACCTATTTCACATTATCTGAACGCATGAATGGAATACACAATCAAAGGTAATAGAAGGAAAAACTTTTTGCGATGCGTGTGACGGTCAAATATTTTTGAAGGCTGCATTAGATTGAAATTTACAATAACACGAAAAAAACAGTTCCGTAAAATCATACAAATGCTTGCAACTATAAATCCAAATAAAACCTGTCAGTTCTTATGTAGGTATGTAATACTGATGCCTGGTGATATTACAAAGTACCTACATACCTACCTACGTACCTAAAAAGTACCTACGTACCTACAAAGTACATTCTTCACTAGCACCTTTTAATTTTACCTCGCTGATGCTGTATTCTCAAAAATAATAAACAAAAAAAATGGTTTACGTGGATCTTAGTTGTACGACTAGGACCATTATTGTATGGTTTTACGGTTCATTATTTACGTTTTTTATGACTTGGAATAATTATGACTATAGAACATAATATGCATAATAGAAATATGACTAAATTTTTTTTGCAAACCGTAAATCTTAAATTATTCATGACGTCATTATATAACTAATGGCGTCACACACGTATGACACGAGTACCTAACAGGATAATTTGGACACAAAGATTAAAACGTGATTCAAAAACTTATGTATTAGATGAAAAAGGAAAACCAAGCAAGAAATTGATAGTCAGGGGTCTAATTCCCGGATCGTCATAAGCTTTTTCGTCATAATCTATAGATTTTGGTTTACTCTCCCAAATCTGGACGATTGTCCTGAAAAGTCCTAGACAATTAAAAATTTTAAGAATTTCTGACGTTTAAAAGATGTCTAACTTAGTAACAACCAATCATTGTGTCCAACTATAGAAAAGTCCAACATTCCGTAAAAATGTCATCAGCATCACGTTTAGTAGTTTTCTAGTTAGGTTAGTCCTATCTGACACCCCAAAATGGGACTTTGGGGTTGCAGATTTACTTGGACCCCAGGGTGTACATTCTAGGGTGTCAGATTGGACTAACCTGTCTTGTTGGACTAGTAGATTATTGTAGTACACGAGTATTGAAGCTCTGTGAGACTTCTCAAGGCAAATGGTAACATACCTACTTTCTAATAACGATTAATTTTGCAATGTGTTTGTTTAAACTTGCACTGGTAAAAGGTCACTACGTCAGAGGTTTTGCACAACCACAACTTGTCACTTATTTGTGACCTACTATACTCATTACTCTGTCGTGATTGACCTAAAATTATGAGGTAGGAAAGTTGAACTTGACGACTTACATAGAAGTATTGGGTTATATTTTAGCCAGTACACACAGTTTGTAGGGAGTTTTTACAAATTATTCTAAACAACTATTACAATGGGATCACTTGCGAAATCGCACAAAAAGAATTGAGTGTTCCATACATTTTTGCCGAGTAGGTATGATTTTTTTATGGAACATACATAATGCATACATATATCACGCCTTTATCCCTTGCGGAGTAGGCAAAGCGTTAACGGCCGTAGGAATACGGTCACTATCGCCACGTCTGACATTTTTGAAGATTGTTTTCCAAGGTTGTTTCAGAAAACATGTGTATCACTGTAGTTACAGGTTGTCAGCCTGTCGCTTAAAAATCGTAATACACCAATTCTCTCGAGTTCTTAGTCGCCTGCTACGACACCCGCGGGAAATAATTTGGGTGATGTTATTCTAAGCCGGCATCACATGACATGTATAGCAATTCCTGGAATGCCCCTAAAATGACATTGGAAATACCTTAAGTATTTCATCGTAACGTAAGGGTAGGTAGTTAGTTGGGATAATCTAGATTGACACTATCAATTGTAAAAACCACACAAACTAAGTACTATGTAAATTCCATTTCACAGGAAACTGTGCCAATGATAAACCCACCACTAAGCTGGTGTCATCGCTATACAGTAGGTATTTTTCTAGAGACAGTGGGAATTTTCTAGAGATTGTCCCTGTAAATACCAGTACCTTGTTGATAGTTTTTAGGTTAGCTAACTTAGACGTACGTGCATAAGTAAAACTCAAAAAAATCACAGACATTTTATGTAAAGTGGGTTAAGATAAGGTAGTGTGTAATACTACAACCTTGAAAAGACATAAGGGCCGATGGTAACTTTTTTTATTAACTGAGTAAAAAAAGGAGTTATCAATTTGACGCGTAAAGTATTTTGAAAAACTTTAAAAGGTTCCGAAAATATAAATATGGATGTAAAGTATGTTTCACCAACCAACAACATTTTTTTTATGTGTTCTACCTATGTAGTAATCCAAGTTAAACTCTATCTGTGTGCCAATTTCATGAACATCGGTTCAGTAGTTTTAGCGATAATTTGTAACAAACAAACTTTCGCATTTGTAACATTAGTAGGAGTATTCTAACATATTTTCAAAAACTATTAGTACTTTGCGTGTGATTCTTACGTATTGGTTTAAAATTATTTAACCTCAGAATTGCAAAAACTTCATGAAATCGGTTAAATAATTTTCATGATACAGACAGGGGCATTTCCCCACAGCGGAGTCGGTTTAATTTATTTAATGAAACACAATTTGTTACAACACAAAAAATGCTATTTACGTCAACAAGGTTTGTCAAGATCAACCCGCATGCGACGACAGGGTTTCATACTTCCCATGGTAAAAATACTAATTAATGAAGTATGGTACTAAATATATCGCGTTTCCTTGCTTATAGTGTAGGAGACAAAGAGCTCAATTTCTGAAAGTGTGATTTCTTTAAATCGTGCACGGTTTCACGTCCTCAATCCTGTCTAACCACTCATGTCACATTTTCTGCTTCTTCTCTTCTCTTTTCGTGTGGGACACGAGTTTTTCAACGACCCGACGAACCCTAGTGTCACAAATTTTCAACCGCTTTCTACAAGTAGCAGGCTTCTGACATGGTTGTGTAACGACCGCTGTCTAAACGATCATCGACAGCAACCGGGACCTACGGCTTAACGTGCCCCCCGAAACACGGAACCATCTTTCTTACGGACAATCGGGTCGTTCAGCCTGCAATGTCCTAACCACATTGGGAACAAATCACAAAGTGATAAATATCAACTTTGTGAGTGACCCACCGAGAATCCAACCCGGGACCTTCTGCGTCAAAGGCAGTCGCACTACCACTGCGCCACATCGGTCATTTTCTACTATTATATTAATTTAAGGCCAACTGTGTGTGTGAGTGAACTCATTTGGGTACGTGTGGAATCTAATAGGCTAATTATAATAAAAAAAGCGAATGGATAGGTTCAGTTGAACGTGTTTTAATTAGTAGCCGACTTCCGCATACGAAAATTCAAATATACGTAGATCTTATTTTACTATAATTATTTCAGTCTAGAGTGTCCCACTTCTGCCCAAAGGCGGGCTTCTTTCCTTACACATCATTCTCCTTGCCTTATCCCGTTCTCTGTCGGGGTCGGCTGCCTAACCTAGGGGATTTGACGTGGAACCAAGTTTTTACACAGAGCGACTACCATCTGACTTCTGCAACCCAAAGGCTAACCTGGGCCGAATCTGAAAACAAATTTTATTGGATGTGGGTTTAATCGCAATGTTTTTCCTTCACTGTAAGAGCAGTCGGTAAATGTACGCCAGTAAAAACATATTGGTTACATGGCGGGGATCGAACTCGGGTCTCAAGATTGTAAGACCGGTGACGTAACGACTTTCTACAAAATAGAAATACAAATTTTCGTGTAGAAGGGGTTTACCCTCAGAAGCCGTGTTTATTGTCATGTAAAACATCTTAAAAATAACTTTAAAAGTAATATTGTTTCGTTTGACAATGCATCCATCATCACCAATTAATCATAAGTTAAAAGGGATTTAATCTAAGAAGTCATAAACATCTTATCACTACATAGTATAAAGCAAAGTCGTATGTATGCTTGCTTAAATCTTTAAAACTACACAACAGATTTTGATGCAGGTTTTTTTAATACTTAGAGTGATTCAACATGAAGGTTTTTAAGTATAATACTTGCCGAGAAAACATCTAATTCCCACGGGAATATGAGTTGCAGCGGGCGAGTTGTGTCATAAATAAAAACAGATGTCTCTTACGTCTAAGAGAGGTATAAATTAAAACTGTTGTATTGTACACGATGTTTTAATATTACACATACATACATACATATATCACGCCTTTATCCCTTGCGGGGTAGGCAGAGCGCTAACGGCCGTAAGAATACGGTCGCTATTGCCACGTCTGACATTTTTGAGGATTGTTTTCCAAGGTTGTTTCAGAAAACATGTGTATTACTATAGTGACAGGTTGTCAGCCTGTCGCCTAAAAATTGTAATACATCAATAACCTCGAGTCCCTTAGTCGCCTCTTACGACACCCGCGGGAAGGATGTGGGGTGATGCTATTCTAAGCCGGCATCACACGGAATATATTATGTGTGTCGAATTGCGACTGCAAATAATTTAAGGATATATTTCTATTGTTTTATTCTTTTTTATTTTTTATTACAAATTACACTATACAGGGTGTTAGGAAAAGTACAATTTCCATTCATTTCTTATCTATGTTATTGTTATAATGTGTGTGTAGGCAAAAAAAAATTTTGCTACACCACTCGTTCCCGGCTACGCGCTACGCTGACGTAGCAATTTCGTAGCCCGTAGTACATAATATTTTACATACATACACATATCACGCCTTTATCCCTTGCGGAGTAGGCAGAGCGATAACGATCGCAAAATTACGGTCGTTATCGCCACGTCTGACAACATTTGAGGGTTGCAGATAAGTCGTGTATCACTATAGTGACAGGTTGTCAGCCTGTCGCCTAAAATTGCAATACACTTAAAACCCTCAAGTCCCTCAGTCGCCTCTTACGACACCCACGGGAAAGAAATGGGGTGGTGCTATTCTAAGCCGGCATCACACGGCACATAACATTTTGCACTAAGGTATATTATCAAAATATTATGTCCCATTTTACTGATTCCTGCGGTTCCTGTTTAGGGTTTGGGTCGCTGATAGTTGATCACATAAAAAACGACGACTGAGGCTCAATTTTCTAAAACAACGTCATTCAATTTCGTGCACGGATATCCGCGACTAGTCTTACCGCACGTATTTAAATTTCTACTACTCTATGTTTTTATAAGCAATCGTATGTGTGAATTTACTAGAGTATGTGGGAATCAATAAGTAAAGTAGAACGCGTGATAATAAGCAGATTTTCGCATGAAAGAAAAACGAACCTTTTGGAAACTTAGCTCCTACTTTCTTATGAAGTCGGTAAAATATATCCTACTAATATTATTAATGCAAAAGTTCGTTTGTTACTCCTTCACGCTAAAGCTACTGAACCGATTTTCATGAAATCTGGCACACAGATAAAGGGAAAACTTGGATTAACACATGGGACAGTTGTTATCGAGAAAAAACGTTCGTGTGGGATGCTTCAGCAAAAACGATTAAAACGGACTTCCACGCGGGCGGAGCCGCGGGCATCCACTAGTAATGCTTGAACGAGCAATACTAGTATACTTTGCCGTGTGATGCCGGCTTAGAATAGCATCACCCCACATCCTACCCGCGGGTGTCGTAAGAGGCGACTAAGGGACTCGAGAGTATTGGTGTATTACAATTTTTAGGCGACAGGCTGACAACCTTGTCACTATAGTGATACACACGTTTTCTGAAACAAACTTGGAAAACAATCCTCAAAACTGTCACACGTGGCGATAGCGACCGTATTCTTACGGCTGTTAACGCTCTGCCTACCCCGCAAGGGATAAAGGCGTGATATATGTATGTATGTATGTACGAGCAATCAAAGAAGTAAACACAAATTACAACTGATCAAGGACGTCTTAACGCCATACTTATTAAGCGATTTACACGTTTACTACATTTACTTAAGAAGTAGTCATTTCTTTTAATGACCGTTGCCAATGCTTAGGTACATTATTCTTATACAGGATGACTGGAAAATTGATGCATTCCTTTCAAGGGATGAACTAGCTCATGAAACTGAACAACTTTCCCCATGGAACAGGTCGAAAAATGAAAATAAAATTTGGCTCACCCATACAAAATTACCGACCGACTAAGTCAATTTGTATGGGATGACCAAAATTTTTTTTCATATTTCGACCTATGTTCCATGGGGAAAGTTGTTTAGTTTCATAAACTGGTTCATCCCTTGAAAGGAATGCATCAATTTTCCAGTCACCCTGTATAATACGGGGTATTAGGAAAAGTACAACGTTGCCGTGTGATGCCGGCTTAGAATAGCATCACCCCACATCCTCCCCGCGGGTGTCGTAAGAGGCGACTAAGGGACTCGAGAGTATTGGTGTATTGCAATTTTTGGGCGACAGGCTGACGACCTGTCACTATAGTGATACACATGTTTTCCGAAGCAACCTTGGAAAACAATACTCAAAAAATGTCAGACGTGGCGATGGCGACCGTATTCTTACGGCTGTTAACGCTCTGCCTACCCCGCAAGGGATGAAGGCGTGATATATGTATGTATGTATGTATGTATGTATGTACAACGTTACTTTTAAGGGATAAACCAGCCCATGAAACTGAACAACTTGTCCTAAGGAACATGGGTCGAAATATGAAAAACAAGCATCCCCAAGGAACATGATAAAAAAATGAATAAAAAAATTTTGGCTCTCACATACAACCTGACTCGGTCGGCTGATATATGAGAGGTCTTATATATGAGAGGTCCAAAATTTTTATTCATATTTCGACTTACGTTCCTTCGGGAAAGTTGTTAAGTCTCAAGTTCACTTAAAAGGAACTTAGTACTTCTCTTAACACCCTTTATAAGTTAAAGTGCTTACTAGTCTTTTCTTTGTATAGTTTACTATACGAATAGAATAAGCAAGGCTAAATATATGGGTCGTTTGCAAATTGTCATTCATCATCTAGATGCTTTCAAGGTATGCTCTCCACTGTCAAAACGTGACCATGGAATAATTACCACATAAACACGTAATTAAGTAAATAAAGTAGAGCAACTGAATAACTGAAACTGAAGGAGCGTCGGTGGCGAAGTGGTAAGGACACGGGTCTTACAATCGTGAAACCAGAGTTCGATCCCCGCACGTGTTTTTACTCACGTACATTTACCGACTGCTCTTACGGTGAAGGAAAACATCGTAATGAAACCCACATTCAAATAAAAATTGAATTTCGATGATATTTGAATGTGACTTAACCTAGGATTCGGGCCAGGATAGCCTTCGGGTTGCAGAGGTCAGAAGGCAGTCGCCCTGTGTAGGAACTTGGTTCGACGGTTAAATCCCCTAGGTTAGGTAGCCGACCCCGACAGAGAAACGGGATAAGGCAAGGAGAATGATACTGAATAACTGAAACTACGGTGATTTTACACCTATACCATAGCCTCTTTATTTTGAATTTCCTCTCATGTGAAATCCTGTTACCGACTAATTCGCTAGATGACTGGTTCATTAATAAAATACTAAAGTTGTACGCTTAAAACTATTGTCCAAAAACACTACATACTACATTTCAAACCTCGAAATATTCAAAGTTTTAATTAATAAACAGAAAAATTATATAAAAGTAAGTGTTTTGACGCAGTCGAAACTAGAGAGATATGACGTCATCTATTCGTATTTTCATACAAAATATCGTTTCAAAAAGTAGCTCCTTTGACCTGCTGCCAGTCATCATGCCTATTCTGCTAGTATTACAAGTTCTACTACACGACCCCGATCACATAAACCCTTATCAATTTACAATCGAGTAATAGATTTACTTACACGTAGTTGTATTTCGTACGCGGAATCTGTAGCTACTTTTCAGAAATTGTATCGTATTTATTGTATTTAGGTATATTAAACAAACCGAAAATATTTATTATTATTATTATTATTATTTTGAGCCAGACATGTCCCACTGCAGGGCAAAGGCCTCCCTCTCTTTCTTCTTTCAGTTCCTTACCTACCCTTACCTACCATTGACGACCGATGTGGCGCAGTGGTAGTGCGACTGCCTCTGACGCAGAAGGTTCCGGGTTCGATTCTCGGTGGGTCACTCACAAAGTTGATATTTATCACTTTGTGAATGTGTTTCCAGTCTGGTTAGGACATTGCGGGCTGAACCACCCGATTGTCCGTAAGTAAGATGGTTCCGTGTTTCGGATGACACGTTAAGCCGTAGGTCCCCGTTGCTGTCTATGATCACTTAGGCGGCGGTCGTTACACAACCATGTCAGAAGCCTGCTACTTGTAGAAGGCGGTTGAAAAATTCTGACACTAGGGTTCATCGGGTCGTTGGATGACTCGGTGTCCCACACGAAAAGAAGAAGAAGAACCTACCCTAAGTATACATTGTGCTTCGAAAATATTTTAAGGTATAAAAAAAGTTATAAACTCGAATAAATATCCAAATCTCGTATACATATTTAAATTCTGACAATAGATAAACACGAGTATTCAATGTACTAAATGTATACGTAGGTACTTACTTTGATATGGCATACCGCACTTGATTAAACAAAAGTATTTTTACAATCGATCTTTTGTATTTATTCGCTTTACTGACGACAAAACCATTCAAATATAGAAAATGCCAAAACTTTATACGTATAATTTTATTAGAAAAACATTGAGTACAGACTTAGGTTAACTATACTTATCTTTTAGTATTTTATCATTACCTTAGGCCCGTATTTATAAACCGTACTCAACTCTGAGATCGGTCTTGAGAGCGACTTTGAGTTGCTACTAGTATTGACTGACAGCTGTCAAAACCGCTCTTGAGATCGACCTCAGACTTGAGTTCGATTTATAAATACGGACCTTAATGTAGTTATTTATCCTACTCCTTAGTTATTTCAATTTGAAAAAAAAAGAAGTATTTGGTGTTTTGACACATAAAACTATATTCATATAAGTACCTCCCTGCATTATTCTTTCAGTTCCTTACCTACCCTAAGTATACATTGTGCTTCGGAGCAAAAGCATTAAATTGGAAACGTTATTTAGGGCATCGTACTAAACTACTTTCCTTTTGGGACCATTGTTGCAAAACGAAAAAAGAAATTTGACCTCTTATATAAAATTTATGATCACCTTTGTGTTGGAGGTCGCAATTTGTTTTTCTCGTTTTCCTACACTAGTCCCGTCCCATATAGTCGTTCAGTGTGATGCCCTAAATAACGTCTCCAATTTAATGCATTTCCTTCGAAACACGGTGTATTATGGTTTGTTCGAAACACGGTGTTTGGTTGGTCCGAGCTAAACAAACACACGGTATTATCATTATCATCCTTCCTGCCGGTGTCGTTACACAGAGGTAAAACCTTAGAATTGGGTTGGCGTATTGGAAATACGTTTTTCGCGTGTTTTAAGGCAGGTACTTACGCACAGCACAGCACCACTGGCGCTCAATTTCTGAAAAGCCGTAATTCGATTCCGTGCACGGAAGTCCGCAACGAAACGTATTTAAATGTCTACTAGTTGATGTTTTTATAGTCAAGGGTATATTTGAATATATTATGTGTGAATCTATAAGTACAGTAGAACTAGCGATACAAGCATAATACGTTGCAAATTTTCGCATGAATCGAAAAACAACGTTTCAGAAATTGAGCTCCAATCTGGTCCAAAAGATGGTGCATTATTTTCAACCCGAATTCAGTGTCATTTTTCTGTAAATTAATTTTGAAGATATCATCATTGGCATCATACGTCTGTGACAGACGATTTAATCAGTATCTGAGGCAAAACTTTTCGTGGATGTATAAGCCGATGCGGTGGCGGCATAACTTTCCGCACACTCTACAGGTGAAGGTGGAATTACAGACCGGCACATGCATGTTTAGGCGTCGTTTCTGACTTGACTTTGTAAACGAGATTAGGTTGTCTAAAATACGGTAGTGTTCTGGTCTATGTAAATCTGGCAGTGACTCACAGCGATTCTTGGTTTTGTATTTAGTAGCGTTTGTTGAGGGCGACGCAAGGCGGCTGGTTGTCGTATCCAAGCTTCCTCAGATCCTTGGAGAGCATGGCCAGTTGCAGCGAGACGGTGCCGTACGATTCCGTGCGTAGCACTGAAACAGACAATACATGAAATAAAAAGAGAAAATCGCGATGAAATCGAGAATCTAGGGATCTCCTATGCGTTTTTTCATTGGTTAAATAGATTTTCTTGTAATACCTACTACTACAACCATTACTATAGCCACAACAGTCCACAGCTGGACTATCTAATTAAAATATTTTAAATTAGTTAACATGACACGATTGTGGCGTATCGCGTCGGCTCGCCTGTCTTTTAAGCAGATGTCCCGTATTCGATACCCGACCGGGGAAATTATTTCGATGATGAATTTTTAATTGGCTGTTAAATATTATTTATTTCAGTCCATACTATAGCATCTTCAATCCTCAGACAGTGAAGTAAGCACATAAACTGTGGGTAATACAACTTATAAACAACATTGGTAAGTACCTACATATTACATTATCAAGTTTTTCCAATTAATAGTTTGTTATTCCCAATGATGATTGTTATTTATCAACTGAGTGGGTTTTAGTAGCAAGTATGCTTGTGATAGTTTACAATTCAAAATATATCAATGATGTACTCAATCAAACACTTAAGTTCACATATATCAATAAACAAGATAATAATTGAGTCAAGGTTTTTAAAGAAGAATAAAAAAAAAGTAAATATCCTGGACAAGAATTCTATCAAGCACCAAAGTTAGCAAAGTTTTTACTATGGGAACTTGATAGCTGCTATGCTTTCTGTTCTAGTCTAGAGCAGACCAATATGAAAACAATGATCACTAAATGAAAAAAATGGTGTCCTGCATTTTTTAAATCAACACCTGTCTGTGTATTGACAAGTGCTTACAATAGCTCTTGTTCCCAGTAGAATGGAAAGTCAGTTTAATGTAAAGAATGGAAATGGAATGGATAGTGGCCTTACCGGCTTGTGGCTTTACCAACTTGCTAACCTAACTGTCAGTGCATAACTGCATGATGTGGGTATATTGTACGTACGATAATTCTCTTTCCCGCTAGCCAGCATTTTAGGATCAGCTAATTCAGGGTGCCGGCCAGTGAACCAGGCCAGCCATTCTCCTAGCAAAGTCGCTGCTTGTGGCCTGACCAGCGGAGCCGTCACAAGCCTACTGCCTGATGTGGGAGGAAGCAGCACTAAGGCATAGCCACGGAGAGAGTCACCGCTGATCGTATTATGTGCTCGGACTGTTAATATTAACTGGGGCCCTGAAGGAGAAAACAAAAATGCTATAAGAGAAAATGGTGAACAATAAATTGTTAAATAAATAGTTTATTCATTTATTTTTTTTATAAGAGTGTTTGATGAGTGACTTTAACTGCAAATAGTTTTGTGTAAGTGTAGAATTCAGGTTCAATGAATTAAATCAGTACTCCTGATATATATGATAGGTATGGTTTGTAAGGACTTTGTAGATAAGTAAAAACTCAATACAATAACTCACACCCAGATACATTAGTAGAACCAAAGGTAATTTCTAAAGGCATATTGAAGACTACACGCTCAGGGTCTTTTCCAGACTCTGCCATCTGGCTAGTTCCACTTGTAAGACCAGAGATAGGATCCCAGTCAGGCCCCCAAACTGTTTCATACTGAATGTAGAGTTTTTCGTCAAATACACCAGCAGGAAACACGACACATTCTATCTGGCCGCTGAAGGAAACCAAAAACTTCGTTATCTCGCTATCTTTCATTGATAATATTGGAGAAATCTACTAATTTCCGTAAAATACACAACAACGAATCTCACCGGCGATTTGACGGCAAAAAAATCAAAACAAACGTTGTCATGGCAACTAGTGTTGCCATAAGTCAAAAAGTAAAATTTAAAACCGGTAATCACATTCAAATAAAAATTAAGAAACAAATAAATGTCCTGATGGATTCGCTAGAAAAGTTATTAACAAACATAGAAATGGAGTTTTTAAAATATATTCTTCTATTTTTGTTAAGAAAATTCAATATTTTCCTCCATTACCGGTTAATTTCTTTGATTTTTCTTTTTATGAGCCATAGACAACTAGAGAGCTTGTGTTGTACTGTTTTATCGACACAGTTCTAAATTCCGCCACAAGATGGCGCGACATGTGCTTTCAAATCGCAATCGTCCACCATTGTTGAAGGTGATTTTGCTTCGAGTTTGATGAAATTCACATTTTTTTGTGACTGTTAGCAACGAACCACCCAAGTTTTCTTCTGCAACTCATGATATCCAATATTGAAAAGACAGAAATCAAGCCCCAGCTGGCCGCAAGAGTGTATATTTGTGTAAAATAACTGCGTTCAAAATGTCACGCGAAGTGAGCATCAGACTCGCGGACAGCCTCGTCTGTTGGAAATAAACTGTGTTTTCATCCAAATAAGTGCTATTGGACTGCAGAAGAGTGCAGTTCTAAGTTTTACAAGTTCGTGGCATGCTGTGGATAGTCAGTGTTTCAGTGTGTGCCGATGCAAAGGTGTCCGAAGCACCTGTACACGTCGTAAGCCAGCCAAGTTACGCGGGCGAAGGTTTGGAAGTTGCCGGCATCATAATGGTGGACTGAGAGGTGGTGGTCGATTGGAGTAGCGTGGTCACAGCTAGCGGCGGTCGGCAGCATGTCTGGCGGCTCGCAACACAACCCAAACGGCAGGCAGGCGCAGCTTGGCGCAGGATGGAGTCCCTTACAGGTGCCCACTTGTTCTTTTTACTATCAAGGTTTTGCGTGCTTCACTTATAACCTCTTCATATCTAACAGAACCGTCTCTACTTGCTATCTCTCCCTATCTGCATAATTTATCAATGTGCTGAATACCTTGGACAAACAGTGAACATTAGTATGGAAGAATGTGCATTATACATTACTAGCTAGGTATGTGTGAAAGTGGATCACACCAATCAGCTGTTTCATTGATAAACTTGTTATTGTACATACTTGCTTTGATCAGTAAACATTAGTAGGTATATATATGGAGTTTTTGCAACTTAGTATTTCTTTTATCTATAGGTATTATATCCCAAAATATAATACTCTATAAGTGTTTTATGGAATAGTCAGAAACAAGTACTTTTTCAATTATTTTCATGAATTACACAAAAAGAAGCCTTTAGATGTGATGTGTGCCGTGTGGTGTCGGCAGAGTAGAATCTCACCACCCCAAATCTGCCCGTGGGTATCGTAAGAGGCGATAAAGGGCTTCCGGGAGGTGGGCAGCAGCGCCTCCCGTGTTGACAACATAGTCCACAAACGCACACTGCGGTCACCAACCCGCCTGCCCAGCGTGGTGACTATGGGCAAAACCCCCCCATGCACAGGACAAGAAGAAACCGGCCCCTAGTTCCCGGCCGCCTTACTACCCCGGGCTACGGTAGCGGCCCGGGTAATGGTAGGGCAGGGGGTGCGAAGAATCCCCGGGCTACGGACTACGGCTGCCATAGACTGACCCTGGCGACGTACAACGGACGCAGTCTGCGGCTGGACGAAAGTCTCCAAATCCTTGAGGTAGAATTAGATAAGATACGGTGGCATGTTCTGGGATTGTCAGAAGTCCGAAGAGAGGGGGAGGACACGATAACCCTAGAATCAGGTCACCTATTCTACTTCAGGGAAGGGAGCGCACAATCCCAGGGTGGCGTAGGGTTCCTTGTCAATAAGGCTCTCTGTGACAACGTGATGGAGATCAGCAGCGTCTCGAACAGGGTAGCGTACCTCGTACTGAAGCTGACCGAGAGGTACTCTCTCAAGGTCGTACAGGTATATGCGCCGACTTCGAGCAGCTCAGATGAAGAGGTGGAGGCCCTATACGACGACGTGTCGAAAGCCATACACCAAACCACTAAGACCCACTTCACTGTTGTCATGGGGGACTTCAACGCTAAAGTGGGACAGGAGCGCGGTGAATCAAGCTTGGGACCACATGGCTACGGGAGCAGAAACCAGAGGGGCCAAATGCTAGTCAACTTCCTTAGCAGGCAAGGGCTGTTCTGTATGAACACCTTTTATCAGAAAAAGCCCCAACGGAAGTGGACCTGGAAGAGCCCTGACGGCAGGACGAAGAACGAGATCGACTTCATCATGACGGATAAACGGCATATATTTAGGGATGTCTCAGTGATCAATAGGTTCAATACCGGAAGTGATCACCGACTAGTAAGAGGCACCCTAAATATCAACTTCAAGCTAGAAAGAAACCGCATGGTGAAGCAAGTTCTTCGTCCCAATCTGCCCCAAGCCGGACATGAGGAGTTCCAACTTGAACTAAAAAATCGATTCGCTGCCCAGGAGACCCCGGCAAACGTTGACGAGGACCTAGAGAGCATAGTTGGGGCTATTCGCGAAGTGGGGACGAAGCATTTTCGTAAAAGGCGAACAGACAAGAAGTCCAAACTTTCAAGCGAGGCCCTGGAACTGATGCGAATTAGGCGGGAAACACCAGAGGATGCATTGCCAGATCCCCAGTTACTTAACAAAAAGATCCGAAGTACGGTAAGACGCGACCTCCGAAGCTACAACACTCGACTCGTAAAGGAGGCGATTGAGAAAAACCGAGGGTCGAAAGTTTTTACCAAGACACTGGGAAGGAGTCATCTGGCAAAGCTAACTACCTCGAATGGTGTAACTGTCACATCGGTTCCAGAGATTCTCGCTGAAATTGAGGACTTCTATGGAAATCTGTATGCCTCGCATGCGAAAAAGCCTCCACCTGATGCGACCCCAGACCCAAGAGCTCCTCTCTCCCGCCACTTTACAGAAGATCTCCCGGACGTAGATATAGACGAAATCGCGGCGGCTCTCAGACAGCTTAAGAATGGGAAGGCTCCCGGGGAAGACGGAGTGGCCTCTGAGCTACTTAAGGCCGGTGGAAAACCTGTCCTTGAGGAGCTGAAAAGGCTTTTTAACTCTGTAATAGCCAATGGGACAACCCCGAAGGCGTGGAGCAGAGGTGTAGTGGCATTGTTTTTCAAAAAAGGAGACAAAACGCTTCTCAAAAACTATAGGCCGATCACACTTCTGAGCCACGTCTATAAGCTGTTCTCGAGAGTCGTCACGAATCGTTTGGCATCAAGATTTGACGCCTTTCAGCCACCGGAACAGGCCGGGTTTCGCAAGGGCTTCAGTACCGTGGACCACATCCATACTGTAAGGCAGGTTATACAGAAGACAGAGGAGTACAACCAACCACTGTGTATGGCTTTTGTGGACTACGAAAAAGCCTTCGACTCTATCGAAACCTGGGCTGTTTTGGAGTCCTTGCAGCGCTGTCAAGTCGACTGGCGGTATGTGGAGGTGCTGAGAAGCCTCTATCAAATGGCTACGATGTCCGTTCAAGTACAAAACCATTATACAAGACCCATCCAACTGCTCCGTGGTGTAAGACAGGGTGACGTTATATCCCCGAAACTATTCACTAACGCATTGGAGGATGTCTTCAAAACTCTACAGTGGGATGGACTGGGCATCAACGTCAACGGCGAAAGTCTCACGCATCTCCGCTTTGCCGACGACATAGTCATAATGGCCGAATCGCTGCAGGACCTGCAAAAAATGCTATCTAGTCTTAACTCTGCCTCGAGACGTGTTGGACTTGGGATGAACTTGGATAAGACGAAGGTCATGTTCAATCAACACATAATCCCCGAGCCGGTCTCCGTCGAAGGTGTAGTCCTTGAAGTTGTCCAGAAATACGTGTACCTTGGGCAGACTTTGCAGATGGGAAGAGACAACTTTGAGGCTGAAATCACCAGAAGAGTGCAGCTTGGCTGGGTAGCATTTGGAAAGCTGCGTCACATCCTCGAATCATCTTTGCCACAATGCCTCAAGACCAAGGTGTTCGATCAATGCGTCCTACCAGTCATGACCTACGGGGCTGAGACGTGGAACTTGACAGTAAAACTGGCCCACCGGCTACATGTCACTCAGAGAGCTATGGAAAGGTCTATGCTTGGTATCTCTATAATGGATAAAGTCCGGAATGAGGCCATCCGAAAAAAGACCAAAGTGACGGACATAGTCTGGAAGTGTAGCAAGCTGAAGTGGCAGTGGGCTGGCCACATTTGTCGTAGAACCGACGGACGGTGGAGTAAGCGGGTTCTCGAGTGGAGACCACGCCTCGGCAAGCGTAGCGTTGGACGCCCTCCGGCCAGATGGACCGATGACTTGAAAAAGGCGGCTGGTAGCGACTGGATGGCAAAAACGGGAGATCGTGCCCTATGGCGTTCCTTGGGGGAGGCCTACGTCCAGCAGTGGACTGCAATAGGCTGAAATAGAAGCCTTTAGATATTTTATTTACCTATCTTTTTCCATAAGATTTCAGACAAGATCAATTATTTTCAATTTTTATGGACAATTTGGCTACCAAACTATACAAAATAAACATTTTTAAGAGTATACAACTTAAAACAAATTATGCAATGATCAAAGTCTGTTCATTAACTTTGTAATTTGGTCATTCATTTAACTCCATACTTTTTATTATTCTATGTATGCAGATTGTATGTAAAATCACATGACATAGAATATTAGGTTCACATTTAGGCAACCTCACTGCACTAGTTTTCAACAAAATCTAGGTACATGGAGGCATTTTGTCTTAGTTAACAACTGGCATCTACCGTGCACTGCAACATCTGCAATCTGTCCTCTACCAATACCTTAACAATTCTTCTTTTCGTGTAGGACACCGAATCGTCCAACGACCCAATTCAACCGTCTTCTACAAGTAGCAGGCTTCTGACATGGTTGTGTAACGACCGCCGTCTAAGTAATCATAGACAGGAACCGGGACCTACGGCTTAACGTGCCATCCGAAACACGGAACCATCTTACTTACGGACAATCGGGTGGTTCAGCCCGCAATGTCCTAACCAGACTGGGAACAAATTCACTAAGTGACAACTTTGTGAGTGACCCACCGAGAATTGAACCCGGGACCTTCTGCTTCAAAGGCAGTCGCACTACCATTGCGCCACATCGGTCGTCAATAACACCTTACCTTAACAATAACAATAACAACAGTCCACTGCTGGACATGGGCCTCCCCCTATTGGGGGCTATTGCCATACTGACTGCGCTTGGCAGGCGGATTGGCAAGCAGAGTGTTAGATATTGCATTCGCAAGGAACGCTGCTGCCCATTCTCTTGATGATTATACCTAAGTCTGTTATTACGACACATGCTATTCAAAGCCGGCGCCACACAGCCAAACCAGATTGGATGAACCTACCAAAAAATATAACAATGTAAGCAGTTTAAACCTACATAGGGACTTCCCTGGTTCCAGGTGGCAAACTTCCTCGCGCGCGCGCCGCAGGCTCACATGGCGGAGCGCGGGCACACCTGGCACACGCCGACGCCCCCGCCGCACCTCTACCACGTGCCGGCGCCTTCGCCCCCGGACCCCCTGCAGGTAGGCTGTCTATATTCAACATTTTGGAGTCAAACATGAATAGCTGGGTCTCCATTGAACGAGCAACCTCAGATGCTCACTGCCGCGCGCAGCATGCGGCGCAATGCGAGGTCGGTGTGGACGGTTTTTCGCCCGAGTATGAAAATTTTAACATGCGCTGTTGAGGCTGCTCGTTCAATGGAAACCTAGCTATTCTGTAGTGTCTTTTTTGACATAAGTGCTCTTGATTCTGGCATGGTAATTCCTTAACTAATTCATAGCTATTCTGGTCATTCTATTCTTGTCATTCATTGCGACAACTATGATAATAAAAAAAAGCAAAAAAAGATTTTATATCAGATTGTTCGAAGGAAGTGCACTTTCAGAATCAAGGCCCTAATACTAATTAAATTAACACAATGAACATGTTTCATCATACCATTCATCTAAGGCCATAAGCCCATAACTAATAAATAATCTAACATAACTTGACATTCATAATTTTTTTTTTTTATTCATAGTACAATTCTAGTAAATAAAAGACTTTTTTACACTAGTTCCAGTAACGAAACCAGTCAGTTTAATAGCAATTTAATTATAAATAGTGAAAAATAAGCCTTTTTTTTTTAACTAGAATACTATGGAGTAACAATCAAGAAGTAACAACATAAAATGTAAATCATAGCATAGTACAAATTGTTTTAGAGTTATTTTGTCATAAGTTTTGTCTTACCTCTGATAAGAAACTGATAAGAACACCACTTACTTCCTTTCATTTCTACTTTGTTTAGTAAACTTCATGAAACAAAAAAACTTCTTTTGTTTGACTGGTGGCTGGCCAAAGATAGAGACAAGTGGAAAAAAGAGGGGGAGGCATTTGCCCAGCAGTGGGACACCATAAGAATTTATTATAATAATAGTAAACTTCCTTTTGAGTGCACAGAAATGTTTCAACAAAAACTATTTAGGCAACAGCTGTATTTCCAGACAGCCGGAAGAAAACCACATCACTAGTAAATTCAAAGATAATATATTTTTTTCATTTTGCTACCAGAATTTGATTGTATTGTTGGCAAAATATATTTTTTATTGCAAAATGTAGCATCTTACATGCCTTACCATTCAGGCCTTAACTTTCTTTAATTTTTTATTGAATGATATATTTTTAAGAGAGTTTGTACACACTTGTGCAAATAAGATTTTTTTTATTGTTATGTTCTTCATCTTTCGTTTATGTGTAAAATTTTGCATGGTAATATCTGCAGAATTAAAATCGCTTTTTCATTTGCATACTAAATTTTGCCTGGCATTGTTATACTTCCAAAAATTGTTTACTCAATCTTACTGCATGGCTAATTTAAATTTTGCTACTTATGTTTTACTATTTTCTCAATAGTGATGTTTACTTAAAACTTGTGATAGTATACCTGGTGTAAAGGACATCCCGCGAATACTGATAGGGTATGCAGACAATGAAACTGAACAACATATCTGAAGGAACATTATGTCAGGAAGCAACAAAAACTTTTCAACATCACATACAAAATCGCGGTCAGCTGTTTGCATTTACTATGGGAAACGAAAAAAAATATGAGATATGTTTGTAGAGGAAAGTTGTTCAGTTTCAAGGTCTGCACATGCAAATGCACATTATTGATATTCGAAGAGCTGTCTCTCACACCCGGTATACTATTCAGTTAGAAGGAGCTTCAAGGTCCTATTTTTATTTTTTTGCTATGATATATAGAATATTTTCTGTAGATGCTTTAATTTTAAATTTTTGGTGATGTTTTTCATTTCATCATTAACTCGATGTATATTGTCATTACATTATTTTATCAGCTAAAAATCCTGTAATTACAGGATTGTAAAGACGACTGCCTAAACACTAAAGTGATTGTATTATTTAGCCAAACCTATGTTTTATTAGTATTTTTGAATCTAGATATTTCCGTTACAAATATTGAATCTCATACACTACACATTCCAAAATAAACTTTGGAGACGCGGCAGTCAAATATTGCAACAAAAGAAATAATAGGATGTAATGGCTTTATCATCGGGTTGTTAGGCGACTCATCACACCGTTTACTAATGGTTCGTACGTGACGCGACTACCGCAGGCCCTGTTGTTGCAGGCAATGAAGGCATCTGGCAACTCCGTGTTCAGGCACACGGCAACCCCGCCAGAGCTGTACAGGCACACGCCTACGCCGCCTGACAAGCATCTCATGAGGTTAGTACATACATACATGAATCACGCCTGTATCCCCTGTGGGATAGGCAGAGAGTTCACGATCGTAAACTTACAGCCATTATCGCCACGTCTGACAAGGCCGTTTGAGATAATTTGTGTATCATAATAGTGACAGGTTGTCAGCATCTCGCCTAAAATTGTAATACACATGAAAACCTCGAGTCCCTTAGAAGTCGGGCGATGCTATTCTAAACCTTCATCACATGGTGGTTATTTAGTTTCATATTTATCATTTAAGACGTTTTTCTGCCGCTGTCATTAAAGCGACTTCGAGGTGTAGGTTCTTCCGCCATGGGTCACGGGGTTAAGGACTGTAGTAAGCGAAGACCACTCCTGATTTTATATAGCTCGAGCACAAATCTTGGTGCAATTCCAACAAAATAAATGAGTAGTTCCAGACCGCACTGACCGAGAATTCCATACAGCATGGCAGACTTAGGCTTGTGTTCAGAGAGACAAATGCATGCTCAGCACCCATCAACAAAGTTGCCTGGTCAGCCTGGACGAAACTATGCACATAGAATGTACAAAAGCCCATCTGTGTGCTCGCATGCCATATTGTACTCTCCTCCCCGCGGGCGTGATCTATGGCGGCACAGTGATCGCTTAGCGACAGAAGTTTGCTTCACCGGCATAGCTGCTAGCAATCCTGGCTGATTCGTGGGTTACTCAAAACCGCTCCAGATTGCAGCTTTCTTGCGCCATGTGGCAGCGGCTTTCAAACCTGGCTGCGTAATGATGGATGGGTCGCAGGCTACCTGAATCTTTAATTTAAATCTCCCACAAATCCGTGACTGAATAATTCGAGCTGCAATTTTATCAGCTTGTAAACTTACCCAAAGTATTCGACCTAGCCAAAAATGTATCTATGTGCGTCTTCACCGGCCGAGCATCTGAAGCTGCTCGCACCTAATAAAATGTGTCTTTCTCTTTCTTTAGTGGTATGCGAGAAGAGGAGCGCGGTAAACCGCTCAAACCCGGCAGCAACTCAGTGTTCCGGCACACGGCAACCCCGCCAGAGCTGTACAGACACACGCCCACACCGCCCGACAAGCATCTCATGAGGTATGTAATAGAATTTCATTGTACTTAATCTTTTCTAAGATAAGATAAGAAAAATATTTATTGAACAAAAGAAAAATATACATTCATTACATTACTTAAACATGGATGCCGAATTTATACACTTTAGTCAAAAGGAATAAGGCTCAGCCTATGTTGACACGCGCCTTGAAGGCTTGCTTCTCTTTTCGTGTGGGACACTGAGTCGTCCAACGACCCAATGAACCTTAGTGTCAGAATTTTTCAAGGAACTGCCTACTACTAGTAGCAGTTTTCTGACATGGTTGTGTAACGACCGCCTTCTAAGTAATCATAGACAGCAACCGGGACCTACGCCTTAACGTGCCATCCGGAATCCGGAATCATCTTTCTTACGGACAATCGGGTGGTTCAGCCCGTAATGTCCTAACCAGACTGGGAACAAATTCACAAATTGAACCAAGAACCTTCTGCGTCAAAGGAAGTCGCACTACCACTGCGCCACATCGGTCGTCGAGTTAGTTATATGTATATGAGCGAGTTATATGTATATTAATCATCATCAAACACAACTCAACTTTATTCTACTTTAGCTCGAAGTTTCATAGCTTCTCTTTGTTACAATACTGCTTGTATTGTTGCAGACACACGCCGTCTCCGGGCGACGCGAAGGCGGGCGCTGCGCTGCCGCCCGCTGAGTTGTACCCACATTTGGGTCCTGGAAGGGGTAAGATACTTCTTAACTTGTCTATTCTTGCATGTTTCTAAAGATCTAATAAGCGGTCTAAAGCAATGTTTACATTCAGCGAAATCTAATTTGCAAAGCTATTACAAGCCTAAAGTGTGGCCGTTCGAATAGGCCATATTTGATATCTGTCAAAATCATGTTAATGCTGTTACAAGACGTCTATTTTAATTCGTTGACATGGCCAGCATGGGTTTGACAACTGTCAAATATGGCCTATTTGAACATGACTTGCTACAAAGCGCGAAATTAGAAACAATCTCATTTTAGTTTTTAAGTATTACTGATTTTTACCTGTTTTCAGATAAGCTAGTCCGGCCCGAGGAGCTGCTATACGCGCGCGGCGTGGACCTGTCAGTGAGCGCGCGCGGCGCCAACGGGGCGCCCCCCTCCGCGCCCCCCGCACCCCCCGCCGCGCACCAGCCGCCCCCCGCCGCCCCCACGCCCGCGCTGTCCGTCAGGGACGCGCCCACCATCAATAGTCTCATAGCGAGACACCAGCCCAGGTGAGAAAGAATCACTTCATTTTTTCATTCAACACAGTTCCCTCTGCGGCTACTACGCAATCAGCCCCGTCTGTTTGTACCACTCGCGCGTCTCTGCGGGCACAAACAACGCCCCCCGCCCGTTCCACTCGCATCACTGCGGGCACAAAGAACGCTCCCCGCCCGTTCTACTCGCACCACTGTGCCCCCCCCCCCCGTTCCACTCGCATCACTGCGGGCACAAACAACGCCCCCCCCCCTCCGTTTCACTTCACTCGCGATTCTCTGCGGGTACAAACACCTCCCCCCCCCCCCCCCCTCCGTTTCACTCGCGATTCTCTGCGGGTACAAAAACCCCCCCCTTCCGTTTCACTTCACTCGCGATTCTGTGCGGGTACAAACACCTCCCCCCCCCTCCGTTTCACTCGCGATTCTCTGCGGGTACAAACACCCCCCCCCCTTCCGTTTCACTTCACTCGCGATTCTCTGCGGGTACAAACACCCCCCCCCCCCCTTCCGTTTCACTTCACTCGCGATTCTCTGCGGGTACAAACACCCCCCCCCCCCCCCTCCGTTTCACTTCACTTGCGATTCTCTGCGGCTACAAACACCCCCTCCCCCCCCCTCCGTTTCACTTCACTCGCGATTCTCTGCGGGTACAAACATCCCCCCCCCCCTCTCCGTTTCACTTCACTCGCGATTCTCTGCGGGTACAAACAACCCCCCCCCCCCCCCCCACCCCCCTCCGTTGCACTTCACTCGCGATTCTGTGCTAAGGGCACAAACAACGTCCCCCCGCCCGTTCCACTCGCGCTTCTTTGGTTTAATTGAATGTTCTTGCTGCATATATTATTTTGTTGATGGTATCACAATTGATGAAAAGGAAGAAGGTGTTCATACATAAATTTGTGTATGCATTGAATTGGCTAGTTTCCTGGGTCATTAAAAAAATATAACTGTTGTATGCTTAAATCTATTATCCAAAAATACTTTGGATTTTATCCATAATATTTCGAAATATTCAAAGTGTGAATTAAAAAACAGAAAAATAATAATAAGTAAGTGTATTGATGCCATCCAAATACTTAGGGTGTGACGTCATACTTCTAATTCATTCAGACTTCAATTAAACCGGTTGCAACTGAAAATCAGCGTCACAGCCCCGGCTGTGGCATTATGCTGAGTTGCAACCGTTTCATACATAATTACATACATACATACATATATCACGCCTTTATCCCTTGCGGGGTAGGCAGAGCGTTAGCGGCCGTAAGAATACGGTCGCTATCGCCACGTCTGACATTTTTGAGGATTGTTTTCCAAGGTGGTTTCAGAAAACAATGTGTATCACTATAGTGACAGGTTGTCAGCCTGTCGCCTAAAAATTGTAATACACCAACACTCTCGAGTCCCTTAGTCGCCTCTTACGACACCCGCGGGAAGGATGTGGGGTGATGCTATTCTAAGCCGGCATCACACGGCATAAACCCGTTTTAGATCGTTTTAAAAAGTAGCTCATTTGACCTGTCAGGAAACAAGCCTATTGTAAATGTGTGTGTGTGTTTTAGGGCGGGGCACGCGCGCGTGGACGCGCTGCTGGAGCGGCTGTCCTCGCCGGCGTCGCCGCACTCCGTCATCGTGCACCCGTCCCTGTCCCGCGCCGCGCACACGCCCTCGCCGCCCTCCTCCAATGAGGTATTAACGGCTATTTGATCGTTTTTATGCTATTTATTTTACCTTTGTGTTTCAGGAATAAAAACGGTTTCAGGTTCCGGGTTCGATTCTCGGTGGGTCGCTCACAAAGTTGATATTTATAACTTTGTGAATTTGTTCCCAGTCTGGTTAGGACATTGCGGGCTGAACCACCCGATTGTCCGTAAGAAAGATGGTTTCGTGTTTCGGATGGCATGTTAAGCCGTAGGTCCCGGTTGCTGGCTATGATCGCTTAGACGGCGGTCGTTACACAACCATGTCAGAAGATGTCTAGTGTCATTCTGACACTAGAGTTCACTGGTTCGTTGGACGACTCGGTGTCCCACACGAAAAGAAGAAGATAACTGATGTCGGTGACCTTACTACCTTTTCCTTATAGTCTTGTTATGTACTTACATGTATAACCAATTAAAGTTGTCCAAACGAGGTTTAACATTCTTTTCTTTTTAAAGGATTCAACCGACTCATGCGGCGCGCCGCCCGGCTCCAAACGGAAACGCAAACCCGAGCGGACCATCCGCCTCCCCACCGCGCCCCACCCCGCCCCCGCCCCGCTCCCACTCGCCCCCACCCCGCCCCACCACACGCCCCCCATCCCCCTCACGGGTGGCATGACGGGGGTGGAGAACGGCGAGCACAACGGGCCGGAGATCAAAGCGGAGACGCAGGAGGAGGATGATACTAAACCTACCGATATGGAGATCGAAGACACGCAAATACCTCAGGTACTTATTTATTATCTTTTATTCGGGAAACTAACAGTTTTGTACATTACTTAGTATAGACCAATATATAACGTCAAACTAATAACAAATTTCCACGTATAGTATACGGGGTGTAAAAATATTAGCTGCAAATACTTTAAGGGGTGAACCAGCCCATGAAACTGAACAACTTTCCCCAAAAAACGTATGTCGAAATATGAAAGTCTGTTGAACGCGAGATGATGTAAAATTAACACATGAGAAAATGATGATGAATGATAGAGCAGAAGAAAGAGATTCTATTACGTACATGTTTGCGATTGCATGCTTACTATATACCTACGTATTTCATACAAGTTTCTTACACATACATGCATGTACCACGCTTTTATCCCTTAGGTAGGCAGAATATTAACAGCCATAAAAATACAGTCGCTAACGCCATGTCTGACAGATATTGAAGGCCTTTACAGGTGATTCGTGTATCACTGTAGTGACAGGTTTTCAGCCTGTCGCCTAAAGTTGTAATACACATGAAATCTTCAAGTCCCTTAGTCGCCTCTTAGGATAGCCACGGGATAAAAAAATACGAATTATCGTCAATATTTGTCAATCGTGGCAAGAGCACCCGTATGTTTATGTACGAATGTTAACGCTCTGCGTACCCCGCAAGGGGTGAAGGCATCGTGTATTTATGTAGTATTTGAATGATGGGAAACCCCCGGTAAACATTACAATACGACTGTCCCGATGGCGTAGCGGATAGTATGCCTGCCTTCTACGCCGAGGGTCGTGGGTTCGATCCCCACCGGACACAAATATTTGTTTAGTCAATTTTCAAATATTTGTGTTGAGTCTGGGTGTTTTCTATGTATAATATGTATTTATTAAAAAAAAAAGTATATATGTATTTAGTATCAGCTATTTAGTTCCCATAGTACAAGCTTTGCTTAGTTTGGGGCTAGATGGCGCTGTGTGAATTGTCCAGGATATTTATTATTTATTATTATTTATTAATACAAGGTCTTTATGTAATTTTGTACATTGTTGTTTATCTTATTAGTTTATTTGATAGTGCCAATTGGTCATCATTCACTACTGGGAAAGGGCCTTCCCCTTTTATTCGAATGTAAATAAATACATATATTTTACAACATCACTACATAGTATAAAGCAAAGTCGCATTCCGCGCATACTTAGAACATCTTTAGAGCATCTTTAGAACTACACAACGGATTTTGATGCAGGTTTTTTAATAGTTAGAGTGATTCAAGAGAAATCTTTTTATGCATATTTCTTGCCGGGAAAACATCTTATTCCCACGGGAAAATTAGTATTTAATAAAGATGATAGTATACTACTCTTATAAACACGACTCGACATCATAACCTGTCCCAAGTTTTATTTCTAAGTAGTTTAGTTGTAGTAGTTTCTAGTTTTTTGTCAGTGCTCAAGCTACTAATTAACATAATATGTATGAACAGAAGCCTCCAACGCCGGAACCTCACGCGCGGAGAAAAGAGAAGACGCGCTCCAACTCTTCGGAAACCATCGACGATATAGCAGCCATGGTGGCCTGCGACAAGCCTGTCGAGCCCCCGCCCCCGCAGGACAAGGTCAGTTTGGAAACATTTTGCATGTTTTGTTTATGTTTCATAAGAATTACACACATACCACGCCTTTATTCCTTGAGGGGTAGGCAGAGCGTAAACGACCGTAAAAATACAATCGCTATTACCGCGTCTGACAAATATTGAGAGCCCTTTTAGATGTTTCGTGTATCACTATAGTCACATAGTTCCAGGTCGTCTGCCTGGCGCCTAAAGTAATAATACACACGAAACCCTCGAGTCCCTTAGTCATAAGAAACACATATTATAAAAGTGTTATTTGAAGAAAGGATCTCGAAAGGGCAATACTAATGTTTGACAGCCCGCTCATATGTCATTATATTTTGATGAAAGGTTGCAAATTCTGGATTATTTCTTTAAAAAATCAAGTTATATAACGTCATGCTTTCAGTGTTCTTATACAAAATACCGTTTTAAAAAGTCAAACTCAAATGATCAAGAATGTAGCCTATTATAGTCTTCTGCTATACATGAACTTCCTATCGGGGTAACTTGCCTTACTTCACCACACTTGGAAGTCGAAGTGCAATATGTTGCATTCACATGAAACGCTGCTCACTCCCTGGAATCATCCTTGCACAATACCTATAGGTAGAAACGCAAAGAAAAACACAACGTGATGCTATTCTAAACCGGCACTTCACAGTTTGTTTCATTAATAAATACAATTTTGTTCAGCATTTACTATTACATTAGGTACTTATCTTTTTGTAAACAAACTTTGTATTAAACTGACAGTTTTGAAGTGCCACTTTCATACAAAGTGTGTTTACAAAAAGATAAGTACCTAAACTTACAGACTATAGTTAGACCGATTTATTGCCCCTGAATCTCCCTATATACGAATTTTCATAAAAATCGTTGGAGTCGTTTCCGAGATAGATTAGGAAGATTTGTAAGAAATGTCACAAAATCTTTTTACTCAATTTAGAGTTCAATAGAACGATTCTAAGCCAGTGTGTATGTGTTACATTCAAAGTTCCTCTCATTTTGATGAACATACCGCGTCTGTTGCGTTAATTGCCAGTTATGGTTGTAAGACTTCAATAATTACGATTCTAAAGTGGCTCTATATTTACGTTTTTTATTATTATTGAAGGTGGAACATGATGAGGAGGTTCCTGAGACCATCGACCAGCTGAAGAGCGTGCTGGCCAGCCCGCGCCGCGAGGAGAAGGATGCTAACGTCGATATGGTGGGTGTTCTTAACACCCACAACCACTACAGTCCACTGCTGGACATGGCCCCCCCCTTTCGGGAGGGTATAGCCATGGTTACAACAGTTGATGTTGTTGATGTTGCATTCACAGGGAACGCTGCCGCCCATTCCCCATTCCCTTGATGATTGTTATTATAGACTTTGTCTGAAATAAATGATATTTATAAATTAATTTTTTATACCTTAGTTTTTACAATACCGGTGTATCGTGATTAAAATCAATTATAATTTCGATTTATGAGTTTACGATATGGACACAAAGATTTTTCTTATATCTCGTAGAGATAAAGAAACTATCTCGAAGTGGCAACATTATTGTCTATCAAAATATGTAGTGTATGAGCGAGATGTCAACAATAACGTGCTATTTCGGGATCCTTTCTTTAAAATATCAAGTCACAAAAACCATGATTTTTAAAGTCAATATGTAATTATATAATTACTTTTATAGTGACAGCATAATATTGTAAATTTCTGACTTTGTAAAAGCATTCGTTGTGAATCTACTTGGAAAAAAACCATTGAAATTTGAATTTAAATTCTCATGTATTTGTAATTTCATCTATAGGTCGACGCACCAAAAATATCTCCGCCACGAATGGAAGAAAAAGAGATGGAAGTAGATAAGAGAGTAGTGGAGAAACCCTCGGAGCCCCCAGCAGAGGCCGCCACCGCAGCCCCCGCGCCCGCCGCGCCCCGCCGGCGCAGCACCCGCGCCTCCAACTCGGAGCCCACCAACGTGCCCGTGGAGTCCCCGTCGGAGGGCAAGCCCGCCGAGCCCGAGGAGGGCAGAAGCGCTGAGCCTACCGCTGCCAGCTTTGTTGAGGTAAACACCATATTCAACAATGTATATAATAGTATGATCACTTAGTCGGCGGTCGTTACACAACCATGTCAGAAGTCTTGTAGAAGGCGGCTGAAAAATTCTGACACTAGGTTTCATCGGTGTCCCACACGAAAAGAGTGAGAGAGAGATAGTGGGCGCCCGCGGCTTCGTCCGCGTGGAAGTCGTTTTAAATCTCGAAGCGTCGCACAGGATATTTTGGGATAATAGCTATCCTATGTGTTATCCAAGTTGTCTTCTATCTGTGTTCAAATTTCATGAAAATCGGTTCCGCGATTTTTTCCCGTGAATAACAGACATACAAACTTTCGCATTAGTAGGACACCACTTAGGAGTATCATTCACAGACATGGCGCTCGCGAAATGCGTTTTTCAAATTGTATGTGCTGTCTCGACGCCAGCGCGGCAAGTACCCTAATGTGCGATAGGGACAGATAGCAGGCTTCCTGAGAAATCGCCTCGAAAACAGAGTAAAATCGGGGTGCGGGCGTTAACGTTTCCCTACCCCTAAATTTTAACCAAATTCTATAATTTTGGTCTTGATCGCTTAGGTATGAACTAAAATAGGTTTATACGTTTCGTTTTTGACCAAATTTTGTACAGTTTTGTTAGTAACCTCACTCAAACATGAAGATTTTTCAGTATCATAAAAGTGTACTTTTGTGCCTCATTATTTCTGAAACTATAATATATATCAAAAAAATAAAAACGTATAAACCTAGTTTGTGTGAATTTAAATAAAATACCTAAAAATCAAAACAATTGGTTACCGGTAAGTATGATAAAAACGTTAACGCTTTTTGTATGAAAATTTCCAGCTGCACGATCCCCTTAAAACGTGGCCGTACTTCTACGGCCGTTAAAGCTCTGCCTATCTTGCAAGGGGTGATGTGTTTATGTATGTATTTAAAACATTCCCGTGTTAGGTAACCTATATTTGTAAATTTGCAAAATTTTGCATTGCAGGCTAAAGTTGAGCCAGCGTTATTGGCCAAGATACACTTGTATTATTTCGTGAGCTGTGATAGAACCGCTGTAGCCCAGACGGTAGTGACGTCGCCAATACTATTGGTGATAGTCACTGGTTCAAATCCAGACTGTTGCGGAAAATTTTGAAAATATTTAGGTTTGTATATATTCATGCTAAAATTATTTAAAATTCCAGGTGGAAAACCAACTTGAAAAGATGTTTGCCGGCATTGAGGAAGAATCGCCTATGGAAAATAAAGAGGTAAGCAATCTTTTTAACTTTGAAAAGACAGAATGAAAAAAATCAAACAGCCCTCGAAGAACATAGGTTCAAATATGAAAAAAGTTTTTGTACCTCCCGTACAAAATTTACTACTAATGTTTTTACACCTTATATTTATTTGCACTGATCAATTCAATCGATTATGATTCCTTATATTATTTATCGCAGGTCGAAAAATCAAACAAACCTAAGAAACGAAGAAAATCAGCGCCAACCAAGGGCGAGACCAAACCGGGGCGGAGAACCATCCGCGCCAACACCACCGAGCGGCGCCGGGGGGGCCGGGGGGGCAAGCGACAGGCCAAGCAGAAGAAGCAGAAGGAGACCCCAAAGGAAGCGGTCAAAGATGCCTACGCGTATGACTCTGGGAGTAATGCCAGCTCGAGCCGGTCAAGGGGGCCCTACATACAGGTACGTTCTGTTTATTTTGGAATTTATTCTGTGTATGCCGTGTGATGCCGCCTTAGAATAACATCACCCCACATCCTTCCTGCGGGTGTCGTTAGAAGCGACTAAGGGACTCGAGGGTATTGGTGTATTACAATTTTTAGGCGACAGGCTGACAACCTGTCACTATAGTGATACACATGTTTTCTGAAACAGCCTTGGAAAACAATCCTTAAGGGGCTGACAAGAGCTAAAAACCGGTCCCTTTCTGACAAATGTCAAACTGCGCGCGTGCGAACGGGACGGAATCTTGCCGATTCAATGATATTTTCGTATTTTCGATGATAACTCGGTCTAAAATAAGTAATTTGAAAATCAAAAACAATATGTCGATAGAGTATTGTAAGGCGCTCATTCTGATAATAAACACTTAATTATTGCGTGGGTTTTGTTCGTACAGTTTGCGATATAATAGATTTTTAGAAGTAACTTTACGATGTTTTTCTATCAAGCTAAATTACTAATATCATGTTTTGGAAACAATAACACTACAGCAAATATCCTGAAGATTATTACCTTTTTTTTCGTCAGTTTTTCCGCATTTTATCTAGGGTAGAAATCACTTATAAAAGTAGCTTTTAGCTCTACTCAGCCCCTTAAAATGTCAGCCGTGGCGATAGCGACCGTATTCTTTCGGCCGTTAACGCTCTGCCTAACCCGCAAGGGATAAAGGCGTGATATATGTATGTATGTATGTTTATTCTGTGTAAAGTCTGGAGCTCAATTTCTGAATCGCTCGTTTTCGGTTCCGTGGACGAAAGTCCAAAACGCCTAGTCTAATAGGCTTGATTCCTGACAGGTCGAATGAGCTACTTTATAAAATACCATCCTGAAGGTGTTTGATTGTAAGCCTGATTGCCCTATGCAGAGGCACTGGACCCAGGCTCATATGCAGGTACCTGGTGTTCCAGTGGGTAGATACCTAAATTAAGTATATAATAATTCCCCTTTTTAATTTATAATTTGAAAATTTAAATTTTTAATTCAAAGACATGTAATGCGAATTTTTATTTTATTATTATTTTATTTTATTTTTGACAGTGTAATGTATTGACTCTTTTGTATTCTAATGTTTAATGTTTTAAATTCTGTAAGTGACTCGAAATCTATGGACACAGTCCGAAATAAATGATTTTTTTTTTTTTTTATAAAACGATCTCAAACGGTATTTTGTTTGAAGAACTATAAGTATGACGTCACGTAAGTATTTGGATGGCGTCAAAACACTTGCTTTTATATTACTTTACTGTTTAATAATTCAAACTTCGAATGTTTCGAAAAATGATGAATGAAGTCCATAGTATTTTTGGACAATAGTTTTAAGCGTAGAACTGTTATATTTTTTTATGAGCCAGGAAACAAGCGAATTACACGTTTTTAAATTTCTTTTACTGGTTGTTTACCGATGGTTTTTATAGTCAAAAATATGTGTGAATTTTTAAGGGGAATTTGGGAATCGATAAGTAAAGCAGAACGTGACATACAAGCATAATCATCATCATTGACCACCTACGTCTGTGATAGATGATTTAATCAGTGTCTGAGTCAAGACTTTTCGTGGCTATACAAGGTGCAAAAATATTAGCTGCAAATATTTGGTTCATGAACCGAACAACTTTCCCCAAGAAAATATAGCAGCCGAGTGAGTCAACTGTATGGGCGGTCCAAATTTTTTTCATATTTCGACCTATGTTTCTTGGGGAAAGTTGTTCAGTTTCATGTGCTGATTCACCCCCTAAAATATTTGCAGCTAATATTTTTACACCTTATATATCGCTCGTTGTCCAGCAGCGCGGAAACGCCAGAGACTATTCGAGGCGGGCTCTTCGACTCTTAAGTTCTTTTTTTTTGTAGTTAAGTTTTATTCGTTCGTATTTTGAATTATTTTGTAAATGTATTGTGAGTTAAATGGTAAGAAATTTCTCTAGCTAGTTAATACCTTTAGGTTTTAACTTTTCTCAAACTATTAATTTCCAGATCCGCGGGCCGCGCGACTCCCCGCTGTCGGTGTCTGTGATCAACGCGAGCACGGGCGAGGAGGACGCGGAGGCGGGCGGGCCGCGCCGCAAGCACGCCGCCTTCCGCAACGGCCTGCAGCGGGGGCTCCACGCCAGCACTCTAGGTAACTATACCACACAGCAGGGGGGCGGGCCGCGCCGCAAGCACGCCGCCTTCCGCAACGGCCTGCAGCGGGGGCTCCACGCCAGCACTCTAGGTAACTATACCACACAGCAGGGGGGCGGGCCGCGCCGCAAGCACGCCGCCTTCCGCAACGGCCTGCAGCGGGGGCTCCACGCCAGCACTCTAGGTAACTATACCACCCAGCAGGGGGGCGGGGCGCGCCGCAAGCACGCCGCCTTCCGCAACGGCCTGCAGCGGGGGCTCCACGCCAGCACTCTAGGTAACTATACCACACAGCAGGGGGGCGGGGCGCGCCGCAAGCACGCCGCCTTCCGCAACGGCCTGCAGCGGGGGCTCCACGCCAGCACTCTAGGTAACTATACCACCCAGCAGGGGGGCGGGGCGCGCCGCAAGCACGCCGCCTTCCGCAACGGCCTGCAGCGGGGGCTCCACGCCAGCACTCTAGGTAACTATACCACCCAGCAGGGGGGCGGGGCGCGCCGCAAGCACGCCGCCTTCCGCAACGGCCTGCAGCGGGGGCTCCACGCCAGCACTCTAGGTAACTATACCACCCAGCAGGGGGGCGGGGCGCGCCGCAAGCACGCCGCCTTCCGCAACGGCCTGCAGCGGGGGCTCCACGCCAGCACTCTAGGTAACTATACCACCCAGCAGGGGGGCGGGCCGCGCCGCAAGCACGCCGCCTTCCGCAACGGCCTGCAGCGGGGGCTCCACGCCAGCACTCTAGGTAACTATACCACCCAGCAGGGGGGCGGGCCGCGCCGCAAGCACGCCGCCTTCCGCAACGGCCTGCAGCGGGGGCTCCACGCCAGCACTCTAGGTAACTATACCACCCAGCAGGGGGGCGGGGCGCGCCGCAAGCACGCCGCCTTCCGCAACGGCCTGCAGCGGGGGCTCCACGCCAGCACTCTAGGTAACTATACCACCCAGCAGGGGGGCGGGGCGCGCCGCAAGCACGCCGCCTTCCGCAACGGCCTGCAGCGGGGGCTCCACGCCAGCACTCTAGGTAACTATACCACCCAGCAGGGGGGCGGGGCGCGCCGCAAGCACGCCGCCTTCCGCAACGGCCTGCAGCGGGGGCTCCACGCCAGCACTCTAGGTAACTATACCACACAGCAGGGGGGCGGGGCGCGCCGCAAGCACGCCGCCTTCCGCAACGGCCTGCAGCGGGGGCTCCACGCCAGCACTCTAGGTAACTATACCACCCAGCAGGGGGGCGGGGCGCGCCGCAAGCACGCCGCCTTCCGCAACGGCCTGCAGCGGGGGCTCCACGCCAGCACTCTAGGTAACTATACCACACAGTATTATTAGAGCCTCATTTGTGTAGCGATGCAATAATAACGTATGCGCCTATCAGACACATACTAAAATCGTCACTCTCCATACTAAAACCGCTAACGGGCTGCGCCAGAGGGGACTCCACGCCAGCACCTTAGGTACCTCTAGGTATCAAAGCCTCGTTTGTGTAGCGATGCTGGCTTAGAATAGCATCAGCCCATTCTTCCCTCAAGGATATCGTAAGAGGTATCGACTCGGCCGAACCGAATCCGGTGACGTATTCCTAATTCCCGTCCAGGAATTCTGAGATCAAATGTGCGAGGTTTCATAGGATCTCATATACAAAATTCTAATTCGTTCGCCGTAAGTATGCGTGCGTTCACCTTAAAAGAAATGCATGATTATGTACCTGAATCTGTATTGCTCAATAATTGTTTTAACATCATTGTTTTAGGGCTGCGGTATGACGCGACGACGCCGGATCTGACGTGGACGTGTGCGTTCTGTGAGACCGGCCCTCACGCGTCGGGGCTGGGAGATTTGTTTGGACCGTACACGGTAGAAACAGATTGTGAAGAATACAGGTAAAGTTTTAAATGAAAATTATAATATTAATGGCACTGTGAGTGCCTTGTTAAAAGTTTTGCTTATTTAACTGACTACACTACATTTTTGTCCTGGGGCCTTTCCAAAACTACGATTCCAATAGAGATGAATGGAAGAAAAAGACGTGTTGCGCCGACCGCAAATGAATTTTGACGAGGATTAAAAGTTCCAAAACTCAAAATTGTAAACTATCGCGGTTGTTTACACTATTCATAGTTATAATTTTAACGGGTTCTTACCGAGTGAGTTCCAATAGTGACGATTGTGTTCAACAAAAACATAAAGATGAAGCAGGGTAGACATCTGTCTAACATATCTATGTTTGCCCGTAGTAGCCACCTGCAGAAACTACAGCTTAGCTGTGATCATGACGCTTGACAATGTCGAAATATAGGCAACTCAAAATAAACTCGTTAAAATATAACCATGAATAATTCCAAACCTCATCCACCATCTTTTTATTCTCTATTCTCATCATTCATCTATTCCTTTTCTAACAGAGCTCTAGACGAAGCGACGCGACGGCGGTACGAATCCCTACCGTCGCCCAACGAAGTATGGTTCCACGAGTCGTGCGCCGTGTGGGCGCCCGGGCTGGTGGCGGCGGGCGCGCGGCTGTGGGGGCTCGCGGCCGCCGTGTGGGTCGCGCGGGGCGCCCGCTGCGCCGCCTGCGGGAAGCCCGGCGCCGGCATCGCCTGCCAGCAGAGAGGTAACGTTATGACACCATAAAACATATTGTTTTCTTATTATTTTTAAGTCTACCCCAGAAAGAAGTATTTGTAATGATAGAAAGCTACTTGGGATTGGGATGTATAGTTCGACAATGCCAAAGATCAACACTGATAAGCACGGTTCAAAAATGCTAAGTAAATTTTAACAATGTTAACCAAGGTACAACAGTGTTAATTAAGGTTCAACAATGCTTAGAAATTTTCAACATGCAATATAAGCATCAATAATGTTACGTAAGCTTCAACAATGCTGAGTAAAGTTCAACAATGCTAAATAAAGTTTAACAGTGCTAGGTAAAATTCAACAATATTAAGTAAAATTCAACAATGCTAAGTCAGGTTCAACAATATCAAGCAATGTTCAACAATGCCAAGTAACGTTCAACAATGCTAAGTAAGGTTTAACAATGCTGAGTAAAATTCAACAATGCTAAGTAAAATTCAACAATGCTAAGTAACCTAAGTAAGGTTCAACAATGTCAAGTAATGTCCAACAATGCCAGGTAACATTCAACAATGCTAAGTGAGGTTCAACAATGTCAAGTAATGTTTAACAATGCCGAAGTCGAATGCTAATTAAGGTTCAACAATGCCATAACGGTTCATTAATGTTTAATAACGCTCAACAATGCTAAGTATCAAACATGATTTCCTTCCACAGGTTGCCGAGGCCGTACGCACGTGCCCTGCGCCAAGAGCACGCACTGGGTGCTCGACGAAGAGGAGTTCAAGGCGTACTGCCCTCGCCACTCCGCCCCCCCTCCCCCCACAACCCCCGCGCCCCCCACTGCGCTCGCCTAGCCCGCGCGCGCGGCCCGCACCATCATACTCGTGTCGGGTCGCACTGAGAAACTCATACCATTGGACGATAAGTGAAGTGAATAGTGATGGTGACAATCCCTTGATATTTCGGTCACTTTCTTAAATTAAGTCACTCGATTCTAATAGTGTAGTTCGCGCCAGTACTGAGGGACAATTTTCGTGTTACACCCGGATTTATACCCATGTATCGTTGGATTCGATGCCCTGAGTGGGAAACCGGAGTCGTCAAAAAATCTTATGGTGGAGGGGTATCTTGATTCATGCATCACAATGAATCCAACGATACCAAACATGGTGTTAGAGACAGCGTCCCGAATACTGATAGGGTGTAAGCAGACTGAACAACTTTCCCTTAGAAACATATGTCAGGAAACGAAAAAAAATTCGACCTTTATAGAAAATCGTGATCAGCTGACTGCATTTACTATGGGAAACCAAAAACTTTTTGTTTTTCCTGACAATGTTTCTAGGGGAAAGTTGTTCAGTTTCATGGTCTGCTTGCACCCTATCAGTATTCGGGACGCTGTCCCTTACACCCCGTATAGCAGGGTGTCACACGAAACTCAAGATCTAGAGGAATTTTTCGAAATTTGAACAGCACTACAATCAAATATTACTTGTATCTGTACTTGTCTTAGTAACTGTAAAAAGTACTATAATATCTTGATCCCTTAAATGGGTAAGCTAATCAGTAGTAAATGACAGTCGTCCTGATTTAAGAAAGTGGCAGGATTGACAAGGAATTAGCTAAAGGAAAAATCGAGGCCAGTGACTTGGATACTAGGCATTTTGGAAAATGACAAGTGACAGTGTTGCCAATATGATGAATCAAACTTTTGAAAATGTTCGAAGGTGGCGTCTAAGTGGTAGTTTTTATTTTTACGCTTGGTAGGTTTCTTTTGTATTTCGCTTTTTTCTGTAAATTTGAATGTAATATACTCATGTACTCGGCGTGTCTGAGAGAATCTCCCGTTACCGACTGCGGCGAAAGAGGAGGCGTATTGTATTTAAACATTTAAATAAGTACAGACTAAAGGGATGTTGAATCAACATATTTGACAAAAATTTCTCGAAAAACATAGTTTTTAAAACTATAAAAAAACATTCTTAACGAAATAACGGCGCTGGCGCAATTTTTTTAAAAAACTATGGTTTTTAAGGATTCGTTGTTCAGTACTATTAATTATATTTGATTCTTCCAATACTTAATAAATTATTGTATGTGCTTGCATATTTATTTTTAAACAAATTTATTTTATATCGTCATCAATATATCTTCAATTTTCAACATCTCTAAATGACAAAAGAGGCATTTTTCCCTGGAGTAGTTGAAATACTCCTATAACTGTAATTTATTGAATAAATTCAGTGATTTTCTAATATTTCACTTTAGGAATATTTGAAAATAATCTCCTATAAAAAGGGTTTAATATTGTAAAATAAAATAAAAGTGCATTTTTCATGTTGGTATCCCTGAAATAGAGTAAAAACTATATGAGCAATAGATCATTACTTTATTTTTATAGTGTTCGTGCGTGCCTATGCTTTATAGTGCCTCAAATTATGGTTGTTTTAAAAAAAATATGGCTGTTGTCAGCCTATTCCTTGCCTGTCAAAGCAATAACGCGTAGTTAGTAAAATTTATGCTAATATTGCCTTATTCTTTAGATCAATCGTAAAATTGGTTCGTCGATAATTCTATAACATGAACAATAGATGAAATTGCACAGTATTGGAGTGAAAATGAATACGATAATTTAATATCAATGCTATGATTCGTAAATGAAAATAATTAATCTAAAAATATCTAAACAAGTTGTAAAGTACTTCTACTAGACGTCGGTAAAACGTCGAAAAAGTTGAAAATTTGCGAAGGGTTCGTCGAGGCGCCGGTAGCTTAGTTGGCAGAACAGTGGAACGGTACCCCATGTGCCCCGGCCCGGGTTTGATTCCCATCCGACACAAATCTTTTTCCACCTCTCTATTTTCGTTTATGAGTATAAGATATATATCACTGAGTGCATTAATATCCCAAAAGAATGCTTTGATAACTGCATTGGTTTAGAAAAAAAGCTGTTGATAAATATTAAAATAGCGACGAACTAATTTAAGTATAAGGTATACCAACATAAAAATTCACTGAATCCTTAAGAAAAATAATAATGTAAGGGGTGTTCTGATGCAAGGCCACATAGACCAATAATACCACAGTTAGTGGTATGACTTAAATTTTATAACAAAAGTATCTAAGGCCTCAGTTAAACGCCTTTTAAAGCATTCTGACACTAGGATTCATTGAGTCGTTGGACGACTCGGTGTCCCGTGTTTAAGAAATATATTCATACAAAGAACGCTAGACACATCTTTAATTTTTTTGCGATAAGACCGCTAATGTTTAAACTCAATCAATATCACATGTACCTTATTCGCAAGTATTTTTATGAGAAAAATACATGATTCTTAATTATAGTTGAGCCAAGTTAAAACTCAATTTCACATTCACTACATTAATTTGTCATTTGCTTCATGACACTTGATTGTCAAAAGAGCTAAAATTAAATTATTTTCAAAGTACACAGAACTTTGTTAGGGTAATTGGTAAATTAATAAAGAAGAAGAAGAATAAATGGTAGTTCGGTAGGATCCACATAACTTTTAGAAAGAATTGTAGATGAAATGAAATTAATTCTAAATTTTGCATTTTTTCGCATTCAACGTCAAAAACTAATGAATGAACATAATATACATGTACAGAATATTTTACTATACTATACATTTATTGAATACGCGGAAAAATTGAATTTTTAAGGTCTGTAAATATAGTACTCATGTATATAACGGTTTTACGCTTCAATTCACCACATGGTGTCTTTAGGTAAATTTTAAGGGATTCCGTAATCCTAAAACTGAACAACTTTGACGAAATAATTAAAGACATAATAAATTGAATAACCACATCACAAAGACAATGTAATAAAATGAACCATTGATTGATTATCAAGTTGTTCAGTTTCGTAATAAGTTATATACCTCGTTAGATCACAAAACTGCTACTTTTATAACATTTAAAATGCATGTAACAACTTTATGCAAAAGCTCGGTATTTATACTTTGTAAAATTTAGCTTCATAGCTATGACGTCTGTCAGTTTCGGGCAAATGCTATGACATAAGGTCCATTTTCTTTTGTTTACTTCTCTTTTAGTATGGATCTGTCAAACGTCAGAGTCAAGCTATGTTTTGTAAACTATAAGTGTTACATACAATGATCACGGAGTTACAATGTTTTACTATTCATAGTACTCTATTTATGTATTTATTTGAATTCTCCAGTAATTCGATAGTAATTTAAACCTAGTTTTGAAACAACAAAAAAACTTCCAGCGTAAATATATCACTAAAAAGTCATCAAAAATGTACTTGATAATTTTGTTAAAGCGACATTTTGAAACGCTGTGGCATTCTGCGAATGTGACATTACAATAAAAAAATATACTGTGCATTGAATATGAACTGGCTGCTACTGATTTCTTTCCTATTCTCTCGATTGTTTTTACTTGTGGTATCTTAAATTTTTAATAATACAAGATCAAATTAATTTGAGCGCATTAAAAACATTGTAACTCAAAAAATGTCCGTGTACATAATGTTTTCAAAACCCGGAATGAAATACTATTGTAAGTTGAACCAACCGTTTAGTTGCCATTTAGCGTCTAACTAGTCTAATGCATAGTGTCTTGTGATTTAAAAATTATAAATTAAAACGTTTTGGGTCTATTGAAATTTATAATTATTCAGCCTTTTTAGTTCTAGAGCCATCCACTAATAGTTTTGGATTCAAAAAGAGAATGCATGAAATGGGAAAGACACATTCTTACAGAAATAATTTCACGCATTTCTTAACGATTGATTGAGGGCTTCCGAGTCGACGAATGATCTGATAAAGCCTTGTTATTTTTGTTACTACGTGTGTATTACAACTAGGCGAAAGGCTGTCACTACAATGATACACGATTCATCTGAAAGGGCCCTCAATACTTGTCAGAAATGGCGATAGCGACTATTTTTCGGTCTTTATCACTCTGCCTACCTCGTAAGGAATAAAGGCCTGATATGTGTGTGTGTGTGTGTGTATTATGATTCAAAGATTATTTTTATTCTATCATAGGCAACCTGCTTAATATTAGATCAGATACTTTTTTTTGTTTTTATTGAAATTATTTCATCTTCTTGAAGGGAATCTGCCTTTATAAAATAGATTCTGAATTTCCGATTTGATGAATTAATAAAATATTAGTAGATGGCGCTAGAAAATGTACAGGTATTAAATTTTTTAGCTTGGTATATTGTATCTCGACCATTGAATTGTTGATGTAAATAATAAATAGCGACCACTTTCGGATGTAGTGAACATACCTAAACCTAAATTAAAATTACCATCCAATTAGACTTTTTGGGAACTTTTATTGTTTTGTGAATTTCTGATTTTTAATTTATTCGTTACCATAAAATTTCAATCACTTGCTGTAAATACCTTTCTGATTTATCATAGTATCAATATTGAAAGTATATGACCACATTTGTTTCTCTTCTTATGAACGAACTCTCAATCCAAGCAAAGTTTCCAAATATATTAAATTAAAACCTAATAAAATCACGTTAGGGCAGTCGGAGGTATCGTAAACGCGTACTTTTATTCCAGTGGATAGAAACTAGACTGTATGTAGAACATGTTAAGGTACAAATTTATCGTAGAATGGTCAGGCCTGTGTTTTCGGAATCTATCTGATTCTATCCCTAGAACCAACCAATCACAGAACATCCCAAAAGTGTAAATGGTGTAAGAATTTTTTATTCACATATGGCAAATGATTACTTTATTAAGTATGTAATTGTTATAAATTATATTTATCATGACATTATAAGCAAATTGAAATACAACATGTTTAAAATGAGCCACAGGGTTTTTTATTTCTAAAATATGTTTAGTTGTAACTTGGGCCGGGGAAATCTAGCATCATCCGGCGTAACTTAAAACAACAGTAATGTTTTAAAAGTCTTTTATTTTTCAACAATAATAAATACAATGTAAAACTTGATTTTTTAAAGAAACGATGCCGAAAGGACAACATTATTATGGACATCCCGCTCATATGTCATATATTTTGATAGAGAGACAAACAATTATAATAGCTCTTTTTAACGCAATATCTTATCACCCAAAGGTTGCCTGGCAGAGATTGCTACAATAGCAATAAGGCCGCCTTATTGTACTTTGTTCTCCTTTTTTTGTTACTACTGTTTCGCATTTTTTTTTTAATGTGCAATAAAGAATTTATTATTATTTATTATTATTATTAATGTTGCCAATTCGGGATCGCTTCTTTATTTGATCGAGATATAGTGGTTATTACATACTATAAATTAGACAAAGCAACCTCACTTATATGCATCTTACAATCATAGAACGAACAAGTAGCCACCAAAGGCTTACTATCTTCAAACTTCCAATCCGCGCCGTACGCTATACTTTCATGCTCCAAATATTCCCCTACTACCGTCATTTCGTCCTCCAGTTTCAGTATACGGAACCCTCCATACATGCAAGCGGCTAAGACGGTGTCTGGTTTGTGTGGGTGCCATTTTAGCCGCCACACGCCGCCGTTGACGTCGGTCTCGGAGACGCAGCTTTTCAGCGACCGCGCGTCCCAAAGGCGCACGCGCTCATCGTAACTAAAATAATACAAGGTTTATTGAATAGTAGATCAATTTATCGCCCCCGAAATCCGAAATTTTCGTGATAATTATTGAAGTTGTTCTCGTGATCCCAATTAAATTGGCACGTTTAAAGATTTCAGCTGGCGGGACGAGCTCGTATGGTATACTAGTGGGCGCCCGCGGCTCCGTCCGCCTGACATCGGCTTTAACCCCGTAGCATCCCAAAGATATTTTTTTTTTCGGGACAGTTACCCTCTACGTGTGTCTGCCAAATTTCATGAAAATCACTTCAGTAATTTTAGCGTGAAGGAGTAACAAACAAACTTTCGCATTTTCAATATTAGTAGTATGTTATTTTAAATTGCCACAATAGCGGGTAGAAAAAACAACTCAAAAAATGTAACACAGACCTGCCAGTCAAGAGCTGGTGTTCCACGTCGACATGGCTCCTCACGGTGGTCACTCCAGCGCCATGTGACTTCCGGTTGGTAGACGTAGCCACTTCCGGTATCCTCAAGTCGTAAGTTTTGAACACGCAGTCATCGCCTCCTGAGAAGAAATTGCCGTTAAAAGTTTACAAAGAGTGTCCAAGTAAATTTATTATGTCCATAGTAAGTTATGTGGTTATTAGCTTATAATGGTGTTTTTATAGTAGATTACGTACTTAGGCATGTAACCAATCAATAACAACCGAGGTTTTTTAACGCCCGAGCGGAGCGAGGGCGGTACCTTTCCGAGGTTGTTATTGATGTTACATCCGTGGTACGTATACTGCTTTACATATCGAATGAAAAGTGAGTAAAATAAAGCGATAAATACAAGAAAACGATCCATAATAAGATGATTGTATCGACTGGTATTCAAATTGCACTACTAAACTTTTTTTTCTATGATTGAAAAATATTGAATTCATATGAAAGAAAAGTATCCTAACATAAAGTAGACATTTTTCTGATCGTAGGGATATTAGTCATTTTTACTTTTGTTATTGTAATATTGAGTAATAATTCGACAAACTCATTTGTTGAGGTTATAAAAATACAGATTAAAAATATAATTCCTGCGTTCAAGCAACACAATTCATAGCGGCCAGTTCGAAATTTAAAAATTTTGATGCAGCTCCTATTAAAAATAAGAAGAAATTGATTTTAACTTTTTAATTGTCGCGATTCTATTGGTTCTTTTTCTAGTTCCATATTTAAAATTACTTACAGGCTTAGTTTTAAAACCTCGCCTGTAAGTTGAACTTACAGGTCGTGTTTTTTGTCAGTAATGACCTACTTTCAGAGCATGAGATATGTAAAAGATATTTAGAGATATATTTTTAACTTATTAGAATTAGAGCATGCCCAGTTTTCGCATTGGTTTTGGATTCTAACCTGAATCTGATTCTGACGTACATTAGGTGCGCTAGTGCTATTATTTTATTCTGTGCTGTATTGTATCATATCATTGACATAAAGTCTAAAATCTATTTAAATTATGTAAACTGAAGAAAAATTATTTCCCTTTGTCTGAGGGTATGGAAGTTTAAGATGTTGCTGACAGTATCTACTGCCTCTTAATAAAATAGACGATACGGTGCTGCCAGCGTACAGTCTACTTAAAGGCCACACTGTGGCTAACCTTGTGTGATCAATTTCTGATTACTAACCTGAATAAAACACGTTAGTATTCCAGTAGTCGAACGCAGCTATCCATGCTTCAAAACCATGACTTTTCCACGTACCAATTTCTTCTAAACCATCGTCTACTTTGAACACAGTGATACACCCAGCAGAATCACTCACAGCGATTTTTGGCTCGGTTTTAGATCTGTTTGAAGACCAATCTAGGGACAGAGCTAATATGTTCTGACCAATAGATGTATCTATCCAGAATTCTAATTCCAAATCCTCCTTTTTCATCAGTTTGTAAAGCTGAAGTTTTCCATCGGAAGTCACGACGGCGAGGATTGGAAAACCATTGATTTTGTGATGGCACCACTTCTGATCTAAGATTCCAGAGGTGTCTATAGTTTGTATGGGATTCAACTCAGTGGTTCCGTGGTTGATTTTAGTGAATAGGTAGATCCTTCCAAGGCGCTTTTGCTTTACTAGCGGATCTGACGGGGTTTCTGTAATAATAGAAAATAAATATTAGTAAGTTCTATTAACTGGGTATATTACCGAGATAGACATTATGCTTAGTCATGACCTTTTGTGCCCTGTTGCATACTTTAATGTAGGGTTCGGGTTTGTATTCCATTTGTAAAATTTTATTTTTAGTTTGTACCTTGTAATTTACACTTTGTGTTGTTATTTCTTGATGGAACTCCATGTTAATTTATTAGTAAAACACTTTTTCACTAGTTCCACTTATGTATTTGTTTAATCTTGACAATTAAACTATTTGCGACCGGTTTCGAACATCATCTTCGGGCAATTTGTACCTTGTCACAATTTTTGTATATGTTTTTTTTTTCTGTTTATTAAATAACTTCTTAGTAGTACTGCTACTCAATAACAGATGGCGCTGTATGACTTTCGTGATCGTGACTCGTTCAGATTGCGTTAAGTACATCTACTCAATACTAGATGGCGCAACTGGCGGGCTAGATATGCCAGATTTTCTTGAAAAATTGTATGTAGAAGCATGCGATATATCTATGAACAAAATACCTTCTTCGTCCTTAAAGAGCTGGTAAGTGGCGCACGCGAGGACGTCCCTGAAGCCTTCCACTGGACACCATTCGACGGAGTCAGCGCTGTAGCCGGTGTCCCAGCGCGCTATGCAAGTCCACGGCAGCGACATCGTACTGTAGTGATTTTGGAAAGGAATTTAAAAGTTAGAGCTGCATCGTTACACTAACTTGCAATCTGAATCAAGTATTTATAAATTTATGTTATTCAACCATTTACTGTACACAAGAAACATTACGTTAAATCACAAAGAAAATTTAGGCTGGTTTCAGAGCGACGCGTCTCGGCAGCGCTGCCCAGCCGCGCGCGCCTCGCATTAGGCTGGTTTCAGAGCGACGCGTCTCGGCAGCGCAGCCCAGCCGCGCGCGCCTCGCATTACACTAGATTGTATGTAGCGTTTCATAGTGACGCGTCTTGGGCCGCGTCTCGGCCGCGCCGCGGTCGGATCTCCTTCGATTGCCAGTAGCGTCGACTTGCAATCTTTTAAGACGTCGTTGTTGCACTCTTTTTCATATAACGTATATAGCTAATATAGTGATAACGTTTGCTGGCATAATGATTCTCTGCACTCGACCGTGCACCACAACGAAGCGCGCGCATCTGAATGTCGTTTCACAGCAAACGCGCTGACCAGGCGCGCGCCCGAGCCGCGCGCGCCTGGGCAGCGCTGCTAAGACGCGCCGCTCTGAAACCAGCCTTACACCACAGGCACTGCTTATCTCTTAAAAGTATTTTTATACAACTCCTAACGGATGATTAAGTTAAGACAGACCTAACACAAAGAATGGCAATTTTTGTTTATTCAGGCTTTTCATAAACACCCACTATATGATAGTTGATTCTTTTTTCAGTCAATTATGTTGACTCCGTTTTATCTTTTCTAGTTGTCTTTTGGAGCAACTAAATAAAATAAAACCGGTTTCACGAGAATTCGCGAACGCAGGCGGAATGCACGATCGTCAAAACGAAACAAAATAAAACACTGATAAATATATTAGACCCATTTATTAGTTCATAATAAAAATATACATGAATAAATACAGCAGACTAAACGCTATATATTCGTAAAGCTACGCGGTTGTCTGTCTGTACGACCGACCGGCGCGATACTATACACGTAATATAATAATTTGCTAAAATTTGTACTGTTTTATGGTTCATCGCTTACAATTACAATGGGTTTAGGTTCATAAGAACTGAAAATAAGATTACTCCTCTTAGTTAAACGATAAGCTAGTGGCGCCCTCTATAAAGAAAATAAAGGCGCGTGCGTATTCGTTTGGAAAACGTTTGGGGAACGTATTGTTTTGCGACATTGTTTCGCAACAACTTCACCAGTGTTTGTCCACTCGATATCTTTCCAAAATACGCGCCTTAATCCCTGGGAAACGTGAAATCAAAGTTTGTATCCCCGGTAGTGATGGGTTCCAAAGTTTGATAAGAATAAACACAATATTATTTGCACGATTTAATGTCTCCACAGGTAACGGACATGACTTCCGCAAATAATTGTTTCCGGGTGCAATCAATGAGCCAGTTTAGCTAGCATGTCGTTTAGCCTTAAGAACATCAAGTGACAATTTAACACAGAATGTTCAGAAATAAGACTTGTCATGCCTCGTGGTACAAAAACACCATTCTCTATATGTTTAAAGAAAATATACTTATGATGAAAATATTAATAAATTGTGTCGAAAATAATGGATATTCATGTTTTTGCTCTTATATATCAACATCTCTTACACTTGAAATAAGTTTAATTAATTTTAATATACTACTTGGGGTATAACAGTTGGGCAGTGCAGTAGTAATCCATTATTTGCAAGACAACCTATAAATACGCGGAATAAACTATATTATATAAAAATATTGAATTGGACTTCAGAAGTTTCTTTAGTATATAACATTTAAGTAAGTACATTATTTTTAATGGTAACTTATTTTGTAACGTTAAAATCTATTTCGTAATCTCTTCTTAGATCTAACTATTATTAAAAGTATACTTCATCTGCAGTTCTTCATCACCAGACTTTAAAAGATTTTGGGTATACTGTTTCAAATGTCATATTTTTATTTACCAATTTCAGTGGGTGACCATTGGCTTCATTACTCGAAAGATATATTTGTGACAGAAAAGCTTCCTTTTTATACATGGTGCTAGAGTCAGTTCGAATATTGATGGGGTGCATTCAGCCCACGAAACTGAACAACTTTCCCTTAGGAACATATGTCAGGAAACGTCAGAAAATTCTTGCTTTCCCATAGTAAATGCTGATCGCGATTTTGTATGGGAGGTCGAATAATTTGTCGTCTGCTGACATATGTTCCTAGAGAAAAGTTGTTCAGTTTCATGGTCTGCATGCACCTTATCAGTATTGGGAGGGCTGTCACTTACACGAGGTATAGTTAAGTATCCTAAAATATTTTTACTGGTAATGAAACAGATACCAATGGGGCAACAACCAACAGATATTCTATTTTCACGTTAAACGCGATATTGTAGACTCGTATACATTTAAAGACAACTTAGCTTTTATATCTAGAAACTGCTGCAGTTGAATTTAATGCAATTTACAAGCAAAATTACAGAAAATCAAATATGTGAGATAAATTATATCTCTGTGTGATTTTGGACATGATTTTGTTGCACGATTTTTTATACCGTTATGAAAACAATTAAACTAAACTATATACAACTTAGATTAGGTAACTTAAAAATAAAATTAGCGAAATCAATGAGCACATTTGATTCTTACGAGCTATGTTAATCTATATGAGGTCACAAAATTGGCTTGATCACTTCCAACTAACACCCAGTTGGAACCACATAAATAATATCAAATATTGCTTCTTCATAATTCTTGCATTAAATCATAGTCAATTTATTGTTTATGATAATATTTAGAGCCCTTTCACACAGGTGATTTCACTCGGCGATTTCTCGGCGGAGCGTGATTAGTATCGCCGAGTGAAATCGTCCGTGTGGAAGGGCTCTTAGGTCCGTATTTATAAATCTCAATCAACTCTGAGATCGATCTCATGAGCGACAAATATTTGTTAATACTAACAGCATCACAAAGTCGCACTCAAGATCGATATTAGAGTTAAGTGCGGTTTATAATATAATTCATATACATATTTCAGTTGAGAGTTGAAGTAATTCTGTTTGTTAAAAGAAATATGACACTTGCTCATTGTCAATTTACAATAAACCAGGAATTAACAAAACGCTATCAAATAGTCATAACTATTCCATTCTACTTAACCAGTAGTTATATTCATATTGACTTCGGAAACATCAAACTCGACATCACATCTTAAATATACGACAACGACATATAAATATTAGAAATATTAATATTTTGTTTGTGTCTGAGGTAGATGTTCACAATAAATGTTGAGTTCACAGCCGTGTTCACACACATCTGCTCACAAAGATACAATTACAATACAAATTGTCAACCGCCAGATCGTTTTGGGACAGAAGCTGCGTCACGCGTATTTCCCGCGCGGGCTCACCACGTGTTGCTGATTTGGTAGAACACAAGTATAACATATGTGACGCGATACGCCACCAACATAGTAATAACGGATACTTGGTGTTTTAATCAAACACTAGATATTGATTTTAACTATATCTTACAAAGTTACAGGGTGTAAGGACAGCCCTCCGAATACTGATGGGATGTGTTTAGCTCATGAAACTGAACAACTTCCGAAAAAATATAAATCAGGAAATGTCATAAAATTTTTGGTTCCTATAGTAAATGCAGTCAGCTGAAGTAAATGAGTCGCGATTTTGTATGGGAGGTCAAAAATTTAAATCGTTTCCTGACAAATGTTCCTAGATGAAAGTTGTTCAGTTTTTATGGTCTGCATTCACCCTATCAGTATTCAGAGGGCTGTCCCTTACACCCAGTAAACAGTAAACACATATTAACCCAATAAAACTGTAGACAGAACATGTCTACTGAATTTGGATGGTTTACCACGTACAGGCTATATGCTTGACACAGCATTGACCTCCTACTTTTAACACTTATATCTATTCAATACTAATTGTTCAAAGAAAATGTTCAATATGTCTGTGATTCTTTGGAATCCAAGTTAAAGATATAAGATCAATTGAAAAGTAAGTTTGATCACATTTACTGAATAAAAATTGAAAGCTTAACTATGTCTAAGTACCCTGAATTATATAATTTAACACTAACAAATTAGATGCTAAGCTTTTTCTTTATGTAAATAATTTGTTATACAATAATTTTTAAATTATCAAATGTTTTATCATAAGATGTTAATGTTTAATTTTAAATGTCTTGAATGCTTAAGAACTGTTCACAAATCATAGTTGGAACTGAATGTTCCATCAATAGATCACATTTAGACATGTGACAGAATTAAATTGCCTATTTATGTTTTGGAAACTTGGTCCATATTTACAAATCACACTTGACTCAGAGATCGACCTCAAGAGCGGTTTGGACAAATTGCAGTCAATGCTAACAGCATCTCAAAGTCACACTCAAGATTGATCTCTGATTGATTGATTGAGAGTTGAGTGTGGTTTATAAATATGGGACACATTGCGATTTACATTGTGTCAGAAATTGTAAAAGTGATACTTTATATTGATGACCTGCATAATAAAGTCACTAAACAGTGTAAGACTGGCAGTTTTTATCTTGATAAAACATCAAGCATAGTCACGAGATACTAGAATTGACGGTGGTATGTTCTTACAGAGATCCTACTGTCGCGCCGATCTCTCAGTCTCAATGAGACACTCTCTGACGAGTATGCGGGCGTGTACAATGCCGCGCTTCAAGCGTTCGGCTGAACTACGGCTGCCCGAGTAGCTCGGTCGCACCTCCTTACCCATTTCTTCGATCACGGCCAACAGCTGCGCGTACTTAGAGGTTCCGTCCTTGTCCTTGCCGTTAGACGACGGGGACGCAGCTGCCGGTTGAATCGTGTTGACCGTGGATATTGTCGCGTGACTGTTCCCTCCGTGCCCCAAGTCTTTGTGCACGTTCTTCCCGCTCATAGGTATCGCCGTCACCGTCACGTCGCTCAGCTTTGACTCCACCGCTTGAATATCCATCGCTTCCATCTCTGCAAAATGAGGCGGCGTTACCAAAACAAAAGAAGCCGAAAGTATCGATCAACGAAACGAAAAACTTACCGAGCTACGACTAATAAACATTCTGACGAGCGAAAACTGTGATAAAACACGTTCAAGTTCACGTTTAACTACGCGAAAAATGCGATAACACTCTATTTCTACTTGTAATGTGTAGAAGTAGGACATACCTAATCCAGCGCCTTCGACTGCACACTCGAAATTGGAAGTTTGTCTGTCTTAGGAAAGGTAACCCTATCGGTTATTGTAAATTTATACTGGAATGTGTCTGATTTTCTGTAAAAACTAGCGGCTTTACTGATTGATATCCATTTTTTTATTCATAGAAATAACAAACAACTCCACACACAAATCACCCACATTGACAAATGTTTTTTTTTATATTTTGTAAAATATGAACGGGCAAAATCTTTAAAATTATGCAGCCATGTTTTGTATCGCCATCTATTATCGGTAATGAAAACTGCGTCGGTAAAACAGAACCGGGCTTGTTACAGCAGAATGTTGGCAGCATTGGATTACGTTACATTTTACGCGAAATATTTACGTTCCTTTTCAATCATCAGTTTAGAAATCGTATGAAATTAGTATTGTCAAAACGCTGAAATTGATGGGATCGGTTTTCTTTCTTCCTTCGTATTTTTTTATTTTATTGGCCTAAAATTAAAATAATATTGTTAAACCCCTTCGTAGTTACGTGTTAGCGGTTCTCAACTAGCTATGGAAACCCACGGACGCGGTCGTCCGTTCAGGCCATGCTAAATCGGTCAGATCTAAATAATTCAACAGTTCGGATGTTGAGTGACTCCTCAGATTCCTGTAGCGGAATGTGTGGTATTTGATGATGAGTGTGTTCGGGGAGGACGGGGCTTGCGGCGGGGGCGAGCGCGTGTCCCGGCCGAGCTCGCTGGTGCTGGAGGCGGCGCCGGAGCGCGAGCCGCTGCGCTTCGACGTGCAGCTGGTCGGGGCGCCGCCGGAGGTCGAGCAGCTCGTCAACAACATCAAGCAGGTCGCCGAGGACTTCCTGTATCATTGGAAAACTTTTCCTATTGGTGAGTGAACTGGTTTGTTTCATGGGCAAAAGTCAGAGCACTTAGGGGATTACCTTTTTTTTATAAATTATCCTGAAATAGCATAAGAACACCTGGACAAATCTCTAGAAAACATGGCTAAAAACCATTCTGATCATCATCAGCTTTCAGACAAAAGAAAAAGTATTCAAATCAGTTCTTGAATTGAAACTTTATTGACTGTAGTGAGACCTATCATTCATCTAAGTGGAACTTCATTGCCTCAGACACATCAACACACAGACTTCCTAGTAAAACTTAATACACCTCCTCCAGTTTGTTCATGGGGGACAAAAATAGTGTTGATTACATATTCTTATCAACATCAAGTTGATCTCCCTCTTTTGGGGGTTTGAGATATACCCTATACCTGCTATGCTTGGCTTTCTGGTTGACATGCACAGTAAATAATGCTGCTGCACATTCCTGTATTCATTCTTTAGTCAACTGTTACAGGTCAAAATGTACAAAAAAATCATTTAATCATCTTTGAATACAAATACCCCATATTGTATACCTTTACTTCATTTTATAAATGAAATTACATTTCAAAGTGTAGAGTACCATCCATCGAAATAAGCTGTATTCATTCAGTGAGTTGGCATTCTAAGAATGCAAGTTCCCACAATGAATAACACAAAAAGTACACAGCCATTCATTCACAAGTCTTTTGAACGGCACATCTGCAATGCACATGAACTTATTACATACAAAAAAACTGTAATGAAAGATCCAAGTTTATAATCCAGTAAGAATGTTGTAATTGATTCATTAGAGAAAATAGTTTCTCTTCTATGTAGGAACTGATTTCTTTTTATCTAGAGATTGGCTATAATCTGTGCAATTTATGTTAGAGATCTGTGAAAGTTATTGTCTGAGAAAGATTCTGCTTTTCATGAAAATATAAAAAGAATTTGATCAACTTCAAATGATTTGATTGTATTTTTGCCTCTACCTTATATCTAATCCTGTTTGAAAGTACTACATTTAAAAAGCAATTGATTTATAAGAATAGTTTGTGTGGTTCAGATTTGAAAAAAAAACACTGCCAATATTCAAAGGGTACATAAGCCCTAGTTGTTCAGTTTCGTGGGTTAGTTTAATCATTGATATCTTTTGTACAATGTTATACCTCAAAACTATTTCTGAATAAATAGTTTCCAATTACAAGGGTAACTATAGTATACACTGTATTCCTGATTTATTAAGGGGCTGACATGAGCTAAAAACCGGTCCCTTTCTGACAAATGTCAAACTGTGCGCGTGCGAACGGGACGGAATCTTGGCGATTCAATGATATTTTCGTATTTTCGATGATAACTCGGTCAAAAATAAGTAATTTGAAAATCAAAAACAATATGTCGATAGAGTATTGTAAGGCGCTCATTCTGATATTAAACACTTAATTATTGCGTGGGTTTTGTTCGTACAGTTTGCGATATAATAGATTTTTAGAGGTAACTTTACGATGTTTTTCTATCTAGCTAAATTACTAATATCATGTTTTGGAAACAATAACACTACAGCAAATATCCTGAAGATTATTAAGATTAAGATTACCTTTTTTTTTTCCTCAGTTTTTCTGCATTTTATCTAGGGTAGAAATCACTTATAAAAGTAGCTTTTAGCTCTACTCAGCCCCTTAAAAAATGAAACTCAGAACAATACACAAAACAACTTTAAACTATCTATACAGTTTTATAATATGTATTGTTGTATCTATAACAAAATTCACACTTTCCTTCAGTGCTGCCTCCATCCCGCTTCACGGGATCCGGCAACCGACCCTCAGACATCATCATCGCGCCGCCATGCGACGAGCTGGACGCCGCAGCCCTAGACGCCGGCCTGGAGCCCCATCCGCTCTCGCCCAAGCAACTGCATGCCATCAGGGAGAAGGGGTAAGAATATAATAATAACATGTTTTGATTATACAACATGAAATTAAGCTTAGATATGTCATTAGTTGGCCAATTTATTATCAAAAAGCTTTAATTTTTAAGTTATATTTTTATAGTTCTTACACTACAAATTACATACCATGCTGACAAAACATTTATGATAGGGTTTGCAAGTAGTAAACAGTAGCAATAACCTATAACTAGGACTCTCAAATTATTGCTTACTATAACCTCGTAAGGCCCAAGGGGTCACCGGTGGTACTTTTTAATAAAGTCATTCAGGCCCAGCACAAGTTAACATTAAGTACTCATAGAAACCCAAGGTGGCGCCTGCGGTACTTATTCATTTTTGCGTCGTGGTGATTTAAAATTTGCCGCTTATGGAAATTGACAGCTAAATATTTCGTATTATTTATTTAATGAATTTGAAGAAAAATACACTTAGAGACCATCAAGTACCATAAACAATGTACCATAAGTAATGTTAAACCAATATTACAATAAAATAAACATAGAGTGAAATATCTCTAATTCAAGCGCTGGGCCTGAACTACTATAAAAATTAAGTACCATGGGAGGGACCATGGGATACAATGAGTATGCAAGATATCTTGCTCTGGGCCTTACGAGGTTAATTAGATCTAGTTTAAAATAAACATAATTTTATTCAGACACTAAACTTTCACTTCATACATAAAACTAGCATAATTTTACTTCACATAACTCATATTCTTTAGGCAATATATACCTAATTTCATAGCAGCAAAAAGAGAATGAAAAGACTTTGAATCTATTAGTATTTTGCTGCAATGATACAATTTGTGGTATCCCTGGCATTTATTAGTGTAGGCGGCACATTATTGTAACTGACGCCAATACGCCGCACAAACAACTTCATGCAGAAGAATTGGTAGTTTTGCATGATAAAAAATCCAGAACATGGTGTGCTTGATACCACATACATACACACATCACGCCTTCGCACCTTACGGGGTAGGTAGAGCGTCAACGGTAGTAAATATAAAGACGAATATAACTCTTTGTTTCAAAATCAATACAAACGGTGGCGTGAATTTTTTCCACTTGTTTCGTTTGTATTGACTTTGTAACAAAAAGTTAACAACAATATCTATTGTTTGATTAAAACACCAAGTGTTCAAAAAATAACTATCTTGTGGACAATTTCTACGAAAAATAGTAAAAATTTAAAGACGAACTTTATTAGTTTAGTTCCTTGCAAGAGATTTTGCACTTTTAATACTATCACATACACATATCACGCCCTTGCGAGGTACGCAGATCGTTATAAAATAAAATGATAGTGATAATGTAAGTTTAATGTTCGCACAATACAGCTGCAATCGGGCAGGAAATGATCCCTCTGCATTCACTCGGACTTGTTAAGTTCAATTGCTCTTGTCACTGCATATTGCATAGGGCTACCATTAGTTAAAGCAGACCAAGCACTGGCATAAAAGTATATTAGCCATTCGCTGGGGCGGCGGCGTTACGCTCTGACTGATGATTGGTTTTCGTAGCGTAATTTATACCTTAGTGGCACCTTTATCCATTGCGGGGTAGACAGAGCCGCAGAGCGTTAACGGTCGTAAAAATACAGTCGCTATCGCCACGTTTGACAAATAATTGAGGGCTTTTTCCGAAAAAATCGTATTACTGACAGCCTGTCGTCCAATTCCAGCTCTCAATAACTGTAGATTGAAAAATGTACACAACCGCTATTGAAATCAATAGGTGCGTCTCCACCGATCGAGCGGCCATTACATTTCAACAAATTTACAAACATCAATTTCATCATATTTATTTTCCAAGAAGGTCAGCCCTATTCATATGGGCCCTATTTAGACATTGAAAGGCTAATTACGCGGTAACATACTTTTTAATTTGAATGCGGGTGCATTTTTAATTATGTTTTAATTAGTGATAAGCCACATTTCAACAGACTTTGATAAATTATACTCTTAAAGTTTAGTAAGTAGCACAAAGAACACATTTCGTTTGCTGTAGTAGTAGATATGTATATGTTCGATACATGCGTCTGGTGGGGCTGTATCTAGTCTACTCTGAACGCAATTATAATAAATAAACAAATATTTACCTAATAATAAATATCCAAACTAAGCAAAGCTTATACTAAGGGAACTAGATAGTTTTATAGCAGGCAGGGGGTACTACGCTACGCCATCGATTTCAGTCGTATGTAAATAATTTCTCCATCGGTATACATCGCCTACGTGAACAATCATACATCTACATTTTTAAACAAATAAACTTAGCCTGGCGTCTTTTAGGCCTGGAACTCGGGTTTTGCGGGCAGCGGGACGGCAGTGGCGGTGGCGTGCTCGCCTTTTTTCTAGGGAATGCGCTGTTTTTTGCCCGCTCCCGCGCCGGTGTTTCTAAAAACCAGTCCATTTGAAAGTAATGAAAAGATCCCGCCGCTGCTGCTGCCGCCCCGCTGCCCGCAAAACCCGAGACCGAAGTCTTACTTACTGGCTTAGCTTACATATTTCCATGCCGAACTTTATTTACAAACACACATTTAAAGCATAACACATATAATAATACTTTTATTGCTTTTATACTTTATTATACTTATTGTATATTATTTATAGAGTTTGTTTTGTCGAAGCTTGCACAAGGAACGGGTTTTTAAACCTAAGAAGCTAAGTACTAAGCAATTGGACTCGATCCGGGAGTGGGGGTATGTCGCCGAGTATATATGTTATCTGTGTATTGTATTGTATCATATCATCTTCTCTACATATGCGCCAATATTCGTTCAAATTCTATTTATAGAGAAAACTAGAAAGATAGCTGCGTGTTTCGGCCGTAGGTCTCGGATGCTGTCTATGATTACTTAGACGGCGGTTTATACAACTCTGTCAGAAGACTGCTACTTGTAGAAGGCGGTTGAAAAGCTCTAAAACTAGGGCTCATTGGGTCGTTAGATGACTCGGTGTCCCGCATGAAGAGAGAGACAGAGAATAGAAAACTGTAACTGTAAAGAATAGTAATGATAACTAAAGGCCAGTTCAGCGGTTCCTTAGAGATCCCTTATTCACTATTTACGACACCCTCTCGTATAAGTGGGGTAATGCTATTCTAAACCGGTATCACACGACTTTTTGAAGATAATGTAAATGTACATGGTTGAGCGACCATTGATCGACATTTATTCCTGTTTTAGAAATAAAACCTAGCTAGATCGACGTATCGCTCCCGAAAACACTCTACGCATGGAATCTCTTGAAAATCGTTGGAGCGTTTTCCGTGATCCCGATTACATTTTTCACTTGCTTCAAGATATTAGATGGATAGAATATTGGCGCATAGGTATGTTTTGCCCCCATCGCATGATCAGTCATCGCCACGTCGTACATTAGAAGCTTCATTTATATCCAAACAAAATTGAGCTGTGAGCTGCATTTACGGTCACTTTAAACCCAGGGGATTATTCTTAGGTTGGGTCTATCGTGGAACTGAAGATTTTCCTCCAAGTAACATAGTTTTTTTTTCCAACGAACATAAGTTGAAAGGGTCGAAATTTGAAAAATAAATTAGGATCTTCCATACAGAAATGCAATAAAAAATCCGTGTTACTTTGGTCCATTTTATCTGCATATTTTGACACAATGTTCACTGAGAAAAGTTTCTTAGTTTCACGAGTACAACTTACCCTGAGAATATTTGTACTGAGTTTTAAAATAACCCTTTATCTTAGTCCTTTCATACGGTGCGATGTCGTAGGTATATACGTAGTTCTCATTCGTAGTCAGATCGTTTTGTTTTTATCTATCTTGATATTGTTATACCTATAGACAATGTATTTGGAAGAGTGCTACGTTCCTTTCAATAGTTAAACAGCTGAACTGAAAGCTGAAGAAAATATTTTTTGTTATTGGACATTCAAATATCATTTCGATTCGACCTTTTTAAAATTGAGCTGGCTCAGTCCTTGAAAGGAACTCAGTACTTGGCCTGTAATCGAGGTTTTCGTTTATTACTGTAATGTTATTACATAGCTATATTTATTTATCTATAAAATGTCTATATTTATTTTTGAAGACTCCTTTACTTGGTACTGTAATCTCTAATTTGTTTTTAGACTCTATGTGTTTTTTTGTAAGGCATGTAAATGTATTCTTTTAAAAACTAAATATAACCTATAAAAACTAAAAAAATATAAACCATTCAGTTACTTTTTTAACAACCAGATATATAAAATTGAAATAATGAAAATTGCGCTTCAATAAACTATTTAGATCTACGTAGAAATAAAAGTACTGAAGTTTTCTACTCCCCCAAAACTTTGGCCAATCACACATAAAATCAGTAACCACTTCTCAAACTTTCCAGCGAATTCGAAGTACCGTCCCGCCACTTTCCCGGTCAAACACACGTGTGGCGCGTCGCCCCGTGGCTGCAGAGAGGAAGGGAACGGGCTAGGGAGGAGCTATACTGCCATATAGCCAGGGCTACGGCGCTTATAGTGGTCGTAGCCAGAGACAGACTGATAAGAGAAGAGCCTTTGTCAACTATAGCCGGCGCTAAGGCGTTGCTCGCTGGACTGCACAGGTACTGTCTATATTATACCTAGTTTTAGTGTTATTCTAGTGTCTATGATAAGGATTTCTTGGCTACAAAGAGGCAGGGACCTCCGGTAGAGAAATTATACTGCTTTATAACTATTGTACCGGTTTGATGGTCGTGATGTTTACACAACGTTCCGGCAACGAATAATCTGTCTTCCCGTCTTAGATTCTATTTATTATTTGATAATTGATGGTTAAACGAACTTACCTAAATTGATTAAAAGATTTAATATATTCACTTGGTAGTCCATTCTTCAATGTACTAGGCATCGCACAATATTTAGAGCTATTAACTAAATAAAATCAAATTAAAAATCATAAAACGACAACTACAGTTTCCTCCCCCAACCCCGCCCCGCTGCGCCCGAGTCTCGCCGCCGCCATGTTGGTTTCATTATTTTCAGAGCTAGGTACCTGTTTCACGCATTATTCGGGTACATGTGCTTCAGACCTCATGTGGGGTGGGGCGGGTATTAAATCTCTTCGGATGCAGCGTTTCGTATAATTATGGTCAAACATCACTTTAGGTAAGTTCGTTTAACCATCAATTATACTTCAACGCTGCATCCTCAAGATTTAATATATTCGCTTGGTAGATGTTTAGCGCCTAAGTGAAACAGGTCCAACTAAAACACAATATAATAAGTAATTTCAATTACTTTATTCAGAATCACCATAAACTGTTTCTGCAAAAACATTATCCTCCTGTAGAGGCAGTGGCTGATTATAAAATTTGGCAAAAACTAATGAGTTACCCGACCAGCCAGCTGTTTTCTTTATAATATCTAAAGAGACGCCTTTTCTATTGGCTGCTGAGGTAGATGCATGGCGAGTGCTGTGCGCTGAGAACACTGTCGTGTCAACACCACTCTCGGTTAGAACATTTTTTATCCATCGACTAATAGTAGAAGGGCTAACATTATGCACTGGTTTTTTAGTTGTAAGAACAAGTCTCTCCGTCTGAGGCAAGTGTCTAAAACATTTAGTAGCTTCTATATAAGAGGATAATGTCTTTCCAGGACATATTTGTTCTTTGTGTGGAAAGAAAGGTATTATTAAGCGCGGCATAGGGCGATTTGGTACTGATGTCTTAATTATGTCATCGATTACAATTTCAGTATTTAGTTGTGTGACTTTGATATTGGACAAGCGTATTAAAGATAGCGTCTGCACACGTTGTGCTGTACACAACGCGAGAAGAGCCACCAACTTTTTTGAAAGCTGTTCAATTTCGAGATTTTCATTTGGGGACCAGCTTGATAAAAAATCAAGAACCAAGTTAGGATTCCGTGTTGATTGATACTTTGGAAAACTAGGTTTCTTTTTGAAGACCCCCTTCAAAAACCGAACTACTCTGTCATCTTCGCTGAAACTCTTGCCCAATATCAAGGCCAAAGCAGACCGAGTGGTATTTAAACTTGAATAGCCAGCGCCTGACTTGAATTGAAAAGTTAAAAATTGCAAGACCGATGGAATATCGGCGCTGTAACAGTTAGTATTATTTTCCTTACAATATGTCCACCACTTTTTGAACACACAATTATATTGTTTTAACGAATTTTGGGATATGAAACCAACATGGCGGCGGCGAGACTCGGGCGCAGCGGGGCGGGGTTGGGGGAGGAAACTGTAGTTGTCGTTTTATGATTTTTAATTTGATTTTATTTAGTTAATAGCTCTAAATATTGTGCGATGCCTAGTACATTGAAGAATGGACTACCAAGTGAATATATTAAATCTTGAGGATGCAGCGTTGAAGTATAATTTCATGATATTTGCCTATTCTACTTTAAAAAAGCACAAATAATGTATGATCCAAGGATCACTAAAAGTTGACCTGTTGTGTATTGTTTTTTTGTGTTATGTCCTTGGTTGTTTACTGTGCACAATAAACGGTTAAATAAATCTTATTGTCCCCAACAGATTACTGGACTTAGCGATTGGCATGCCGTCACTAGAAGCCAGAGACCTGGACAGAAAGATCCGCGAGGAACGCTCCAGATACCTGGTCGCCGAGCTGATCTGCAAGCCGGACCAGCGCGAGGATATATCAGCACTGGCGGCCTGGGTCACCAGGGCTATGAGGAGGGCAGCTTCGGAGAAAACTGATGTTAGGGAGGTGCCGAAGAATGCACCAAGAGTTCCGTGTATATACAATACGCCGCAGAATACGCAGGTGAGAAAGACACACACAAGACACATTTCTGATACTCGAAACGCCAAATTATTTCCCGGTGATCCAACGCTCTCCACCAAGCCGTGCGGTGTAGATTTTCTGGCCCCGGTGCCGAAATCGTAAGTACCATAAAAAGCTAAAATATTTAAACGACCACACTTAAATACAAACAGTCACACTCATAAACAGCCCTAGCTGCTTGGGTCACAAATGTACCCAAAATTCCTCGTATATACAATACGTCACAGAATACACATTTAATGATAGTGAAACAACAGTAATTTTACGGACGTTAACGCTCTGCCTACCTCGCCAGGGCGTGATTTGTGTGTGTGTGTGTGTGTGTGAAAATTATCCGTGGACGCACTGTTTACCACGCAAGAGACAAAGGCACGATTCTGTAACTATATCTGTTTAACAAAAAAATTCCCATGTTTAAATGTTTATGTTTTTTCTAGGTGGACCTCCGTCTATACAAACGCGACATCCTGCGTCGCGCCGCGTCGCACCTGCAAGCGATCTTGGAGCGGGAGTCTAGAGGGTGGTTCTTGCACTTCAGAGAGCGTAGGGCTGCCTTGCTGGCGAGTCAGAAGATGCCCATGAAAGATATTGAAGAGGTAAATAATAGCTACCCAAATTTACATTAAGGCCCGTATTACAGAAGGCATCTCAGTCACTGATCTAGACTTAAAACTAGTTTTAAGCGGAGATTTGATTTTAGAACGTCACTCAGTTCAAGATTCATGAATCAAAACTCACTTGAGTGATATCTTATTTCAGAACGTTCTATAAGTAGTAATCTTTACTCAAGTCGAGATTTTGACAGATGTGATCTTTGTTTACGTAAGTTAGGTCCGTACCTGTCTTGAGAAATGATTTGAAGGCTTTGTAAGGTTATTCTAACGGTTATTCGACAAGAAATCAACAAGAAATACTGATCAGTGATTTTCAAAAGAAGGATAATGGATATTTTCGACGACATGGAAGATTTATTTCACGATAATTATGAAGATTTATTTAATTTGGACATTCCCGAAATCGATATATCCGTGATGCCCAAGATGGATACGCAACAAACCCGGACAAGTTTAAAATCCGATACAGATTCAATCAAGACACTGTGAAAAATTATATTTTACCGTTAATTGCAAATGATCTGGTAAAAATAAATAATAGGGGACTACCGTTAGCCCCAGAACAGCAGATATTGGTTTGTTTGCGATTCTATGCCACAGCATCATTCCAAGTAAGTACTTAGGTACATTAATAGGTTTAAATAGGTACAGTTTGTGGTAAATAATAGGTACCTACATACTTATGCATAGTTACGTAGAAATTGTCACAGTCATGGTGATCAATGATCATCATACTGAACTTCTAACTGCCTTATAAACAGCCTAAATGCCCGCACTCAACCCTTGGAGATTTCATGGTCTTATGTGATTGAGCATTAGGTATTTATATATTTTATTATTATGGTGTTTAATATTATATTAATTTTCAGATAGTTTGTGGTGATCTGTTATCCATGTCTCAGCCTGCAGTATCAATTATAATTGCAAGAATTTCAAAGTCGCTAGCACAAAAACACAGGCAATTTATAAAATTCCCAGAAACAGCTCCTTTTCCTACTCGAGTCTCATGTCTTATTATGTATCCCATTTTGTATTTTAATGTATTATTTTCATTTATTACAACAAATAATGTATTAATTTAATATGTATTTCCATTATATTATACCTGACTATCCTTACAAAATTTATTTCTTCATAATAATTTAAACGCGTTTTGTTCCCCTACCTTTTACTTGACATTGGCACAAAGCAAACTAGTGCCACAAACACAAAAAAAAAGTTACCTGTCACAAGAGTCAAGCACATATTATGACAAAAAAATGTTCCGTTCCGTATAAATTTGTGTTGGGAAAAAGGTTTTTGAGGTAGATGTTTGCGTAAAATAGAAACATCTTGTCAATCACTCCAAAAATGCAAATGAAAACAGACTTCAATCATTCTCGACTCTAAATCGGCACTTGAGATTAGATTCACCTGATCGGAACTTAAAATGGGTTCTAAAATACAATCGCCGCTTATGTTTTGATCTGCTCTTAAAACAAATTTTGTGTGATCAACGATTAGAAGTGATCTGAGTTGCCTTCTGTTATACGGGCCAAATTTATTACATTTACCAAACATTAAGTCTTTTATACAGTGTATGAAAAGATACCCAAATTACCAATATGAAGTGTGAAAGAAAATATTAGCTGTAAATATTGCCGTGTGGTGCCGGCTTAGAATAGCATCATCCCATTTCTTTCCTGTGGGTGTCGTATGAGGCGACTAAGGGACTCGAGGGTTTCGTGTATTACATATTCAGGCGACAGACTGACATCCTGTCACTACAGTGATACACGACTTGTCTGTAGCGACCCTCAAACATTTTGTCAGACGTGGCGATAACGGCCGTAATTTTACGGTCGTTAACGCTCTGCCTACCCCGCCAGGGATATAGGCGTGATTTGTATGTGTGTATGTATGTAAATATTGCAAGGGGTGAATCAGTCTATGAGATTGAACAACTTTCCAATATAGGTCGAAATGAAAAAAAAATTAAACCTCCCATACAAACTGTGACATTGGTTGGCTGTGACATTTTGTATGGGAGGTCCAATTTTTTTTTTATTTCGACTTAATGTTTCTTCAAATATTTTTATTTCACATTTTTCAATTCTTCAGTGTCATATTATTCCAACAGGAGGTGAAAGTGGCAGCGATGCGGGAATACGTGAACCGGGTCTGCAACGCGGTAACGTGCAGCGATGCGTTGCAAGCGCTGGGGCAGGGTGTGGCCGCACTGCTAGCGGCGCAGCTCAGAGCCGCGGCCATTGTGGACAGGTAGCTTTAGTATGCCTTGTGATGCTGGTTTATAATAGCATCATCTCATTTCTTTCCCACGGGTAGACTAAAGGACTCGACTATTACAACTTTAGGCTGTCAACCCACAAAGGTGAACACTTATCGGCGCCGAACGAACCGAATTATTATATGAAATCCTATGAAACCTAGCCCATTTGCGCGAGCCGAATCCATCGAATCCGACAGAGTTCCTAGACGGAAATTAGGATGACATCACCGGTTTCGGTTCGAGCCTTGGCCTCGAATCGGCCGATTCGCTTGTATTCTGACAGTTAAGTGCAACAACGCTTCTTTATTTTTATCAATACAAAAATGAGTAATCCTGGCTTCTTAGAGACAGTTTTACTCATAATTCACGTTATTACCCTGCAAAATGTGTAAAGGAAAATAAAAACTATCCTTTCGGAGCGGTCGATTCGTTCGGTGCGGTCGGCGCGGTCGGCGTGGATAGTGTGCGAGGCCTTCGAAAAATTCGGTTTGATTGATGAGTTCGCCGCGGATAAGTGTGCGTTCACCTTAACCCATAAATTATCCTTTTTCACAGATCTGAAGAAGCCGTGCACAAGAAATTAGAGGCAGGCTTAGCGGCGGCCGAGGCGCGGATCTGCGCCTCGCATCCCATACTGTCGCGCGCGGACGCCTGGAAGAACGAGAAACTAGCCATAGCACATGACAGGTATCTTTACTCGTAGATAAGACTAATTAGTCCGACTTTAAAAATATTGCCTACGTATTATTTCTTATTCCATCAAAACAAATTATAAAGAAGCTTTAGACGAACGAAATCACGCGTGACATCACGCCACGTATATTCGTCACGTATCTTTTTTACATAGCAGTGATGTCACCTCCTCTTCAATTTTGATAATCATTATCTAAGTTATTATTTACAGATTTTTAAAAACAAAAAATATTCTCCAATATTTTCAGATAATCTAAAATAGACTACGGACTAGTTAATTTACTTCTTGTTTATCCTGTCATCTACCTTATTTCAATGAAAAGTTTACGCAATTGAATGTATTGAAAGACAATTGATTTTTCATGTTCGTAATTTCTTCGTAATTTGCCATGTAATGACGGCTTAGAATAGCATCACCCCACATCTTTCCTGCGATTAAGGGACTCGAGAGTATTGGTGTATTACAATTTTTAGGCGACAGGCTGACAACCTGTCACTATAGTAATACACATGTTTTCTGAAACAACCTTGGAAAACAATCCTCAAAAATGTCAGGTGGCTGTATTTTTACGGCCACTATCGCTCTGCCTACCCCGCAAGGGATAAAGGCGTGATATATGTATGTATGTATGTAATTTCTTCAAACATTTATATTTTTACGTTTAATGTTTCGTAGGTTAAAAAGTGAGCTGCGCTGGGCGCCGCTGGAGGACGCGGCGGCCACCATGCAGGCGCACAAGCTCGCGCAGCACCGGTACTTCCTGCTCAGAGACCTCGCCTTCCTGCGGGACCGAGAACCGCTGCTTATGAAGGTCAGTAGTGTACGGTCATATGAGCTCAAAGTATACTGGTTAGACTCAGCAAGTGCATTGAAAACCAGTGTATTTTGATACCTTAAACAACTATAAGCTCGGTAAAAAACACAGTTTTGTTTGGGCTTTCTCTCTCTCTTTCTCTCTTTCTCTCCTCGTGTGAGACAACGAGACGTCCCAATGAACCCTACATTTTCTCTTTTTTACAGTGACTTATGTTTGACATGAAAAAAGATAATGTAAAATTTACTACTTTGAATAAATGATTTGAGTTTGAGTTTTTGAGTTTAAGTAACTAAATTATTATGCTGTATGTATAAACGTCGTATGCACAATTATAGCTTGGGAAACTAATTTGAGCCGATTCGCTTTGATGTTTCATAGCCGAATCGGCTCAAATTTATATTTCCTGGACTATACTAACAGACACTAACAACTTTTGTAATATTTCTATCTTATTTATCCAATTTTATCTTTAATAGGAACTCCGTGCGGCGAAAACCCCGACCCGCGAATACTCGTGGCCCACGAGAATATGGCTGCCACAGAACTGGGTGGTCGTGAGACACTTCCGCGGACGCTCCGAGCGAATACCCACCGTGTTGTCAATGAGGGCTACCTCTATAGGTAAATAAATTATGAGTTTTTGAACCAATGTATTGATATTTTAACCTTATCAGTACTAAAATCAACACTTACATCATTCTTACATATTCCATCTTTCGTTTCATAATTCATGAAACGAAACAGTGTATGGAAAACTTGAAAGGCGTGAAAAGTCGACTTTCCCCACAGAACATATGTCGGCAAACGACGAAAAATTTAATCGTCCCATATAAAATCTGTCAGCTAATTCGTGATTTTTGAATGAACGAACGAATATTTTATGGTGTTTAGCTATTAGCTAAATAGGAAAAGTTGTTCATATTCAAAATCGCACCATGTAATGTGTGCAAAGTGCTAGGTACCCCGTCGCTTACATCCAGAATACTGTTTATTCTTGAAACCTTTATTGCTAGTATAATTTTGCTCCTTTTATATGTTATAGTGACCCCAAGATCAGATCCTTCGCAGCCCGTTTTTCTTGCGGATAAAGAAACCGTGCGAACCACCACTTCCAGGTACATTTCAATCATACGTTACTTTATTTATTTTAAAAAGTTCACATTCTTGATTTCTATTTCTTATTGACGTAATATTGCTATATTTAACAATTTTTTATTATTTTACATTTAGATGGCCTGGATGGAGATTACTCAACTACGTCAACAGGTAAGATTGTTTTTAAAATCTTAATTAATATAATAATGTTCGTAGAATTATTTTGAATAGATATACCAATTTTTTTTTGTAATTTCATAAAAGAAATACTTTTTTTTATTCTCTGATGGAAGTCCCTCAAAACTTTAAATGATTGATTTTTATATTTTTTGATAAATAATTAACATATATCAATCAGATTCTACTTGATTGTAAATTTATTACAAATGGCAACTCTAATATCTTTATTGTAGTGTTGGTAGAGATGAATTGCTTTTTCAACTACCATCTTTTTTCTGGCCTCTCTGCGTACAGGCCATGTCTAATTATATTTAATATATTAAAGCCTTCTTGGTTTAAATTTACCCATGTATTTTATTTCAGAAACATTTTTGATTATTTTAAAATATATTTTCAATTCTTCAAGCCACATGCTAATTATGTGTGACCTGTCCACAGAACTTGGTCGTGGAGCTGGAACATGATGTTCCTGCTGGGGGTGCTGATCCCCTGGTGCTCCCCGCTGTCGCTGCGCACCCTGCTCTGCGTCAAACCATTCGTACCTGATTATGAACTCTCCCAGGTATGACCTTTCGATTTTTCAGCATGACTATTGACGACCGATGTGGCGCAGTGGTAGTGCGACTGCCTTTGACGCAGAAGGTTCCGGGTTCGATTCTCGGTGGGTCACTCGCAAAAGTTGATATTTATCACTTTGTGAATTTGTTCTCCGTCTCGTCAGGACATTGCGGGCTGAACCACCCGATTGTCCGTTAGTAAGATGGTTCCGTGTTTCGAATGGCACGTTAAGCCGTAGGTCCCGGCTGCTGTCTATGATTACTTAGACGGCGGTCGTTGCACAACCACGTCAGAAGCCTGCTACTTGCAGAAGGCGATTGAAAAATTCTGACATTTGGGGTTTATCGGGTCGTTGGACGACTCGGTGTCCCACATGAAAAGAAGAAGAAGCATGACTATTTTGCAACAAAAGTCCAGTTATTGGCTTTCGTTCGATTTGCCCCATGACATTATTCCATATGTCTAAAGTTAGTTGGGTGTCTATTTCTTGTGTGCATTAAGCGGTTTGCAACATGTCTATGATTTGAATTTGAAATCATTATTTATTACTTTTTTAATTTTGTTTGTGATTATGTAGCCCGCCATTTGTAAAATAAAATACGTATGTGTTCTGCTTATTATCAATGTCAATTACTTAAAAGCAACTAAGAATCAACTCCCTCTTATTGAGCAGCAGTTTTTTGCATCTCAAATACTGAGACAAGCACCGAATATTATATTAAAACTTAAAGTTGATTTTTGTTCTTAGGTAAACGGGACGTTATTTCCAAAGAGAAGTAGTGAGACGCAGACGATGTGGTCCCGGCTGCTCAAGTTGTGGAGACACGTGTCCAAAGAACGGACGAGGTTCGAGACTGAACCTGATACAGGTACGGTAATTAAATTGTTTTTGTTAAATTATATATATATAAGTATATCCACAAATTTTGTTTAGAATACATGAAGGTATCCAAACATTTAAGAGGAAAATAAAGAAAAACCACATTTCTTACCAGCGGGTGTCGTAAGAAGCGACTAACTGACTTGATGTGTATTACATTTTTTTAAATTAAAATTAACATACGTTTATTTCAGGCACAAGTCATTTTAATATAAAAATAGCCGCAGCAAATAACAACATTTCAAACAATAAATAAATAAATAAATAGGTAAATAATTTTAGGCGACAGGCTGACTGACAATCTGCCAGTCTGTAAAAGACGTAATACTTCTGAGAAGGCTCTGAAATATTTATCAGACGTAGCGATAACAACCCTATTTTTTCGAAAGTTACCATACTGTCTACCCCGTAAGGGATAAAGGCGTGAAGTCATTTGAATATTGTGATAAATAGATAAATAATGCATTCTTTCGACAGGTCTACTAGGCAAAGGCCTGAGCCGTCAAGCGAACCGCGTTTGGAACTACGGATTAGTCGGCGGACTCGGCTCCCTAGGGCTGCTCCTGCTGTTCCCTATAGTAGCAATCACAGCTAGTATCCTGTCACTGTTACTGGCGGCAAGTGTACCAATATGGATGCCGGCGTTAACACTAGCGGTGCATGTGGCGAACGCTGTGATCTATGATCTGGATTGTCCCGATCCGCCTAAATTAAATAGGTATGTTGATCTAGTATACGTAGTCGGTCCCAAAGTTCTGTCACTGGCATATTATTTTTGAATTTAGAACACGGATTTGGAAAAGTTTTATTGCATTCCGTTTTTGAATGTTTAACAATTATTTTAAAACAATAAATAATCATTTGGCGCGATTTTTCACGATGGAGTGGACTTTGAAAGAAAACCGAATAGCAGTTTTGGCGTTGCGTCGCTGCGGGCACTCGCCGAGTACCATTTTCAAGTTGCTCAAAAAATTGAAAATAACGCTTAGGTTTGGGTATCGTACTATAACTAGGTACACTGAAGTCTCTAGTGTTGAGGACAAGAAAAGAACTGGCCGGCCTCGCTCCGCCAGAACACCAGCAGTGATCAAAGCGATCAAGGAGCGCATACGAAGAAATCCTGTCCGAAAACAGCAACTTATGGCTTTGCAGATGAAGGTTAGTAGAAAAACAGTCAAAAAGGTTTTAAACGAAGACCTTAAGCTGCGAGCATACAAAAAAAAGAGTGGGCACTTACTTAATGCCCGTTAAAAAGAAATTAGACTCAAAAGATCTCGGGTGTTGTTAAAACGGTACGCGAAAAACCGGCACCGCGATATACTTTTTACAGACGAAAAAATTTTTGATATAGAAGAAAAGTATAATAAACAAAACGATAGAGTGTACGCTACCAGCTCTGAAGAAGCAGGAAACAAAGTTCCGCGGGTGCAACATGGGCATCATCCCTCTTCAGTCATGGTCTGGTTAGGAGTCTCCTACTATGGGCCAACTGAGGTTCATTTTTGCGAAAAGGGGGTCAAAACCAGCGCAAAAGTGTACCAAAAGACGGTTTTGGATCGGTACGTCAAAGACCTGCCCAACACACTATTTTCAGGACATCACTTTGTATTCCAGCAGGATTCTGCGCCCGCTCACAAAGCCAGGACCACTCAAGCCTGGTTTGAACGTCAAAACATTGAGTTTATAAGACACGAAGATTGGCCTTCCTCCAGTCCAGACCTTAATCCTCTGGACTATAAAATTTGGCAGGTCTTAGAGAGCAAGGTCTGTGCTAAGCCCCATAATAATTTGGAGAGTCTGAAGTCAGCCATAGTTAAAGCAGTCGCTGAAATCGACATGGATATGGTGCGTGCTGCGTGCGATAGACGACTGGCCGCCGCGGTTGAAGGCCGTTGTTAAAAGCAAGGGAGGTCATTTCGAATAGTTTTATGTTATTTTGATTCTTCGATGATTGTATTTTTAATTGATATATAAATTTTTAAAAACGGATTGGTACTTTTTATTTTATCAGTATTTTCATATATGACAGAACTTTGGGACCGACTACGTATATGTGAAGGTCATCAATAATGACTAAATAAAGGTTTCAAATTTAATTTATTTAACTTAAATTTATAATTAAAAACCGAATGGCCTTTGCCCAGTAGTGAGTTCTAGCAGGCTAACTATAATAATAAAATAACAATATCATTAAAAAAACGCTGCTGATACAATCCCTAATCTCTATAGTCGCTTGAAATCGTTTGAAGGTCAAGGTCAAAAACATAGGTCTAATTCGCTAGATGTTGATGCGCTTTTTATAGTTAGAGTGATTCAAGAGAAAGGACATTCCCAGTTGCCCATTTTACATTATATTACATGCTTGGAAAACCTCTTATTCCCACGGGAATACGATTATCAAGATGCAACCGCTGTTGGGCAGACCATTCGGTTAAAATGGCTAAATAGTCGTTCAAAAGTTTTACTTTATACATTTCTCATGTAACGTATTCAAATCAAAATTGGTTGTTTCAGATTGTTCGTGATACTAGAAGTGTTGATATGGCGGATAGCGGTACTGGGTATTCTACAACCGATCGCAGCCTGCATAGTCGCCATCTTGATTTGCCCGCTATGCGCGTTTATTCTCTTAGTTGGTGAGTAAAAAAAATCACACAAACTTGTATGTATCTGGTCGTCGTTTTTGTAGTATAATTAAGATATAACGGGCTATTAGAAAATCTGCTTTCTACTTTATTGATACATACATACATATATCACGCCTTTATCCCTTACGGGGTAGGCAGACGTTAACGGCCGTAAAAATACGATCGCCATCGCCACGTCTGACAAATATAGAGGGCCGTTTGAGATAATTTGTGTATCACTATAGTGACAGGTTGTCAGCCTGTCGCCTAAAAGTTGTAATACACCTGAAACCCTCAAGTCCCTCAGTCGCCTCTTACGACACCCACGGGTAGGAAATGGGGTGATGCTATTCTAAGCCGGCATCACACGGCATTGATACTTCATTGATAATTGCTCGAAAATTCGGTCAATTATATTTTGCGATACGTATAAGTAAAATTATATTTATAAATTGTTTTATCTCCTCTCAGTCTAATATTTTACCCCTGTTCCTTCTAGAAAAATGTTCTTTATTACAACCATCTTAGTTTTCTTTCAGTAGTAAAAACCTTTACATTTTACTGTTTATAGATTTCGACCGATGTGGCGCAGTGGTAGTGCGACTGCCTTTGACGCAGAAGGTTCCGGGTTCGATTCCCGGTGGGTCACTCACAAAGTTGATATTTATCTCTTTGTGAATTTGTTCCCAGTCTGGTTAGGACATTGCGGGCTGAACCACCCGATTGTCCGTAAGTAAGATGGTTCCGTGTTTCGGATGGCACGTTAAGCCGTAGGTCCCGGTTGCTGTCTATGATCACTTAGACGGCGGTCGTTACACAACCATGTCAGAAGCCTGCTACTTGTAGAAGGCGGTTGAAAAATTCTGACACTAGGGTTCATCGGGTCGTTGGACGACTCGGTGTCCCACACGAAAAGAAAGATAGATTTCTTGCGATCAATGATGAACCTTCTTTTAGGTGGTGTGACATGGTGCGCGCTACGTAGTGTCTGGGAGGACATAGCTTGGAGAGCTATTATTTCGCGCGCGGGCAGGGTACCGGCGCACGATTCAGCTTTTTGCACGCGCGTCACCGGCCCCGGGAAACATACCAAGCATCATTATCAAATCACGTAAGTTTTGTGGATTTATTAGTGGCTTTCGACAACATTAACATTGAAAATGCTAGCTAGTAAGTGACTGATTTATAAATATTCATAATTTTTTAAGCTTCTATATGAATCGCTCCAGGTTTCACGTGGTTTGATGTGCACCTTGCAGCAAACGAAAGAAAACTCAGCTTAACTCAAAGAAGTGTACTCAGCCCTCTACTTTTCAACGATTATAAATATTGCGTTTGAGATCATCCACTCACATTAAACGATTGGATAAGGACAGGCATTACTTCGAAAGTAATATGCTACATGTTGTATTTTTTTAAGAATTGAATATTGTATGTTTGTTCCAGATGTGAGCAAGCTTTAGCAGCGGTTTGTGCTAAAGCAGAACTGGAATCTCTAGCGTCGTGGGCGTCAGAGGTGGAATCACACATTGAACGACCGTTGCGAGATTATGCGCATTTTGTGGACGCCTGTTTTGGGCCGTTCTCTGTACAGATAGCTAAGGTAAGCAGATTTATGTAGTTTTGAGGTTATTTTCAGACGCGTCACAAATGGGGTGGGGCGTTTCCTGAAGCCTCAAATTTACTTTAGTGTATGAACATATTAATACACCGTGTTTCAGAGGAATGCAGGCAAACGAGAAAAATATCGACTTCCTGAACATATTTAACCATCATCTGACTAACTTTTTATCTTCTTCTTCGGGTACAATCTCCTACCGGAGATTGGCGATCATCGGGTTTTCACTTTACTAAAGGCAGCTCTAAATAAATATAACTTTTTATGAAAGGTCGAATTTGTATTTAGTAAATATGTGTAATATTTACCTGATGTGTGTTTACCTGATTTACATGCCGTGTGATGCCGGCTTAGAATAGCATCACCCCACCTCCTTCCCGCGGGTGTCGTATGAGGCGACTAAGGGACTCGAGAGTATTGGTGTATTACAATTTTTAGGCGACAGGCTGACAACCTGTCACTATAGTGATACACATGTTTTCTGAAACAACCTTGGAAAACAATCCTCAAAAATGTCAGACGTGGCAATAGCGACCGTATTTTAACGGCCGTTATTGCTCTGCCTACCCCGCAAGGGATAAAGGCGTGATATGTGTATGTGTATGTATGTGTCCAAAACTATCATTTTCACGATCGTTGAAGTTCTGCCTACCCCGCAAGGTCTGAAAGCGTATCTACAAATGTTGTTCATTTTTGCAGACCGGCGCCTACAAGCAGTTAGAAAAGGAATGTTCGGAGCTAACTTCGTCTTTGCGAGAGAAAGTGTCAGTCAGGAGAAGAGAACTGGCGTTGGGGCTGACTGATGCAGTCAGGCAAAGGATACGGATGACCACGCAGGATCTTAGGGTGAGTATTTATATCAAGCTAAAAAAACTGCTAAACCAGTCTTAAGATTCGGAGAATAATGGGTTTTCGATTTTTTTATTCCAAAAACAACAAAGTTGACATTTACCCAAATACGTCAGGAGCAAACTTTTTTACAGTTTTTAAGTATGTAGACAAGGAAATTATTTTCTGTAGGCTCAGCCTAAACGATTATGCCGGTGTTGACATATGAAGTGTCTTTTTTATCGTTTATTGCACACAAAAACAGATACAGAACAAATAAAAAAGAAAAAGGACACAACAGGCACCGCTTATTTCTTACAGCAGACCTATGTGAGTCCTGCATTCAACGATATGCGGTTATGATGTGCACAATACTACTAAAAGGTTACAAAATTTATATTCTGAGTATATTACTAAATACGCAAGCAAAAAATTGGCTGTCTGAAGAATGGTTCTGCGCTTCGGAGGGAACGTTAAGTTGTTAGTTCTGTTGTCTGTGATTAGGTAAGAGCATGTCAAGTGATAATATTTTGCAGCCAATTTGAGTCACAAAATTTATGATTGCTTTCAGCAAGCTGTTCAGGCTTCAGCTTTGGAGCTGTCTAAACAATGGTATACCCCAGCTATGAGCGAGGAGTGGTGGGCAGCGAGAGGGTTGAACCGGGGGGACTGGCACGCACTGGCCGCTAATACCCTTGTTGAGGTCTGTATACAAGAAAAATCACAGGAATGCCCTGAGGCAATGCCTACGTCTTTTGACTTGACAGGTCAAACGTGAATAGTTTTAAAATCCGGCCATACTACGACGTGGTGACGTAAGTTACATGCTGTGCCTGGCCAGCCCCGAGGCAGAGCCTTTATTTTTATTTTTTTTATCCCACTCGTGCCGCGTTTCTACTAGGTACATAAAATTGTTATTATTTACAATGATTAATTCATTTATTCATTGACAGTATTGTATTGTAACTCTCTGACTCTCTAAAAGCATTCATTGTGAAATAAACGATTGAATCTTGAATCTTGACTTTCACCGAGCTGTTTAATGAATGAAATATGTTTTTATGCAATAAAATATGCCAATTAATATATTGCGTATGAGTTACCTAAAAAATTTCAGTCCAGAGTATGAATAATTAAAAAAGAAAGTTTTTTTTTGCAAAGTGTAAAAATATATGCTGCAAATATTTGAAGGGGTGAATCAACCCACGAAACTAAACAACTTTCCCCTAGGAACATAGGTCGAAAAATGAGGAATATATTTTTATACGTAGAAAAATGTAACGAATTAATTTTTTTGCCCGTTAGGTATTCGACGCAGAAATCCTAGTCGCCTTAGAAGAGAACTCGGCGTCTCTACTGCTAGACAGCGGCGAGGGAGTGAGACAGTGGGCGCAGCGCTGCATAAGAGTGAGGGAGAGGGACCACGAGCCGCCCGACGTGCTCGAGAGAGGGGACTGGCCACATAGAAGCGGTAAGAAGTAATACGCGACTGTGCGTCACTGTGATTGGTTAAAAATGTGTCAATGTCAAAGGAGAGCAACTTCTTATTGGTGCGTTTTTAGGCACAGACGCGCCTGGCGTCATCTGAACGCTTTGAATTACCCTGAAAATTAAAAATGTTCCTTCATTAATTGTATGTGGATTCAATTTAGTCATAGTAGAAAAGTCGGTAAGATATTGTATATTTTTTTCCACCTCATAATATATATTAGACTTTTTATAAACAGATATGCCGACGATAAGAAATACAGAAAAGCGAAAAAGTTACCACTATTACAATTTGTGGCGTAGTGGAGGGAATTACGAATCGCTCCCATACTAAACCCATTTTTTTTTTGTGGAGCAATGAGCTTCATCTTATATGTTTCTTGAGTAATTCTAAGCATTTCTAGTCCGGGAGACAATAAAAAAGTTCAGTCTGGTCGGGGAGGGGGGGGTACAAAGACGGCCGCCACCCGTCATCTTAAAAAAAGTATTTTTTCGTTCCGGTGGCTACTATGGCAAGATTGGTATCATTTTCGTATAAACCAAAGAAGTAGATTTCATTTCTGATATAAGGATTTTAAAATTCCATAGTAATATTACAAATAAAACGTAAAAAGGTGAAAATTTAGGTTGCAGATTTTTGCTTCGAGAGCTAATAACTTTTGTATAGTAACAAAAAAATCCTAATAAAAAATATAAGAATAAAGCCTAATTCATGCAGATTTTATAAATATATAGTTTTTGCTATATCTTCATACAAAAAGGTGCCGAAAAAAATTATAACCGCAGTGGTGTATGCGCGCGTACACATGTTGCATTCGCGGAGGGAATTACGGATTTAGCAATTTTATTTTTTTGGCGCTATGAATTTCATCTTATATGTTCCTTGAGTAATTCTAAACATTTCTGGTCCGGGAGACAATAAAAAAGTTCAGTCTGGTCGGGTAGGGGGGGGGTACCAAGATAGCCGACACCCGTAATCTTTAAAAAAATCTTTACTCGTCTTGTTGGCTACTAGGGCAAGATTGGTATCATTTTCGTATAATCCAAAGACGTAAAATTCATTTCTGATATTAGGTTTTTAAAATTTCATAGTAATATTATCAAATAAAACGTAAAAAAGGTTCTTAAAAATTTAGGTTGCAGATTTTTGGTTTGAGAGCTCATAACTTTTGTATAGTGACAAAAACATCCAAATAAAAAATACTGTAATAATGCGTAGTTTATGCAGATTTCGAGAATATTCACAAGTAATAATGTTCTATTGTAAAAATATTGTGAAATAAATAAATTACTGCAACCCCGAAGGGTAACTTTACTTGCGTTAGGCGGAATTTATCTTGCAAAATGGTCGAGTAGGTTCATAATACTCGTGTATCTTATTTTAAAGTGATGATGATGATGATGATGATCTCTCCGACCGATTTCGGTCATGGCGACTACTTTGACTCCTAATCAGATCGGCGCTGATGCGCCCGGAGATGGCTATTGTAGCCAATTTTGGCAGTAAACTCCCGTGCACAGAGTGGACACGTGAGTTTGCCTTTTACATAATTATAGTTAATGGCGACGGGTGGACGGGCCTTCAGCTCATCGCGCTTAGCGTCGAGGCCTGCTTTACGCTGTTCCTCAAACTCGCGGTCTTGCCTCTTAACCATCCCGCGCCATTCGGGGCGTTGTACTGCCAGACCCTCCCATTGAGTGGGCTCAATGTTGCATCTTTTCATGTGTCGTTTCTGAACATCGTTATATCTGAGGAGTTGTCCGCTATGCTTTCGCTTGCCCTCCTCTAGCTCAGAATAAAAGATGTGCTTCGCCACTCTCTCCTCCGACATCCGGGATACATGACCGCACCACCGAAGCTGACGACGGCCTCAATGCCACCAACATTGGCTCGTCTCAGAACTTCGGTATTGCGCACTCGGTCGGACCATCTGATCTTCATGATGGTGCGAAGGCATTTTAGGTGGAAGCGATCCAGAGTGTGTATGTGGTTACGATACACACAACAAGTCTCGGAGGAGTATAGAAGGTTTGGCTGCACAATCGCCATATATACAGAGATTTTTGTGGCTAGCTTTAGGTCGTGCGAGCCGAAAACCTTGGAACACAACTTCCCAAATGCTGCAGCTGCAGCACTGATTCTGCTGTTGATCTCAGCATCAAGGTTACACTTAGATGTTATAGTGTTCCCCAGATAACGAAACCTATAAACCTGTTTCAGCATATCCTCACCAAGCATAATCACCAGTGTCTCGCGACCATGCGAGCCTAAGGACATCACTTCCGTCTTTTTGACACTGATCTTCAGGCCGAATTTACAGCATGCTTGGTGAAAAACGGACATAAGCTGTTGCAGGCCGTCTGGGGATTCTGCAAGAAAGCAGAAGTCATCAGCATACATGATCTCAGTAATCAATGCATACGAGACTTTAGTGCGCGCCTTAAGTCTAGCCAGGTCAAAAAGACTGCCATCTGAGGAAACGGATGCGGACTCTTCGGGAAACAGTATTTAGGACTTCTTTGACTACAACTGCAAAGTATAAGGCGAACAGTATGGGCGCTAGAACACACCATTGTTTCACCCCACAGGTGACGGGGAAGAAATCAGACTGTTCACCGTCTACGGAGACGCAGCACTGCCAGTCGTCATGAAAATTAAAGAAAATTAAAGTGCACAGAATTATGTCTGTGTGCCGGAAACTGCGCTATTAAATTAAATAGAAAGTGTTTTACTTGCCATCATCAAATGAATTATTAAGTAAGTAATACTTAAACATAGATACACGAGTATTATGAACCTACTCGACCATTTTGCAAGATAAATTCCACCTAACGCAAGTAAAGTTACCCTTCTGCGCTGCAGTAATTTATTTATTTCGTAATATTTTTACAATAGAACATTATTACATGTGAATATTCTCAAAATCTGCATAAACTACGCATTATTAGAGTTAGTACTTTTTACTTGGACATTTTTGTCACTATACAAAAGTTATAAGCTCTCAAACCAAAAATCTGCAACCTAAATTTTTACCTTTTTTACGTTTTATTGATAATATTACTTAGGAATTTTAAAAACCTAATATTAGAAATGAATTTCACGTCTTTGGATTATACGAAAATGATACCAATCTTGCCCTAGTAGCCAACAAGACGAGTAGAAATTTTATTTAAAGATGACGGGTGTCGGCCATCTTGGTACCCCCCCCCTACCCGACCAGACTGAACTTTTTTATTGTCTCCCGGACTAGAAATGTTTAGAATTACTCAAGGAACATAATAAGATGAAATTCATAGCGCCAAAAAAAAAATTGTTAAATCCGTAATTCCCTCCGCGAATGCGACATGAGTACGTGCGCATACACCACTGCGGTTATAATTTTTTTTAGCATCTTTTTGTATGAAAATATAGCAACAACTATATATTTATAAAATCTGCATGAGTTAGGCTTTATTTTTATATTTTTTATTAGGAGTTTTTTGTTACTATACAAAAGTTATTAGCTCTCAAAGCAAAAATCTGCAACCTAAATTTTCACCTTTTTACGTTTTATTTGTAATATTACTATGTAAATTTGAAAATCCTTATATCAGAAATGAATTCTACGTCTTTGGTTTATACGAAAATGATACCAATCTTGCCATAGTAGCCACCGGAACGAAAAAATATTTTTTTAAAAGATGACGGGTGGCGGCCATCTTTGTACCCCCCCCTCCCCGACCAGACTGAACTTTTTTATTGTCTCCCGGACTAGAAATGCTTAGAATTACTCAAGGAACATATAAGATGAAGCTCATTGCTCCACAAAAAAATTTTTAGTTAAATCCGTAATTCCCTCCACTAGCGGCTTCATTCATTTCTGTAACATTATTCTTATATTTTATAATGTTTTTCGAGCCATAATTCCAAAAGCGTGTTTTCATCTCATGACGTTTTTTGTGCTCAATTTCTGTGTGATTTGACGGAAGTCTGTGTGTGTGTGTGTGTGTGTGAAAAAAATTACGGTGTGTGTAAAGAGACTTGAATGGTAGAACGTGTGATACGAGCACAATTAGTGGCAAACTTTCGCATGCAAATATTTAAGAAATAGAGCTTTTTCTTGATTAAAGTCATATTAGTTTTGTGGTGCCGGCTTAGAATAGCATCACTCCATTGCTTACCCGTGGGTGTCGTAAGAGGCGACTGACGGACTCGAGGGTTTGTATATTGCAATTTTAGGCAGACAACCTGTCACTGAAGTGATATACGTCTTATCTGAAACGACCCTCAAATATTTGTGAGACGTGGCGATAGCGACCGTGTTTTTACGGTCGTTAACGCTCTGCCCACCCCGCAAGGGATAAAGGCGTGACATGTGTATGTGTGCATGTATGTATGTAGTCATAAGAGGAAATTTTTACTTCAAATACAAAAATTTTTTCTTAGGTGTGTGGGGCGACTGGGGCGGCACCCCCGCGCCCAGGGTGGCTCTGCCCTCGTTGGAAGCGAGCGCGTTCTCCCCGCGCGCGCCGCACCACCCGCCCGTGCCGCACCCCGCCATAGTCGCGCTCGTACTACACAACAGGTGAGCTCTGCATAGAGTGGGGGGGGCTGGGGGGGGGGGGGCAGCGCCCAGGGTGGCTCTGCCCTCGTTGGAAGCGAGCGCGTTCTCCCCGCGCGCGCCGCACCACCCGCCCGTGCCGCACCCCGCCATAGTCGCGCTCGTACTACACAACAGGTAAGCTCTGTATAGAGTGGGGGGGGCTGGGGGGGGGCAGCGCCCAGGGTGGCTCTGCCCTCGTTGGAAGCGAGCGCGTTCTCCCCGCGCGCGCCGCACCACCCGCCCGTGCCGCACCCCGCCATAGTCGCGCTCGTACTACACAACAGGTAAGCTCTGTATAGAGTGGGGGGGGCTGGGGGGGGGCAGCGCCCAGGGTGGCTCTGCCCTCGTTGGAAGCGAGCGCGTTCTCCCCGCGCGCGCCGCACCACCCGCCCGTGCCGCACCCCGCCATAGTCGCGCTCGTACTACACAACAGGTAAATTTCCACGATAAAAAAAACTATTCTAAACAAAATTCACCAAATTCAATATAGCAACATACTTCAACCAGATATTGTACAATCTGCTTTTGACGTGTAATGAATTTTTACCTATAAATAATGTCTTTGTCTGTCTATTAAGTTGATGTGTTTAAAGGCCTAAAAGCCTTTGTCCAGCACTTATATACCGAGACATCTAGAAAAAATTAAATACTACGCTTATGTTGCACATACAAGATTTTTTTTTTCTTTACAGAGATTCAGACAACCCCGTCCCGCTAGATTCGGAGCTGTGCGCTGAAATCCTGCGCAGCTTAGAAGATGCACCCGATTGTGAAGATAAAAGAGGTATTATATTTAAAATCTAGTAACATACCCAGCGGTTTGACCCGTCACTACTCTTTTCCCCGTTTTTCACAAAAGAATCAAACCAAGTCAATTTCTATGGAAGGTTTCAATTTTTTTTTTCATATTTCGACCTATTTTTCTTGGGGAAAGTTGTTCAGTTTCATGGACTGATTCACCCCTTAAAATATTTGCAGCTAATATTTTACGCCTTATATAGCTATTCAAAGGTACTTGAAATTTTTGCTTGAACAAACAAATTCCGTTCTTGCATGGCCAGTTAATTAAATGTGAAACATGTTTGCATAAAATTATTGTTACGAAACGATTACTATTCTCATTCAATGTTTTCCAAAATATGCAAAGTTACAATTAATAAACTGAAATTTTGCTTGCACTTGTTAACAACGATAGTGCCGTCATAAATATGCTAATTTCTAAGAAATAACGTTTGAAAAGGTAGCTCATTTGCCTAAAATGCACGTTGCAATTTAATAAGAACTAGCAATTTCAGACTAAACTTGCTTGGTTGTCCGCCAGAAAACATAGAACGCTACCGCGGCGGAGGCAGCGAGGAAAGCTCGACTGCCGGCAGCAGCGCCAGCACGCCGGATGACGACACCTCCTCGCGGCAGACTGTGGACCCTGACGTGGAGGACGCCACACAGACACAGATGTGCAGGTAAATATACCATACGAATCAGAATTGTGTACCTATATGGATGGAATGAGGTCCCATGGGGGTGGAATGCAATCCTATGTGGATGAAAGGTTTCCCATGTGGGTGAGATGCGTTCCCATATGGGTGAGATGCTTTCCCATTAGGTTTAAATGCTGCTCGGTATGGGTGAGATGCCTTCCCATTTGGATGAAATGCGGTCCGATATGAGTGAGATGTGTTCCTATTTGGGTGAAGGTGGTCCGATGTGGGTAAGATGCATTCCCTTGTAGATGAGATGCGTTCCCATATGGGTGAGATGCGTTCCCATTCGGGTGCGTGAGATTCGATCACAAATATATGAAATGCATTCCCTGTGTGCGATATGCGTTCCCATGAGGATGAAATGCGTTCCCTTATGAGTGAGACGCGTACCTTTATATTATGTGAGGTGAGATGTATTCCTAAGTGAGCGACACGACATTTTGATTTCCTTTGCACAGTTCTTTAAATCTGCATTCGCCTGCGCCCGTTAAGAGAAATTTCCTACTTGTCACTCTTGAACGGGGGTTTACGAACCTGTCATAAATAATAAAAGGGCTACGAAACATGGTTACACGAACACACGCCTAAGTGACCGACACGACATTTTAATCTCCTTGTTACAGAGTGTCCCCGATTCGTTCGCGCGCGGCGTGTCGCTGGACGCTGACCGGGCGCGGCGTGCGGCTGCGCGCGGACCTCGCCAGCCCCGAGGACGTCAGCCTCGACCTGCCCACGCAGCGGCAAGTCGGCACGTCCGTCTGAACATTACATGACACTGTATTACACGTGCAAGATGCAACACAATATTACGGTAAACAAAATGCAACACAATATTACGATAAACAAGATGCAACACAATATTACGGTAAACAAGACGGAACAAAATATTACGAGTGAACGATACACAATGCAATATTACTGTAAACAAGATGCAAAAAAATATTACTTGCGAATAATACACAACACAATATTACAGTAAACAAGATGCAAAACAATATTACGTGTGAACAACATACAACACAATATTACGTTTGAACAATACGCAACATATAAGTCTACAACATAACATAATATTACGGTACCGTTTCGCGAATCAATCTTACTATTGGATAGCTTAGCTATAAAACAAGCAATACTTTCAATCAAACTTGGTATCGATTTTAATATTTTTCTTCCAAAATAACGCCATTTATTTTAAGTTCACTTGACTACATCCTGAGGTGTACTGCAACTTAAATCAACTCTCTTTCTGTTGTCTTTTTTTAATACTGGAAAGATTGCATTACTTGCATTTAGCAATACGCTTAGAAGAAGCTACAGAATTGTAAATAGCGTTATTGCGACAAGCTTTATACTTATAAGAATAAAAAACTAATTCAAAAGAAAGCCCTAGTTATAATGCTAGTAAGCAAAATAAGAAAAGAAAATCCTAATAATAGATTATTGATAAGGTTTGGAAGTCAATATTAGAACGTTCTGGATCGTTAGAGCTAGAAGGAATGTGTTCAGTGCAATTGCTAGAAAAGTTAAGAGCGACGCGTGTAGAGTAAGAATACAGCTGCGTATCCATTAGGCAACAATTGACGCTCAACAAGTGTAGCTCAACATGTTCGGCAACGTTGCAAAACTTCGCGACAGACTTTGCCAGATGGCGCGCAACATGACGCGGAGCTTGTTGTTTGCAGCGCAGTTGAGCCGTGACGCGCAACAATGTATGTGATGTGGTGTAACGAACGAGTGCTCAAATGAATCGAATTGTACCAAAAGTATGAATGTTTGTGGGATACTGCGCACCGAGATTATAAAAAAAAAAAAAAAAAAAAAACAAGATGCATGGGACTCAATATCGAAAACATTAGATGTGCCTGTAAAAGAAGTTGAAAGTAAAGTACATACCCTTCGATCGCAATTTACCCGCGAATGGAAAGAGTTGAAATGTTCATGTTTCGATAAAATTATAACTATTGCCGCTGAAATCAACACTAGTTCCTCGGGCGACTTGTTGTCGACGACTGAGAATGGACAGACAACGTTGTTAAACAAAAGTTCCGCGTTAATATTCAATAAGTTGCGAAACATGTTGTGCAACATGTCGCGCTTCAAAGCTGCCTAGTGAATACGAGGCTTACAGCTTTATATATTTTGCAATATGTGTGGCACGGAGTGTGTGGATTTTTTTGAGCACAGGTTACGCTTTTATTCTGAACTTTTGGCAGCTACAATAAAATCATTTATACATATTTATTTTAAGTTAATACGTAAAGGCGCAGTCCTTCTTCTAAATTATTAACATCTACCACTGGGTAGCGAAATCGCAAAATGGATTAGAAATGTTTATTTCACAAGATTTTTCTCTATGATACCTTTTGCCTTATGATTAATCGCCCATATTTGTGCAGGTTGATACGTGAGGCAAAAATATCCACATCATTATAAGAAAGTAGGCCTAAAGTCTATAAAAAGCTTCTTTTGAAGATCAAACCATCTAAATTGTAAGGATAAACTTGAATAGGTAAAGTCAAGCTACTTTTAAAAGCCCATTTTTACTGCTCTCAAATCCATGCTATGCGTCGGTATAAGATTGTACGTTCTTGACTCTCTAGTATAGATTTGACTTCTTTCAAAATGGACTAAAAGTGGCCCGACTGTAGGTAGTAGGAAAGGAATGAAGACTTGATATACCTCTTCATAAGTGCACTTGATTGGACAACGATAGTGTGTATTGTAAGGCAGCAAGGTTCAAATTCGCGTAAGTCGAAACAATAATTTTTAAGCGCCAAAAGTAGCTTAAATTCGAATTAAGATCTTGGATATAAAAAAACGATTTAGATGTTTGGGAAATAGGGCAAAACCTGTCAAACCTGCCTATGAAAATCAATTAGGGTTTTTTGGGCTGATAGCAACACTTGTCCGAACTAGGTCGCGTTATTTCAGATTGAGGAATTGTCAAGTTCAGTAAAGTGACCAATAAAAACTTACCCCTATTGAATGGGATTTTATTGCGTTCAGTGCTTTATTATTCTCATTCTCAAAAACAAGATTTTATACAATTTCATAACTTAATTTATTACCCCCTATGGGAAATTGCACCGTAGAATTCACTCCGAGCGCCATCTAGTAGGAACTAAACGAACAAAAAAAACATTCCCAGTGTTAAGAAGCAGCAAAAAAACTTGTATGGAAATGCCGTTAATTGCGATTTTTCTAACTAGTCGTAGAAGAATAGTTGTTCTGTTTCATTAGGCTGGTGGTCAGTAGACAGGTCTTGCGCTATTTGCCCGAAATCTTGTATATTAGGACATGTATTGGTTATAAATTTGATTGGATCTCTTTTATAAAAAGAACTAAAACGCATTTTATTATTTTAGCACAATATTATGAGATATTCTTTTTTGAGATAGTTTATGGCATTTATTTTATGCATTTTGAATACTAATTATTTGAGAATTTACTAAGCCTATTTGCCTGATTTTTCCAGCAAAAGAAATAACAAAAATTACTTATCCATAAGTGATTATTCGGAATTGTTTAAGAAAACAACTTTAGTGAATGTTCTCTTTCTCCTAACTTTGATTATGACACCTTTTACACTTCCAGTATTAAATAACACGCTCTCTCTACGATAATACTCATTTTCCTAGTAATATTTATGATATTTATTTTAATTTTAGTATACCTATGTAGCTAAAAAAGAGATTTATTTAACCGCAATCTTACTCGTTTCATCTTACTTGCCAATTTTTTTTAATGAAATGTTTTTGGAAAGATTTTTCAGGACGTTATTGTAATATACGAGTTTAAAGTTAGATATTGCAGTGCCTAGATTAAATCATTGCATACTCCTACCAATATTCTCTAAGTACAACATTTTATGGAAGTCTAAGATGAAGTAAAACCATGTAAAAATATACCGAATCAAGTATATAGTTGTTGCAAACCAGTAGAATCGTTACTCTCTCAATAAAAAAAACAGTTATGCGTAGAATATGCGTTACGAGGGACTGAACAGGGCACCCGGAATTAAATTTCGAATGATTCAAAAATATGTCCTCAGGTAACTATTTTGGTGAGTGTTGGTGGAGTACTCGCAATGGACCCCTAGAATAGAGATATTGCCGTCTCCTCGAAGCAAATAATTAGTAACATGAACTGCCGAACGCCTAGTAAGAATATGTAGATTTAAAATTATAGAATTAGAATATATTGATTTGTAAAGCATTTTATCGGATATTTGTAAAACGTTTTGCAGAAGGATACCTACATTTAAGCAAAATGTTTTACGAAAATCCACTTTTTAAAAGTAGTATCTTAATTATACTATAGTCAAAAGCTTGCTGCCAATGGGCAGGCAATATAAACAATTAAGCTTTGTTGCACTCTCTGCCCCGGCGTAATGAGGATTTTTTGGGCTGATAGCTACACTTATGCGAACTAGGTGGCGCTACTTCAGGTTGAGGAATTTGTCAAGTTCAGTTCAGTGCCTAATAAACCCCTATTTAATGAGATTTTAACGTGTTCAGTGCTTTATTATGCATAGGTAAAAATAAGATAAAAATACATAAAGATAGATATCTATCTATGGAAAATTGCACCACATAATTCACTCAGAGCGCCATCTACTAGGAACTAAACGAACAATAAAACATTACCGTTAACGCTATTGAACTGTCTGTGAGTTTTTAGCTATAGTATAATGAGTTAGACGTAGAAGTGCACAGGATTGCCTTGTTCCAAATATAGAAGTTACGCACGTAGCAAATCTTGCCCGCATAGATAATAATTTGTATAATAAAATAGCACTTTGAGTAACCCATTTTATAAAATCGAAATCCTACCCATTCGTAGAAATACCGTTAATTGGCAACACTGAAAAATCTGTTTCCGATTTTAGTGTTGCCCGTTCTGGCCTAAAAGATTTTGAATTTATTAAATGAGTTTTTCAATTATTTATTAGGGTAAGCGAGCACTTTAATTAGTATGAGTATTTATAAGCAGTTGCCTGTAAAAACCAGCTATACGCAGTGTAAGGGACAGCGTCCCGAATACTGATAGGGTACAAGCAGACCATGAAACTGAACAACTTTCCCCTAGAAACATACGTCAGGAAACGTCAAAAATTGTTTGCCTTCGCATAGTAAATGCAGTCAGCTGATCGCGATTTTGTATGGGAGGTCGTAATTTTTTTTGTGGTTTCCTGACATATGTTCCTAGGGGAAAGTTGCTCAGTTTCATGGTCTGCTTGCACCCTATCAGTGTTCGGGACGCTGTCCCTAACACCCTGTATAAATTGAGACAGATTAATAAAAATTTTAAAAGTCATAAGCAAGAATTTCGTGACATTTTGAGATTATTAAAAATGGTGTTACTTTTTAGTAAGAGTATTTGAAACTAAAACCAAATAGCGGCACCGGCACCGCAAAGCATTTATTTGAATTTTATAGCTTGGTGTGACCAGAGTGAAATAAAATGTAAATTATGTTTTAACGCTGAAACCAATAATGCATTTTACTAACAGCACGATGTGACCGATGCAATATTATCGTGACCATGACGTAAGCTTTAGTTAGGTTTAAATTAGGATATTATTTATTGCGCGAATATAATAGGTTATTATATATATATTAGTTTCTGATGATTATTTGGGTACTCGTAAAGCCAAATACAACTCATTTAAATAAAGAAATGATCCCGGAATGGCAACATTATTGTTTTGAGTTTTGCGCGGTTGTTCACAACACTTAAATTATTAGTATTAACGGGATTATCACCACGATTATGTTTTTTTTTTACTATATTATTATTATTTGTTTGTCTACTCGTGACCATGGAGCGTGTAACCGCTTCGAAATATCATGGTCACGAGTAGTCAAACAAATAATAATAGTAATGTTGCCATGTCAAGATCCTTTCTTTATTTAATCGAGTCATATTTTACGTCCGGCCATAATCAAAAGTTCATAATTATAGACTTCTAGCGATGTACATTTGAGATCGTCCGGGCGTTGCAAAGAATCTCAAGTGTGTACGTCTAGCGCAAGTCTATATGAACTATTTATTATGAAGTCACTGTACAAAATGATAATAAAAAGAATGAACGAATGAAGATCACAGCTTAAAAATCATAACTGCCCTTTTCGTTTATAACGAGAGGATATTACTGGAGTTTTGTTATATGCGCGCACAAGCGACTTTTTTATCGTGCACTAACTAATCGTTCTGTGGTCGTGCGACGATCGGACTTTTCTCTCTATCCAAAGAGAATGAAAGGGACTACCTACAAAAAAGTCGTCTGTGTGCGCAAAGATTTTAATGTTCAAATTATGGACATCAGAAACTAATAAAATAAATTAACAATTATAGTCTACGCTCTCTTTAGATTTTAAAGCCAAATATGGAAGATGAATATTATAAGATTCTATGTTAAAATTATACAAAAGGAGCCTTCGCTATTTTGCGATCATCGTTTTCACCGTTTTGATGTATTTTTTGTTTTTTTAAATGTATTTAAACACTTTTTTTTATTCAAAACTTATTATTAGCCGAAGACAACTTATCACCTTTTATAGATAGATATATCATATTGCTCATTTTATGTTTAACAAAAATATATTTAGCTAGTCTTTAAGATAATAATCACATTTTTTTATATATTTTGTTATGTATTTTTAAATTATTTCGCAGGATGTAATGGATTGGGGTATAATATGAATTTCAATTTAAGTATGATAAATACATAGATAGATAGATAGATAGATAAATGCTTTATTCATATTCCTGCATCACACACATTTAACATTTGTAAGGAAATATAAAATTATAAAATTAAAATACATTTTAGTTCATCCCACACAAACATGTGTGCTGCAGTGATGTGAAAGGGCTATAGCTCAGTGTATTTAGCCAGGAGGCAACACTGGTTTTCAGCCGTCGCCCGCGAGTTAAAGCGGGAAACAAAACCGAGCAGAAAATAAATGTTTGTAATCGGGTAGTGTAAAAATAAACTCCCGATACATAGAAAAAAAAAAGAATTAATAAAAAAGAAATAATACCCAGAACAGTGTGTGCATTTTACATATAACATGGGATGCTGAACAGGCTTATAAAAAAAAAAATAAAGTTTAACCTTATCTTCTCTGATAAAAGAATTAATATTGACTACACCAAGCCAATACATTCTGTATTCTTACAAATAAGAGGTTTCGCGCACTCTTCGCAAACTTGGAACCATAAAAGGACGCCAGTTTCTCTTTTTTTTCATATTCAAGTATGAACATGTGAAGCATATTTTTTTTTCTGTCTTTCTAAATTGTCCGTCCTAGAAAAATAAATAATGTACTTTACTTTTTTACACGATAATGACATATACCTATGTCGATGATTTGAGCTCTCTAAAGTGTACTCTTTGTTACTTCATATATTTTTTCGTTCGTGTTTTTTTTACCAATAACAATGCTGTATTGTGAGATTTTTATTTATTATTAAAGAGAAATGCGATAACTTACTTGTTTTTATTTCACCCAGTTCAGTATACCGCCGCAAAAATATAGCGTACAAAAAAGATGGTGCTAAGAAACGATTGTAGCACGCGTTGTGGTATAAACATGTAGGTAGCGCCCAAAGCCGCGAATTATATGGGCAGAAACGTGCATTATGTCTTTATGTTCTTCATCTATCATGTGGGACGCTGCGTCAACGAATGACCCGATGAAGCCTAGTGCCGAGGCTAGGAGCCATAAATGCGCAACCTAGTGACAAAAAATTTTGAACTAGAAAATCCGGTATGGTCAGTGACATCTTGTATCAAGTAGGAAACTTTAAAGCGCCACCTGACGGACATTTTATGGAATTGCAGTTTTTAAAAGCGCTCTCTGTTATCGAGTAGCGCAAATATTTTTGAACCTCAATATGATGTAAAGGGTTATTTCCCCTATTCTATATCAATAAAATTCTATTCATTTTATCGCATAGCGTGGTATGAAAAAAGTCCCCTTAGGCCCATGTCCAGCAGTGGCCTTCAGTTGTTGGCTTGTGGCTGTAGATTTTACTGTGCATGTGTGTTACCAGTTTTTTATGACTTGGTCACAGCAGAATAAAATAGTACTAGTGTAGTATGGTTCAGTATGATTTGCTCAGAATTTCCCTCAGTGATATACTGAACAACTTTCCCCAAGGAACATAGGTCGAAATATTAAAAAAAAATTTGGACCTCCCATACAGTTCATTTTAGCAATATTTTTCAATACAAATGACGTCAATACGAAGTATCCAATAAATAAGTTAGATGTCGCTGACTCGCTCGGCTGCTACATTTTGTATGGGAGGTCCAACAATTTTTTTCATATTTCAACCTATGTTCCGTGGGGAAAGTTGTTCAATTTCATGGGCTGATTCACCCCTTTAAATATTTGCAGCTAATATTTTTACGCCTTATATATGGAGGTACACAAATACATACAAATAATTTCCAGAAAACAACTTATATTTCAATTACAACAAAAAATACTAGGTACATCAAAACATTTTACAATCAGATTACAACTTATTCTAAGCGACTGCCTTGGCCTCCTCAGCCTCTAATTCTTTGAGCCTGGCTTCAATATCTGCTACAGGCTTTCCTTGCTCTTTGTTGAATTTATAACTCTGTATCAACTGTTGTTTTTCTAAACCCTTTATTCTCTCATACAGAGTCTTTGTGAATTCTTGATCAACGTCGTTCTCCTCCCGGAATACACAGAAGTATAGCATAAATACGGCAACACTGGCAACAACTGAGTAAGGTTGGTACCAGGGCATATCTGAATTAACCTTTCGGATCACAGGCCTGATTGTCTTTTTGGCTGCTGGGCTTGTGGAGAATTTGATCGGACCAGTTTCGTCTAACTCGACCTCCGCTTTTTGAGTTGAGTAGAATTTGAAACATCTTCTGTTTCTTGAGAGCAGCTTGCTGGAAAAAAGTAAACATTACAAAACCAACCTCAAAATAAATGAGTGAAAATATATTAAAATGAAAGGAAATACTGGTAGTTACTGCTTTAGAAGCTTAGTTTATGAGATACTGCTTAAAACAAACAGATCTAGGCAAGAAAAACAGTGAAAAACTAAAAAAAAATATAATACTAATAATGTTGCCCAAAATTGCGTAATTAGATATCGCAAAATAAAACAGCATTTTATTATGAAAGTACATGATATTAAATAGGTATTTTACCTGAATTGTACAAGATTTCTGTTCATTTTTGAGGAAATTAGCTACAAAATACCGAAAATAACTTCATAACACTAGCAGCTGAGGATGACTGACAGTGACAGTTCATACAAGTGTTGCCAGTGGATATTTTTTTTACTAAGTTGGTAGAATTTTATTTTCGAAGATTTGCAGTCATTTCTAAAGAGTATCGCAAAGCATTTTTTATTCTGAAAACAGAAAAATATTAGCGCTCATCTTCAACCATACTTTGTTCAGTAAATAATTTTTGGAGTACGTCTGAGTTTGGACTCCATGCCTTATAACTTGCAATTCGGTATACATTGCTGGTTGCAATAAAGGCAACTTTACAACCAACTTAAGATAACCAGCAATGTATATTAATTTTATTCCTAGGGTAGGTAGAAATAAAATGCCCACCGTATAAACTCTTCTCCATTATCCGGTTCAGACTTCAACCGTTCTCGCTCAGCCAGAGCCTTTTCACGCCTTTCTTTAGCATTTTTCAGCCTATCATTTACCAACGCCAGTTCATTATTACTATTCACTTCAGAAGACTTTTTGACCACCGCTCGACGCAATGATTCAGAAGACGGCCTTGTCAGCAGCGACCAAACATCGCATTCATCAGATACTTCTTGAACAGCTTTGCAGTAAGAGGAACGAAGCTCTTGAAGTTCTAAAGTTGCATTCTCCTGTAGGTACAATCAAAATGGTGAAAACGGTAACAATTTTTTTTGTTATAAGTAATGAATTCATACAAAAAAACTGAGATATACTTACTGATTTCATTTTTATTTCTTCTAAATCTTTACTTGAAGAGCTAAGTTGTGCTAGGAGGGCGTCTCGCCGGATCTTTTGAATAGTCACTTGCGCGAGGAGTTCGTCTGTTCTTTTAATCAAATCTGCCTTGTCCTGCTGTAGCTTCTTTATCTGCGCAACAGTTTCGCGAATAGAACGATCAACTGCTGCTCTGGCGGCTTCCACTGTGAAAATATAAAGGTGAAGGAAGACGGAGGCAAAATTGATACTCTAGTATTACAGCAGCCTATTTGTAGCTCGCAAAAAAATACTTACATTCACGCTTCGCTTTGAGTTTCACTTCTTTATTTTGTTCCTCTCGTTTAATTTTCTCTATTGCAGAACCAACGGAATTTTCCATTTTGTAAGTAAACAAATTACACAAATGACCATTTCTCATTCCCGCCAAAAACTTTTTCGGTACGTGTTCCGTTACACGCTTAGTTATTTTAGTAAATATTTTTTTAATTACATCTTTATAAAAACGAAATAATTTCCTTATTATAAAATAATCTACTTGTACATAATAAAAACAATGCATAATTTTTATCATTCAATCTCGAACGCGCACAACTAGCGATGTTGCTCGCGACCATGTTTCTATAGACATTTTGTTTGATCAATGTCATGTCGTTGTCCGGGAAATTCAAAACAAACCTGACTTGAACCTTGCTTGTTGAGTCCTTTGTTATTGAGTTATTTTTTACTATTTTTAGCAATGCAGCAACCTGATGCCGACGGATATGTGAACATTATATGGCCAAGTAACAACATACCTCATGGCGGCGTATTCCATAGCCGTTGCGCTGCCCCATCGGCTGCACAACGGGAATTCCTCAAAGGCATGTAAAGTTATTGCTAGAAAAATATTTCTATACTCACGAACTTCATGAATGTTTCTACATACATACATATATTACGCCTTTCTTTATCCCTCGCGGGGTTTGTTTGTTTCAAAAATGAAATGAATTTTGGTTTCAAAGTTTGGTGTCCCGTTTGGATTCCTGGATTATATCTGTCTATTTAGTTTTTGTTTCCGTTCATTTTGGTTCAGACACTTTTTGAGCATAAAGTAGGTGAAACCACACTGCAACTGCACCGGCGCGGCGAAAAGTGTCTCTGGAGGCAACTTTTCCCGCTTCTCTGCAAAGCAGGTTATAGTGTGGTTTCATCTTGGTGTTTTCCGATCACAGTTCTCATTGAAGAAGCGAAATTCACCAATGATCTGCGTCAAAACAAGAACTACAGACTCCGTCGCGAGGATCGAGGGGATGAGTGCAAACCGGAACCGGATGACCACATGCGGGCGCCGGTGGTGCGGCCGCGTACTTCCAAGCGGCGGTCCCTGTCTGCCATAAGGGAGTCGGGCGTCTACGATGATCTACCGTAAGCGCTACGCAAACTTTTTAGCCAAACAAAAGTGTTTTCTTTTTGGGAGGGCACGGTAAGCTGTCGTCCGTGCTCTCTCTCTTTTCGTGTTGGACACCAAGTCGCCCAACGACCCGATCAACCCTAGTGTCAGAATTTTTCAACCGCCTTCTACGAGTAGCAGGCTTCTGACATGGTTGTGTAACGACCGCCGTCTAAGTGATCATAGACAGCAACCGGGACCTACGGCTTAACATGCCATCCGAAACACGGAACCATCTTACTTACGGACAATCGGGTTGTTCAGCCCGCAATGTCCTAACCAGACTGGGAACAAATTCACAAAGTGATAAATGTCAACTTTGTGAGTGACCCACCGAGAATCGAACCCGGAACCATCTGCGTCAAAGGCAGTCGTATTACCACTGCGCCACATCAGTCGTTTGTGCTATAGTGATATACTGTTCCTATGGATGGGCGCCACTGGGCAATTTCAAAAAAAATTGTACATCCTGATTTTTACCTGTCCCCCACATTGCGTATTTTTTTAAAGGTGTTATCTTAATTGTTTGTACTTTTTATTTATATTTCCCCAAAAATATAGTTTAAAGTCTGCTATTTAACATTAAATATTTCGTGCTATCATTTATAGTTTAATTTATATTAAATAATATACCCCAGGGCGTACCAGTTTTTTGGCTGTCCCCACCACAGTTTGCGAAAAAGACGGTTGGATTTAATTATATTCTTCCAAGAAGACCCCCATTATATTTAGATATATTTAGATACACATTTTATATTTTTTAGAATGGCAATGCTTTATGCTTTCGAAATAAGGGATTTCAAACTTTAAATATGTTGAAATAGAATTTATAATAATTTTTGAATATTGTCCCCAATTTTGTCCAGTCGCGAAATGTCAGTTTTGTTACCTTGATTTATAATAAAAAATATTAAAGATGTTGGTAGGTTTTCTTGAAAATAGTAACATTATTTAATCGTCTAGCCATAGGCCATTTTACTGTGGCTCTGCACTTTGCAACGGGATCGTGAGACGTGCAAGTCGAGGTGCGTACGAAAGTTTCAGAAAATTTGTCGGGTTAGTTACCACTGTAGTTCTTGAACACTTTATGGCATGCTATTAAGCGCGTGTTTTCAATTTTCAATAAATTATGAAGATTAAGTGTTCAAAATTTGATAAACTAAATGTTTTTTGGCGATTTTTACTGATATTTTAATCCAAATTCGGAGTCCGATGTTACCTCCATTTTGTTACCCATTTTGCTGGTAACCTATATGCTGACAGGCAAAGTAACAAAACTGACAGCTAAAGCTGAGTTTACATGGTGCCAATTGTAAATAATATATTATTTTGTTTATTTAAGGTGCTCGATAATAAAAATAAGATATTTTAGATAAAGGCTTGTTACCGTTTTATTTTAGTTTTTTTTGTTTGGTTATGTTCCAGTTTTCTTTTTAAGTGATCTTTTTAAATATATATACGGACTTTCAGTGCCAAATTAAAATAATAGTTCGGTAAAAGCTCATAAAGATATGTATTGAAATAATAAAATAAATCTCATTCATTTATTAAATAAAATCAAAACGTAAAGAATTTTCAAATTAACTATATTATTAGAATTTTTTTGGATGTTAACTCTACCTAAAATCAGTAACAAATACTCAATATAAGTACAATGAACAATGGCACGTTATACTAGTTTATTCCCAATAAGTATGCGGCGTGTAACCCTAACCTTACAATTTTGTGACTGTCCATTTTGTTACTTTGGTTACAGTTATTTGCGTATTTTTGATATTTTTAGTACGATTTTAATTGTTTTCCGTATGATTTTATAAAACTTTAATGTAAATTTATCAGGTCAAATAATATTTGTTACAATTTTATAACGCATTGTTGTAAAAAAATGAAAATATGATCTGGTTTGGTGACCAGGGTAACCAAACGGACCTATTTTTTGCTTCACTGAAAAAAATAAAGACTTTTGGACCATTTTACTTTTTTTTTAAGATAGTTGAATAAACAAAGTAATCGAAAAACATATAAAATAACTAGGTTTAACTTTATTTTGTGAGATAACATGCTTCAAAGGTGGTAACAAAACTGACTGACCATAATGACCTGTATTCCTATTTTACTGAATATCTCTTAAAATACTGAATAAATTACAAAACAAACATTATATTTAGATACATTATTAAATGCAGACTCTATTTTCCAAAAAAAATTGTCATTATATCAACATAAATTATGTCGACCACTTTTTCGAAAGGGTACAATTTTTTTTGAAATTGCCCCACTTCATCTCACGTTAGTTTTAGATGGCTTATAAAAATTCGCGCGCTTATAGCGGCATAGGCTTTTTAGTAAGTTTATGAACTTTGACCAATCGATTTAATAAAATGACCAACGACTTTTAAAAAACAAGTTAGTATCGCCATTAGCGGTAGTAGACATTGCCTACGTAGTTTTAAAAAAATGTTAAATTACAGTTTCAAGCCCCTGAAACGTGGTGAAGATCGCGAGAAGTTGAAGGAGAAACTAGCGAACACTATGGCTTATGGGCCAGAACCAGACCAGAAACCGCCTCCGCCTCCGCGCATTTCGAAACCCAAGCCTCAAGTACCCACGGCTAAGGAGAAGTGGAACGATTGTGAGTTATTTCACTAAGATAGTTTCTGTTTACTTTATTCAGGAATGCACAATTTGATTATTACCAATAACCGAGCACAGAATAGAATGTATCAATACATTGGTGACAAGGATGATTTCGTTTATTTTAATGCTACTTGAAACCAGAGGGCGCAACGGTGCAATAATATTTTATATCAGTACAGCTACTCGAAACTAGAGAGCGCAATGATATTCTCTATTAGTACAACTATTCAAAACCAGAGGGCGCAATGTTTCTCCGTTAGTACCGCTACTCAAAATCAGAGAGCACTGTAAAAAAATCATTAGAACAGGTATTGAAACGAGGGGGCGCAGTACCAAACTTTTCTTTAGTACAGCTACTCGAAACCAGGGGAGCTATGAGAATATTCACCAATAAGTTCCTAGAGAAAAGATGTTTCTTTTGAAGACGAAATATTTGAGATTGCCATTGAAATATTTAAAATAATTTACCTGTAAAGTAACCACCATAGACATTATCTATACACTTTGCAGTGATAACCCAAATTCGCGAACGCGCGGACTGGCTCGCTGAAATGGAGGTCCTTGGCCACGCGGAGCCCCATCGAGAAATCATCAAGGCACAGATCGCAGAGCGCCTACGCACTCTGGACGCTCTGGGAATAGACAGCGAGTGTTCCTCCGCCAGATCAGGCTTCAGTACCACAAGGAGCAGAGAGATATTAGTTCCAACGACAAGGTCGAACGGTAGCGCACAATCTAAAGGCAGTGCTAAGTCAAACAGAAGCAAGAAGCCAGCAGATTTAAGTGTTCAAGGAGGTAAGATAAGATTATGTATCTGAAGAATAAAAAAGGTTTTCAAGCTATTTTATGAAATTAGTTTTTGCACAGCTGGGCTTAACTTGTTAACGGTTAATTAAAGATGTAAGTTAACTTAAAATGTTAGCGGACTCTTTATCTTCTGTTAAATTACTCTTAATTCGTTAATCGTTAATCCAGTGCCTACTATTTAACAAACATCTTGCCGGCCACGAAAAACTGATTTTGACAAGTTCAGGCCAACCGGCAAATTAAAAATGCAATTTTTTATCATTGTGTTAACGGATTAATGACTAAAGTTAACCTAACGTTAAATCTTTCGGAATGTAACGCTTTAACGGTTAACGAAGTTAACTTTTTAGTACCTGATTAACGAATTTTTGATTAACGGTTATTATTATTAGTTACTATACAAACAGTAAAATAAAAATATTATTTTTCAGAGCCCATCAAATCGGCAGATTCGCTAGTAAAACCAAGGCTGGCAAAATGCTCTCCAAAATATAGCACTAAAGACAAAGAAGAAAATGTTTCCTCATTTGAATGTACATTGAAATATTCTCCAAGGCGACGTGTTTAAACTACCTCGACAAAAATATGTTTTTTAATCTTGAATTATAGTCCTATTTTTCTTCATATAAAACTTTTTTATTGATTCACAGCAAGAAACTTAAGTCTATTCATCACTATCATCATCAATAACTACAGTTTTAATTCTCTTAAATGTAGACCCATCAGTACCATTTGACTTTCTTTTAGTTGCTTGTTTATTTGGTTCCATCTCTGCTGTTGCATTTTTAGTCCCTTGTTCATAATCCTTAGGCGCCGGGGCCTGTAATTCAAAAGGACTATATTTCCTGACAGGCATCTTCAAAACAAAGTTAGGATCTTTCACCAAATCTATATTTGGCCCTTTCTTTATGTAACTGATTGTGGAATAGGCAGTGAAATGGAAATCTTCTACTAAGTAGCTTTCTGTTAATAAATAAGTTATTACGTCTTCTCCTAGTGTTCTACTGAATTCTGGCTCTTTTCCTTTATGCCTTAAGGGTACTGGACCTTTCAAATACCAAGCATCAAGCAGCTTTTGTGCAGTTAGTTTTGTGTCCTGTTTTTCTGCATTGTCTATGATACCGGCTAGAGTCCTGCAGTGGGATTGCAAGCTAATTTCTTTCACATGGTTGGAGGTTTTCTCACAAACATCACACATTTTGTTGCAATCAGCATCCCCCCAGTCTTCATCAAAATGTTCAGCTATAATTTGCCTTCTACACAATGTACCGTTGAGGCAGTATTTTACCATTCCATATAAATGGTCCAAGCTTCCAACTGAAGAGAATACCATTGTACTGACTTTGAAGACATCTTGCATTCGGTATAGTGTTACACATTCAGCTCTCTTTCCATCGCGGCCTGCTCTGCCGCTTTCCTGATAATAATTCTCCATTGATTTGCTTATTGTGTGATGAATCACAAAACGGACATCGGGTTTGTCAATGCCCATGCCGAAGGCAACTGTAGCAACAATAGCTTGGTATGTTTTGTCATGCCACTTCATGTGGACTTTAGACCGAGATTCTGCCTCCATGTTTGCATGATAGCATCCCACTTTTAACCCTCTTTTGCGCAATCCATTCGCAATTTCTTCAGAGTCTTTAATACTGTGTGTGTATATTATACCACTCTCCCCTTTGTATCTGTATTTAAGCAATTTTTCCAAAATGTCTAAGCAGTCTTCTTGTGATGTTGGTTTTTCTAATATTTTGTAATATAAATTGGGTCTGTTGAAGGTGGATTTGATGACCAAACAACCAGGAATGTTGAGCATTTTCTGAACATCAGTTAAAACATGAGCGGTAGCCGTAGCTGTTAATCCGAGGATTGGGGTCTTTGGGAACATGTTTGTTAATATTCCAAGGAACTTATAATCAGGCCGGAAGTCGTGGCCCCATTGAGAGCAGCAATGCACTTCATCAACAGCAATTCTTTGCAGACGGCCATCAGCATGACATTTTTGTAAATTGGACATGAATCTCTTGCTCTTAGCCAATCTTTCCGGAGTCACATACAAAAGTTTTACATCGGAATTTTTCTCTTTGAGCAGATTTAGTGCAGCATTAGATTCTTCTTTTGAACTGGTGCTAGTCATCAGGTAGGCTTTGATATTTCTTTGTGCCAGTGATCTGACTTGGTCTTCCATAAGGGAGACAAGTGGTGAGATGACCACGGTGAGGCCGGGTTGCACGAGCGCCGGCAGCTGGTAGCACAGGCTTTTCCCTGCTCCTGTGGGCATCACGACTATGGCATGCTGACCAGAGAGTGTCGAGTTGATTGCACTTAACTGCTTCGGCCTAAATGAATCTATCTTAAATACATCGTTCAGCACCCTCCTCACTTCTTCAGACCACTCGTAGGTGGTGCCTGCCCAGTCTACGCTGGCTAAATTATCTGATTTCAATTTGTTTATAGAATTTTTCAGTGAAGTTTTCTTTTCGTGTAACTCACGTTGCGTTTTCTTTAATTTTGCCAACTCCGATTCTATTTTGACTAGTTCTCTGTCCACATTTTTTATTTCTTTCTCTAAATCTTCAACAGTTTTCATTTTGGTCAAGGAAGTAATTTAATAAAATAATCAGTATTTCATTCACACCATCACAACACAAGGTACTGTCGACCGAAAAAATGTGGCCAGCCCCCGAATTTTAAATTCTACAAAAATTTGGTACATATTTTCTGTTGAGTTCAGATTCAGCACACTAGATGGCGTGGTGTGCGATTTGATTATTGTGACGATATGCCTGACACACAGTAAAACGTTCTGAAGTGGCAAATGGTGATTTTTCGTCAGCAGTCAATAGTTTTATTTCGTTCTGTAAGTATTGTTTCTTGAATAAAGGTGAAACCGCACTTGAGCAGCGCGGCGCGGCGCTGCAGCGGAGCGGCGCGGCTCTTTGTAAACGCACTATAGCGGCGCGAAGCGGCACTTCAACGGAGGGGCGCGGCTTTTCTTTGTATTTGCAATGTGGTCTTCAGAGGAGCAACACAGTTCTTCCAACGATTATATACAAGGTTTGGAAATGGACGAGAACACTGAAGAATTAATAGTGGTGTCTTTATTGTGTGAAGAGAGAGGTAGAAAGAATCGAAAGAAAAAAGAAAGAGCGATCTATATGGGTGCATGATATACCAAGTTCTCGTTATGAAGAGGGAGAGTATTACACCCTTTTTCCACGACTCTTAAAAGATACTACTCGATTTCACACAAATTTAAGAATGTCAAAGGAGAAATTCTATGAATTGTTGCAAATTATAAAGCCGCGCCGCACCGTTCCGCTGACGTTTGCTATCACGCACTAGCGGCAACGGAACGGCGCGGCGCGGCGCGGATCGGCAAAATATTCTCCAGAAGCAACTAAGCCGCGCCGCGCCGAGCCGCGACGCTGCCGCGCCCTTGTAGTGCGGTTTAGTTCATACAAATCAATACAAATAATATTTTTTGTGCCGCGCCGCTCCGCTGCAGCGCCGCGCCGTGCCGCTCAAATGCGGTTTGACCTTAAGAAGATAGCATGGGGATAAGAAAGTAAGATGAAGGTAAGAAAGGAGTGATATTGCGTTTAGTAAGTATGGATTGGAGTGTAAGTAAAATAAAACACTTTTATTATTGAATGGAATTTAAAATTTATTAAACCTACCTACCTAAAGTAATAATTATAATCTTCACATCTCTGTTACACCTTTGTATCACATGGATTTGAAAATTATTTTGTTTATAAAATACCTACTATGATATTAATAGAAGCTTGAATGCATATATCGTAATAAATATAAAAATTAAAACACAATTCATTTGATCTTCAGTGAGAGTGAACGCACAATTGGTTTCTACTACAACTTTATCTATTTCTAATTTAACAATAATAAATTTGAAAGAATTTGTTGGAACTACCTACCTAACGTTTAAATAATTGGAAAAAAATATTAAAATATAAAAAAGGTGTTGATATTATGCGTACGCAAAACGTTTGAAGCTTGAGATAAAACAAATTGGTCCTAAATAAAATAACTACCTAACGTAAAATGCAAACTGTAAATATGGATTATAAAGGTTAAAAATAATTGCTTACTTAATAAATGAATAATCTTAAACAATAACAAAAACCACATCGCGCCTGACAAAAATAATAAGTGAAACTTTTGCGTTCATAATTTATAATAATACAACATAACTCACACTTTTATTCACTGAGAAAGCGAAGTCTGTGCAAGCAATAACGTTTGACACCAGTTCATGCCTAATAAAATAAGCAATATTAAATTTATATATCTTGTGAAACAAAAGCATGTTATGAGCTCTGTTAGCTGCGACTTTCTTTTCCGTTGAAAGTCACATGTACATTAAATAAATTGTTTATAGGGATAAGTTGTACAGATTCTACACACAAAATTTATGTTACTATTATATTTTCCCAGGCACACTGTCCCTCTAAGAAAATATTGGAAATGTACAGTTGTTCTAAACTTTCTCAATAAATAAAAGTGTGACTATAATCAATTTGATAACCGTCTCGTTACACTCCAACCAATATGTGACCGATATCCATCCATACACCAATCAATGTAAGTATTCTCTCCATGTGATAAAGATTCTATATAAAAATAAATGTGACTCTAATACACATCTAAACAAATGGTTCATTCCACAAACCCTCACGCGTGTCACCCCACTAGTGGGGCTTTTATTGCTTCTTTATAATTAATATTATAAAATAATTAATTTCAATTTTTAGTTTTAATTTTGATTTGAAATGATTTCCACACAATATACACGACTTTTCCAAAAGCAAGTATTTTAATCCTAATATTAAGAACACATTAGTAAAGATTTGTGAAAGCAACCTAATTTTAAATGATAAATAGATATACTAGCAAGCTATACTTTATAACTATGGCCACACGACGCACGTTGTTACAAAACTTTCACTTATACTTTACGTATATTTTTGAGACTCAAAATACAACTACAATTCCATTTGTGACTTTAGACCTAAATGTAACTTAGTGGTGAAAATAATCTTCATGTTTATGCTATTTTCTGAAATTGAAAAAAAATCATCTTACCACTTATTTTATAATTACTATAAGCAATGTTCGTGTAATTCGGTCTAATACTGCCAATTATCATAACGCCAAAGTGCACATTCCCACAGACAAACCAACCACACAAAATGTGCCGTGTCGACATATTAATATGAATAAATTTATATGAAAGGCGAACGATCCGAAGTCAAACATTTTCCACCGAATAAGAAACTATAGTACTAATATACAAGGTGGTATCACCACTTGCCTGTTTTTATAGAAAACATTTTTACTCTGATATAATTTTCCGAACGTTTTAGAAGGACCTTTACCACAATGGCACTAAGTACTACGTATTTGCAAAACTTTGTCACTTACTGGCAAGCTTGCTTGGTAAAAAAAAAACGATTGGCAAAAGTATTGTGATTTCAACAAAAGCAACTTTCTCTATGCAAACTCAGTTAGTGCTTTCACGTTAGCAGGGCTATAGCGATCGTTGACATTTACTACCACGGTACTCGTACTTTAGATAGCGACATATCGTTTTCCTCAGTAAATGTATACGGTACGAATATCTTTAGAGGATAGGCATACAAGTCAAGCCTCTGTGAACTTGGCTTGTATCCCTATACTAATGCATACGATCTGGATATTTCTAGAGTATAGGGATACAAATCAAGTTTCTGTGACTTTGGCTTGTATCCTTATACTCTAAGAGATATTTATATCGTATACGTTTACTGAGGAAACAATATATCGCTATCTAAAGTGCGAATACAGTGGTAGTAAATGTCAACGATCACTATTGTCATGCTGACGTGTAAGCGCAATAGATGCACCTTGTATGTTAGTCTTAATATTATGTCCACTGTTGCCGTTTTAAAGTGACTTCTTTACTGTAAAAAACTATGAATAGTGCGTTTGACCGATCGCCTTCACAATAAATAGAATATCTATGTATGAATATGATAAATATTAAAGGCGGCTGTGGTCATATTGCTTCAGATTACGATACATAATGCAGGCCACTACACACTTAAAATAATGTCCATTACAATTTGAAAACACTACTTAAATCTAAATATTACAACTATGTTAATTTGTTACTTTATTACTTTTATAATTATAATATACCGATACAAAAAACTTTCAAAGACTTCTTTCAAAATATATATAAATATATTTTAAAATTGAAATAAATTTTATATAAAATGCTTTCGGTTAGCGTAGACACAGTAAACGCAGCTAAAGTGTTTATAATATGTATCTTTATATGCGTGATTATAAACTATACTGTCAATATGCGCGATATTGACAAAAATACAATAAACTTCCGATAAAATGATGTTGAAGCATAAATTCTCAAACAACTACGCTACACTTATTCTTGACAAACCTATCCGTGAACTAGATAAGTTTACATATAATTTGATATAAATGTTTGTTCTATTTAAAAAACCTAATCTTTTTTCAATCGCAAGTATTCACCAAACATCAACACAATAAAATATGTGTCTAGAAGTTGTAAATTGTGAACCAGATAAGTCTGTCAAAAGTCTAAAATGAACCTGAATTCAGTAACGTGTTGGAAACAACATAAATTGGATAAATTGCGATAAAAACAGATCTCTTGAACTAATCGTGTTTGCAATTTTCGAGAACAAGTTTCTCAGGTTAGAAACGTTCTTACTGTTAACAGTAATAGGGCACAGAAGTTGGGAAAAAATTTACGCCAACTTTGTGCTAAATGATTACTTGTATTCATAAAAAAAACTGAGAAATCAGTTAAAATAACGTCAGCTTTGTAGGATAACCCTATTTCGTATCAGTGTCACTTGCCCTTGTATATTCAATAAATGCATTGATACGTCAATAATACTATCCGTTCAAAAAAATTGTCTACTTTGTAAAGAAAAGTGATTAAAATACAACTAAATGCTGTTACTTGCATTACACCTACACCGATATTGAAATAAAAAATAAACCATTCTAACGATTACATGGGAATGTTAAACTTAAAAAATGCTCTATATCTAATAAAATACTCTGCCTGTAAAAATATTTCGCGTTAATATAAAAGAAATCGAGAATCTGAGTTTCTTAGAAAATTCGATTAATATTGGTCCTTAAAATGGCTAAATCAAGGCAAAGTATCAAATGTTGTGCAGCAGAAACAACTGAGGGAGCTAAGAATAAACAGTCGTATTTCCCTACACACGACGCGGTGTATAAAAACAACAAGATAACAACTATACACTGTCTGATTGGAAGATAATCCTACTCTGAACATGCATACTCAGTGTTTATATCAAACTAAAAACTACTTTAAATATTTCAATTATTGTAATTAATTACTAATAATTTCAAGTGGCCGTGCTTCCATCAACATCCTTTATTATAAAAAATGATTTAATAATACCTAATATAATATTTTATTTTCAAAACTCTAGAAATGTACGAAGTGTTTTAGTTGCGCGATGTGTGGTGCAAGCATGACCACGTTCGTTATAAATAGCTATAATATTTGATTTTGTTTACCTATCAGTAAAAGCAACAGTCCACTACTACATGTGTCTAAATAAACAAAAAACAGTTAACATCGAAAGCATAATTATCCTCGTAACATTTAAACTCTACTGTGTGTAACCCATGCACTAATATTCGCTTTATGAAAAATATTTAATAGATTAATATGTTAATATTTATGTAGATAAGTATAAAATGTATGCCTTTATTTGCGTAATATTAGATTTTGAGTAATAGGATCAGTATGATGAAGTATCTTTAAGGTTCCATCTCACGAACGTCAAATATCTGCAAAAATGCTTCGTTATATTCGATTTATGGATCTTCTAATAGTCTTACACAATATTTGCAATAAACAGGAAAGTGGTTAATATTTTCCTTAAATTAGTTATATAAATGACAGTGGCAGTTAATTAGAAAAATCCTAATTCATGCTTTTAATTTCATTCAGTAAATTCACCAGAATAAGTCTTGCTCTTTTCTCTACAATTAAAATATCCTATATTATTTATTATTATCAAGTGATATATTATCCCCAGACCCCTTAATACCCACATATAAAAAATATCAATGAAAGTATATTTTGATTTTGGATCGATAGCGCTGGCTATCGAAATACTAGACATGAGTAGAGAGCGACTTTCCGGGGGCGAAACGTACGCTCCAACCTACAAGATATTACCAAACTACCATTTTGGTATAAAATTCGTTATGTGGCAACACCGACAGCAACAACGGTTTGTGATTGGTCCGCCACCACCAGTGTCGCAAAACCTACCAAAATGGTAGTTTCGTAAAACGCGAGCGTTCGCTCCGCCCCACGCACACAGACATAGCACACAACCCAAAGACAGGTGCCGGCATTACGCATAAAAAAAACAACCAAAAAGTTCCAACAAATAAAATGCAGCAAATATTTCGCGTCAAAAAAATGATTGCGGTTGATCTATCTATCCTTGTCTCATACTTAGGTAAATTTCGTATTTCCATTCTGCTCTCTGATGACGTCAGAGCTCTACACGTCAAATGTCACCAAATATGTATTTGCATTTTTTCTGTTGAACTTTTTCGTTTGTTTTTTTTTTACGCATAATTCCTACACACCCCCCAAAGACTACACGAAGCGAGGCGGTTACTGGTGATGCTGTACCGGCGTCTGGCAGTAGGGACACTCCTTGGTCGTGGTCCCGCAACTCTCGCAGAGCACATAGTGGTTGCAGGGCGCCAGGGTGACGCTGCGCGGCTGCTCTTCGCACACCATGCATTTCGTAGCCGTCTCTAAGTATAGAACTTTCTCGATTTCTTCGAGATCCGCGCGGGCTTGCTGCTGGAGCGCTTTGAGAGTATTCAAAGGCAGTCCTCGCAAGTCGCGGCGGCCGGCGACGGAATTAACGCCGACCATAGCTCCCGCGCGGGCCACGTCTAACTCCCTCTGTAGTGTCATGACGTGGTTCAACGCTTCGTCACGTTGTCGCTCCGCCATGGAGGCCTTACGCTGGGCCTCCTCAGACTCGCGCTGCCAGGCCTCGCAAGCGGAACGCGCCTGGGAGATCCTCTCGTCCCAGCGCGCCGCCTGCGCGCGCGACGCGATCACCTCGTCCCGCAGACGATTCAGCTCCGGGTTGGGGGCGGACGGAGAGGTCGCGGCGAAGTCGAACGGGCCGGCGGTACCGCCGAAGCTACCAGGTTTTATCGCGTGCGAATTGAACAGTCTTTCGGCGTTGTCGTTTTGAGCGTAGCGCAGGAACGGTGGGAGCGGGGAGCCGCCGGTCGGTGGACTGAAGCCGTGTAGGACTGGCCGCGACTGCGGTATGTTGACCGGGGCGGAACCGCTGAGGATTCCTTCGCCGTCAGACAGGTCTCTGTCTAGAGACGCGACGAGATTCAACTGGTCTTCCAGATGCAGATCATCCAACGCGTTGCCGACAACTTCTGTGAGGACGCTGGTGTCGAAGGCGGAGCGTTGTCCCCAGACGGAGGACTGTACGGGAGGGGGGGGTTTTCTGTCGTCTTCGAAGTTCCTGGGGGCGATGGCGCGGGGCTGGGACCCTGGGGCCCGGCCGGCGCTGGAGCCGGCCGAGGAGGTGGAGGCGCACTCGGAGCCGTCGCCGGAGCCGTTGGTGTGCGCGTGGGGGGGCGCGGGGGAGGGCGAGGGGGGCCGCAGGGGCAGCAGGGGGTCCTTGCCGGGGGGCAGCGCGGAGGAGAGCAGCTCGGCGAGGTTGGTGCCGCACTCTAGCGGTGCAGCTAGTTCGCGCGCCGCTGTTAGGTCTTCCGCTGCAATAGAATACACGATTTTTACCTTTTACTCACACAAGTGAGCACATTGGAACAAATAAAATCTACATTTTCTAACAAGTAGAGCGTTGGAATGGTAAGCTGCGGTAAGGTCGTGAATTTGAATCCAAATCGTGTAAAATTTTAGGTTTCTATATTTTCTTGTATAGCAAAACAAATAGGTTCAGTTTCATGGGCTAGTTCTTCCTTTAAAATATTTGCAGTTGTTTTTGTACAGCTTGTGTTTCTGTACGCACAGTGCTATCCAGGCCCAAGTTAAGCAACGTTGTCAAAATTGATTAAATATGAAAGTATACGTACGTTCGACGTGCGCGAAGGCGCAGAAGAGTCCGCGCGGGCAGTAGCCGGCTTGCTGCACGTCGTTGCACTTCGTCGACTTGTAGATCTCCGGGTGGAACTGTTGCTCTGTGCGCGTGTGACAGTACCTGCCGATACAACAAATAAACTATAATAATACTGCATATTTTTCATATTTTTATTTTTATATGACAACATCTTTTCTTTCCTGTCATAAGAAGGAACTGTAAAATATGGGATGACCCTGTGACGTTTGACCTTGGAGAAAAAATAAGAAAAGTCACAAACATCACAGGGATCATACTATATTTTACAGACTATAAGGTACTTGAGGGCTTCTAATGTATTCACCACCTGTCACTACACGATCTTTCTGAAACGGCGTTCAAACATTTGTCGAAAGTGACGATACCTACCTTGTAAGGGATAAAGGCGTTCAGATGTCATATATTTTGATAGAGAGACAAACAACAATGTTGTCAATTCAGGATATCTTTAAAAAAATCGTGTTATATGTCGCAGGTATTCTTTGAAGGGAATTATTACCCTGACAAAACGACCGATTCGGCATAATTATATTATTAAGTTATTTTATGTACTTTTGTCTTATATTTTATATTAAACATAGAATACGTGGTAAGTCAATATGGCAAAAACCCTCAAGTTAGGAGGGCCCATGTCCAGCAGTGGACTATTGTGGCTAATAAACAGAAAGAGAGGAAAGTAATTATATAAAGCGTCCTACCCGCAGGCGTCGCCGGCTTCGCAGTTGCTAGGTTCCCCCCACTCCTCGCCGTGCTTCACGTTGGGGCAGGGCGTACTTCTATACTTGTATTTTCGAGGTGATCTACGTTTATCCTGCAAACATAATTGTTCAGTTATATTGCAGCTAAAATTACGAGAAAATGCAAGTAATAGCAATGGATTATGGTTATGCTGCAATGGTTTATGATTATGCTGCAATAGTTTATGGTTATACTGTAATGTTTTATAACTATGCTTCAATGGTTTATTGTTGTGCTCCAATGGTTTATGATTATACTGTAATGTGTTTTATAACTATGCTTCAATGGTTTATGGTTATGCTGCAATGGTTTTTAAAACTATGCTGCAATGGTTTATGTTTTTTAAGTACTTACTTTACTATTGTGATATTGAGGACACGCATATCCTTGCCTACATAATCTAGGTGGTCTTTTACACGGTTCTGTTTTATATGATGACAACACATAGTTCGTATCTGTAACATAAAAAAATAAAACAATTAGAAAATGTAATTTGTGATAACTAATTTCAAGCAAGCTAACCATCAGTGTAACTATGTATTAATTTATTAAATTTAATGCATAATCACATCACATAGAGCAAGATCTGTAAATGGCAGTTATCTAAGTGTGTGGGAGAAAGCATGAACGCCTGGTATATGTAAGAGCCTCAGTGGGAGAGAGAGAGAATGACAGTCGGCCGCCATTTACAGATCGTTTCTTTAATTGGTCAGGTATAAATGTGTACATGGGTGGACTTATTGCCAATGGCATTATCAACCAGCCTACCTTACTAATCAACTAGGTATGTATTTCAATTGCATGAGTAATCTATCACTCACTTAAGCCAATTTACATCTTAAGATACAGTAGTGAATGATTTGATATCTTATTCTAATATTAAGTCAAGAAAGATCAATTCAACTTATTGGACTTTACATCTATGTAGATCTGTATTTACGTTTATAATTTTGATAAGAAAATAAGAGCTTATCAATTTAATGAATGAGTACAATGTTAGTTGTACTGTACTTTCTAACAGTACACAAGGTATTATTTATAAATAAAATTATTATCATGTAATTTTCTGAGAGGCATTTTGAGTGAGCTTAGTGAGTGAGACATTTTGCCCCACACAATAGGTTTTTTATTTTATTATCTTATAACCAAAAATATCCCACCCACCCCACTACTAGCCAAAGGCCTACCCAATTTCCAGTAGTATTCTTATAATTAGGACTATTTAGACTCTAACATTTGCACTGCACTCACAAACATGCCTGCCAAGTGTGGTGAGTATGGCAATACCCCCAATACAGGGACTCCTATGTCCAGCAGTGGACTTTAGTGGCTGTTGTAGTAAACGCACTCTAGTACTATTATTTATTCTGTGGTAGAAGTATAATAATATCATTACCAACCTTGCCACTTGGGGTCCTCATTCATTAAATTCCGTTCCCTATCTAAAGCGTTAGGCGCGGCCGCGTCCCCGTCCGCCGCGTCAGGGTTCTCCAAGGCCTGGAGCTCCCTCACGTCAAGTACCGGGGGGCGCAGGTCCGGCGCGCCGTGCGCGAACGCGCAGTGCGCGCCGTTCTTCGTGCAGAGCCCCCTGGCGTCCGTGTCGTGGACGCACATGCATGTCTTGTAGTAGCGTAAGTGATATCTACGTTCCGTGTCGCCTGCCGTGCGGTGGAGGTAGGGACAGCTGGAAAAGCGATTTTAGTTAGAAAGGGAACTAGAAATTAATAGTCTTTTAGACTAGAATCCTTTCTTTTATTTCTCTAGTTACCAGGAAAAGTATAATTAAAATCATAGCAATCATAGTTTTCCAAATATTGTAAAAACCAGTTTTTAAAATCTGTATGAAACCAGTCAAGGTAGAATTATCTTTCATATCCTATTTTGGGTGTGTACGACACGGTTTTGGCCACTAATGTTTTCATATAAATGAGTCATCATTCTAAGGTAAAATGTTTCAATCAGCCCAGGAAAGATTGGAGATCATCATAGTTCACACATACATACAAAAAATAAAAACAACCACAATTTTCCTCCGAGTAATTAATGTGTGGACTGCGATGTTTACATCATATTTGGCAATTCAATTAATTATTCAAAATATCCATTGAAATATTACACCATAATGTGAAATATCTTTATTTAAATAAAAAGAAAGGTAAGTGTTCAATTTTTATCATTGGCCGTGTGATGCCGGCTTAGAATAGCATCACCCCACATCCTTCCCGCGGGTGTCGTAAGAGGCGACTAAGAGACTCGAGAGTATTAGTGTATTACAATTTTTAGGCGACAGGCTGACAACCTGTCACTATAGTGATACACATGTTTTCTGAAACAAACTTGGAAAACAACCCTCAAAAATGTCAGACGTGGCGATAGCGACCGTATTCTTACGGTCGTTAACGCTCTTCCTACCCCGCTAGGGATAAAGGCGTAATATATAAAAATCATCGTCGTCGTCTCAGCCGATAGACGTCCACTGCAGGACATAGGCCTCCCCAAAGGATCTCCACGATGATCGGTCCAGCGCCACCCGATATATGAATGAATGAATAGTTTTTATAGAGTAAGTTACCTACTTTCTTTTAAATTAGTTATGGCTTCTAGTAGTTAATATGTGTGGAAAGTTGATGTATTACTCAATCAGACAAAGAAAGAGTCCTGAAATGGCACCATTATTGTTTTTCTCTCGTATCACAATGTATGACATGACATATGCGAGGGATGTCTACAATAATGTTGTGATTTTGGGATCCTTACTTTATCTGATTGAGTTGTATATAGACTTATCTATATCTTCCTTTAAGTAAATTGATTCTGGCGCTAAAATATCATCTAATTTATATTTCTTTAAAGATTTTATCAAAATAAAAATCTTGATAGGTACCTTGTTTTCAATTGGATTGTAATCAATGATGTTGAGATACAAACATGATTTTTAAATGTAAATTACAATTAGATTACAAGTTATTAGTTTATTACAGCCAATTTGTTAAGTAATTTCACAGATTCTTTTTTAATGTGATTATAATTAAGAGTGTAATTAATGTTATATTACACTTGAACAAACATAGGAAAATTGGTAATAACTTGTGAAAGCCAAAATCAACTTCATACAACCAGAACAATGGACCACTCTCCTACTATAACCCCAAAATCAGAAGTACCCCCATAACCCAAACATGAAGTGCAACTATACGACTTCTGAAATCGGTAGGGTTATAGTCAGAATATTGGTAAACAAATTCTCTTTTCCCACAAAAACATTAGTCATCCTGTTTCATAATGTTACTGATAATGGTACTGAGAGTCTGATAAGAAAGTCGCCAATAATTCCACGATTAACATGAATCTAGTATCTTGTTGAGGAAAACAAAGCAAATGACTAATGTACTCACTCGTCTCCATCCTCGCATATACCCGACGTTTCGTTATATTTGGTACAGTAGTTGTCTGCGCTATAATTGAACGATCCATCTCTCTTCCTGACTGGCCTCCTTCTTCTCTGGTTATTGAAATGCCAGTGAAAACAGGTAAAAGGCCTATGTTGTGTACATTTGTGTTGTAAAAACGATGGACACTGCTCCACTCGGAATTCCTTGAGATATCTGCAAAACGGAAAGGCACAGCTCGGTGAAACGCACATCACAAGAAACAGCACACTCGGCACTTTCACAATACGTAGAAATTATGAAATAATAACGATATTTACTTATAATGATTTGGTTTTTCTGTTTGAGCTGTCAACAAAGGCTTTGATTCCGACGGCATTTTGGAAAACTATTATTGCGCCTCTCGCGTCGCGCAGGGCACGCTCACCGACGACCAATTAAAATTCAATAGAAGATCACGTGATACACAATAATTTAGAAGGGTAAAAAATGTAAATAGAGACCGAAATAATACAATTTTAACACATTTGTACATGACATATTAACTTTTTATGTCCTTGAACTTCTAAAAATATTCTTATCGCGCTACGAGAACGAAGAACACAAAAAATTAGTAAACGCAAGAACCATAATTGACAGAACTGTCACGTTGTATGTTTTCTACCTGTCTCCCTCATTTTCGAATTCCTCATTCCTGGTTAGAGCGAGATAGTAACTAGGGCAAAGTTTTGTGTTCCTTTCCAAAAATCTTGTTACAAAACTTTATCAAGGACGAATTTTTATAAAAAGTAAAAAAAAAATAAGTCATTTACTAAGTTTTGGAGACTTCTTGAATAATAAAATAATACTTACTGCATAACTTTCCTTATTATTTTGTAATAGGTTAATGTCGTTTTCTTCATAGTTAAATCACCTGAAAATAAGACAATCATAAAAAAAACAATCTGCAGCTCGGTCTGTACTGCACAACTGCAACAAACAAAGAAAGGTCTGCTGCCTGCCATCCGTTAGCCATCCGTTGCTATAGGTACCTATCCAAAGAACTGTATATTTTTTTGTTTCATTTTCATTCAAAACCATAAAAAATCTGAATAAAAATAAATTATACCTATTTATTTTCAATGGGCAACTTTATCTAACTAATCACCCAATAGTGTATTTTCGCCCCAAAAATTTCTCTCCAATCCACCAATAGGAAAGTCTACTTTATTGACCAATGGTGTTGTCTTATTCGGCTTGAGGTCGACCAATCAAGGCACAGAATATTGGCGTCACCGTCACCGTTCGCCCGCCATTCTCTCTAGACGCCATCTTGAAGCATATGATCATTGTTGTGAAGCTCTCGTGTAAATTGTATTAGAATTCGTTAATTTGTGACTTTTCATTATAAAAGGTATGTATAACAGTGCATTTAATAATTATCTTCCTTTTGATGTATTGGGTTTCGCTGGGGAAACTCAAATTTTTCGTAAAACATGAAATTCATAATAAGCATCCTTGGCATGCATCTTTCGCAATAGTAGGTAATGTTTATTGTCGTTTTATGAAATACCTTTTTCTTTGCAGTAAACCATGGCACGTACCAAGCAAACTGCTCGTAAATCGACGGGAGGAAAGGCTCCTCGTAAACAGTTGGCCACAAAGGCGGCGCGTAAATCAGCGCCAAGCACTGGTGGTGTAAAGAAGCCCCATCGTTACCGCCCTGGTACCGTGGCGCTTCGTGAAATTCGTCGTTACCAGAAATCTACAGAGTTGCTGATCCGCAAACTGCCCTTCCAGCGACTTGTCAGAGAAATCGCTCAAGACTTCAAAACCGACTTGCGTTTCCAGTCGGCCGCTATCGGAGCGCTGCAGGTGGGCACACTTTATTTTTACCCCCCTATTTTTACTTTACTTTACCATAACCTATCTACCTACTAATATGTTACCTACCTCTTTAAATGTTTATATTTCCTCTTTGCAGGAAGCCAGTGAAGCATACCTGGTGGGCCTGTTCGAAGACACCAACTTGTGCGCCATTCACGCCAAACGTGTGACCATCATGCCTAAAGACATCCAGCTCGCTCGACGAATCCGTGGAGAGCGTGCTTAAGTTTACTTTAGTATACTTCAACGTAAATTATATAGGCATAATTTCCATAACATTTTTATAATGTCCCACACATTTAATTCTATGCTAACAATAGTTTGTAATATCATTTATTATTAAGGAGGCCGAACTGAATTTTTTATGTTCTTATTGTAAGTTATTCTATGTACTTTCTCAAGATACTGCTTTCAATCCCGAAACTGACCCGTTTGCTATAATTCTTGACTTTTGTCGCTTTCCACATAACTGATCTACCAACTTAACTAACAATGGGCCTCATAAGAAGGCTCAAGGTCACTCAAAGGGCAATGGAAAGGGCTATGCTCGGAGTTTCTCTCCGCGATCGAATCAGAAATGAGGAAATCCGGAGAAGAACCAAAGCCACCGACATAGCTCGAAGGATTGCGCAACTTAAGTGGCAGTGGGCGGGGCATATTGCTCGTAGGACCGATGGCCGCTGGGGCCGGAAAGTTCTCGAGTGGCGGCCACGGACCGGTAGACGCAGCGTAGGTAGGCCTCCCACAAGGTGGACCGACGATCTGGTGAAGGTCGCGGGAAGCCGCTGGATGCGGGTGGCGCTGGACCGATCATCGTGGAGATCCTTGGGGGAGGCCTATGTCCTGCAGTGGACGTCTATCGGCTGAGACGACGACGACGACGAACTTAACTGTACAATATTATTTGTACAATCATCACTTCGATGACTCAGCATCTTGTGAAAGAACTTAGGTTTTAGTGACTCGGTATAAATTCTAGTTCTAGTTTATATTATAGGGAAAATGTAAACCACGTAAGTGTGAGAAATCTGTTCGTGAAGTAAATTGATGCACTTTTATGCTATGTGTAATGAGAAAATTTTGGTGTTAATTAAATAAATACTATGATTAGAATCATACACATGTTTTCTTATTTTATTCAGACTAAATTATCTAGAACAACAAGACCAAGTTTGGCACTAATTCTGCAAATTATCTTGTTATTTACACCATTCCTAATAAATAGGTACTTAGAGAGCAGTGAAGGAAAATGAAGGTACATGATGTCTTAGGGGTTTTGGGGTTAGGGAATGAAAATCATACCTAAGGGATAATTTTATTGGTATAAGCCGGCATCGCACGGCCTTTGAATACTACCATGGACCAATATACTACACACTTCTCATCAAAAAATTCGGGACATCTTGCAAGTTTATGTTCATATGTTTTTTGTTTGATCAAATCATAAAAACAAAAGTGTCTCGATTTCTCTAATATGAAATATAACATACTTCTAATGTATGTGCATATACAGGATGTTAGTAAATGTACTAACTTCCTTTCAAGGGATGAAATAGCCCATGAAACTGAACAAGTTTCCCCAAAGCCGAAGTATGCAAAAAAATGGTCGACATCCCATACAAAATGTACAAACTAAGATTTATGTGAGGTTCATAATTTTTTTAATATGTATTTCAATCCGTTTATCTTGGGAAAAGTTATTCAGTTTCATGGGCTAGTTCACCCCATGAAAGGGAGTTAGGCTGGTTTCAGAGCGACGCGTCTCGGCAGCGCTGCCCAGCCGCGCGCGCCTCGCATTACACTAGATTGTATGTAGCGTTTCATAGTGACGCGTCTTGGGCCGCGTCTCGGCCGCGCCGCGGTCGGATCTCCTTCGATTGCCAGTAGCGTCGACTTGCAATCTTTTAAGACGTCGTTGTTGCACTCTTTTCCATATAACGTATATAGCTAATTTAGTGATTACGTTTGCTGGCATAATGATTCTCTGCACTCGACCGTACACCACAACGAAGCGCGCGCGTCTGATTGTCGTTTCACAGCGAACGCGCTGCCCAGGCGCGCGCCCGAGCCGCGCGCGCCTGGGCAGCGCTGCTGAGACGCGCCGCTCTGAAACCAGCCTTAGTCTTTTTCCTAACACCCTGAATAAATATTGAGACTCGCCTCTGTTTTTGAGTTTCTTTGTAACCGTATTTATTTTCAATGGTGAGAGAGAAAGGTTTATATGACATGACATGTATTGTATTATCCCTACATTTTGAAAAATTCTGACACTAGGGTTTATCGGGTCGTTGGATGACTAGGTGTCCCACACAAAAAGAGAAGAGAGATACCTACATCAAATCAATCAAATCAAATCAAATCAAATTATTTATTCAAAGTAGTAAATTTTACATTTCGCTTTTTGATGGTCAAGAATTAACAATTTTAACAATAACAATTTTATGAACCTAGTGTAAACGCGGCTCAGGTGGACTAAAAACTTAACACTAGCCCCTAAAGCACTGCCTCGGGGCTGGCCAAGCTAACCAAACAACATGTAACGTTAGGTGGTAAATAAAATAACATCGAGTTCATGCCAAGAGAAAATGTTGTGTTACATGCGTATGGTTAGCCGGACCCCCTGGACAGTAAACCACCCAGAAACCTGCCCAGAAGTGCTCCTATTCTAAAAATACAATTTGTCAGGCCCTAGGCTACCCTAGCTAAATTTCTAAATATGAAACAAAAATATATTAATAGCCAAAAGCGGCTACGTTAAAAAGATAAAATATATATCATATACAGTAGATAATTCTACCTGTGTCGTCATATAAAGTCTACTTTGTACATTTGTAACTACTCCCATGGAGATTTATCTTGCATATAATCTGATATTTCATAATAGCCTTTCTTATACAATTTTTCTTTTATCACTCGCTTAAATTTATTTAGTGGTAAATCTTGGATATCTTTGGGAATCTTGTTATAAAAGCGTATACAATTGCCTTTAAAAGATTTGTTTACTTTACTAAGCCTGCTTATATGCGCAGCAAGTTTATCCTTATTTCTAGTGTTAAAATTGTGTTTATCACAATTTTTCTTAAAAGAGTCTATATTTGTCTTAACGTACATAATGTTTTCATATATATATTGAGACACAAATGTTAATATGTTAATCTCTTTAAATTTTTGCCTTAAGGAGACCATTGGCCCTAATTTATAAATTGATCGAACAGCCCGTTTCTGCAAAACAAAAATGTTATTCACATCCGCAGCATGGCCCCATAATAATAAGCCATAACTCATTAGACTATGAAAGTAACTAAAGTAAACTAGTCTAGCAGTGTCCACATCAGTGAGGTATCTTATCTTTTTAACTGCGTATTCTGCTGAACTCAGTCTCTTCGACAATTTTTCAATATGTGGCCCCCATTGGAGCGTGGCGTCCAAAGTTATGCCTAAAAATGTAGTTGAGTCAGCAAGGCTCAACTTTTCATCCTTTACCTTAACAATTGTGGTATTCGGTTTAACATTTGGTAAAACAAATTTTACACATTTAGTTTTCTTTTCATTCAATAAGAGGTTATTTACAGTAAACCATTTTATTATTTCAGATATAGCGTTGTTCACGTCGTCATAATCGAGTTGTTGTCTCTTTACTTTGAAAAGTAATGAGGTATCGTCGGCGAACAAAACTATATCATGTTTTTCTTTCACTAGATATGGTAAATCATTAATATAAACAAGAAATAGGAAAGGACCAAGAATCGAGCCCTGCGGAACGCCCATGTTTATTTTAGATCCAGATGATCTTTCACCATTGACATCAACCTTTTGGATTCTGTTGTTCAGATAAGATTCCAAGAGGCTAAGAGCCTGGTCTTTTACGCCGTAATGACTTAGCTTCCTGACAAGAGTTTCGTGATGAACACAATCAAACGCTTTGGACAAATCACAAAATACACCTATTGCATCATGAGATTGTTCCCAGGCATCGATTATATGATTAATTAAGTCAACGCCTGCATGAGTAGTAGAACGACCCCTTGTGAAACCAAATTGCTGTGAGTGCATTAAGTTATTACGATAAAAATGTCCTTGCAATTGATTTAAAATAGCTTTTTCAAAGATTTTACTAAGTGTGGGCAGTATTGATATAGGTCTAAAATTAGTGGGGTCAGTAGTATTACCGGTTTTGAACAGTGGAATAACTTTACTATGCTTCATCAAGTCAGGAAACACGCCAAGATCAACACATTCATTAAAAATACATGCTAGACATGGAGCAATACAATCGATTATGGAACTTATTATTTTAACTGAGAGGCCATGTATGTCTGAAGTCTTTTTCAATTGTAAAGTTTTAAATACTTTTATGATTTCAATATCACTAACGTGCCTAAATTTAAAAACATTATCACTACGTTTTACATTTCCTCTTAGAATTGATTCAGCAAGAATAGGGCAAGAGTTTAACGATTTAGTAGTCGAAACTGGAATATCAGTGAAAAAGTTTTCAAAAGCCTGAGCTACTTCTAAATTTGTGTTTTTAATTTCATCATTTATCATTAATTTAAAATTTTCGTTTCGATGTTTAGATTTCCCAGTTTCGTTGTTTACAAATTTCCAAGTAGTTTTTGTTATGTTGGTACTGTTTTTAATATTATTTTTAATGAATTTAGACTTAGCTTCTCTACAAACCTGTCTAAAAGTTTTAGAATATCGTTTAACATAATCAGCAAAAGATTTTGATTTATTATATGACCTTTCATCATAAAGATCGTACAATTTTTCCCTGCTCCTATGAATTCCTACGGTTGCCCAATCACTAAACAATAATTTAACGCTAACTTTAATTTTTTTAGATTTAAATACATTGTCATATTCTGTTTTAACAAGACTAAATACTGAGTTATATAATTGATTTGGATTTTGATGATATGACAATTCAGGTAATTTTTGTATGATATTTTGTCTATAACGATTTAGTCTACTTTCGTTTACCGGTACACACGTAATATCTTGTTTAAGTGCCCTCTCAATGTTAATTTTGAAAGTAGCTAGCTGACCAGTGTGGTCGGAGCTTAGTTTATTTATGACAGACGCGTCTTCGTGTTTAATATTTGTGAAAATATTATCTATGCATCTGGCTGAAGTAGCCGTGATTCGCGTGGGCACCGAAATAAGATTCACGAGGTTGTAACTTAAAAATAGTGATTGAAACCTTTTACTGATACTCGAGTTTTCAAGAATATTTACATTGGAATCTCCACAAACAATAATTCCTTTATTAGATTTTGTTGCTTTATCTAAGGCTGCCTCCATAACTTTTTCGAAGGAATCATATTTGGCATCGGGTGGGCTGTATACGCTCATTACTACAAGATGATCAAGTTCTACGCAGGCTATTTCAATAGTTCGCTCAACGGACAGGTTCACGATGTCAGTGCGTTCTTTGTATTTAAACTCATTTTTAAGTAGTATTAATGAGCCGCCGCGTATTGCTATTGATCTGTTGAACGAACTTGCAACCTGGTGATTATTAAAACTGAACATTAACTGGTAATCTCTTAACCAATGCTCAGTTATACATAAAATATCAATATTATTACAATTCATGAAAAGTTCGATTTCTAATTCCTTGCTTAACATGCCCTCAATATTTTGGTGTACTATACTTAAAACAAAGCTATTTAGATTTTTAGTATTATTCGAACAATTTTTATTATTATTTTTTAAAGATAGTTTTGGCAAGATACTAAGGCTCAAGTTAGTGGGAGAAGTAGACATCGACGTATTGCCAGAGTTTCTCTCTGTTGTCTCAGGTACTAGTTTAAATTAAAATTAAAATTACTTGGAACCAATTCCAAGGTTATGAGGTTTCTATTTCTATTCTGCTCAATAGAAGCAGTTGTCCTGTTAGCCAACAAATTGGCTGAATTTGTTAAATAATAAGATAGTAACTCTGCTATCTGTCGTTTATAAACTTTAGATAGATAATATCTATCTTTTGTTACATAAAAATGTTTTCCAATGAAAATATTTGTGTCAATAAAATGAAATTTGTCATGATTGCGACATGTCAAAGTATGTAAGTACTTATTACACCAATGTCGAGTATTATTTTCTAAGTTAGTAAATTTTTGGCTGTAGGGAAAAGCAAACAAAATCACTTGTTTTACATTAGTCATTGAATACAGTTTGTTTGAATATGAAGCAAAGTCATTTCTTGTCGCGTTTCCCCTTCTGCCACTAAATATAATAACAATAGTATTTTTATTAAATTGAGATGCCAACACTGTGCTTAGAATTTTAGAATAATCGGCGCCAGGCATGCAATGATTAATTACTGCCCGACCCATGTAATGACCAAGTTGTAAACCCATATTTTTACCACATGACAGGAGAAAGTCTAATTCCCTTTAGAAAAATAGTAGCGGGTATGCTCCGAATGGATTTTGATGTTTCCAGGGCATTGTGCCCAAAAATAAAAACAGCATCTTTCAAGTGTTGTACTGGAAACCAGAGGCCATGATATATTATAAAAATTCTCCATTTAAATAGCTACCTGGAAGAAGAGGGCGCAAAAAGCGTATTTTAGTACAGCTACTCTTTACTAGATGGCGCGTTCGTGTAATTTTATTTTTAGTAATACTACTCGAAACCAAAGGGCGCACAGAGTAAGAACCGTAGCTTCAGTACTGCTACTTGAAACTAGAGGGCGGTGGACGTACCCATAGTTTAATTAAGGTGCTACCCGAGTCCCGACATTCAAAAAAATTTGTTAGATTTTTGTAATCAAATCAATGGTGTTTATATTGTTCGCCCAACTTCTACAGCCACAACAGTCCACTGTTGGACATAGGCCTCCCCAAGTGGAGGGTATTACCATACTCACCACGCTTGGCAGGCGGATTGGCGAGCGCAGTTAAAAATAAATAATTAGTTGTAGATATTCACAGAGGATGCTGCTGCCCGTTCCCTGAAAACATCCCTTAGTCGCCTTTCACGACACCCACGGGTAGAAATGTGGTGATGTTATTTGTTAGCGCCATCTATCTCCACTACGCCTAAACCATAAATATTCGCAAGATATTACTAGATTAAGTTAATTTGTAAGGTTGCTATAATAGTTGTATAATTGCACAAATGAGTTTGTTTAGTGATTAGTTAGTTTATCTTTATTTTATTATGTACTTAGGAGCATCATACAATTATTTGTTTTCAAGTGGCAACACTGGGGTTGATTTTGTAATAAAAGTGGCGGTTAGACAGGCAACGGGTCTATTGTAATTTGCAATTTGTCAAGAATACACGTGCTCACCGATATCAAAGGATTTTATTCTAACTTTCCTGAAGCCTCCAGAAGCCCCGCTACGCCTGGACCCTGTATCCCCGTTTCATCTCAGAAGTGGGATTTGAAGAAGATGTCTGGCCCGTACGTCGATGGCTTAGGAAGGAAGCGGAAGAAAAGCGAGGCCACGTGCTGTCCCAGTGAACAAGAAAACGCGGATTTTTTTTTTCTTCGTCATCGAGTAACTCTTCTCCACCCCGTCTAACAACCAAGCGACGACGAGATAATGACGAAATATTTCCACGATAAGCTGTCGTTACTAAAAAAAATGTAAGGTTTACAACGAAGACGCCATAACCTGCATTGTTAAAGGCTTACCTACAGAATTACGAGCCAAAGCCTATCAGTGTGACACACCTGAACAGCTGTACTACAGATATCTATCATCCCTGGAAAATTTTCGGCGGGTAGAGGCTGCTGCCACTGCGAGAAAATCTACATGGAAACGAGGACAGTCTACTCAGTTGCTGCCGAAGATATGCTACGCCTGCCGAAGATCAGGCCTTGAAGCACGGGAATGCAGAGCTCATCTCCACTGCGAGGTCTGCCAGCGCAGCAGTCACCTTGGACTGGTACCTCGAGACAGCAACCACATCAAACACCAAAGGTCAGTGCCATTTTTCATATCACTTATGACGTTTACTTAGATGTATATTTAAAGAACGTGTGTGTGTGAATGGACGCGAGATGAAAGACTACATAGACACGGGCAGTAATCTCAGTATACTCGCGGTTGATAAAACTAAATCATTAGAATTGGCCATTTCACCATCTACTGTTGTAATGAAAGGCTTTAGACGCGCACATTCACATTCACAAGGGACTGCGGGAGTAGAACTATGTGTAGATAACGTCATAATACGCGGCTGTGTAGAATTGACTACGTACAACTTAACAAAATCGACTTGATAATCGGCGAAACAATGATAAATCAAGAAAATATTAGTTTTTTTACGACATCAAACTCTGCCGCGCTTGTTTACACGTCCGAGCTATACAAATATGTTCTAAAACGAATACAGTTGCAATCGACAGATTTTATTTCGAAATACCCTGTTTATCTGCGTGATAGTTGTGTTGTACCAAAACAGAGTCATGCTTTCCTTAATGCGTATATTGATTGTGACGAGAGTGAAAGAGAATACACGTTTTGATGCGTCCTGTGTACTATGAACTAGGTAGTGTGTCCTACTTTATTCCCCAGTCTGTACTGTTTGTTGTAACAAAAAAAATTGTTTGCTCAAAATAATGAACGTTGGAGATCAGGAGCTACAGTGGGAATCAAACAAGCTAGTTGCCCGTGCGGAACTACTTGATACAAATACAAGCGATAGCCCTAACGCTTTAATGATTGAGAAACGTGCCAGTGAACGGCTGATAACAGCCGATGATATTGATGTAGGTAATCTTTGCTCTAGCGAATTGACGAGACTTTTAAGCGTATTGAACCGATTCAATTCGTCTTTCTCGAGAGGCACACATGACCTGGGTTGTACTGATTTAATTAGTATGCACATTAAAACGACGACGGACAACCCAGTGTTTTGCAAGCCGTATAGATTATCACATAAAGAAAACGATATCGTTAACGCAAAAGCCCAAGATTTATTAGACGCAGGTATCGTTCGCGAGTCTATGTTAGATTACTTGAGTCCTGCAGTACTTGTAAAAAAGAAAAACTGTGACCACAGGCTATGCGTGGACTACCGCGCATTAAATGCTCGAACGGTAAAGATAGGCTCCCTTTGCCCGATATCGAAGATCAACTTGCACGTCTGTCGGGAAAAGTTTATTTCACGGCTTTGGACCTCGCACGGGTTATATGCAAGTACCTATAGATGAAAATTCTATTCACAAGACTGCCTTTGTAAAGCCTTCGGGACAATTTGAGTTCTTAAAAATGCCATTTGGCCTGGCTAACGCACCTGCTGTGTTTTCCCGCCTAACCAAAATGGCGTTACAAGGTGTGAGTAACGAAATTGCGTTGTATGTATTTAGATGACGTCATGTTGCCTACAGTTACAATCGAGGAAGGACTGGATTTGCGGGAACGGGCACTAAGTTCATTGGAAAATGCTAACTTGAAATTAAATTTAGAAAAGTGCTCGTTTCTCAAATCTAGTGCTAATTACTTGTGCTACGTGATTACTGAAGGGAAACAACCAGGACAAGCAAAAATCGCTTGCGTGGGTCAATTCAACAAGACAAATAACGTCTATGAGATACGGCAGTTTATCGGTTTGACATCGTACTTCAGAAAGTTTATTCGAGGGTTCGCTGAAATCGCGCGACCTTTAAAAAAAGCTCACAAAAAAAAGATGTATCGTGGTGTTGGGGACAGGAGCAGGAACAGGCGTTTCAATCACTGAAACAAAAACTGACAGAGCGACCTGTTTTAGGAATATATGATAGAAATGCTGCAACTGAACTTCACACCGACGCGATTAGCAGGGGTCTAGGTGGTATACTACTCCAGTATCACTACGACAGTTATCTCAGGCCTATCGCGTATTTTAGCAGGGTCACCAGCAAAGAAGAGCGTTTTTACCACTGCTACGAGCTCGAAACTTTAGCGGTCGTGGAATCATTGAAACGATTTCGCGTCTACGTAACTGGTATACCAGTCAAGTTTGTGACGGACTGTAATGCCTTGCGTGCGCATCTTCGCGAAGGTACGGACAATCCGAATATTGTTTCAAACTACCTACTTAAAGAAGGTATTTTATACAGAAAAACCTTGGACGGTTTGTCATACCTAAGCTTGCAAAATACGGATTATTGCAAAAATACCACGATCAGATAGGTCACCCTGGCTTTGAAAAGTGTGAAAAAACAATAAAAGCTCAATTCTGGTTTCAAGGCATGTCAGAAATTACATAAATTTGTGTTTACAATGCGCATATGGAAAAGGAAACTTCGGCATGGTAGAGGGTGAACTGCACCCTATCGAAAAGGCACCGCTTCCTATGCATACCGTACATGCTGACCATGTGGGCCCGTTTGTCAAAACACGGCGCGGTAACTGTTACTTGTTTGTGGTCATTGATGCTTTCACGAAGTTTGTTTTCGCGAAGCCCGCCAAGAATGCGAGTTCCGTTGAAACGATAAAACATTTCAAAGATGTTATAAATCAATTCGGAAATCCTAAACGAGTTGTCACGGATCGCGTTAAGGCATTTACAATTAGATATTTCAAACAGTTTGCGGAAGAACGCGTTTTAAATGCCATAGCATGTCCACGTTCCAACGGTCAAGTTGAACGTGCTAACCGCACTCTAATCAACGGACTAAATACGATGTCGGAAAGATACCAAAGTATCCGATGTAGTCTGGGGTATCAATAATACACCAAACTCTACGACTGGTTTCACACCCTTCAGACTTATGTTTGGCCATAGCAACTCTCGTCGGCCAGGTTATCCCTCTTCCGACCCTACGGATGCCGGTTCTCAGCAACTGCAATTGGATTCACGAAGGCAAACAGCCAAAATACGTATCGATCGCAACATGACCGAAATGAAAAATAGGTTTGATAGGAAACACAAACGTGTAAGAAAAACAACGTGGGCCAGTTAGTGTTATGTAAAGGTGGGTCTGTGAGGGACCCTCGAGCCAAAGTCACGCGAAAACTCGATGGATTGAATACGGGACCTCACAAAGTAATTAAGAGTGATCACGCCTTAGATAGATATACAATTACAAGTATATAGGGCAGGAAGGGTTACAAACAATTTTGCGCAATAGTGAGGACTGAGGTTCTCTGGCCGTACAAAACCAGTTGATAGTTGCTCAGGAAGTGACCGTGAAATTGATAGAGACGACCTTAGTGATCTATTAGAAAGTTAATTATCCATTTTTGTAATTATGTATACATACAATTCCAGTTAGAATACCTACTAGGAACCTAGGTAATACGTAATAATAATAATAGAGGTTATTCGTCTAATTTAAAATAATAATGCGTATTGTGCGTCCTGTGAATAATAGGTACTAATCATGCCAATAAACGCGCCTATAGTTTAGTGTTAGATTACATATTTTATAGTGTGTAGATAGTTGTTCATCAACCTGACCAACTGTCAATGATGTAACTGTAGTTAGCGTAAAATAGGTAGGTAACTATGCTGATTGAATAGTTATGCTGATTGCTAGTTAGTATGTAAAAGGGCGCTGTAAAGAAAATTTAGGGATAAAGCTTAATCATGAATTATTTAATCATTTATGTGAATATGACTTCATTTTATGTTTCAAAAGGGCGAAATCTAGGTACCTAATGAAAAAAACAATGTAGGTAAAAAGTAATAGGTACGTGCGAAATGTGTAAATAAATAATAATAATAACTTTGGAATTCCGAAAAAGATAGCTGTCCTTTGTTCCTGGAATTATTTCTGGAAAGTAAATCATAAAACTATAATTATGGCTGTGTGAGACGAGAAAGCAGAGTAAAATAAGAAAGAAAAAGATGCTTGTTGAGGTGATCTAAATAATTAATAAAACTTTATTACTAAAGATAAAATATATTTTCTTTTCTGTGTGATCTACGTAACGATATTGACTCAAATTTATAAAATTCTAAATCATCTGATCTGTGTGAGAATACTGAAAAAATAATAATCTATGTGATCTGTGTGATGATGCTGAATCAATATAATCTATGTGATCTGTGTGATGATGCTGAATCAATATAATCTATGTGATCTGTGTGATGATGCTGAATCAATATAATCTATGTGATCTGTGTGATGATGCTGGCCTTTACATGATACGCTCATTAAAAATATACCTAACTATAACCAAGCAATGCATTAGACTATGTGAAAGATAATATCACTGTATCTTCCTGAATTTTAAACATTTCCTGTGTGCATCCCTGATCTTTTATACTTAAGTTTAAGTGAACAACATACTGTGCTGCATTTTCCTTGTTTTAGAATATTGGTGCAGCTGTCGACAGGACTACGACTACGACCAATGTGGTGTATTCTACAGCTTATGAAGAACGCCGCGGGGCGCGGCCATGGCAGAATGGCCGAGTGTTAGCGCCATCTATCTCCACTACGCCTAAACCATAAATATTCGCAAGATATTACTAGATTAAGTTAATTTGTAAGGTTGCTATAATAGTTGTATAATTGCACAAATGAGTTTGTTTAGTGATTAGTTAGTTTATCTTTATTTTATTATGTACTTAGGAGCATCATACAATTATTTGTTTTCAAGTGGCAACACTGGGGTTGATTTTGTAATAAAAGTGGCGGTTAGACAGGCAACGGGTCTATTGTAATTTGCAATTTGTCAAGAATACACGTGCTCACCGATATCAAAGGATTTTATTCTAACTTTCCTGAAGCCTCCAGAAGCCCCGCTACGCCTGGACCCTGTATCCCCGTTTCATATTTTAAGGGGCTGAGTAGAGCTAAAAGCTACTTTTATAAGTGATTTCTACCCTAGATAAATTGCAGAAAAACTTACGAAAAAAAAAAGGTAATAATCTTCAGGATATTTGCTGTAGTGTTATTGTTTCCAAAACATGATATTAGTAATTTAGCTTGATAGAAAAACATCGTAAAGTTACCTCTAAAATCTATTATATCGCAAACTGCATGAACAAAACCCACGCAATAATTAAGTGTTTATTATCAGAATGAGCGCCGTACAATACTCTATCGACATATTGTTTTTGATTTTCAAATAACTTAGTTTTGACCGAGTTATCATCGAAAATACGAAAATATCATTGAATCGGCAAGATTCCGTCCCGTTCGCACGCGCGCAGTTTGACATTTGTCAGAAAGGGACCGGTTTTTAGCTCTACTCAGCCCCTTAAGTTGCTGTTGCAGTATTCTGGCCCTATCCGGATTCAAACCGTGGATACGCTATGCATAATTGATAATGCGTATATACAATGTCCTATTTCCCCTTAGCCCTCCAGTGTAAACATGTCTAGGACTATCATCTCGGAGTTGATTGTTTGATTGGACGGACGTGTCGGTCGCTTCTCTGGAGGAAGTAGCAATGTAGGATTGTAGATAGCTACAAGTTTAACATGTGGGTTTTTCTACTAGTTTTATTATTCAGGTAAGTATTTTATTATGACTCGTAATTTATTGTGTTTTTTATTTTTGTCTTGTTCTTCTGTATATATTGTTTTGTATGTTTTTGTAAAAAAATAAAAACAAATAGTTACTAACGCAATTATGATTTGTAAGGGGAATCTTTTTTTTGTTCGTTTAGTTCCTACTAGATGGCGCTCGGAGTGAATTGTGCGGTGCAATTTCCTATAGATGGGGGTAATAAATTAACTTATGAAATTATATAAAATCTACTTTTTTACTTTTATTCATGAGGATAATAAGGCACAAAACAAATTAAAATCTGAAGTACCTAATAGTTTTTATTGGACACTGAACTGAACTTGACTAATTCCTCAATCTGTACTAGCGCCACCTAGCTCGGACCAGTGTTGCTATCTGCCCAAAAATACTTATTATTGTTATGTATTTTTTGTAGCCCTTCTCAAAGTTTCTGTAAAACAACAGCGCTAATCTTAGCAAGAGGAGGATCGAAAGGCATACGTTTGAAGAACTTACAGACAGTTGGTGGAATCAGCCTGCTGGCCCGAGCTATACAGACAGCGAAGATAGCTGGGTTGGAAGTCACTGTGTCTACTGATCATCCGTTGATAGCGCTAGAAGCCCTGAAAAGTTTGTTATACAAATATTTTTTCTCGTATCTATATTTTTCGTATAATTCTTTATCACTTTCTCTTTTCGTGTGGGACACCGAGCCGTCCAACGACCCAATGAACCCTAGTGTCAGAATTTTTCAACCGTCTTCTACAAATAGCAGGCTTCTGACATGGTTGTGTAACGACCGCCGTCTAAGTAGTTATAGACAGCAACCGGGAGTAACGGCTTAACGTGCCATCCGAAACACGGAACCATCTTCTTTATGGACAATCATTTATTTATTTATCATTTATTTATTAATTTCAAAACTTACATTTACAGTCTAGCCACACATGTAAGCCTTAACCTAGTTAACATATTTAATATAAACTAGTAAAATCTATTAGATATCTATTAAGCTACTTTTTGTGAAAGTAATGTCTAAGTAATGTCCTGCTGATGCTAGGAATCTGTTCTCTGTACAAGCAAAGATGTGCACATTAGTATAAATCATTACTTGGTTCAGGAGTGTTAACGCCTCCACCATAGGTGTGGTAGAGAGCGACTTTGTGCGCCCGTGTCACCGCTTGACGGGGACGCAGGTCGTGTGGGTGATGGGGAGGAACATAAAATGGGATTTGTTCTAAAAGAGATGGGTTTAAGAGGTCTCGGGTCTTTCAGCCCGCAATGTCCTAACCAGACTGGGAACAAATTCACAAACTGATAAAATCAACTTTGTGAGTGACCCACCGAGAATCGAACCCGGAACCTTCTGGGCCAAAGGCAGTCGCACGAACACTGCGCCACTTCTTTGTATGGATCACCTATGTACTAAAGTCTGAATTATTTGGCTTTAGGTAAGGCTGTCGTGTTCCACAGAAGTAAAGTAACAGCCACTGATCAGGCGCCATCTATATGGGCTGCAGCTGAATTCATAGCTACAAGGCCTGATATTACTGTTCTAGCGCTCATACAAACGACATCCCCTTTTCTTAGAGCTGAGAGTCTACGTAAAGCTATTGACAAAATCGATCGGCACGACTGCGTTTTTTCTGTAACGAGGTATGTAACTACCTACTTTTATCTTGCTGGCATAATAGAATCGCTAAGAGTATTCTAAAGAAAGTTTTCTAAACTTGCAGAAGTTTCAAACTCCGTTGGCGGGAAAATAATGGGATAGCTGAACCGCTAAACTTTAATCCTTCTGCTAGACCACGAAGACAAGATTGGAATGGAGAATTATTAGAAACAGGAGGATTTTATGTATCAAGACGAGCCCTAATCGAGCGTGGACTTTTTCAGAACGAAAAGTGAGTATTTTTAAAATTATTAAAACGTATCATCATCTAGCATTAATGCGTTAAATTCATAAGCCAACAAAACGCAACTGTCAAATGATGAGTTTTTGTTGCACAATAATATCACTATTGAGTTCAGCGACAAAGATAGCGCTCTACAAAGTATGATCGTCTATCTCTATCTTTAGAATTGACTAACAGCAAAACACGCTAAATAGATGCAATTTTCCATCCGGAAAGTAACGTGTCAAAAGTTTTCATCTGCAGTGGGAGTGGAAAGTTTCTCTGATAGTTTTTCGTGTTTAATTACGTAAATAGGTGGAGAATTGACTGTTCATCACATATTCCAGTTGCTCAGTGATCGAAGTGTCTGCCGCAGAGAGTCTGGAAGTGGACAGCCCTCACGATCTTCAAGTCGCGAACGTTCTACATACGGCTAACTTAGCGTAACTTACTCCGTCACAAGGTAAATAACTTGTTTACGTTCACGTTGTTCACTTTTTTGCAGTCGTTTTTCATTCGTTTATTCTGAACAGGAATTTGAGAGATACAGGATACCTATGAGAATAGATTTAGGTTGTATTTATGTTATGTAAAGTAAGTAAGTACCTACTGTCCTCAATACTTACTTAGAATGCATTCTCCACGCTCACCTATTGGCGTATTGTTCATATATTTCAAAACAATGATGTTTTCTCAATAAGAATGCTATGAAAAATGTCTGAGATGATGTGAATGAGGTAGCAATATGTAAACCAGTTTTATTATAGCAAGTAATTGATAAGTTTGCAATTGAATTTTAGTGACTTGTTTCTAATATACTATACATAGTACTAAAGAAGAATAATAATACTATCTCTTAAAATATCTTATTTTTTAAAATTCACATGTAGGCACAAAACAATATTCATTCATATGATACCTGTCCAATTTAAATTGACAATATTTATTGTTAATACCTAGGTTTTAATTGACTAATTAATTTAATTATGTATGCAAAAAACTTAGGTTCAATAATCACACTTCACCTGACCTCTAAAATAAAAAGGGTGATGTCAGTAAATAATAGATTGGGATTAGATAACATTTTATTTCTGCCAAATAAATGTCCCATTTTTAACATTTAAAAATACTGTAAACATGCCGTGTGATGCCGGCTTAGAATAGCATCACCCCACATCCTTCCCGCGGGTGTCGTAAGAGGCGACTAAGGGACTCGAGGGTGTTGGTGTATTAAAATTTTTAGGCGACAAGCTGACAATCTGTACTATAGTTATACCCATGTTTTCTGAAACAACCTTAGAAAACAATCCTCAAAAATGTCAGACGTGGCGATAGCGACCGTATCCTTACGGCCGTTAACGCTCTGCCTACCCCGCAAGGGATGAAGGCGTGATATATGTATTTATGTATGTATCACAATTATCATCATACATATGTGGATATGAATATTCATACATTCCAGTATCACTTGTTTTATCATATTAACATTTATCTGCATGTACAGATGTTTTGCAATATGAAATCCTATGCCATCCTCTGAACCTCTCAGATACAATAAAATTGTGATAAATATGTTATCTACATTTTTCATTGTTATGTATAACATCATCATTTTATCTGAGTAAAGCATAGGAGTAGCGTATGTTATCACATATCATCAATACATACATACATAGCATAAAATGAAGTTGATGCCGTGTGATGCCGGCTTAGAATAGCGTCACCCAAGAGGCGACTGAGGGACTTAAGGGTTTCAGGTGTATTACAACTTTTAGGCGACAGGCTGACAACCTGTCACTATAGTGATACACATGTTTTCTGAAACAACCTTGAAAAACAATCCTCAAAAATGTCAGACGTGGCGATAGCGACCGTATTCTTACGGCCGTTAACGCTCTGCCTACCCCGCAAGGGCCAAAGGCGTGATATATGTATATGCGTTGCGCGGTGAACACTTCGATACCGCGTTTCAAGCCCATTGTTCTGTCGCGTCACGCCATCTCTCCAATATGTTGAGAACTCCTGTTGCGTCTTGTGTGCTTGTGAACCACTTGATTGAGCTTGTAGCCACCAGAGGTCGCTACACCGGCATCACACGGTTCAAGTTACGATCTTTACTCTCATACTCCGTTTCCAGAAGCGATGTCTGCAGCGGTACCCACTCCGCCTCTGACATTTGAAGACCTGGAGTCCACCGACGTGGTGAGCGTGGAGCTGGTGCCGGAGAGGAAGGGCCTCATCCTGAAGCACTGCGAGTACTACGTCAGCTCCAGGAGGTTTGGAACCACGGTCACCAGGAGGTACAACGAGTTCGCTCAGCTGTACGATGTGTTGTACGCGAAGTATCCTTACCGGTAAGTAGAGTAACTTAAACCCCAGTCTCGAATTTGCGGGTAGCGGGGCGGCGGAATCTTTGCATGTTTAAAAATATTTGCTGCACATATTTTAAGGGGTGAATCAGCCCATGAAACTGAACAACTTTCCTCAAGAAACATAGGCCGAAATATGAGAATTTTTCTATACAAATTGACTTGGTCGGTGGGTAATTTTGTATGGTCGGTCCAAAATTTTTTTTCGTATGTCGACCTATATTCTTTGGGGAAAGTTGTTCAGTTTCATGGGTTTATTCACCCCTTCAAATATTTGCAGCTATTTTTTTTACACTCTATTCAAATGAACCGGATAGCGGAGCGGGCAATACCTCCCTAAAAAAAAGACGAGCGCGCCGCCGCCGTTGCTGCCCCGCTGCCCGCAAAATGCTAGACCGGGGCCTTAAAGCGCGTGTACGAAATTAAAGCAAGGCGGCGGTGACTCAGGAGTAGTCAGGACAGGAGTGCTCTATTTCGTACACGCGCCCTTAGACACATGTTTGACGTAGTGTCACTTCATATGAGTAACTTTCCGCGTCTGTCCGTATGTCTGAATTTTGTATGTACATAAGTTTAGATCTTACAACTACAAAACGGTTTTTGGCGTAGTTTTTTAAATAGAATAATTCAAGAAGAAAGTTTGTATGTATTATACATGACGAGAAAACTTCTTATTCCCACGGGACAATATTTACAGCCACTAGTTCATAATATGTAATAGCTAATGGTAATAGTAACCTAACCTACGAACTTCCTGTATAGGTATTGAGGATATATCATTCATTATTATCAACTATAGCGTGTGGAATTGACTGTTCTCAGAGTGTTGTGATTTTATCGCATTTCACGTTACGTTGTAATGATTGAAACCCCGTATTTTGCATTAAAAATAATTGAATCGTAATAAACGCGCGTCTTCTGCGCATTTATTCCAAACAAAAGACAAAAACTGGCGGCATATTTGTACCAATTTAGAACGATGGAAAACTAAGTTTTAGTCTGTTTTTGGGCCAAACTTAGACAAAAACACACGCGAAAGAACTAGAGATTTTTACCTAGAAACAAAATAGCACAGCACGAAAGAAAGAAAAAGTTAAACCTACTTGCGTCGGTAGCTCGGTACCTACACAAGGCATAGAGGCATACTCGTAGTACATGAGTCCCATTCCTTCCAAGATAGAAGCATAAGTGACGAAATAATGGCCGGACGACATTATTATCCTGCATTACCTAATGTTATGTGTGATATACTTTTATTACTTGGTTCAAGCTATCAGATATAGCGTTCGTTTCACAGAGTGCATAGGTACATAGTGTTATTTTCATTTGGCCTATGTTAATCGATTTGCTTGGGGTCAATGGTTTCATTTTGTTGTAATAAATTGATTAAAGGTATAAGTTTACACAATAATAAGCCCCACATAATTTAATTACACACCAAAGTATTTATTCCTGAAGACTAGGTACGAGAATTCTCCTTTTTGTTTTGATTTTTATTAATGTACCTATCTATCTTGATTTTTAGGACATAAATACTAAATAAATAGTAGGTCATTGTACCAGACACATAATATAATGTTATCCACCGACCGAGTGACCTTCTGTTTTTCCGAGGCTGATAAACAAACACGCATGTTAGGTATTGTGATTTATTTTTATGAGATAAACTATCTAAAGTGGGTGCCTATAGTTACACGGAAATGTGAGATATGTTGAAACGCTCTCGAATAAAAACCTCAAAATTCTTTTTCAATATTTTATGTTTTTTAATACGATCCGTACCTTTTCGGGCTGTTTGGTGGAGGGGTCCGTCCGTAAGCACTTTGACCCTTGGCGGGCGGGTGGTAGTACCCTGATACTAGCCATACCGAACAAACGGGTTGTCCATCGAACATGTCTAGGAAACCTAATCATTCTGCTATTTCTGCTGCTTGTATGAAACTTTTTGGGAGGCGTAAAAGTACAGAAAGTTGGCATAAAGCGACTTCTTCTTTATTCTTCTTAAACTATAAAAAAACTATTTTTCGATCAGCCAGCGCTCTCAGCCGAGTATCAATGCGAGTTCTATTCTAGCTCACATTTACACTTTTCAGCGCTGTTAGCCGCTTGCCCCCTAAACGCGTGGTGGTGAACGGCGGCAGTCCCCGCTTCCTGCAGCGGCGGCGTGCAGCGCTGCACCGCTGGCTGACACTCGTGGCGAGACACCCGGTGCTGGCTCATGATGCAGACCTGAGGAGTTTCCTGACGGAGACCAACTTGAGGCTGGACAAGCCCAAACATGATGAGTTCGTGTTGGCCGGCACACAGGAGGATGCTGTAAGTATGAGGAACTTTTTCTAATTCGACGATCATTATCTTACCTCATTGATTGTTTCCTTACCTAAGACAACATCCATCTATTGTATGTACTTTTCGCATTTTGTTTACACGCAGCTAAAGGCGTACTATAAGTAAGTAACTATAGCGATAGAAATTGTTTTTGGAATAAACAGTGATACAGTCAGTATTATCCACCATTATACCCTTTGGAACTGGAGATCTTTACAGCGTAATTCCATGTTCAAAATTACACTTTCGCGGTCACTCAAAAGCGTGTTTTTTTTACAGCGAGGCACAATACCGACAGAAGAATTACAGGCGTGTTTTATATCTGAACAAGAACAGCTAAGGCTAGTGCAACTTGGCTTGGGAAGGCTCTACCAGATATTTGAACGAGGTAAGACATAATAAGTAACATAAAAAAACCTTTATTCTACCAAAATCCTTAGAATTAGAATTATTAATTTTATTTCGTTATAAATAATTCAACATTACATGCATTAAACAGGAGCTACGTGCGGTAAGTAATTGTTCAGATCCGAACAAAATTTTGAATCATCAAATATCGTCTCACCGTCGTAAAAGTAAAAATAGGATATAGATTTTGAAGTTAAATTATTCATTTGAATTTCGGCGCACTGTTAGAAACTAATTATACACCTTATTTAAAGTGAACGCATCTTTAAAAAAAAGTCTTGACTTTACTTAGTGGTAGTAGGCAGTTGACCGCTGATACCAGAGTTCATCGGGGCATTGAATACCTCAGTGTCTCACACGAAAACAAAGAGATCGGTTAAAAGTATTCGTTTGTTCCAGTGGAGAGTCGTTGTGAAGCAGAAAGGGCGGATATCCGCGAGCTGGGCGCCGGGATGAACGCGCTCTCAGCGCCATCTCCCGGCGACACTACGAGGTGGAGTCTAATAAGGAATGCCTTGAAAGCTTCAGCAGAGTAAGTATCTTTACATATCTCATGCTCTGAAAGTAGGTCATTACTGACAAAAAACACGACCTGTAAGTTCAACTTACAGGCGAGGTTTTAAAACTAAGCCTGTAAGTAATTTTAAATATAGAACTAGAAAAAGAACCAATAGAATCGCGGCAATTAAAAAGTTAAACTCAATTTATTTTTATTTTTAATAGGAGCTGCATCAAAATTTTTAAATTTCGAACTGGCCGCTATGAATTGTGTTGCTTGAACGCAGGAATTATATTTTTAATCTGTATTTTTATAACCTTAACAAATGAGTTTGTCGAATTATTACTCAATATTACAATAACAAAAGTAAAAATTACTAATATCCCTACGATCAGAAAAATGACTACTTTATGTTAGGATACTTTTCTTTCATATTAATTCATTATTTTTTAATCATAGAAAAAAAAGTTTAGTAGTGCAATTTGAATACCAGACGATACAATCATCATTTATGGATCGTTTTCTTGTATTTATCGCTTTATTTTACTCACTTTTCATTCGATATGTAAAGCAGTATACGTACCACGGATGTAACATCAATAACAACCTCGGAAAGGTACCGCCCTCGCTCCGCTCGGGCGTTAAAAAACCTCGGTTGTTATTGATGGCTTACATGCCTAAGTACGTAATCTACTATTGCTGTAGGCATAAAGAATCTATGACATTTGCGTGGGCCCTGCACGCGCATGACATCTCTGGTATGTCGTTGTAGGTAGGTATTCGTTTATATCAGTTAGTGGCGGCGCGCAAGCGCTCCACATACAAGTCCTGAAACGCGATATCGAAGTGTTTTCACATTCAGCATATAATAAGCCCCACAGAACTACACACCAAAGTAGGTACTTATTTCTGATAACTATTTTAATTTTTCTTTTTGGTTTGCGTTTTATTAATGTATCTTGATGTTTAGGACATAAATACTAAATGAATACTAGGTCATTGTACCAGACATATAATAGAATGTATCCCATCGACCGAGTGACCTTCTGTTTTTCCGAAGCTGATAAACAAATCAGCATGTTAGGTACGCCGTGTGATGCCGGTTTAGAATAGCATCACCCCACGTCCTTCCCGCGGGTGTCGTAAGAGGCGACTAAGGGACTCGAGGGTATTGGTGTATTACAATTTTTAGGCGACAGGCTGACAACCTGTCACTATAGTGATACACATGTTTTCTGAAACAACCTTGGAAAACAATCTTCAAAAATGTCAGACGTGGCGATAGCGACCGTAATCTTACGGCCGTTAACGCTCTGCCTACCCCGCAAGGGATATGGGCGTGATTTGTGTATGTATGTATGTTAGGTAAGTCCTGAAACGCGGTATCGAAGTGTTTCCGCCGATCGCTATATATACAAACCTACACTACAACCTCCAACTATGTCCGGTTGGATCAGCTGGTAGCCTGAATGAAAACACGGAATTCACCTAAGTGTGAAAAGTTTACATAGATTGTTCAAACTCAAAATATTAGTAAGTTTATTGAATGTCATGCACAATCATTTGCTTTGACGTGAAATGTTTGCTGCACTTTTTGGGCAGAACATTTTCGTCTGAATATTTTTTGACGCTTAATGTGCCCACCCAAATTAAATCTGTCAAATAAAATTGAATGACTTGGCAATCGCACTGAATGTATTAATTTTAATATGTATTACACGTTAACCTTCTGTTCTAGTGCGATGGCTAAGTCATTCAATTTATTGTAAACATTAAAATACATTGAAAATATTGATATGGTCACTATAAAATAATGCTTATTAACTAATTACGTAATTAATTAAGATAGATCTCTTAAGTGGGGAATGAACAAATCGATAGCCGACTTGGTTTCAAATGGATCGCATACCTTTTTACGGTTGAACAGCTCAGTAGCGAGACTTGGATTTTTTTTATATATTAATGTTTTTGAGGGGATACACTTCATTTGAAAAAGCACTGTAAATACAAGTGTATTACAGTAAATCATTTGTCCTCTTTTTATATCTTGAGACTCTAATAGACGTTTTGTGGAATCAATTCTATGTATATTTTTCCAGTCTAGCGGTAGAAGTAGGCGAGTCCCCGGAAGACTTTGACCAAACGGAGGACGGTCCCAGCGGACGGATGCTACTTGCAATAGACGCGCTCACAGCGTGGAGGGAACTCTGCGGGAGGCTGACGAGGGGGCTACATGGGGAGAGGTAGGTAACCAAACGGAGGACGGTCTGAATGCTTCTAGCTAGGTTGACGAGGGGGCTACATGGGGAGAGGTAGGTAACCAAACGGAGGACGGTCTGAATGCTTCTAGCTAGGTTGACGAGGGGGCTACATGGGGAGAGGTAGGTAACCAAACGGAGGACGGTCTGAATGCTTCTAGCTAGGTTGACGAGGGGGCTACATGGGGAGAGGTAGGTAACCAAACGGAGGACGGTCTGAATGCTTCTAGCTAGGTTGACGAGGGGGCTACATGGGGAGAGGTAGGTAACCAAACGGAGGACGGTCTGAATGCTTCTAGCTAGGTTGACGAGGGGGCTACATGGGGAGAGGTAGGTAACCAAACGGAGGACGGTCTGAATGCTTCTAGCTAGGTTGACGAGGGGGCTTTATGGGGAGAGGTAGGTAACCAAACGGAGGACGGTCTGAATGCTTCTAGCTAGGTTGACGAGGGGGCTACATGGGGAGAGGTAGGTAACCAAACGGAGGACGGTCTGAATGCTTCTAGCTAGGTTGACGAGGGGGCTACATGGGGAGAGGTAGGTAACCAAACGGAGGACGGTCTGAATGCTTCTAGCTAGGTTGACGAGGGGGCTTTATGGGGAGAGGTAGGTAACCAAACGGAGGACGGTCTGAATGCTTCTAGCTAGGTTGACGAGGGGGCTTTATGGGGAGAGGTAGGTAACCAAACGGAGGACGGTCTGAATGCTTCTAGCTAGGTTGACGAGGGGGCTTTATGGGGAGAGCTAGGTAACCAAACGGAGGACGGTCTGAATGCTTCTAGCTAGGTTGACGAGGGGGCTTTATGGGGAGAGGTAGGTAACCAAACGGAGGACGGTCTGAATGCTTCTAGCTAGGTTGACGAGGGGGCTACATGGGGAGAGGTAGGTAACCAAACGGAGGACGGTCTGAATGCTTCTAGCTAGGTTGACGAGGGGGCTTTATGGGGAGAGGTAGGTAACCAAACGGAGGACGGTCTGAATGCTTCTAGCTAGGTTGACGAGGGGGCTTTATGGGGAGAGGTAGGTAACCAAACGGAGGACGGTCTGAATGCTTCTAGCTAGGTTGACGAGGGGGCTTTATGGGGAGAGGTAGGTAACCAAACGGAGGACGGTCTGAATGCTTCTAGCTAGGTTGACGAGGGGGCTTTATGGGGAGAGCTAGGTAACCAAACGGAGGACGGTCCCAACGGACGGATGCTACTCGCAATAGACATAAAACCAACATTTTTGAGTATAAATGCAATTAAATTTTATTCTATTCTATTAAATGAAACCAAACTGTCTTCCGTCCCGTTATTGTTCGACACATATATACATACATCACGCCCCCATCCCTTGCGGGGTAGGCAGAGCGTTACCAGCCGTAAAAATACGGTCGGTATCGCCACATCTGTAATTTTTGAGGATTGTTTTCCAGGGTTGTTTCAGGAAACATGTGTATTACTATAGTGACAGGTTGTCAGCCTGTCGCCTAAAAATTGTAATACACCAATACTCTCGAGTCCCTTAGTCGCCTCTTACGACACCCGCGGGAAGGATGTGGGGTGATGCTATTCTAAGCCGGCATCACACGGCGACGTTAATAATAACTGTTATTGTTCGAAGTTAATAATTACTGTATCCCCACAGGGCGGCCGCCGCGGCGAACTCCCCGCACTCGGCCGCGAGCCAATTGCTTCGCGCGAGGCACCGGTACGCCATGTACTGCAGCCGAGAGGTGAGCACTGTCAAACCACACAAATCACGCCTCTATCCCTGGGGTTGGCAGAGCGTTAAAGACCGTGAAGTTTACAGGGTGTAAGGGACTGTGTAACGAAAACTTTGCAGGTGTGCTCAGACCATGAAACTGAACAACTTTTTCTATGGGGGCTATATCGGTACAGCCTCCCATAAAAAGTTCTCGATCAGCTGACTGACTTTGTATGGGGATTCGGAAAAAAATTGTACATACATACATACATATATCACGCCTTTATCCCTTGCGGGGTAGGCAGAGCGTAAACGGCCGTAAGAATACGGTCGCTATCGCCTCGTCCGACATTGTCGAGTATTGTTTTCAAAGGTTGTTTCAGAAAACATGTGTATCACTATAGTGACAGGTTGTCAGCCTGTCGCCTAAAAATTGTAATACACCAATACCCTCGAGTCCCTCAGTCGCCTCTTACGACACCCGCGGGAAGGATGTGGGGTGATGCTATTCTAAGCCGGCATCACACGGCACAAAAAAATTGTCGTTTCCCAATATAGCCGCCATAGAAAAAGTTGTTCAGCTTCAGTTGGTCTGATCACGCCTGCAAAGTTTTCCTTACACCGTCCCTCACACCCTGTATATCTAATTATTTCTCTACTTTTTGTAAACTTTTTGTTTATCATGTTCGCAGGAGGCCGGCGTAGCGCGCGCCTACGCGCTGTCAGCGCTAGAGTCCCTCCCGGAGGTATTCCGCGCGCACGACACCGCGCACGCGCGCCACGCGTCCCTGTGGGCCGCTCTACACGCGCGGCTACGCCGTAGCAGCGCGTAGCTGCGTAGCGCGCGCCTACGCGCTGTCAGCGCTAGAGTCCCTCCCGGAGGTATTCCGCGCGCACGACACCGCGCACGCGCGCCACGCGTCCCTGTGGGCCGCTCTACACGCGCGGCTACGCCGTAGCAGCGCGTAGCTGCGTAGCGCGCGCCTACGCGCTGTCAGCGCTAGAGTCCCTCCCGGAGGTATTCCGCGCGCACGACACCGCGCACGCGCGCCACGCGTCCCTGTGGGCCGCTCTACACGCGCGGCTACGCCGTAGCAGCGCGTAGCTGCGTAGCGCGCGCCTACGCGCTGTCAGCGCTAGAGTCCCTCCCGGAGGTATTCCGCGCGCACGACACCGCGCACGCGCGCCACGCGTCCCTGTGGGCCGCTCTACACGCGCGGCTACGCCGTAGCAGCGCGTAGCTGCGTAGCGCGCGCCTACGCGCTGTCAGCGCTAGAGTCCCTCCCGGAGGTATTCCGCGCGCACGACACCGCGCACGCGCGCCACCCGTCCCTGTGGGCCGCTCTACACGCGCGGCTACGCCGTAGCAGCGCGTAGCTGCGTAGCGCGCGCCTACGCGCTGTCAGCGCTAGAGTCCCTCCCGGAGGTATTCCGCGCGCACGACACCGCGCACGCGCGCCACGCGTCCCTGTGGGCCGCTCTACACGCGCGGCTACGCCGTAGCAGCGCGTAGCTGCGTAGCGCGCGCCTACGCGCTGTCAGCGCTAGAGTCCCTCCCGGAGGTATTCCGCGCGCACGACACCGCGCACGCGCGCCACCCGTCCCTGTGGGCCGCTCTACACGCGCGGCTACGCCGTAGCAGCGCGTAGCTGCGTAGCGCGCGCCTACGCGCTGTCAGCGCTAGAGTCCCTCCCGGAGGTATTCCGCGCGCACGACACCGCGCACGCGCGCCACGCGTCCCTGTGGGCCGCTCTACACGCGCGGCTACGCCGTAGCAGCGCGTAGCTGCGTAGCGCGCGCCTACGCGCTGTCAGCGCTAGAGTCCCTCCCGGAGGTATTCCGCGCGCACGACACCGCGCACGCGCGCCACGCGTCCCTGTGGGCCGCTCTACACGCGCGGCTACGCCGTAGCAGCGCGTAGCTGCGTAGCGCGCGCCTACGCGCTGTCAGCGCTAGAGTCCCTCCCGGAGGTATTCCGCGCGCACGACACCGCGCACGCGCGCCACCCGTCCCTGTGGGCCGCTCTACACGCGCGGCTACGCCGTAGCAGCGCGTAGCTGCGTAGCGCGCGCCTACGCGCTGTCAGCGCTAGAGTCCCTCCCGGAGGTATTCCGCGCGCACGACACCGCGCACGCGCGCCACGCGTCAATGTGGGCCGCTCTACACGCGCGGCTACGGCGTAGTAACTCGTAGCACCAGCAGCGTAGCGCGGGCCTACACTTTCACTTTAAGAAATATTGCGCGCGCGGTATAGGCTAATTAAGCGCTCTTTGTATTGCAAATAAAGAAATAAAATGTAAATTTGTAGGAAAATTTAATAGTCTTCATAAGAACGAATGTTTTTTTAAATTGACTATGCTGTTTACCCATATAAGCTCAAAACATTCCAATAGTATTAAGTATTGTAATTTGTAATATCTATACATAATATATATTTTAGTCATAAATCCATAATAGATAATTTTTAGATAGGTCATAAAGTAGTATTAAATTCTTCACAGAGCTTTCGAAATAATAATAAAATACATTTGATCAGAAATATTTAATTAAGAATCTTAGCTAATGTTATTTAAGTACCAAAATTAAATATTACCAAACAATTTTACTCTGTGATACTTCTAAAGCAATCTCTACAATATTAGATAACATACTGTATTTATTTAAACCAATAAGTATAATATTTATTTTAAAGCATGTTATGGTTTATTTATACAATTTGACAACATGTGTTACAAAACTTAGCATCATTAAAGCGTTATAAATACATATATATATTTAATGTATATATTGGAATATACCATTTTTATTATTGTTATTTTATTTAGATTTATAAGGATTACAAATATACATACAAGTTTTAAAGTAAAATTGTGATTTTTTTAAATATTATTATGATTTTTAAGTAAATACCTACAGGAGAATGTTAGGTACTGATTTTTACATACATACATATGTATGTAAGTATTGAGGGCCCTTTTCGATGATACATGTATCACTGTAGTGACAGGTTGTCAGCCTGTCGCCTAAAATTGTAATACACATGAAACCCTCGAGTCCCTCAGTTGCCTTTTACAACACCCACGGGAAGAAATGGGGTGATGCTATTCTAAGCCGGCATCACATGGCTGATTTTTAACTAATAGTTAATGAGTAACGTTCCTTAGGAGTACATATTCGTAGTACGACTATGTTCCTTTGGTTGGTTGGCCTAACTAACCAAGGACCTTTTTCACACTTAACGCACAACGCAGCGCTAAAATAACGCATTCGTGACGCAGCGGACTGTCAGATCCATACTATAAATGTCAATCCCATACTAAAACCGCACAACCGCTGTTGCGTCGACAGTGTGTGAGCGGTTTTAGTAAGGAGATTAAGGTTATTTTAGTAGCAATCCACGAAACTGAACAACTTTCTCTAAGAAACATAATTCGAAATATGAAAAAAAAATTGATCCACACAAATTGACTTGGTCGGCTAGTAGGTACTACGTATAGGTAGGTACATTTTGAAGAGATGGGAGCTCCAAAAACTTTTTTCATATTTCGACCAAATTGTACTTGAGGAAAGTTGTTCAGTTTCAGGGACTGGTTCACTACTTAAAATATTTGTGAGTTGATTTCTTTTACATTCTGAATTTGAGCACATTACCACTTTCCGCATTCGTTCGTAAACCGAGAGGTGCAGGTGTCATAGCATTACGTGACAATTACCTACGTACTTAGGCGGATCGCACATTTGACGCACGACGGAGCGCAAAAATATCGCAGCGGTCTGTCAGATCCATACTAGAAATGTCAATCCCCATACTAAAAACCATCTAAAACCGCTCAACCGCTGTCATCGCAGCGCTATCGCAGTGTCATCCGTCGAGTGCTGTTTTAGTATGGGGTGTGACGTTTCAAACATGTTTCAAGTATGGATCTGACGTGGATCTGACAGACCACTGCGATATTTTTGCGCTCCGTCGTGCGTCAAGTCTACGATCCGCCTTATTCATTTTTTTCTTTCGTGTGGGACACCGAGTCGTCCAACGTGAACTTATTGAACGACATTATGAATTAGATCATCTCGAATATAACGTAATTTCGGCAACGAAACTTTTTCTGCACGTCACAAAAAGTTTACAAACAATAATATTGTTTCACGGAGAAGTGGTGCTCATATTTATAAACAATTCCTGCCTATTGTTTCGGGCGTTCAGTAATGTTTCGGGTCTCGCTGAAGATGGTTGTTCAAAACGTGTTGTGCTTATTGTTCCTCACAGTTCCGTACTCAGCAACCAACGTATCCATAAAAGACGAGAGTTGGGGTGAAAGGAGCACCAGATCTGTTAAGAGTAAATACCGGCCGATATACCACATCACGGCGCTGCAGGGGTGGATGAACGACCCCGCAGGATTCATCAAGTACAAGAACCAGTACCATTTGTTCTACCTTTACCATCCGTACTCAGGCGCCTGGGGCCACATCACCTGGGGGCACGCCGTCAGCGACAATCTCATCGATTGGATACACTACACTCCGGCTCTCGTCCCTAAGGAACACTACGAGAAACACGGCTGCATCGGCGGATCGGCGCTCATACACAACGACTATCTCGCCCTCTTCTACACCGGTCACGTCGTCGGAAAGAATAAGACGAAACAAACCCAGAACATCGCCATAAGTTCTGATGGCGTTCTGTTCCAAAAGTATCTTTATAACCCGATCATAAATAAATCTCCTTACAACACAGGGGAGTTCAGGAACCCGAAAGTGTGGCGGATCCGCAACTCGTGGTGCATGCTCATTGGCGCGATGTCGCCCAGTCGGATGGGGCAGTTGCTGATGTATATCTCACCAGACCTGTTCCATTGGAAACTTAAAGGCGTAGTTGCCGAATCTTTGGGAGATATGGGGCACATGTGGGAAAGCCCCGATCTTTTTCAACTAGACAACATGGACGTGCTTATATTCTGCGCTCGCGGCGTGAAGACTGATGGGTATCGCTTCCGAAATCTATATCAAGCTGGCTATTTAGTGGGTAAGTTCGATCACGACAAAGGGCTATTCGATGACCCCTTCGAAATATCAACAGCGACGTATAACACTCTCGATCACGGTCACGACTTTTACGCCCCGATGACGATGTTGGACAGTGATGGAAGAAGACTTCTGATCGCCTGGATGGGTATGTGGGAGAGCAACTTCGAAGAAGCCAACGAAGGTTGGGCATGTATGCTGACCACCGTTAGAGAGCTGACTCTAACTCAAACAGGCTACCTCCTTATGAATCCAGTGCGCGAAACAGAACAACTACGAGCGGAGCTCTTAGAAGACGCCTGGTACGCGCCCGGCGAGGTGTTCCTAACTGGATGTAAAGCGTTTGAATTGCTAGTGCGGTCGAATGAGAAAGCGAGTCTCGCTGCGATCGCGTTGGAGTGGGAGGGTGCGAAGCGGTTCGTTATTGAGTACGATGCGTCTACCGGCTACGTGATCATCGACAGGGGTGGAGAGAAGGGGATTCGCCGCGCGAGCTGGGCTCCCTTGAACGACCTGGTCCGCTGGCGGATATTCGTGGACCACAGCTCTGTGGAAGTGTTTTGCGGCGACGGCGAGGTGGTGTTCTCTAGCCGGATCTACCCGCGCCGGATGATGCGCATCAGGGTTGACGGCGACACTTCTCTGCACATGCTGCAGTACCGAATGCGGCGCAGCGTGGGCCACGAGGAGCTAGACCCTAATGATATTCTGACGAATACGATGCGCGATGAGCATGATTCTGAAATATCTGTAGCTCGCGATAAAAGGAATCAGAAAATAAAGTTACCTAGTAAGAAAGGCACCAGAAAGAGAAGTTAAACGTAAAAGAAGTTTTTTTGAATCTTGACTTCTGATTATGGCAAGGAACGTTTTCATTCAGTGTTAAACTATGGACTACTGGACCTACTCGTTTCGTTTTGAAAGGCGGCTCGTGAAATGTGCAGCAGCGTTCCCTGTGAATGCAATATGATATGTTGTAGTTTAGACTGAATGTCAGAAGTCAGATGTTTTGTCTTGTAGTTTTTTTTTCTCTTCATGTGGTGTTAGTCTGTAGGTACAAGTTGGCTTACCGCGCATACTCCATCTTTCTGATCTATCTATATCATATCTATATTTATTAAAACAAATGTTGCCGTGTGATGCCGGCTTAGAATAGCATCACCCCACATCCTTCCCGCGGGTGTCGTAAGAGGCGACTAAGGGATTCGAGAGTATTAGTGTATTTCAATTTTTAGGCGACAGGCTGACAACCTGTCACTATAGTGATGCACACGTTTTCTGAATCAACCTTGGAAAACAATCCTCAAAAATGTCAGACGTGGCGATAGCGACCGTATTATTACGGCCGTTAACGCTCTGCCTACCCCGCAAGGGATAAAGGCGTGATATATGTATGTATCTAATGTTCTCACTCATTCATATCATTCATTAATTCAATCATAGGAGTTGATAGTGTTCTGTGATCATATCACTTCATCAACGCAGAGCCTAAGCTTAGTAGCTAAAGCTAGAAACATGAAATTTGAAATTTATAACTAGTTCCTTTCTTTAATTAATGCCGATATAGGTGTGGGTATAAGTTTTACATTTCTTTCTTACGAAGGAATGAAACGACGGAAAAGGCCAACAAGATGTTTTTGTGTTTAACCGACCTCACGCCTACGGCACGGATATATCATAGAGGGATTCTCTTTTCTTTATTTTTGAATAATATTTTAAAAAAACATATACCTAGGTACCTAAGGAGTAATGCGAACTCTAATGTTAAGGCACTTAAGCACAGATTTCTTAAACCTCTCAGCGATCTTTACGTCATGAACTACGGTGCTTTTGACGTCATTAATGCCATAGACACGTTAAATTTATAGACAAGTCAGACCTATTTTTTGTCATTGTAACGCCATCGAAACTCAACTGTCATTCCATTCCAAAAAATAGCAGACTTGGGCCCCCTTTTTTTTTTCATGCGCTCTACGTTTTCGGCCCTAAGGCCATCAAAACTACGCCTGTCGGCTTGGTGGGGAGCACGTGCTCACCCGGAATATTTGATTGGTTGTTCAAACAACATTGGTTTCCAGAACAACTCCTAAGCCCAACTCACTGACTGAGACTGGGCTTAGGAGTTGTTCTGGGAAGAACTGATTGGACTGAATCTACCCGGTATGTGCCGGTAATTGCCAAAATGAGGCGTAAATGAGGGACCTCCGCGACCCCGCCGCCGGCGGGGACGTCGGTTGCTTGAAGAGCTTGTGGAGTGTGATCTACTCGCAATGGCTGCAGTGGCGGCTTTGGTGATCTTGTCATCATCATCCGAAAGGACGTGTCTGGGACGACGTTTGAAACGCGAGGTTGGATAGGGGAAGTAGTTGGACGCGGCAACTATTAGGGGATTTTTATGATGGGGAGCGTTGTCGGAGAAGCGACGGGACGCTTGTTTCATATAGTCTTTAATGGTGGGGAGACCTAAGTCGATGTGGAGGTTGGCGTTCCGCAGGTACAGGGAAGCCCCTGTTGCCCTGCGCATGAATCGGTTTTGGATGACCGGCAGCATATTGAGATGCGACTTAAATGTGTGAGCAAAGACTAGCGTAGGTCATGATTGGCCTTACGCAGGTAGTGTAGATCCTCACCTTATTTCTAAGGGAGAGTCGGCGTAACGTAATGTCGGTGACGTAACAGTATTAGAATTTCCCAACTCGGTTCAGCTCTGTTTGGTTTTTCTGTCCAAAAGAGATTATCGAGAGTTTATAAACAAAACAATAAAACACAAACAAAATGTGTCCTCTATATGAGAATTTGACAATAGTATGACACTATTGTGATGCAATGAATGTCTAATTGAAATTGAGAGATAATGGGAGTGTGTTTGTTTAATATGATTAGGTATGGGTACAATTTGTTAATAGATAATGGATATGCCGAGGGCAAAACGGGTTAAGCAAGCGAATTTCATGCTTTGGTTTACCTTCTTCGGATATGCAATAATGTATGATCTTCTGTATGTTTATGAATTTATCTTTGAATATCGGTTGAGCAAGCATAATTTTACTTACTTTTATATAGTTAACTACAATAGTTTAAATTAAAATGTGTAATGTTCTGTCTAAATGTTATGTAGTCTATGTTAGATGGATTTAGGCGACAAAAGGCAAATTCTCAAAATGGCACACGAGTCTTAAAATGGCTAATTATTGTAAAGGCAAATTAGTATAATGGCAAATTATTATAATGGCAAATTAGTAAAATGGCAAATTATTGTAATGGCAAATTAGAAAAATGGCAGATTATCAAAATGGCAAATTAGCAAAATGGCACATCAACAAAAAAACAGATTTCAACCAAATTCATTCATGGTGACACTTAAAAGAAAATATGGACGTTTATTTAAAAAAAATAACTATTATTAAATTCGAATTAAATGATAACAATATAATAATAAATAAGAAGGGAGGCCTTTGCCCAGCAGTAGGATCCAGATGGCTAATTAAGTTTAGATAAGAATAATAAATAAAACAAAAAGGGTCTTTTTACATAAATTTGTAATACGTTAAATTATGAACTATTTAAATCGCCATTTTGATATTTTGCCATTTTGATAATTTGCCATTTTACTAATTTGCCATTATACTAATTTGCCTTTACAATAATTAGCCATTTTAAGACTCGTGTGCCATTTTGAGAATTTGCCTTTTGTCGCCTAAATCGTTAGATGTTGCCATATTTTTATTTGTTTATTTATACTTAATATTTTTGTAGTGATAGGGCTTTTCACCTCTTAAGCTTAAAAATAACCGCGAAAAAGAAAGAAGATTTACCGCGTAAAATCAGCTGCACAACTCATTTTTTGCTCACTAGATGAGGAAAAGTTAATAGCGTTTTTTCGTTTGATTAAAAGTGAGCGCGCGCTTTTGCATTTTAGGATACTCTTTTTCAATAGCTCGCTTCTTTACGTCCGTGATTCAATATAAATATCCTTCGCTACTTCGGGATTCAAAACTAGTAGGTAAGGTACTTGAAGCAAAAATGTATTTTGCTTTCTTGTTGTACAAAAAAATTGTAGTTAATATAATAATAATGTTATGAACTTTTAAAAGTGATACACACAGTGACGTCTGTAACTGTAATTAATTAATTGAAATAGCGAATATTGTAGAGAACTGGGGAATATGTATATTAGCACTGTTAATATTGCACAGTCTTAAAATAGTTTATGTAATAAAAAACCCGATATGTAAAATGTACCTACTGTATTGTATGACTACAACTAATAAATTGAAATAAACAATAAAAATAATTGAGAAGATATCTTTGAACGTATTTTTAACTACTTACATTATATCCATTTACTTCTGTTAAAATACCGATAGGTTTGAAGAAGTTACATAAATATACATATCACGCCTCTATCCCTAGCGGGGCAGGCAGAGCGTTAACGGCCGTAAAAATACGGTTGCTATCGCCATGTCTGACATATATTGCGGGCCGTTCGAGACCCACTCTCACCTAAAAGTTGTAATACACATAATACCCTCAAGTCGCTCAGTCGCCTCTTACGACACCCACGGGTAAGAATTGGGTGATGCTATTCTAAGGCGGTATCACTCGGCAAATTAAAGAAGTTACATAAATAAAATAAACGTCGGTACGACAAGCAAGATAACAGCAGTCTGCAGCTCGAGCCTCGGGCTTAGGAAGGTTTTGGCGGTTCAACTTGCTGCGTAAATTCACTAAGCAGGTGGTCTTTATCCGTCGTTCGAAATTCAAATCAAATTTCTCAACTAGTGGAGAAAAGTAATGAGGAAAAGTGAGTTGAACTTCGAACATTTCATTTAACATTGAAGTTTGCAAAAACTAAACTTTTAAATTAACTTTGTTTACCTGCCTTGTGTTTACTTTCTTTAAAAAATTATTAAACGTACTTACTTAAGTTGTACAAGTTGCTTCTATATCTAGTTAAAAACTAAAACACATAATTTTCTCACTGGTACAGGTGAAGAGTTGTGTGTACCATACGCCGTGCTTTTGAATCCCTCACTGAGCTACTACTACTTTTAAAAAAATATCCTTTGCTACCTCGAGATTCAAAATTAGCACTCGCAGCATAAAGCAGCTTAGCTCTCTTGTTGTACAATTAACTAGTGTACTTAGATCTTTTAATTTTCTAGAACCCCCTGATACCAAAACCAGACTACGTCCGCGAGCTGGTTTGAGATCAAATCAAACTAATAAAGTAGCAAACCAAAACAAATCATGTAAATAAAGCACATAAAATTACAATTATAATAATTTTTATTATTTATATAATAATTATTTAATTATAATATAAGGTATGCAGTGAAAATGATGCAGTAGCAATCCTAGGTGACCGCATCACTTTAATTAATTTAAATTAATGCTTAAGACAACAACAACTGATAAAAATTCTTTGGCTATAAGATGATTTAGTCCAATAAAAAATCATGCTTTACATTACAACCGACGACTGAATTTTTTTAATACAAAATGAGTTATTTTTAAAGTTTAGTGTGGTATCCCTACAAGTGTCAGATTGACTGTTCAGTTGGAGCACTTGTTCGGGCAGTTTCGCTGGATATCCGCGAATTTATCAGTGGAAAGCGAAAGACGGAGGCGTACACAGCCTGACGAAATAAATTCCGTAGTCCGATAAACTCGCTTACATGTGCCAGGGAAGCCTTGTTTAATATTACACGCGTTTTTTTTCTAAAATACTCGTCGAAGTTGTGAGCAAGTAACTGTAAACAACCATGTCTTTCGTGGCGAAATTTGCGATATTATGCTTTTGCTTTGCATTTGTAAACACAGACAAGGCATTGAAGTTTTACCAGGAAAAGGTAAGTTGTAATTTTATTTGGTTTAAATTACTATTTTGATTAGTTTTTGTGTAGCTGTAAACTTCGTCAACTTTGACTTGAAGGTCATAAGTTTACTGTATGTTGACCTATTACTTTTATTTTTATCATAACTGGTAACACATGTTATGATGTATTGTCTATAACATTTATTCTAAATAAATTTGCTGATAATGCTTATAATAAATTCTAAACTAATTTGATCTCCCTATGTATAATGCTAACAATGTTAAAAAAGCTGCCTACCTAACAATGTTATGATGCCAATTCAGAGAAGCTTGAACTTTTAAAATAATACCCAGCTTTATGCTGTGTGACGATGGTTTAGAATAGCATCACCCCAATTCTCACTGTGGGTTTCGTAAAAGGCGACCAAGGTATGAATTTGCATGCAAGGCAGCAGCGTTCCCTGTGAATATCTACAACACCTTGTACTGCGCTCGCCAATCCGCCTGCCAAGCGTGGTGAGCATGGCAAATACCCCCAATATGGTAAGTAAGGCCGATGTCCAGCAGTGGACTATTGTGTCTGTTGTAGTAATTATGTGACTCTTGTTTCTTTCCTTGTTTAAAACTTTCTCTGATATATCTCACAAAAAGATAATTACTGTATTAGGCATGATGATAAGGAAGTCTATTTATGTCTCAATCATAACTTAAGAAAATAAATTATATTGATTGATAACAATTATCAATAACTAATATTAACTAATTTGATATTTACACAATAATGTTAGGAATAGGTATTGACTTTACTTACGTTGTTGCCTGGAAGAGATCGCTGCAACCATATATTACAATGTATTTATTTCATTTTAGTTTTATTTATTGTTTTTATCTTTTTCATTTTTTTGGTCCCGGTTGCTGTCTATGATTACTAATCATGTCAGAAGCTGGCTATTTGTAGAAGGCGGTTGAAAAATTCTGACACTAGTGCCACACAAAAAGAGAGAGAAATCTTTTTCAATGTGAATATTGTAAGCAAGAGTGTGTTCATCTACCTATATTTTTTTTTAGAATTTCCATGAGGCACAAGATTTAACAGACAATGACATTCGAAACTTAGCAAATTTGTCAGACATGAAGCATTTTAAGCAGGTCTTAAAAGAGATCTTGATACCAAGAGTGGTAGGTTCCGAGAACCACAAAAAAGTTGGCGATTACATAGTGAAACAAATGAGCGACCTCGGCTGGATCATTCAAGAAGACAAGTTTGTAGACAAAACTCCAGTATTTGGGAACTTAAACTTCAGGAATATTGTCGCCACATTGAATCCCGCTGCTGAACGATATTTGGTGTTGGCCTGTCATTACGACAGCAAGTATACTAGAGAACATACCTTTGTTGGTAAGTAAAAACTAATTAAAAAATCTTCTTGAAATGTGTGATGCTGGCATAGAATAGCATCACCACAACTCTTCCCGCAGGTGTTGTAAGAGGCAACTAAGGGACTCGAGGGTTTCAATTGTATTACTACGTACAACTATAGGCGACAGGCTGACAACCTGTCACTATAGTAATACACATGCTTTTTAAAACAACCTTGAAAAACAATCCTCAAAAATGTCAGAGGTAGCGATAGCGACCGTATTCGCACGGCCGTTAACGCTCTGCCTACCCCTCAAGGGATAAAGGCGTGATATATGTATGTACGTAGTCGGTCCCAAAGTTCTGTCACTGGCACATTATTTTTGAATTTAGAACACGAATTTGGAAAAGTTTTATTGCATTCCTTTTTTGAATGTTTAACAATTATTTTAAAACAATAAATGATCATTTGGCGCGATTTTTCACGATGGAGTGGACTTTGAAAGAAAACCGAATAGCAGTTTTGCCGTTGCATCGCTGTGGGCACTCGCCGAGTACCATTTTTAAGTTGCTCAAAAAATTGAAAATAACGCTTAGGTTTGTGTATAACCTATATAAGTAGGTACAATGAAGTCTCTAGTGTTGAGGACAAGAAAAGAACTGGCCGGCCTCGCTCCGCAAGAAAATCAGCAGTGATCAAAGCGATCAAGGAGCGCATACGAAGAAATCCTGTCCGAAAACAGAAACTTATGGCTTTGCAGATGAAGGTTAGTAGAAAAACAGTCAAAAAGGTTCTAAACGAAGACCTTAAGCTGCGAGCATACAAAAAAAAGAGTGGGCACTTACTTAATGCCCATTTAAAAGAAATTAGACTCAAAAGATCCCGGGTGTTGTTAAAACGGTACGCGAAAAACCGGCACCGCGATATACTTTTTACAGACGAAAAAATTTTTGATATAGAAGAAAAGTATAATAAACAAAACAAAAGAGTGTACGCTACCAGCTCTGAAGAAGCAGGAAACAAAGTTTCGCGGGTGCAACATGGGCATCATCCCTCTTCAGTCATGGTCTGGTTAGGAGTCTCCTACTATGGGCCAACTGAGGTTCATTTTAGCGAAAAGGAGGTCAAAACCAGTGCAAAAGTGTACCAAGAGACGGTTTTGGATCGGTACGTCAAAGACCTGCCCAACACACTATTTTCAGGACATCAATTTGTGTTCCAGCAGGATTCTGCGCCCGCTCACAAAGCCAAGACCACTCAAGCCTGGTTTTAACGTCAAAACATTGAGTTTATAAGACACGAAGATTGGCCTTCCTCCAGTCCGGACCTTAATCCTCTGGACTTTAAAATTTGGCAGGTCTTAGAGAGCAAGGTCTGTGCTAAGCCACATAAAAATTTGGAGAGCCTGAAGTCAGCCATAGTTAAAGCAGTCGCTGAAATCGACATGCATATGGTGCGTGCTGCGATAGACGACTGGCCGCCGCAGTTGATGGCCGTTATTAAAAGCAAGGGAGATCATTTCGAATAGTTTTATGTTATTTTGATTCTTCGATAATTGTATTTTTAATTGATATATAAATTTTTAAAAACGGATCGGTACTTTTATTTTATCAGTATTTTCATATATGACAGAACTTTGGGACCGACTACGTATGTATTAGTCATCCAGAAAAAGTGATTCTCAATTCAGTTCTCAATTCTTTATTAATAAATTTAATTACTAATAGATAAACTTATACAAAAATAGATATCTAGCTGATTTATTTGAACAGGTGCAACAGATTCCGCCGTCCCGTGCGCACAAATGATAAACCTGGCCAAAGTGATGGCTCCACAGCTCGATAAGCTGAAGGACTCTCGTCTCAGCCTCATGTTCATCTTCTTCGACGGAGAGGAGGCCTTCCGCGAGTGGGGGCCGAAGGACTCCATCTACGGAGCGCGCCACCTGGCGGAGAAGTGGCACCAAGCGCACTTCAAGGACGGAGCCAGCCACCTGCAGAGAATGGTAAGTGGTTTTTGATCCGTTCATTACTGTATAAATAAATAAAATAAATATCTTTGACAATTCACACAGCGCCATCTAGCCCCAAACTAGGCAAAGCTTGTACTATGGGAACTAAATAGCTGATATTATTACTTATATACTTTGTTTTGTAAATAAATACTTATTATACATAGAAAACACCCAGACTCAACACAAATATTTGAAAATTTTACTTAAACAAATATTTGTGTCCGGTGGAGATCGAACCCACGACCCTCTATCGGTATTCTTTACTTCACTTCTTCACGATTTCTGCTAGGATCAGGTTTTATTAGGTCATGATGCTGTGCCTAGCCCGTAAGGTATACATGTGTAAATCGGTATGATTTGCTTTTTTTTTCTTTTCGTGTGGGACACCGACTCGTCCAACGACCCGATGAACCCTAGTGTCAGAATTTTTCAACCGCCTTCTACATATTGCAGGCTTCTGACATGGTTGTGTAACGACCGCCGTCTAAGTGATCAATTGATCATAGGCAGCAACCGTATCATTACTGTATCTATCGGTATTCTCCACTTCTCTTCACGATTTCTGCTAGGATTAGGTTTTATTAGACCATGATGCTGTGCCTGCCCCATAAGGTGTACACATGCGAATCGGTATGTTTTGCTAGTTTTAAATGTCTTCATCATCTTTTTGTGGCGCAGTGGTAGTGCGACTACCTTTGACGCAGAAGGTTCCGGGTTCGATTCTCGGTGGATAAATATCAACTTTGTGATTTTGTTTCCAGTAGTAGTTATCTGTAAGAAAGATGGTTCCGTGTTTCGGTTGGCACGTGAAGCCATAGTTCCCGGTTGCTGTATATGATTACTTAGATGGCGGTCGTTACACAACCATGTCAGAAGCCGACTACTTGTAGTAGGCGGTCGAAAAATTCTGAGAAGGGATCATTGGGTTGGGGCGTGAATCAGTGTCCCGCACGAAAAAAAAGGTTTTTGTTCTTTAGTTAATTCATTCTCCTTGTCTTAATCCCGTTCTCTGTCGGGGTCGGCTACCTAACCTAAGGGACTTGATGTGTATCCAAGTTTGACCGACTGCCATTTGAACTCTGCAACCCGAAGGCTAACCTGGCCCGAATCCTAGGTTAAGTCACATTAAAATAGCATCTGAATTCAAATTTTATTTGAATGTGGGTTTCATCATGTGGGATGTGGGATGTTTTTCCTTCACCGCAAGAGCAGTCGGTAAATGTACGTGCCCGTTTAGGTGCTTTCTTTCTCGTTTTCCCTCAATCGTCCCTTTAAGTTTTAAATGTAAATTTATGCGCGAAATGTCTTATCAAGGCGTATGTATGCATTCGGTTGATTTGAATAATTTGTTTCACATTATTTACTGTGAATAAACTGAGTTACCTACATCCTACTAATATTATAAATGTGAAAGTTTGTATGTTTGTTAGTACTCCTTCACGCTAAAACTACTAAATCGATTTCCATGAAATTTGGCACACATATAGAGGGTAACTTAATTTAACACATAGGATAGTTTTTATCCTGAAAAACTATTCCTCTGGGTAGCCATAGGATGATAATGATAACCGACTTCCACGCGGGCGAAGCTGCGGGCACCCGCTAGTAATATATATAAAAACTTACCTACCTACTGTGGTTGTACGTCATCGCCTTTTGTGTCCGGCGTGCCCCAACACCTGCACAAAGGCCGACCTTATGACAGCGTCTGCCAGCGCTGTAAATGTGGCCAAGTTCTGGGCTACGACGGTGTAGTGTCTGCCATCGACACGCTAAGAAGATCGCCTTTTGTAATTAAACAACTGCAGGTACTGATATATTAACATACCTACATACATACATACATGCCTTTATCCTTTGCGGGGTAGGCAGAGCGTTCTCGACCGTAAGAATACGGTCGCTATCGCCACGTCTGTCATTTTTGAAGATTGTTTTTCAAGGTTGTTTCAGAAAACATGTGTATCACTATATGACAGGTTGTCAGCCTGTCACCTACAAATTGTAATACACCAATACTCTCAGTCCCTTAGTCGCCTTTTACGACACCCGCGGGAAGGATGTGGGGTGATGCTATTCTAAGCCGGCATCACACAATTAACATGTAGGTATTTTCCGATTTTCCATACAGCAACTCAGCGACTGATCATAACCGAAAAAAGAACTGATCTTACAGCGAGTTCGATCAGTTTTCGTAGTAATTACGTATATTTCTTTACCAAGACCTACCAATTACATTCATACACACAAATCACGCCTCTACCCCTTGCAGGGTAGGAAGAGCGTTATGGCCATGTCGGACAAATGCCGGAAAGATATGGGGTGTAGCTATTATATGCCGATATTATATAGTGGGTGAGGTATATTCAATTCAATATATTTATTTCTTAGTAGAACTTATCAAGATCCTCTTTATAGGAATTCCCCTTGCAATTGCAAAGAAAGGGGCATCAAAATACCAAACGCATATCAATTAACTGTACAAGACGTAGGTATACATAATCAAAGGGACAGTGCTCTGACGAACCAATTACAAACGAAGCTCCGAATTCCAATTGGACGAAGTGTTTTTTATTCTACTAAAACGTACTGGATGTCCCAATTTTAGTGGGCCAGATTGTCCGTAACCGTGTTCCGTGCTTTGGATGGCACGTTAATAAACGTCTATGATTACTTAGACAGCGGTCGTTACACAACCATGTCGAGAAACCTGCTACTTGTAGAAGGCGGTGGAAAAATTCTGACACTAGGGTTCACTCGGTATCCCACACGAAAAGAGAGAGAGGGCCAAAGAAAAAATGAAAATTCTTGTCATATTAAGCTATCAATCTGAAAGAGGAGCACATAATCAAGTTTTTCTTCATTTGGACAACAATGTAAGATGCACTGTTAGCTCATGATGATGATAGATAAGGTTGTAGTTAGAGCGGCTGCGATTTATTGAGTAACTTGGAGAAAAAAGCCGTATAAAAGTTTATCTAACTAGGTCGTGCCCAGATAAGCACGGAAAGCAAACATTTTGAGTAACATGCCAGGATTACAAGTAAAGACATCCCATTTGTACCAGTGTCGTGTGGTGCTGGCTTAGAATATAAATGCGACTAACGGATGAATCCAGAGAACGGGCAGAGGCGTACGTACTACAATATCTTGCACTGCGCTCGCCGGTCTGACTGCCAAGTATTATTGGGTAGCAGTGTTCCCTGGGAATTAAACATTTGCACTGCGCTTGCCAATCGCCTATGTCCAGCACTGGACTGTTGTGATGATGGCGATGTATTTCTCCTGAATTTTCAGATAAAAAGTTAGTTTTTTAGCTCCTATGATGTGGATTTTAATGCCTCTCTCGTAGAAGTTCCGCTATTAATTTTCTATCGTCTTTTTACTACTTAGCTTTTATAGTCTGTACGATAGAGAACTTGTCCTTGATGAATAAATTATATTAAAAATGATGAAATTATAAGTATGCCGTGTGATGCCGGCTTAGAATAGCATCACCCCATTTCTTTCCCGTGGGTGTAGTAAGAGGCGACCAAGGAACTTGAGGGTTTTATGTGTATCGACAGGCTGACAACCTGTTACTGTAGTGATACACAAATTATCTCGTAGTTTTACGGTCGCTAACGCTCTGCCTACCCCGCAAGGGATAAAGGCGTGATAAATGTATGTGTAGGGACCTAGTCACGTTGTGTTTTGTCAGCAGTTTTGTATCGAGTCACTGCGGCGGCGAGCCCCGCTTGCCAGTCGTCTCCCCCACCTTAGCATGTGCGCGCACCTCACACTTTAATCATGTAAACCGGAAATTAACTGAAAAATAATAACCTTCTGAATTGGAGTCCAGCCTTTTCTTTCTACAAGTACATCATCTACCATTACGTATGCCAACCACTATGGTATACGTGATAATTGGTGACACCGACTAGCAACACACAAGACGCAAGATCGGCGAAATTTGGAGTGATGGAAAATTCCCGTGAAGTATGAAAAAACTGTTCCGGACGAGACGACTCCCCCATGTCACTTGGGGTTACTGAAAGTGACTGGTGTTCTGTTCTACTTTTGGATAACATCATCGAAGAAGACGACACGACAATTTCATCAGATCCTCACCGAATGAAGAAGTGCCATCGGTTGGAGTGGATTAGCTGTAGTTTTGTGTACGGAATGTAAGCCTCTGTTGTACGTAGCCCTTGATTATGAGCGAACTATGACATGCGATGAAGATTCCCTGACGGCAGTGTAGCGGTCACGTCTTGGTCCCACGTGGCTAGCGCTAGGACGCCGAGCATCGTGTTACAACTGCGAGCGTTTGAGGACACACAGGGTGTTACAAAGATCACTGGAGATATTGTCGACGCCAACTGTCACCGTTTTCTTCAAGTCTGGAGGAATGGAACTTAGAGAAGACTCTCGCGTTGGAGTAGGAGTAGGGCGCGGAACCACTCAGAAGGCTCACCGGGAGGTCTTGAGAAGTTTATGCCCAGGCGGATTTCGGTTGGACAGCGTTTGGATATCGAACAGGACATCTCAGTGTCGTACAGTGTGTCGTGTTTCAGAAAGTGTCGTGTAATTGTTAGATGAAATTCGTAAGTTGAAATATTTAAGAACACCATGTACAATATTTAAGAATTCATACCTTTGTCATTGTAAAATTTATAAGACCTAGAATCATACAAGTCCTACTATTGTTCGTTGTAATTTGTCAGTCAGCGTAATTGTAAACGTTTGTTATGTTCGTAGTTTCTGTGTAGCCCATGTTATCGTTGATATTGTCAATGTAATATGAGATATCGTTATTCTTGCTAGGTCCTTTTGTTTAGTCATGTTTTTATTTCGATTTTGTTGTAGCTTTGTAATGTTGAAATTTTTACCAAAATTTTGAAAAAGGAGGGGAATATTGTAGGGACCTAGTCACGTTGTGTTTTGTCAGCAGTTTTGTATCGAGTCACTGCGGCGGCGAGCCCCGCTTGCCAGTCGTCTCCCTCACCTTAGCATGTGCGCGCACCTCACACTTTAATCATGTAAACCGGAAATTAACTGAAAAATAATAACCTTCTGAATTGGAGTCCAGCCCTTTCTTTCTACAAGTACATCATCTACCATTACGTATGCCAACCACAATGGCATACGTGATATATGTAAAAATGATGAATAATAATAAAATAATATAATAATAATATGATAACATGTTTTTTAATCGAGCATCACACCGCGATGCTATTAATTTTTTTTTAATTATCTTTATCAGTATTCACAATACAGGTTATAGTTGGATTATTTTAATTTAAACCACAAAACACGATCTGGTGCCCAATTTCTTAAACGTTCGTTTTCGGTTCCGTGCACGAAAGTTCAAAACGGCTACTCTAACCACACGTATTTAAATTTCTACTAGTCGATGTTTTATGGTCAAGGGTATGTGTGAATTTTTGTGGGTATGTGGGAATCGATAAGTAAAGTACATCATAGTAGTAGCTCCAGTAGCTCAATTTCTGAGACATTACTTTTTGTCTCATGCGAAAATCTGCTACTTATTATGCTAGTATATCACGTGCTATTTTAGTTATCGATTTCCCACACATGCTAGTAAATTCACACACCATTGATAATAAAAACATGGAGTAGTAGAAATTTAAAAACGTGTGGTTAGACCAGTCGTTGCGGACTTCCGTGCACGGAACCGAATTACGACGTTTCAAAAATATAACTCTTGAACTTGTTTGCCTAAATACTTAGCAGTTCTGGTAGGGATAATACAGGGTGTAAGAGACGGTGTAACGAAAACTTTGCAGGTGTGCTCAGACCATGAAACCGAACAACTTTTTTATGGGTTCTATATTGGGAAACATTAAATTTTTTTCTACCTCCCATACAAAATCCCCGATCACTGACTTTGTATGGAAACTCGAAAAAATTTTTCGTTTCCCAACATAGCCTCCATAGAAAAAGTTGTTCAGTTTCATGGTCTGAGCACACCTGCAAAGTTTTCGTTACACCGTCTCTTACACCCTGTATACAGGATGTCAATTCTTTTTAGTGCAAATCTTTCAATGCGTGGTTAAAGTTTGTAAAAATCACGAGCGAAAATCGTGGGTCGAGGTTATTTTTAATAGTCATGATCATCATCACATCACATCAGCCTGTAGCAGTCCACTGAAGGACGTAGGGCTCCCCCCGGGTACGCCGCAATGAATGTATGATGATGATCTCTCCGACCGATTTCGGCCATGGCGACCACGACTCCTAATCAGATCGGCGCTGATGCGCCCGGAGATGTATAGTCTAAATATACGGGGGGTAAAAAAAAGTGCTGCAAATATTTTAAGGGGTGGACCCAACCCATGAAAGTGAACAACTTTCCCGTAGGAACATATTTTTATATTTCGACCTGTTTCGGGGAAAGTTGTTCAGTGTCATGGGTTGATGCACCTCTTAAAATATTTACTTACACCTTATATGTATAAATTGTCTAAGAAAAATATATGTTTAAATAATAATAAAGTAAATTTACATATTTACTGACATTAAATACATTTAATACATTACTGACAAAAAACACGACCTGTAAGTTCAATGCTCTGTAAGTTGAACTTACAGGTCGTGTTTTTTGTCAGTAATGACCTGCTTTCAGAGCATGAGATATGTAAAGTCTTTAACTTACAGGCGAGGTTTTGAAACTAAGCCTGTAAGTAATTTTAAATATAAAACTAGAAAAAGAACCAATAGAATCGTGACAATTAAAAAGTTAAAATCAATTTCTTCTTATTTTTAATAGGAGTTGCATCCAATTAGTTGTATACGATTTTAAATTTCGAACTGGCCGCTACGAATTGTGTTGCTTGAACGCAGGAATTATATTTTTAATCTGTATTTGTATAACTTCAATAAATGAGTTTGTCGAATTATTACACAATATTACAATAACAAAAGTAAACATTACTAATATTCATACGATCAAAAAAATTTATACTTTATGTTAGGATACTTTTCTTTCATATTAATTCAATATTTTTCAATCATAGAAAAAAAAGTTTCGTGGTGCAACTTGAATACCAGTCGATACAATCATATTTTATGGATCGTTTTTTTGTAGTTATCGCTTTATTTTACTCACCTTTCATTCGATATGTAAAGCAGTATACGTACCACGGATGTAACATCAATAACAACCTCGGAAAGGTACCGTTAAAAAACCACGGTTGTTATTGACAGGTTACATACCTCAGTACGTAATCTACTATTTCATGCCGTGGTGAGAGTTACGTTGAGAGACTAAAACCCTGTATAAATATTACCTTCCACTTTTGGACGTGTTAATCTATCTACCTAAAACTTATTGTTTGTTCAAGAAGGCCACGCATGGTCGCTCATCTTTTGAACGGATTAGTGCTATAATGCCGTGAAAATGTAACAAATAAGTAGCTACAAGTAAACTCGACTCTAGATACCAAAATAATAATTTTGTTGGACTCTACGTTTACGGCCCCGGGGCCATCAAAACTACTCCTGTCGGCTTGGTGGTAGGCACGAGCTCAATCATTGATTGGTTGTTCAAACAACCAGCCCAATCACGCCCTTGCTTGGGGCGAAACTGGGCTTAGGAGTTGTTCTGGGAAGAACGGATCGGACTGAATCTACCCGGTATGTGCCGGTAATTGCCAACATGAGGCGCAAATGAGGGACTTCCGCGACCCCGCCGAAAACTATGTTTTAGAACGATTAAGGCTGGTTTCAGAGCGACGCGTCTCGGCAGCGCTGCCCAGCCGCGCGCGCCTTGCATTACACTAGATTGTATGTAGCGTTTCATAGTGACGCGTGTTGGGCCGCGTCTCGGCCGCGCCGCGGTCGGATCTCCTTCGATTGCCAGTAGCGTCGACTTGCAATCTTTTAAGACGTCGTTGTTGCACTCTTTTCCATGTAACGTATATAGCTAATATAGTGATTACGTTTGCTGGCATAATGATTCTCTGCACTCGACCGTACACCACAACGAAGCGCGCGCGTCTGAATGTCGTTTCACAGCGAACGCGCTCGCTGCCCAGACGCGCGCCCGAGCAGCGCTGCTGAGACGCGCCGCTCTGAAACCAGCCTTACAACAACTACAACAGTCTTAAAAGTCCACTGCTGGACATGGGCCACCTTCTATTATACCTCTATATTTGTCGTACCTACTCACCACGCTTCGCAGGCGGATTAGCGAGCGCAGTGCAAGAAGTTTAAAGATGAAAAACCGACGAATATTTCTTAGCGAGTCTTGTACGTGTTGAGTATCTTCTTACAAAAACTAAGAGCGTCACGTATTTATTGCTAACATCCGAGACGAGTACAAAAACATCCTTTTAGGAATTTTAGGCGTAACACGAGTTGAATGATAAAATCACGGGTTTGAGATGCCGTGCGATGCTGGCTTAGAATAGCATCATCCTATTTCTTTCCTGCGGGTGTCGTAAGAGGCGACTAAGGGACTCGAGGGTTTCATGTGTATTACAATTTTAGGCGACAGGTTGACAACCTGTCACTACTATGCACGAATATATGTATACACGAACCATCTGAAAGGGCAATCAATACTTGTCAGACGTGGCGATAACGACCGCAATTTTATGATCGTTAACGCTCTGCCTACCCCGCAAGGGATAAAAGCGTGATTTGTGTATGTGTGTATTTAAATGAGTACCTACCTACAACAAAACATTTTAGGCGTAACACGTCTTGAATGACAAAATCGTGGGCTTATCGCGGATTTTCGTGGCCTTGACTACATTCAATATAACCTTGCAACAGTCCACTGCTGGACATGAGCCGCTAGTATCATGCACTTATAGTAGTTTGTAACCGATTTAAGTAATCTTAGGTAATGTAGCCTACGTTATGTATAGGCAATATGTTTATAGGAAATCTAGACCGACCCGTAGAGTAGTTATGTATAAAACTTGTACACAACAATTCTAAGAAATTACTACTTACATACGTCTCACTTTTTGTCGCTAAGCGTGTAATGTATGGAACCAAGTAGGTATAATTTGATACGTACATAAATCATGCCTCTTTTCCATTCGGGTAGGCAGAGACTATTGATACATCATTTAAAACTATTTGTAACGCAGCTGTAGTAATAATAACTATATAAAAAAAAGTTTTCTAAAAACAAAATATGTATACTCAAACAAAAATTGTCCTCTTGAATCACTCTATCAATGAAAAACTGCATTAAAATCCGTTGTGTGGTTTTAAAGATTTAAGCATACATTCATACAGACGCGAACTAAAAAAAGAATCTTTGCTTTATACTATGTAGTGGTTTTTTTATGAGGCCTGTGCTGTGTCCCACTGCTGGGCAAAGGCCTTCCCTCTTTTTTGCCACTCTCCCCGGTCTCCGGTTTCCGACTGCCAGTCATTACTAAATGCGACTAAATCGTCGATGTAGTGATAGTCATTAAAAATTAGCTCTATTTACTGAAAATCCTGTATCCAAATTTTCTTTTCTTGAATTCTTGAAAAACAAAACTAACAGGCTTGACAGTATTGGTGTATTACAATTTTAGACGATAGGCTGACAAACTGTCACTATAGTGATACACATGTTTTCTGAAATTTTCTGAAACAACCTTGGAAAACAATCCTCAAAAATGTCAGACGTTGCGATAGCGACCGTATTATTACGGCCGTTAACGCTCTGCCTACCCCGCAAGGAATAAAAGTGTGATATACGGGGTGTAAGGGACGGTGTAACTAAAACTTTGCAGGCGTGATCAGATCATGAAATTGAACAACTTCTTGTATGTGGTTATGTTGGGAAACGAAAAAATTAACGACTTTCTATACAAAATTTCCGATCTGCCGACTGACTTTGTATGGGAATTCGAAATTTTTTTTTCGTTTCCCAACATAGCCGCGATAGAAAAAGTTGTTCAGTTTCATGGTCTGAGCACGCCTGCAAAGTTTTCGTTACACCGTCCCTTACACCCTGTATGTATTGTATGTATGTGAAAAACAAAAAAGCGTTGACGTCATCGGACCAGCCCACGCGTTTCCAGAGCTGTCACTCGTAGGCACTGGGCAGAACAGCAATGTCCTTTGAGAAGCCTTTGCGCCACTGTCGCGTTGGAGGCATGTGGGCGGGTGGACGCTGGGGGTGGCTTACGGGCTGTTTTAGCCAAGAATATTGTAAGGTATTATAAGGATTTTGTAGGCGTTTGCCATAGTATGGAAATGACCGAAAATATAATATATTCCGAGATACTAATATACATATATTCTTTATTGACTAAATAGTATAGAAAACTAATACATTAAAATTTGTCGCAAAGGCGAGCTTATCTGCTAAACGATTGGGTAAAAATGGGAGAGGTTTAAAATAAAAATAAGCGAATCCGTTTAGTCCGTAATTTAGATTATCGGAATCAAGAATCAAATGCGCACGTAAATTTTGTTTTTAAAAAAATGAGTATCAAAGTCTAACGTTCAGGAGTCGAGTCGTGCATGACGTAATTATTATGTAAAAATGGTACATAGGCGTGACGTTACGCGCGATTTCAACTGTCTATAGCACAAACAACTGAACTGCAACTGAAATAATTTATTATATGGAAAAAGAAAAAAAATGTGATATTTTTTTATAATTTGAAAGTCAGAATATTTTTTTTGTCATCTAGCCTGTTTTCGTAAGAAACAAAACATAGTCGTGTAATTTCGAATTTTAATTTCTTAAATCAGTTTCACGAAAACCCAAGGTCCAGCTGATGTGATTTTCTGTGGCGTTTGTGTTTGGCGACCTCATGTGGAGTCCATTGATGGGACCCCATTATTGTTCACTTTGCATCGAGTTATACTCGATCAAAACTAATAGCCGAGAAATAAAAGCGAGAGTATCCCTGATTCATTAAGTGTACTAAAGCCCGTATTAATAAATCTCACTTAACCTTGAGATCGATCTTGAGTGCGTTTTGAGATGTTATTAGTACTGCTAACATTTGTCAATATCGCTCTCAAGATCGATCGAGTTGAGTGTGATTTCTTAATAGGGGTCTTACTACTACTGTATCAAAATATTATTTTCCAATTACCGCAGTCGGGTTTTAGTTTTTAGTAATAAAAATATGCTCATTAATTTTCGCCGTATTTTTACCGTCAAAGCGACTCCGCAAAGAATAATGGCGTGATATGTGTATCTAATTTACAAAGCACACCTAATGGCGCTAGATATGCACTGGCCCTAATAATTTACGAATAGGTCTGTAAAGAGAGATCACAAAGCGGCTGGAATTTAATAACAGGACAAACGTAGTCCCTAATCAAAGCGAGTAAGCCGTACAAAGGCATTACCACATACAAAGGCTTTGACAATTTGCAGGCTACTTTTTCTATTTTCTGTCCAAAGCAAACAGAATTATCGTTCAAAGAATGTTTTAACTTTGAGCGTCCTTCTTTTGTAGAAAGAAGGAAAATTACTTTGCGAAAAGGACGAAAGCTCTTTGCTGAATTCGGTTTTGATGTTTTGATGACGCTATTAGGAAAAACGTTAACATTCTGTCTAACTCGCAAGGGATATAGGCGTGATATGTGTTGTATTAGGAATACAGCCAAATGAAACTATGTTTATTGAAATGAACTAGGAAGTGACCGTGAGCTGGCTTAGGATAGCATCGCCCCATTTCTGCGCGTGAGTAACGTAAAAGGCGACTAAGGGATGAGTCTAGGGAATGAGCAGCAGCTTTCCCTATACCTATAACACCTATTCGCTCGCCAATCCGCTTGCCAAGCGTGGGAAGTATGGCTATACTATACTCCCCAATGGGGGGAGACCTTTGGTCAGCAGTGAACTATAGTAGTAGATATAAAGATTGGAAAGTCAATTCTTCTTCTTTTCGTGTGGGACACCGAATCGTCCAACGACCCGATGAACCCTAGTGTCAGAATTTTTCAACCACCTTCTATATGTAGCAGGCTTCTGACATGGTTGTGTAACGACCGCCGTCTAAGTGATCATAGACAGCCACCGGGACCTACGGCTTAACGTGCCATCCGAAACACGGAACCATCTTACTTACGGACAATCGGGTAGTTCAGCCCGCAATGTCCTAACCAGACTGGGAACAAATTCACAAAGAGATAAATATCAACTTTGTAAGTGACACACCGAGAATCGAACCCGGGACCTTCTGCGTCAAAGGCAGTCGCACTACCACTGCGCCACATCGGTCGTCAAAAAGTCAACTCAATCCCCAGGTAGTAAGTAGATTGTAGAGCTGTATGATTTACTTTGTTTAAAAACTTATTGGACTGGGACTGGGAATGAAAAATTCAATTATCAACTCAGTACATACATACATACATACATGCTTATATCACGCCTTTATCCCTTGCGGGGTAGGCAGAGCGTTAACAGCCGTAAGAATACGGTCGCTATCGCCGCGTCTGACATTTTTGAGTATTGTTTTCTAAGGTTGTTTCGGAAAACATGTGTATCACTATAGTGACAGGTTGTCAGCCTGTCGCCTAAAAATTGTAATACACCAATACTCTCGAGTCCCTTAGTCGCCTTTTACGACACCCACGGGAAAGAAATAGGGTGATGCTGTTCTAAGCCGGCATCACACGGCAATTAAATCATTGAAACAAATGTAGGTATTTCTCAGTTCGTTCGTTGGTATTCCTGGTCTATTCTGCGAACATAACGATAACGACCGTATTTTTACGGCCGTTTACTACCTACCCCGCGAGGGATAAAGGCGTGATGTGTGTATGTATTAAATTCATAGAAGTGGTAGAAATAACCCTTTTTGAAGCTGCCTTATTATCAGGCGCCACCGTGCACAGAGCAAATTAATTGTCTAGCCTACCTACAGACGACGCGTCAACGACAGGGGGTGTAGGGTTGGTTGCTGTTGTCACAGAATATTACAAGGTTACGTTTAATTTACAACAAATACTTTCATATGTGCCGTGTGATGCCGGCTTAGAATAGCATCACCCCATTTCTTCCCGCGGGTGTTGTAAAAGGCAACTACGGGACTCGAGGGTTTCATGTGTATTACAATTTTATGCCACAGGCTGACAACCTGTCACTACAGCGGTACTCGAATCATCTAAAAGGGCCCTCAATACTTGTCATACGTGGCGATTGGGGCCGTAATTTTGCGATCGCTAACACTCTGACTACCCCGCAAGGGACAAAGGTGTGATTTATATACATACGTATGTATGTACTTTCATGGTGTCTTCTACCCTACTCATAAAACACACAACACAAATCACGCCTTTATCCCTGGCAGGGTAAGCATAGCGTTAAAGATCGCAAAATCACGGTTGTTATCGCCGCGTCTGACAAGTATATCGTGGGTCCTTTCAGATGATTCGTGTATCACTGTAGTGACAGGTTATCCGCCTGTCGCCTAAAATTGTTACAGGTACACATGAAACCCTCGAGTCCTTTAGTTGCCTCCTACAACACCCGCGGGAAGAAAGAAGGTGATGCTTTTCTAAGCGGGCATCACACGGTACTCATAAAACAGAACAAAATAACAAAATATTCCGAAAAGATCGGTCCTAGTACATCGAAAACTAAAGTTATGGGGGTTCAAAAAAACGACGAAGCACTTCGAGAAAAGATAAGTAGTGCCCTCGCGCTTCGCGTAGGTAACTCGTCTTGGCGTCTTGGATAATGTAGAGTTCATAAATCATAAATCATAAATCATTTATTAATTCATCAACACAGGTAAGAAAATACAAGGTGTTAAAATACAAAGAAAGAACGCTGTGATGTACCGTACAAGGCATATGAATATTCATGCAGACAACTATTAGAAGAAAGTAATAATAATAATACATTAGCCCAATAATTACGACACAGTAGATTTCAAACTATAAATTTAAAATAATAAAATACTGAAAATTATAAATTGTCACATTATTAAATTTACATTGTAGTAGAAGTAGTCAATAAATTTAGTCAAAGTTATTTATACCTAAATTAAATGTCAATATATAATTTCATTCAATCGCATAATCTATACAGCTTGTGAGTTGACCTATATAGACTAAAGTCAGTCAAGTGCAACCGATTATAAACTCCCACAAAAGAACTCATTGAGGAGATATTTCTCCTTAGTGACAGCCCTATGTGGGCGTAACTATTGAGAAGTAAGGTCGTGGGTAAAAAGGTCATTTATCTGTTTTTGCATAATGAATATTAATGTTCGCCATTATTATGCGACAGTCTTAGGTTATTGTTATTGGTTATCGATCGGCTCTTTCTCCAAGTTTCTAGGTTAATGTGTTTTAGGAACTTTCTTTGGTTATCCGACCATCCCTGCAAAAAATCGAGATTTTCAATTTGTAACTTTCTATGGGTGGTCCAAAACCTCTTTTTTCATATTTGGAACAAATTAAGTTACTTCGATAATAATGCATACACACATAAATTAGGCCTTTGTCCCTTGCGGGGTAGGCAGAGCGTTAACGATCGTAAAATTACGGTCGTTACCGCCACGTCTTGACAAGTATTGAAGGCTCTTTTAGATGATTCGTGCGTGTCGTGTATTACAGTAGTGACAGGTTGCCAGCCTGTCGCCTAACGTTGTAAATACGAGATGAAATCCTCGAGTCCTTTAGTCGCCTTTTACGACACCCGCGGGAAAGAAGTGAGGTGATGATATTCTAAACCAGCATCACACGGGATACAGTTAAGACGTAGATCCCGGTTGCCAATTAATTGGATACCCAAAGAAATTAGGTATCCAATTAAATTAATCCCATTAATTATCTTCTGGCAACATTGTAAGCTTTTAGGATAAAATGTCTACCGTTAATTCGTAGCCTTTTCTCAGGGGATTGCACCGTTCGTTAACCTCGAAGCATAAATATCATCGCTTACATAATCCTGTAATTAATTACCAACTCTGACAACATTTAATTTGACAAGGGAAACTTTGTAACAAAAGCTTTACTCATAATTTATACGAAAAAGGGATATATTTAGTAACCCAAAATAAGTATCCCGCCTCTTTTCGTGTGGGACACCAAGTCGTCCAACGACCCAATGAACCCCAGTGTTAGAATTTTGCAACCGCCTACTACGAGTAGCAGGTTTCTGACATGTTTGTTAAACGGCCGCCATCTCAGTGATCATAGACAGCAACTGGGACCTACTACGGCTTAACGTGCTATCCGAAACACGGAATCATCTTTCTTATGGAATATCGGGTGGTTCAGTCCGCAATACCCTTACCAGACTGGGAATATATTCACAAAGTGATAAATATCAACTTTCTGGGTGACCCACCGAGAATCGAACCCTTACGGTGAAGGAAAACATCGCGATGAAACCCACATTCAAATAAAATTTGAAATCAGACGATATTTGAATGTGACTTAACCTAGGATTCGGGTTAGCCTTTAGGTTGCAGAGGTCAGATAGCAGTCGCTCTGCGTAAAAACTTGGTTCCATGTCAACTGCCCTAGGTTAGGTAGCCGACCCCAACAGAGAAAGGGATAAGGCAAGGAGAATGATGATTGATTGTTTGATTCCTTTTCTTCCAGGACGTCCTAGTCCTGCTGGACCTGCTGGGCGCCCCAGATCCAGTCTTCTATAGCTACTTCCAGGCGACCGAGAAGTGGTACGTGCGTCTCGCAGCAGCCGAGCAACGCCTAGACGAGTTGGACCTGCTGCAGTCCTACTCCAAGGGGAAGGCCGAGCAGACCTACTTCAGGCTGAGGAGTTCCGGCGCCTTCGTAGAGGATGACCACATCCCGTTCTTACAGAGAAGTAAGTATCGTTGCGAGCAATGGAGATTGGTGCGAAAGTCGCGTAAACGCGTAAATTTAACGAGTGAGTAATATCTCACTAAAGTAGGTATATAAACAGTTCAACTTTAGCGATCTTTAAGAGAGTTACGCTAAGGTAATACTGAGATTGGACCAGTTGCAGCCATACACCAAGGCGACGGCCGAACAGACTTACTTCTATAAAAGTTCTGTCAAATTTAGCACACGGAATGTGATTTAGTCACGTCTTAATCCGTTACGGGGTATGCAGAGAACCGTAAAATTACGATCATGATCGCCGCGTCGCTTCTGAAAGATATTTGAGGGCCTTTTAGATAAGTTGTTATCATCACTATAGGTACAGGTTGTCTGTCGCCTATAATTGCAATACTCATGAAACCCTCGAGCCCTTAGGCGCCTTTTCGACACCTGCGGGAAAGAAATGGGGTGATGTTATCTAAGCCGGCATCACACGGCAATAACGCATTATTAGCCGTACAAATTCTCGTCACAGATACGGAAGATAAGAGCCGGCCTTGTCAATCGATGATTCGTGATTTATACTTAGGTGACGCATGGCTATCGCGACCGAAGCTGATGGAAAAGTCTTGTAATAATTATGTGGTCATTTCACTATGATTGAGGTTATGATGTAGGGAATATGGCTTTTATATGGCATATATGTAGAATAAGTGTCGTGATGCCGGCTTAGAATGACATCGCCATCTACTTCCCGTGGGTGTCGTAAGAGGCGACTAGAGGATTCAAAGATTTTACGTGTATTGCAATTTTAGGCGACAGACTGACAACCTATCACTATAGTGATACACAACTTATTTGAAATGACCCTCAAATATTTGTCTGACATGGCGATAACGACCGTAATATTACGGTCGCCTACTCCGCACGGGATAGAGGCATGATATGTTTATGTATGTAGAAGATACTCATAAAACTGAACAACTTTTCTCTCTCAAAGTTATTTTGGACCCTCATACCAGCTATCGCGAAATTATGTAGATAAAGGTCTATTCAGCCTTGTTGTTCAGTTTAATGGTTGTCTACCCATAGGTAAGTGTATTTATTACCTTACCGTAGTGTGTAAAAAGGCATACCTTTTTGTTACACGTTTTAGTAAGTACTCTTTGAAACGGTTATTTATTTCGTCGTCGGTCAGCAGCGCGTAATTGCATATTATTGTTATGCTAATAACTTTAAAAATAAGTTGGTAACCTACCTTATGGATCTTTTTTCTTCGTTTAGTTCCTAGCAGATGGCGCTCGGAGCGAATTATATGGTGCAATTTCACATAGGACGCCGTGTGATGCCGGCTTAGAATAGCACCACCCCACATCCTTCCCGTGGGTGTCGTAAGAGGCGACTAAGGGACTCGAGGGTATTGGTGTATTACAATTTTTAGGCGACAGGCTGACAACCTGTCACTATAGTGATACACATGTTTTCTGAAACAACCTTGGAAAACAATCCTCACAAATGTCAGACGTGGCGATAGCGGCCGTATTCTTACGGCTGTTAGCGCTCTGCCTACCCCGCAAGGAATAAAGGCGTGATATATGTATGTATGTATGTATGTAATTTCACATAGGGGAATATATATAACTTATGAAATTGAAAATGTCTTATTTTATAAGAGATTAATTTTATTACTTTATCAGCCCAGTAGGCACGCATTACCATAATTATAAGTAATTTCATTATCATTATCAGATTTCCGAAATCACCATAATTTGTTAACGTCATAGCCATATTCATAAGTTCAGTGTGTCAGACAGATTAGTGCCAGTGGTTAAACCCAGATTAAACCTGAACAATAGGAATATATATTAGCACTAATTTATTCCTTGCTTAAACCTAATCTTCTCTCTTTTCGTGTGGGACACCGTCGTCCAGCAACCTAATGAAATAGGGGACGTCATTTGTTCAATGTCCCAAACAGCTTGGGAAGAAATTCACAAAGTGATAAATAACAAAACTTTGTGAGTGACCCACCGAGATTCAAACCCGGAACCTTCAGCGTCAAAGGCAATCGCACTACCACTGCGCAACATGATAATGAGCGTTAGAACTTTAGACGTAAACCCGTGTGCGTTCTCTTTCAGACGTGGACGTCTTGCACCTGATCCCGACGCCATTCCCGACCGTCTGGCACACCGCGGCCGACGACCAATCAGCGCTGGACTTCCACACCATCGAGAATCTCAACAAGATCCTCAGGGTCTTCGTGGCGGAGTACCTTCATACGAAAGCCTAGCGCCACGCGAGACAAGAGACGCGCCACGAAAGAGAATATTACAGGAGTATGAGGCGCGAAAGTTTACACCGACTACAGACCAACTGGATTCTAGACAGGGTTCTTGTTACTTAAATATGACTATATCTATAATTCATTCGCTAGTAGTGTCACGACCAGCGTAACTGGACCTATACAGGGTGTAAAAAAAATGCAAAAAAAAAACTGAATATTGGTCGAAATATGAAAAAAAAATTGACCTGCCATACAAAACTACCGACCGACAAAGTCAATTTGTATGGGAGGTCCTAAAATTTTTCTCATATTTCGACCTATGTTTCTTGGGGAAAGTCGTTCAGTTTCATGGACTGATTCACCCCTTAAAATATTTGCAGCTAATATTTTTACACCTTATATAGTCGATACACGCACCTAACGGGCGCGCACTGATAGTTACGCCGGTCGCGACGCCATCTGCCCGAATGAGCTATCTATACCTTTATCTATTTATTGTTTGACACGACGCAAAATGAGCTCAGAACTTCATACAATCGACGACCTTAAGAAAACCTGACCCTACGTAGACGACTTCCTATCTTGTTACCACTGTTCTTGTTAGGTAGGTACTTAAATATTTTACTCATAAATATGGTGTAAAAAAAGTTGTCAATATGTAATGGAGTGAACCGTTTTAACTGTACCTTTCTCCATTGAACGCGGGGCAAAATATGAAAAAATATTTAGGTTTCTCGTGTGTATGTCAACTGTTTTGATTGTTTTCAAGTTCGTTGAGGGAAGTTTTGGACCCCTTGTAATGTAATAATATATTACTACGCCTTTTCAGCTTCTCTGGAGTTTTGAATCAGAGCAGTCGGTCAGTCCTACAGTACTAGATAAATTCCTATTGACCTGCCAAAATAATATGTTTTATGCACTTTTACTCAATTTGACTGAATTACGCTTTTTGACTTTTTATAATTTTATTTTTATTACATCACAAATGAATAAAGACATCACAACAAATGAAATTATTTTCACATAAAATTATTTTATAGACAAAGTATTATTCGCACATTCCAATATATATTTGTAAAGAAACGTAGGTACTATAATAATAATGTATAACTATAGGTAAATTAAAGAGTTCATCAGGTCATTTGTTGACTTTGTGTCCCACACGTCAAGTAAGTATATAATTATTTAATTAAACGCAAGTAATCAGAAATTATATTTAGTGCAACCAAGCAAAAGTTTTATAAAAAATGTTTTATGTATGTGAAATTTAGTGGTGCTTTGTAATCTATTGTTGATAGATAATTATGTATGATAATAGATAATATACTATCATGTTTTGGCAGAAAAAATACTCGATTCTACCCAACCACCTAAAATCGCTAATTAGAAAGCTAACTTCAGTATTTTTTGTAAACGATATTAGATGGTTCGTGTATACGTGTAGTGCCAGTTTTATTCGGACATCACAACAAAAACTATTAGTATATTATTTGATTAGCAATTCAATATATTTTTTATCTTTTTTAGCAGAATTTTCGACGTACTTATAGATATATATAAAGTTAATTAAGTATGATTTTGTTTTCGACATCAGAGATAATTTTAATAAATATTGTTGCATTGTATGTTATATTGTTCCTATGAGGAGGTTGTGTCAGTATAGAAGAAGAACTCCTAATATTTTACATAATTTGTTACGATTTGTATCAATTTTTTTATGTAAATAGGTTATTTACTATGCCTAGGATTTAGGCATGATATTATTGTATTTAATGAACGCACTACGTAAGCTTAAGAATTCCGAATTATTATATTAAAAGGTGTAATAATTTTATGAAATGTTACGTCAAAAAGGTTAAAGGAAAAATAAATTTTTTTTTCAACCATTTTATTATAAAATCCACATTCCATTAAAAAGTACTTAATATTAGTCTTTGCACGTATGTATAAATTATAACGCTGGCTATGGCCAATAATAAAATTTTGTTTAGCTTAACTATATATTTTTTTATGCCAAGTTTATTAAAAAAACATTCTTCAGTACTATTTGTTACTTGATAAGTAACCTTATTGGATTCATAATTTAGTTTTAAGAGCCTTATTTTTTGCCAGAATCAAGAGTTTAAAATCATGAAATAAATGTATTTATTTTCTATACAACTATGCATAGGTAAATTGTATGTATAATACAGAGATGTATATAAATATAAAGAGAGTGATATTGATATTACTTTATGTTCAATAAAGAAGTAAATGTTCAAGCATCGACACTTTAGTTTCATTTGTAACAATATCAAGGGGATATGTGGAAGCTTGATAAAATGGACTAAAAATAGACTCAAAATTAAAATGTATGTAGGAATCTGTCACTAGAATATAATATACAACATAAATACAAAATAAATATAAATTTTTCGAATCAGAAAGTGACAGACCCATTTTTAATTTGAGAATTTGGAAAGTCCTGCGGAATCGAGTCCATCAAATCTAGGAAATACTCAAGAATTATAAAAACATAAATAAATTCTATTCATTTTAATGGTATACTTCAGGAATTATAATTTGAGCTGATTCGATTATGAAACGTCAAGGCCAATCGGCTCAAATTCTATTTTCTAAACTATACTTAGAGCTCTCTACGGTCAAATGGGGGAAAATGAGACTAGCAGGTAACTTGGGACATGATCGACACCAGCATCTATGAACCAGCTATAACATTGTAACTAGTTGAAAACTTCGGACTCTACATTTATCAACCAGTTATAACGTTATAGGCTTATAGCTGGTTCATAGATGCTGGTGTCGACCATGTCCCAAGTTACCCGCTAGTCTCATTTTCCTCCATTTGAATGTACACGGGCAGTTTCACTCGATATCGCCGCGATTTATAGGCCGGTACTTACCTTACCAACTTGTAGGTCGATACCGCCGCGTAACGATAAAAAATCGTGGCGATATCGCTGCGTGCCCTCGCCGCGATCACGCTCGGCCGAGGCATCGCCGAGTCAAATCGCCAGTGGAAAGGCTCATACAGTCCAGCAAAAAGAGTAGACAAAACATGAGGGCGCCACTTTCTTTGCGATCTGTCAAATCTGACAGATAACACTTAAGTATGGCAACAATTCTTTATACAAAATTTTTAGTTCCATTTGATTTAATTTTACTCTTTTGCTGGACTGTACGTATCGAATACTCCATAGATACAGTCGTGCTCAGTCGTGTTTTGACCGTCCTTATGCCGCGTGCATAAGACTTACATTGGCGATTATACCTCCGTGAAATTTAGCTTGATACCTGTGACGTTCAACAGATCCATACTAAAAGTAATGGACCATATCATATGTCATAACGTTTGCGCGAAACTGACAGACGTTAAAGGTATCAAGCTAAATTTGAAGCACTATAGTGTCTAACCTGACGTGAGCTTGCCTGTACACTAGAAAATAATTTATCTTTTGGAATCAAACAAAAATATTATACAATAAATAACATCTGATATACAAAACTTTCTTGAAAAAGGTACTTAATATCATAATTTCGTATCCTAAAGCCCAAAGAAGCCAAGCACACGAATTTTTCATTACCTAAGGGCTAGCACACATCTACTACCATTTTCAAAATAAGAAGAAAGCGCAACGATTCTCACGGTTGTCAGAGAAATGGTTGCGATTCGGGAAAACAATTCGCTTAACCTAACTTCAAATAGCGAAAGCCAGTATCAAATAGCTGAGCTTACGTTACAAGAAAATCACAACATAGCACAAATGATTATAGAGGGTGTTAGAGACAGCGTCCAGAATACTGATATTTTGCAAGCAGACCATGAAACTGAACAACTTTCCCCTAGTATGTCAGGAGACGACAAAAAAAATTCGACCTCCCATACAAAATTGCGATCAGTTAACTGCATTTACTATGGGAAACCAGAAATTTTTTGACGTTTTCTGACATATGTTCCTAGGGGAAAGTTGTTCAGTTTCATGGTCTGCTTGCACCCTATTAGTATTCGGGACGCTGTCCCTTACACCCCGTAGATACGCGCCAGCCCCAACATAACATTTCATCTTAGTTTATTTTAGTCTTAAATTCAGAATAAGCTATCTAGAATAGAGCCCTTCAATTTTTTTAAAGCTTTGGCTTCGATTTCCGCCAATTCAGCATCAAATTCCTCGATTTTAGTTTTCTTCTTAATTACGTTAGTTTTAGAGTTCGTATTGTCATTAGTACTACTAGATTCACCTTTGCCCCCATCCCCTATAATACTTTTAGAATTATCTTTAGACACTGTTTCTTCTTTTACTGCTATATCGTTGTTGATTTTCCAATCGTTGGATTGTTCTTCAGTATTTGTATTATGAACTTCTTTTTTGATAATATCATGTGTATTTTCACTTTGCGTTTCAGGAATTGTAATATTTCTGTTAAAAGTTTGGTCATGAATATTTTGAGATTCTTCTGTAGCAGGAACTATTATTCCGTTGACATTTTCTTCGCTAACGTCTACTTCCACTATGCTTTTAATTTTAATATCTTTAGTGTTTCCTTTATCATATGTCTCTTTCGTTGTATTTTCTTCACAAGATATGTTTTTGTCTCTCTCTTCTACATGATTTTCTATATCATTGGTATGATTATTCTGTGAATCATTTTCATTTCTTGAAGTTTCCAAAGACTTTTCATGATCAACGATTTCTTGTGCTGCGCTAGTGAAGTCGATATCCATAGAATCTGATACATTTACAGAAATAGTTATACTGTCTTGGGAAGTTTCATTGTTTATAAAATTGAATCCCTCAGATTGTACAGGCTCTTCGTTTTGGATGAAGCTTTCTACATCCATATTCATCTCATTGTCTTCATCTTTGTCTTTATCTATCCTGTTTTTTGCTTCATTAGAATGATTTTCATTGTCATCATTAACGGGATCATCTCTAGCTACTCTCGTATCAGTTGCAACTAATGATTCATCATCATCATCATCAATGATTCTTTTCTTTGATCTTTTCACTTTAGTTCCGGTAGGATCTTTCTTTTTACGAGTAGCTTTTACTGGCGAAGGTTGAACAGGTATTATTTTCTGAAAAATAAAGAAAAAATTGTTTAGCTTGTAAAACAGCGTCAACTCAAAGTCTATCATAACAATTATCTATCAATCACATATTGACGTAGGTCGATTGGTTGGGCGATCTTAGGTCAATCTGTCAGTCGATCAATAGGTTGATTTCTCCGTCGATTGGTTGGTTGATCAGTCGGCGATTGGTTGGGTTTTCAGTCGGTTGGTTACTTACTTTGGGTTTAAAGAACGGTGAAATGAAATCGAGTCTTCTTATTAAGAAATCTTCTAGAAAAGCGTCCAAAAGCAGTGCTTCTTCGATAACATCCCGCTTGTTGTCTTTCTTGACAGGGAATATGTAGGTAGATTGGTTTGTAGGTAGGTTGGTTGGCTGCAATGTTAGTTGGTTGCTTGTAGGTCGGTTGATGAATCAGTCAGTTGGTTGGGTTTTCAGTCGGCTGGTTACTTACCTTGGGTTTATAGAACGGCGAAATGAAATCGGTTCTTCTTATCAAGAAGTCCTCTAGAAAAGCGTCCAAAAGCAGTGCTTTTTCCACTACATCTCGCTTATTGTCCTTCTTGGCGGAGAACAGATTCACGTTGAACTTCTGGTTGGGATGCAGCCATTCGTAGATAGATGCTAGGGTGTACAGATCTTCCTGAAATAGATGACAAAAATACGATTTTATATTTTTCTGGAATTTCAATACTTTTACATTGTAAATTTAATATTTTGTATTTTTATTTACGGTTGTATCACACTCCACAACTCAATATGTGCTATCGTGAGCGAACCGAGCTTTACATTTGAATAATAATAATTATTAATTATTAAGACGGGTGGTACAACCCTGACTGAGCTACAAATGTTGTCTTACACTGGCTGAGCAACTAATGCAACAAATATTGTGAGCGAAACTCGTTGTTGTACGTTTTTATTGATTAAAAGGGGTGTTACAATACTTACGTATACAAGACGTATTGCGACCGAAGGGGGACAGAAATTTTCTAGTCCGTTTTCAAGTGTACATACATGGAGCTAAACTAAAAGAGTTTCTTTCAAAGGAAATGTAGTTTGTCTAGTTGAGTAACAATATAACTCATATGTCAAACACTGTGATAAAACCTCTGCTACAAACTTAGGTGTTTTTCTATAACCACTAAATTTCATTAAAGAAATTATAATGAATATAGGTTCGGATGTATTTGAAGTAGAATCCTTAGCAGCGACCCAGATCTTGTAGTCCGCATTGAAGCGTATCTTGAGGAGTTCCTTGGTGGCGTCTTCATCATGAGCCAATACCACGCTCCAGGGGGAACAGCATTCTGATCTAAGGGATTTTGCTGAGGAATCCTACCTTCAAATCCTTAGCAGCGACCCAGATCTTGTAGTCCGCATTGAAGCGTATCTTGATCAATTATTTGGTAGCCTCTTCATCATGAGCTACCTTCACGCTCCAGGAAGGCCAAAATTGGGATCTCACGGTGTTTGCTGGGTAGAGAAATCCTACCTTCAAATCGTTAGCAGCGACCCAGATCTTGTAGTCCGCATTGAAGCGTATCCTGAGGAGTTCCTTGGTGGCGTCTTCATCATGAGCCAATACCACGCTCCAGGGGGAACAGCATTCTGATCTAAGGGATTTTGCTGAGGAATCCTACCTTCAAATCCTTAGCAGCGACCCAGATCTTGTAGTCCGCATTGAAGCGTATCTTGATCAATTATTTGGTAGCCTCTTCATCATGAGCTACCTTCACGCTCCAGGAAGGCCAAAATTGGGATCTCACGGTGTTTGCTGGGTAGAGAAATCCTACCTTCAAATCGTTAGCAGCGACCCAGATCTTGTAGTCCGCATTGAAGCGTATCCTGAGGAGTTCCTTGGTGGCGTCTTCATCATGAGCCAATACCACGCTCCAGGGGGAACAGCATTCTGATCTAAGGGATTTTGCTGAGGAATCCTACCTTCAAATCCTTAGCAGCGACCCAGATCTTGTAGTCCGCATTGAAGCGTATCTTGATCAATTATTTGGTAGCCTCTTCATCATGAGCTACCTTCACGCTCCAGGAAGGCCAAAATTGGGATCTCACGGTGTTTGCTGGGTAGAGAAATCCTACCTTCAAATCGTTAGCAGCGACCCAGATCTTGTAGTCCGCATTGAAGCGTATCTTGAGGAGTTCCTTGGTAGCCTCTTCATCATGAGCCACCACCACGCTCCAGGAAGGCCAGAATTGAGGTCTCAAGGTTTTTGCTGGGTAGAGATATCCTACCTTCAAATCCTTAGCAGCGACCCAGATCTTGTAGTCTGCATTGAAGCGTATCTTGAGGAGTTCCTTGGTAGCATCTTCATCATGAGCTACCACCACGCCCCAGGCGCGGCGGCTGAACGAGGCGCCGTCTTTCACCGGGTTGATGCAGATCTGCTTCGCTGTGTACGGGTTTGGGCTCTCCACTGCTAGGTCTGGAAAAGTTGAAGATGATGTGATGATGTGGTACTAATACTTTGTGGTCATACTTTTAAAATAATCGTATTCCAGAGCTACATGAGTTGTAAGTGATACACTGGTAATTCTTGAGTGGAGGCAAGCGTAGCGATGGGCCAGATAGACCAATAAAAAGAGCGGCTGGTAGTGGCTGACGAAAATTATCTCCCGGATGATTGCTTGCGTGCATTGAGGCAGCAGCAGTATTGGACTGCTAAAGGCTGAAGTCATGATGTGAACAGTGAAATACCATGGTAGTACCCACCCCGGCTGAACTAGGCTTGAAGCTTTATAGCAGAAATTAGCATGAATGTGTTAGAGAAAATTTTCAGGTCAGCTTTACATAAAAGCCTGACCTAACAACTACAATGTTTCTGGGAGGCATTTTCTTCTTCTTGTCGTGTCAATGGCAAAGGTAGGTAGACATTGTTAAGTTTTGCCTGCCCAAAACTTGGCTACTTCAATGGCTTCATCGTTGGAAAATCTAGAATCAAGTATTAAAAAGTACTTACCAGAACTACAGGAAGTCCATTTATCGAACTGCTCTTTCCAATCTTCCACGGAGTTGGACAGAACCAGCACTGGTCTCTTGAGGGTAGGACGAATAGCACTCAGGAACAACGCGACTTGAAGCTGCTTGCCGTAGCCTGATGGGTCGTTTAGTATCACGCCTGGTGCTTTCTGTAAGAGAAAAGAGGTTTGGGTTCAAGTATTTTTTTTTTTTTAGTTTTTTTTTGGTGGCCGGCTATAGGCTGAAATGATGATGATGATCTCTCCGACCGATTTCGACCATGGCGACCACTTCGACGCCTAACCAGATCGGCGCTGGTGCGCCCGGAAAGGCTGCAATGATGTAAAGGTGCTATGGTGCACCTTTATGTTGAAGATTTTAAAGAAACTTAAGTTTTGCCAAATGGTTACTGGATTAGAATAGAACCACCCTTTCTTACGGGTGTAATAAACGGCTAAGGAATGAACCCAGGGAATTGGCAGCAGTGTTCTCTGTGAATAGAACAACCTTGCATTGCGCTTTCCAATTTGCTACCTAATAGGAGAACGACCATGTCTAGTAGTCACGGAGGACAGTAACCAGTGGAGAACGCATGCGGGGGCGACCGCACTCACTTGATGTCTGCTATATTAAGCAGACGCATCAAAATTTTGATTAGTCGGGTTGAGACTGTGCGAAAGAACGGACGTTCCGCGCTTCGTTTTTTGGCGTATAAACGTAAACAAGAATGCCTTGCTGGCAGTGAAATGGTGTGGAAAGTGTAGTACAACATCAAGTTCCACAAAAGACGGGATAACATTTCATAGGTAAACATTTTTATGCTTGATTCTTTCAAAATTTCATTTTAATGAAAAATGATTCCATATTTATAATTTCTGATGCGCTCCCGTTGATGTCTTTCATTGCTATCCCTTTCTAACGCACGGGTGTGTCCATACGTAGGCTGGCTCTTTCTTCGTATTAGTGCTATACCACTGTTCTCAGAAGTATAGAATGATTTTATCGACAATTCTGGGATCGTCATAAAAAAATTATGTTAATGTACGTACTTAACAACTTACCTACAATGTATATCATATGAATGAATGCATTCGGGGTATATGGAGTGGCGCGGACGTATTCCCCCCGCGCCACCCGGAACGAAAATCAAAATCAAATAAAAGATCTTGCGCTAGTCGAATATCAATTTGTAACATACATACATACATACATACATACATATATCACGCCTTTATCCCTTGCGGGGTAGGCAGAGCGTTAATGGCCGATGGTAAGAATACGGCCACTATCGCCGCGTATGACATTTTTGATGTTTGTTTTCTAAGGTTGTTTCAGAAAACATGTGTATCACTATAGTGACAGGTTGTCAAAAATGATCGTAACAGGTCGTTTCCAATTCGATACAATTATTTCAATACATACCCTAAAATTACAATGTAAGTAGGTACTTATTAATTTTTTATATACATATATCGCTATATTAATATTAGCATGCACATGTTTCAATAAATTTCAATCGCATAATATGAGTAAACTTATTGAACGGTGATAGAAAATATCGATATAATTTACATATTTATTTTTCCCGTCTCTACAAAATATGCGGTCATTGCGAAAGCCAATTGCGTCTAGCGATAATTACCTCTCCCCCCGCAAAAAGCAGTGAGCTTGGTTTTGAACAAAATCGCACCGACGCGTTCTCCACTGGTTACTGTCCTCCGTGCTAGTAGTGGACTACTGTGGCCGTTGATGAAGAAAAATGCTCTGCCTATCCCGCATAGAACAAAGGTGTGATTTTTTATGTCATCTAGAACTTTTACGTACTTACTTCGAGTCTTACTTAATACGCATGGAAACGGAAATTTTCCGTCCTAATCAAATACATAATATTAATCATCATTAATTTAGTTCGAAGTTTTCCTGTTTACCTTATTCTGGGCCAGTCATGCTTATGATCTCTTGCACGTGTATTTTTCCAAGCTCAACTAACAAAAAATACTATGAAAATAACTAAAAATACGATTGATTAAATCCATCGGTCGCAGAGAACAATTACATGTATTTGTATGACCATGCCGCAACAATGTATGTACTAATGTTTATGTCGGATGAAAACACGCATTACCTCATTCATTACCAAGTGAATACCATAAAGACATCATGGTACCATGATACTACCGTGGTACAGCGTGTGTAGGTTTTTTAAAGCCATTTTAAACATTACTTGATACATACTCATACACAAATCACGCCTTTATCTCTTCCGGGGTAGGCAGAGCGTTAACAATTGTAAAATTACGGTCGTTATCACACGTCTGACAAGTATTGAGGGCCCTTTTCGATGATACATGTATCACTGTAGTAACAGGTTGTCGTCTAAAATTGTAATACATATGAAACCCTCGAGTCCTTTAGTTGCCTTTTACAACACCCACAGGAAGAAATGGGTGATGCTATTCTAAGCCGGCATCACGGCATGTTACTACTCTCACTTAAAGTTCCAAAACCATGAATTATAAAAATAAATGTATGGGTCAACACTGGGTCTTCAAATAGACTGTTGATACCTGTGACGTTTGTCTGGTTTGGGCAAATGCTATGACGTAAGGTCCATTTTCCTTTATTTACTTCTCTTTTAGTATGGGTCTGACAAACATCACAGGTTTCAAGTAAAATTTTCTGGAGTGTAGTAGTATTAGGAGGTTTGAGGCAGATCTAGGTGGAATTGTCCAGCCAGCAGTGTAATGACGTAACTACGCTAGTTATGTTTCTGAGCTTACTTTATGGAGCTGCCAAAAGATACAGCTGTCCTGCTCGGACTCCTACTGATGCACATCGCTCTATCCTTGCCTATTATATGGAACTGCCGGTAGAAACAGCTGTCCTGCTCGCACTCCCGCTGACGCACATCGCTCTATCCTTGTCTATCTTATGGAGCTTACTTTATGGAAGTGCCGGTAGAGGAAGCGGACGCCGTCGAGTGGTGCTGAGGGAGAGGTAGCGGGAGGGAGACAGCAATACTCTGCACCGTCTCTGTGCAGGTACAGCTGTCGTGCTCGCACTCTGGCTGATGCATCTCGCTCTGTCCTTGTCTATCTTATGGAACTTACTTTATGGAAGTGCCTAAAGATACAGCTATCCTGCATGCACTCCCGCTGATCCACATCGTTCTATCCTTGTCTATCTTATGGAGCTTACTTTATGGAAGTGCCGGTAGAGGAAGCGGACGCCGTCGAGCTGGTACTGCGGCAGGGGCAGCGGGAGGGAGACAGCAATACTCTCTGCACCGTCTCTGTGGAGATAGAGCGTGTCGTGCTCGCACTCCCGCTGACGCACATCGCTCTATCCTTGTCTATCTTATGGAGCTTACTTTATGGAAGTGCCGGTAGAGGAAGCGGACGCCGTCGAGCTGATGCTGCGGCAGGGGCAGCGGGAGGGAGACGGCAATACTCTCTGCACCGTCTCTGTGCAGGTACAGCTGTCCTGCTCGCACTCCCACTGATGCAAATCGCTCTATCCTTGTCTATCTTATGAAGCTTACTTTATGGAACTGCCGGTAGGTAGATACAGCTATCCTGCTCGCACTCCCACTGATGCAAATCGCTCTATCCTTGTCTATCTTATGAAGCTTACTTTATGGAACTGCCGGTAGGTAGATACAGCTATCCTGCTCGCACTCCCACTGATGCACATCGCTTTATCCTTGTCTATCTTATGGAGCTTACTTTATGGAACTGCCGGTAGGTAGATACAGCTATCCTGCTCGCACTCCCACTGATGCACATCGTTTTATCCTTGTCTATCTTATGGAGCTTACTTTATGGAAGTGCCGGTGGAGGAAGCGGACGCCGTCGAGCTGGTACTGCGGCAGGGGCAGCGGGAGGGAGACAGCAATACTCTCTGCACCGTCTCTGTGGAGATAGAGCGTGTCGTGCTCGCACTCCCGCTGATGCACATCGCTTTATCCTTGTCTATCTTATGAAGCTTACTTTATGGAACTGCCGGTAGGTAGATACAGCTATCCTGCTCGCACTCCCACTGATGCACATCGCTTTATCCTTGTCTATCTTATGGAGCTTACTTTATGGAACTGCCGGTAGGTAGATACAGCTATCCTGCTCGCACTCCCGCTGATGCACATCGCTTTATCCTTGTCTATCTTATGGAGCTTACTTTATGGAAGTGCCGGTAGAGGAAGCGGACGCCGTCGAGCTGGTACTGCGGCAGGGGCAGCGGGAGGGAGACAGCAATACTCTCTGCACCGTCTCTGTGGAGATAGAGCGTGTCGTGCTCGCACTCCCGCTGATGCACATCGCTTTATCCTTGTCTATCTTATGGAGCTTACTTTATGGAAGTGCCGGTAGAGGAAGCGGACGCCGTCGAGCTGGTACTGCGGCAGGGGCAGCGGGAGGGAGACAGCAATACTCTCTGCACCGTCTCTGTGGAGATAGAGCGTGTCGTGCTCGCACTCCCGCTGATGCACATCGCTTTATCCTTGTCTATCTTATGGAACTTACTTTATGGAACTGCCTGTAGATACAGCTGTCCTGCTCGCACTCCCGCTGACGCACATCGCTCTATCCTTGTCTATCTTATGGATCTTACTTTATGGAAGTGCCGGTAGAGGAAGCGGACGCCGTCGATCTGGTGCTGCGGCAGGGGAAGCGGGAGCGAGACAGCAATACTCTCTGCACCGTCTCTGTGGAGGTAGAGCGTGTCGTGCTCCTCCCAATGGTTACAGGGAATCATACTCGGGCGCAGCTGGAAACATTTGAACGTATAACGTACGTACACGAAATACAGGCTGAGATACAAACATACATACATATATCACGCCTATATCCCTTGCGGGGTAGGCAGAGCGTTAACGGCCGTAAGAATACGGTCGCTATCGCCAAGTCTAACATTTTTGGGGATTGTTTTCTAAGATTGTTTTAGGTTGAACTAGGAAATTCTGTGGTTTCAGAAAACATGTGTATCAACATAGTGACAGGTCAGCCTGTCGCCTAAAAATTGTGATACTTCCATACTCTCAAGTCCCTTAGTCGCCTCTTACGACACCCGCGGGAAGGATGTGGGGTGATTCTATTCTAAGCCGGCATCACACGGTATAGGCTGACAATCTGTCACTAACATTGATACACGACTTTTCTAAAACGACGAGCCTCAAACATTTGTCAGACGTGGCGATAATGACCGAAATTCTATGGTCGTTAATGCTCTGCCTACCTCACCAAGGATATAGGTGCGATTTTTGTATTTACACGAAATAGGGCGGGTGGAAAAGAAAATAGCTCATTGCATGTATGGACGCGACATTTTTTTTACTATAGAGCGCTCACGCCGCACTGCTCTATTTTGTATACGCGCTCCAAACTAAAGTAAGCTTTATCACACTATTAGCGTATATGAAATTGAGTAAATACAGAGTGTAAAAAAATTAGCTGCAAATATTTTAATGCGTGAATCAGCCCATGAAACTGAACAACTTTCCCCATAGGTCGAAATATAATGTTGTTTAGTTTCATGGACTAGTTCACCTCTTAAAATATTTGCAGCTAATATTTTTACACCTTATATGTATTTTATTAGCAGCAGTTTGGGAGTGGATGTTTAAAAACTTGCGAATCAGTCATGCATCCGCAACGCATTAGACACGCGCCCGTAACTGCTATAGCATGATAAAGTCCTTTAAAGATGTGACTAATAACATAACTTTAACTTAAGACCTTAGTATTTTAATAATAGCCAGTAGCCGCTTTTATAAGTACTAGAATGTGTATTTGTAACTTACTTCACAATAGATGAAACTTCACAAAAATTTAAACATTACTCAAAGTTATTTTTAATTTCATTTTCAATTTAAAAAACTGTTTTATTTTTGTCAATAACAATTTGATTCGAATTTACTTTGAAGAAGATTAAGTAATTTATATAACACAAATAAAATATGCATTTAGCAACATTTTATATGTAAAAAAAGCACCTCACTTGTGTGATATTTTTTAGTTCAGAGATATAACAGCCAACTGTCTCGAAATCAACTGTATCGCCTACACAATAATCAATCAATGTTTTGAGGACTATTCCCAGAAAATAGATTTTTAAATCTATATCTATAGGGAAAACACCCACACAATACTGTAAAAGTACTATTAGCAGCACCAAGAGTTACTTTTAAGGGATAATTTATAATTTGAAGGAAAGCTTTAGGGTGAGGGAAATGTAATATTTGAAACAAATATTTTAAGGGGTAAACCAGCCTATGAAACTGAACAATTTTCCCCAAGGAACACAGGTCGAAATTTGAAAAATATAAAAAGAAATGACTTCCCTTACAAAATTACCAACTGACCAAGGCAATTTGTATGGCAGGTCCAAAAAAAATTCTCATATTTCGACCTATGTTTCTTGGAAAAAGTTGTTCAGTTTGGGTTGATTCACCTCTTTAAATATTTGCAACTATATTTTTCCATTTAATTTTCGCCCTTTACCCTTAACCAGGTTGTGGATACATATAGTAATATAACATAAATCGCCTGTATTGCTAATAGTACAGTCAAGTTTAGGCTGCGTTATGACAGTTTGGACTTTGGACCATTCTTATGCTGCACATAAATGACTTACTTTCCAGTTCGAATGTCTAACCGCACATGAGCTTGACTGTACAAGTTTCCCCTTTCCCCTCTCCCCCATAGAATTAACCTTACCCCCTCTGTTGGCAGGGCACCATAACTTCAGATTTGATGAAATATAGACAGCTCCCTGAACAACACTGCCACATATGTCTTTTATTGCAGGGAGTTAGGGACAGCCTACTGAATACTGATGGGGTGCATTCAGCCCATGAAACTGAACAACTTTCCCTTAAGAACATATTATGTCAGGAAACCCAGGAAACATACAAAACTTTGGTTTCCCATGGTAAATGCAGTCAGCTGATCATGAATTTGAATGGGAGGTTAGATTTTTTTTGTTGTTTGCTGACATAATATGTTCCTTTAAAAAAGGTATTCAGTTTCATGGTCTGCATGTACTCTATCAGCATTCGGAGGATTTTCCCTCACACCCAGTATTTTAGTATTTAAATAAGTAGTTTGGAGAACTCTTTCTATTTTGCTTAGATCTGAGATATAAAATCTTATTTTGCCGGTTAATTCTGACATAAGTGAGGGAGCCCAAAACGCAAATTTTAACATTGGATACTTGTCAAAAAGATGTTTATTTCTCAAGATTTAACTTAATAAATACGGAACAAATCTACCTGTGATTTACCTGCCTACTGAAGTCACTCATAACTGGATTACTTTTCTTATCATTCACGGTTAGATAATAAGAAATAAACGAATGACATTAATGAGATAATGGGTAATGTGTTTTGTTAAGTACAGGTATGATGTTGCCTACCTAGTCACTTATTTTTTTTATTTTTCATAGGCACTTTGTATTAAGATTTAGATAAGTTTATGATAACTTACACAACACGAAGTAAGTCTGCAGGACCATCAAGAGAAACACTAGAAGCTAGGAGGGAAGTTGTTGGTTCAGTCTATTCAGGATAGAGAGCGTCATGATCAGGATATACAGCATCTCCAGGTAGAACAGCGCCACAAACACCGACACGCTGGTCTTATGCACCTCTATGTCTTCAAACTCCTGCATAATATGCCTGTTCCGGTACACATGATCCCAAAACATGGAAAACACTTTCACGAAACGTTTGGACGGAAACCACGAGTCTGTTCGCCTGAGTTACGCTAAACACTACTTGTGCGCGCTTCGCATTATGGAATTATATGTTCTTTATGTAAATTAAATAGATTAAAGGGCAAAAAACACATCAGTTTACACCAAACTTGTTTTCGCCACAATTAATAACTCTACTAATTTAAAATATAGCCATACCTCTTAGAAACTGCGTTAGAAATAGGATTCTCCGTGTTTGGTCGGGTTATAGTTTGACAAACGAATGACGGACACGTAATTTGGGTTAACAGTGCTGAAAAATCGTAATAATTTGGTAGATAATAAGAAGGTTCTATGAAAACTAGGAATTCAAGGAGTAAAAACAGTTTTTTTCTCTATGCATTAAAATTTTTTTTTTCTAACGTATACAGGGTGTAAGGGACGATGTAACGAAAACTTTGCAGGCGTGATCAGACCATGAAACTAAACAACACACACTCAGCTTATCGGGAATTTTGTATTTTGGAAGGTCGAAAAATATGTTTCGTTTCCCAACATAGCCTCCATATAAAAAGTTGTTCAGAGTCATGGTCTGAGCACCAACCCTGCAAAGTTTTCGTTACACAGTCCCTTACAACCTGTATTATCAGGGACAGGGACTGTGGAATCCAAATTTTTACTTTATTTTTGTAACTATAATGACTTCAGTGATGTGAATAACAAACACAAGTAGTTAAAAATAAAGGTGTATATTTAAATGTATAACATTTGAGTACGTAAAAGTATACAAAAGTGATAACAGAATGGATTGCACTTATACTTAAATTCTACTTGATTTAACACGGAAAATGCATTATAAATTCGTTAAAAACAGTTTTGACTTATTCATTCTTGAAGTTAGGTGCCCTCTTCTCGATGAAGGCAGTCATGCCTTCTTTGCGGTCCTCCTGCGAAATGCAAACAAACATTGATCAATTTCAAAGAAAGAATAGGATATTTTTAAAAAGCCTGGTAGAATTAAGCAAAATCTATAATTATGGTGCCAGCTTAGAATAGCATCAACCCATTTCTAACAGTAGATGTCATAAAAGGCGAATTTGTATATCATATGAATGCCAATTCTTAAAAATGCAGGATGCATTTCGTTGGGCATCGGACCCTTATTCTTGACCATTCACAAGGCGTAGGGTTAGCTAATAGGGTGGAGGGAGGATACGAAGGGATGTTATTCATAGGCAGATTGACGCTGGGCTTAATAAATTTTCATACGACTGTAAAATTTCAATCGGAATTCACTGCGTTCGCCAGTCTGCCCGCCGAATGTGGTGAGTCCGGTAAAAAGGGACATGTTCAGCAGTGGACTGTTGTATTAGTAGTGGATCGTTGGTAGTATGATGTTTCACTTACAGTAGCGAAGGTGCCGTAGAACAGGGACTTCTCGTACGCAAGTCCAGTTCTCAGCGTGGTCTCGTAGGCCTGGTTGACCGCCTCCTTGGCCATCTTGACCACGAGCGGCGAGTGCACGCCGATGCGCTCCGCCAGCTTGATCGTCTCTTCCAGAAGCTTCTCCACCGGGAACACGCGCGCCACCAGACCTGACGGGAGAATATATGTAAGAATCAAATATATAATCACACAAGCATGCCTTTAATGTGTATTACAAACCAAATGCAAAATGTAGAGAAGCCACATTCCACGTCAGCAAGCAAGCATAATATGAGGCAGGCCTGCCCTGTGTCAACAGCCGCCGGCTAGGCCGGCGGCATAACATGAGGCAGGCCTGCCCTGTGTCAGCAGCCGCCGGCTAGGCCGGCGGCATAACATGAGGCAGGCCTGCCCTGTGTCAGCAGCCGCCGGCTAGGCCGGCGGCATAACATGAGGCAGGCCTGCCCTGTGTCAGCAGCCGCCGGCTAGGCCGGCGGCATAACATGAGGCAGGCCTGCCCTGTGTCAGCAGCCGCCGGCTAGGCCGGCGGCATAACATGAGGCAGGCCTGCCCTGTGTCAGCAGCCGCCGGCTAGGCCGGCGACATAACATGAGGCAGGCCTGCCCTGTGTCAGCAGCCGCCGGCTAGGCCGGCGACATAACATGAGGCAGGCCTGCCCTGTGTCAGCAGCCGCCGGCTAGGCCGGCGACATAACATGAGGCAGGCCTGCCCTGTGTCAGCAGCCGCCGGCTAGGCCGGCGACATAACATGAGGCAGGCCTGCCCTGTGTCAGCAGCCGCCGGCTAGGCAGGCGGCATAACATGAGGCAGGCCTGCCCTGTGTCAGCAGCCGCCGGCTAGGCAGGCGGCATAATATGAGGCAGGCCTGCCCTGTGTCAGCAGCCGCCGGCTAGGCCGGCGGCATAATATGAGGCAGGCCTGCCCTATGTCAGCAGCCGCCGGCTAGGCCGGTGGCATAATATGAGGCAGGCCTGCCCTATGTCAGCAGCCGCCGGCTAGGCCGGCGGCATAATATGAGGCAGGCCTGCCCTATGTCAGCAGCCGCCGGCTAGGCATAATGTAGAGGACATCCCGGGAATAATATTCAAATGATGTGGCACATTAACAAGTCTGGTATACAGCGCATCAATTCTCACCCATCTTCTCTGCCTCGTGCGCGTCGATGAAGTTCCCGGTGAGCACGATCTCCATGGCCTTGCTCTTGCCGACGTAGCGCGGCAGGCGCTGCGTGCCGCCCGCGCCGGGGATGGTGCCGATGTTGATCTCGGGCTGGCCGAACTTGGCCTTCTCGCCCGCGTAGATGATGTCGCACAGCATGGCCAGCTCGCAACCGCCGCCCAGCTGTAAGGAAATATTACATCAAACACGTGGAAACACGAGGTTAAACTATGAATTTAGTCTGAGTACTTTAGTAGGGTTGTTGGCTGGGTTTTGTTTTGTGTTGGACTACGTTTTTGGCCCCGCGGTCTCAAAACTACGCCTGTCACTTCGGTGGGGACCAAGGGCTCACCCGGAATTAATTGATTGGTTGTTCAAACAACCAGATCAATCAAGCCCTTGGGGCGAGACTGGGCTTAGGAGTTGTTATAGGAAGAGCGGATCGGACTGAATCTACCCGATATATGCCGGTAATAGCCAAAATGAGGCACTAATGAGCGATCCCGCCGGCGGGGATGTCGGTTGCTTGAGGAGCTTGTGGAGTGTGATCTACTCGCAATGGCTCCTATCGTTATCATCCAAAAGGACTTGTCTAAGACGGCGGTTAAGACGCGAGGTTGGACAGGGGAAGTAGTTGGACGCGGCAGCTACATATTAAGAGAACGTATTTGTTGACTTGGTGTCCCAAATCATCATCATCATTATCATCATTTCAGGCGGAAGATGTCCACTGCTAAACATAGGCCTCCCCCAAAGATTTCCAAAGTGAATGATTCTGCGCAACTTGCATCCACTTCGATCTTCACCAGATCATTTGTCCACCTTGTGGGAGACCGTCCAACACTACGTCTTCACACCCGTGGCCGCCATTCGAGAACCTTTCTTCCCCAATCGGTTATCGGTTCGTCGAACTATGTGGCCTGTCTATTGCCATTTCAAGTTGCTCATCCTGAGAGCTATGTCGGTTAGATTCGTTTTTCTACGGATTTCCTCATTTACTCATTTGTGAGTGTCCCACACTTACAGCGAAACCGTTGACGGCAGCAATGATGGGCTTGCCGCACCGGGACACGTCCTCCCACTCCTTGAGGAAGCCAGCCTTCTGGTTGCTGCTGTAGGTGTTGTTCTGCATCTCCTTGATGTCAGCGCCGGCCGCGAATGCCTTCTCATTGCCTAGAAAATTTAAATTTCAAAACTAAGAGAATTGAATATAAAAACCGTTTATTTTTGTGAAACACGACACAACAGGACAGCTTATTTCTACTAAGAAATTTCTTTCAGCTGACCTACAGAAAGCGAAAATTTATTGGGCAGGCTGATTAGGCGTGCACAATATAATTTTGTATAACTGACAGAAATGACCGTAAATGGGCTTACCGACTTTCCTTCAAAGGGTAGTTGGGTTAAGGGTAGTAACACTTGCATGGATGTTAAAAAACTTAGGTGGCCATCTCAAGAGCGGTACGCTGCCATGCAACCACCATCTTTAAATGACACTCGAATGGCCACTAATTAATTCTAAAAGTTTTTTAACATCTCATCATCCCTATAATAAAGCAAGTCGTAACTATCTAACTACCCAGTCAAAGAAAGTTGCTACCTCTAATTTTTACTACAAAATTGGTAAACACATTGACTATTTATAAACACATACTGCAGATACTTGCAAAATTGTTAAGCTGTCTCTTTAAAGGTAGAGGTTGCCTGGAAGAGATCGCTACAAGCAATACCACCTTTGCTTATTTTTAGTTATAGTTTTTTGTGCCGTTTTGTGTTTTAATATTGTGTTTGTTGTAAGCAATAAAGAGGTTTTATATCGATCTATCTATTTGTCTAACTTACCAGTGATGATAATGGCCTTAATGCTCTCATCAGCGTCAAAGTCCATGACAGCCTTGCCGAGCTCCACAAACAGTGGCTTGCAGAGTGCGTTCAAGGCCTTGGGCCTGTTCAGCTGGATGAGGCCTACATTCTTCTTGGAGCCTACCACATCAATCAGGATGTTCTCGTAGGCTGGGGCTGTGGAAATTTAATTTAGTCAACAAATGAGTAAAAATTTACTATACTGTTTATAACAGGCTACTTTTTTCATAAGTCAGAAAGTATCACTTTTGTATAAAGTGAAATCAATTAATAAAATAAATAAATATCCTGAACAACCATTGGACAATTCATACAGCGCCATCTAGCCCAAACTAAGCAAAGCTTGTACTATGGAGACTAGTTAACTAATACTATACTTATATATTTCTTTTGCAAATAAATACATATTAAAAATGGAAAACAATAGACTAAACACAAATATTTGAAAATTGACTTATTAAAATATTTGTGTCCTCTGGGGATCAAACCCACAACCCTTGGCGGGTAGAAGTAGAATCCACTATGTCATTGGGACAGTCAAGAACAATATTGAAAAAAGGTTAGTAGTAACTAATTCTACAAAAATCAGAATGACATAGGTATCAAAACATCATATACATATTAACACTTACATGTTTGGCTAGTCTGTTAGTGTAAGTTTTTGAAATAAAATAAAGTGTGAGTATCATCTGTTGTTGTAAGTTCCTTACATCTCGGCTGATTAGGCGGGTTTTTCCCAATCTCCCGCCTCGAGACCCTCAAGGAAAGGGAGTATCGGGTTCAGTATCCCTGTCCAGAAAAATTGTATTCCCCAAAACTTTACTCAGAATTACGATGGTGTGGATAGAAGCTTGCTTTTGCATTATATGTATATTAATGTTAGCGTCAAGTTGAGTGCAATATTTATGTAGTGTCTTCGCCACAATCATTATCATTATTATAAAACATTGCAAGACATAAAGAACTGTTATAAATAAGGCAAATTCATAAATTGATAAGAAACTTACTATCTTAAAAAAATAAAAAGGCAACTTTGATCAAAAATAGTGAACTAAAGCAGCAAATAAGAGATAAGATAAATATTATACCTACCTACTTAAAATTTAGGTGTGTGTATCTGTCAAGGCCATACAGTCAAGTTGTATAACAACTGAGATAATATTATTCAATTGAGCTCATCACCATGTGAATAGAATTAAATAAGGTTTTGACATATTGTTATAGCAATGGCTATGTTCATGTTTTTTTTCCTTTTGAAATAGGGGCATAATAATATCCATGTGGGTAATTGGGTGGCAGGGGGTAACAGGGATCAGTGAAGGAAGCTTGTTTTGGAGGCCAAGATCCATTTTGGGTTACTGAGCCGGAGAGTTGGGTTAGTTTACTTGAATGCAAATGTCTTCAATGTGTGGTCTACTAAACAGACAAGTACACACACACTTACCATACTAAAAAGGTACTTGAATTAGTTCATAAGAAAGGTAGGTATGTGTGAATTGAATTTGAACGTGTGTTGGCTCTTCCCAAGATAAATTAGTTATTTGAGTCATGTCTACGAACAAAGAAACTTTATAGCTATAGCAACTGACTCACTTTATATCTAGGATAGCGAAATAAGTTAGATAGGTAGTAGCTAGGTACAATAAAGTTGATAACCTTTGGACTAAAAAATTTATAGGCCTACTTTACATAACCAGTGGATGCTATCTACTTAGACTACAGCAGCATTAATACAGCTTAAAAATAGTTCCAATTGGACTTACTTACCAGCGCTGTAGAACTTAACAAAACCGGTATTGGGGAGAGCAGCTACACGGCCACTGTTCAAAACAGTTTTTCCGAGCAAAAGCCTGGTTACAGCGCCGACAGAAGCCATTTTTGTAAATAAGACTTTTCTACTGCCTCCCTAGTTCAATACTGAGAGATAAAATAACTGATAACAACTTAAAACCGGCGAAAATAATATTACGTGAACTTTGATACGGCAGTGTTGATAAGAAAAATAAAAAGTTGAAAGGTTGCTAAATGGAAATGCCGCATGATCGCTAGGAAATCTTTGGTGTAGGGATGCAATACAATTTGGTTGGTTTAGACAAGTTTGACGTTTGTTTGCGTTTCGTTTTTCCAAATGATGTTTGAACTTATACCAAGAGGTGCGGCATGTTATAAATAGAATTATTAATCTAAAAAAAAAATGTTCGTTGCTGAAAATGAATTGAATGAAAATTGTTACGACCATTTGAGTATTTAATGAATAAACAGAAATACATATTTTTTAACCTTGATTGATAGCATTTTGACAAAGCTAAAACAAAACGAAAAGAAAACGCAAAGGGTTTTAAAAATATTGTTTGCACAGCTGACTCAGCACACTAGAAGGCTGCTGGTCCACTGATTTTCGAGTATAAAGTCTGGCGAATAATGCCCTATCTATATAAAGGTCATCATACTTACCGGGGATCCTGGTATAAGGAAGTAAGAAGATGCCTCTACTTTGCAATAATAATGATGTTCTGATACAAGAATAATTCGTCGGTAAGAATCCGGTAAATTTTCATTTTGTACCTACCTACTCGATACCAGAGGGCGCCTAATGCTCATTTGTTTTGCCTACTTGACACTAGATGGCGCGTAATAACAGTAGTTACAGCTACTCGATACCAGGTAGCGCATGATGCATATTCATTTCAGCTACTTGACACTAGGTAGCACTACCAACCTGGTGTCACAAATGTGCATGTGCATTAAGCACCACCTATTACCGAGTAGCTGCAACAGTTACGGATTTAGGCATCTGATGTGCAATAGCTGCATGAAAATAATTTTACAACAAACAGGAGATGTATCTTTGTATTTTCACATACGAAAGTCTGCCACTAATAAATTGTGCTAGCCCGTACACGTTCTACTAATCTTGTCCTTTCATACATACTATACCCCAGGTACCCTTGGCATTAACATATTAGAGTCCCTAGTAGAAATTGTATACGAGTAGTGGTTCGAGAACGATTTCAAAAATCATCATTTCAAACATTGAGCTCCAAGAGAATTCTATATTTACGAGGACATCTACATATAAAAAAAAACCAGTAGAAATTCAGATAACTTTATTTTATTAAGTACCACAAACTAAATTCATTCATAAAATTGACTAGGGTGAGTTGACAATCTGATGTTTGTTTTGCCCACAGGTTTGACGAACTTTAGCTTTGATTTTGACAGAAAATTTGCTTGACAAGAAAGCAAAACTATAAAGCACAAAGAGGATGATAGAGAGGTCAATCTCAGGAGCTCTATTTTTGAATTTTCGAATACGGAAGTACCAAATGTGCTTTTATGAAACGTTCTACTACACAAGTATGTTCTATTCTAACATAACCTAATCAATTCGGACTTATCTTTGACATTAACATCTTCAAGTTTAGATTACACTGTTTTAAAAATAGAGCTCCAATTTTTGCTAAAATGCGTGACAGGAAAATCTATGGGCGGTCAGAGTCGCGTTGTTTTTTGTTTCTTTCCCTATGATAAAATTTTAAATCACAATCATAAATGCGTAAACCTTTAAAAATAATCCTTAATCTAAATAGAAATGGCCTCAGTAAATTCTAAGTTTTTTTTTAATAATAAGTTTTACTTTGTGTAGTTGTATAAGGTGTAAAAATATTAGCTGCAAATATTTTAAGGTGTGAATCAGCCCATGAAACTGAACAATTTTTCCCAGGAAACATAGGTCGAATTATGAGAATTTTTTTTGGACCTTCCATACAAATTGACTTGGTCGGTTGGTAATTTTGTATGGGAGACCCAATTTTTATTTTTCATATTTCCACCTATGTTCCTTGGGGAAAGTTGTTCAGTTTCATGAGCTGATTCACCCCTTGAAATATTTGCAGCTAATATTTTTACACCCTGTATATGAGCTGCAAAAAGAATAAAAATGTTGAACCCGAGTTGAGCTTCTTCTAAAATAGCTCGCCACTTTGTGGTTTCATTTGCTGCTAATATGCGACTACCTACACTTTCTGTGGGTAACCCTACACTACATAATAATAATAAAAATAAATATTTATTTCAGATTCAAATCATAGATAGAAACCTACCTTAACACTTTGTTTTCGTTAATTACAGTAGCAACCAAATTCGAACCCAATCCCTGAAACGTTTGTTTTTGTTTTATGTGAAAATCCGCTACTTATTATGCTTGTATCTCATGTTCTACTTTACTTATTGATTCCCACATACCCTCTAAAATACTCACATATTTTTGACTATAAAAAATTCTAATATTATAAATTTAAAAAAGTGTGGTTAGACCAGTCGTTGCGGACTTCCGTGCACGTAATTGAATTACGACGTTTCAGACATTGGGCTCCTGATTAAACTTATTAAGAATTTAATACACTCACAGTGCTATAATATTAAACAGACTTTGTTTTTCAGACGTCTGCTAAAACAATCTTATAATATCACATACAAGTCTCAATTACCTCAGTTAGGGGATCGGAGTCATTTTTCTCAAAACGACCAAATAGCAAGCGTACTGCGTAACATTACGTAGTCGGTCCCAAAGTTCTGTCACTGGCATATTATTTTTGAATTTAGAACACGAATTTGGAAAAGTTTTATTGCATTCCGTTTTTGAATGTTTGACAATTATTTTAAAACAATAAATGATCATTTGGCGCGATTTTTCACGATGGAGTGGACTTTGAAAGAAAACCGAATAGCAGTTTTGGCGTTGCATCGCTGTGGGCACTCGCCGAGTACCATTTTCAAGTTGCTCAAAAAATTGAAAATAACGCTTAGGTTTGTGTATCGTACTATAAGTAGGTACAATGAAGTCTCAAGTGTTGAGGACAAGAAAAGAACTGGCCGGCCTCGCTCCGCAAGGACACCAGCAGTGATCAAAGCGATCGAGCCGCGCTTACGAAGAAATCCTGTCCGAAAACAGAAACTTATGGCTTTGCAGATGAAGGTTAGTAGAAAAACAGTCAAAAAGGTTTTAAACGAAGACCTTAAGCTGCGAGCATACAAAAAAAAGAGTGGGCACTTACTTAATGCCCGTTTAAAAGAAATTAGACTCAAAAGATCCCGGGTGTTGTTAAAACGGTACGCGAAAAACCGGCACCGCGATATACTTTTTACAGAACAAAAAATTTTTGATATAGAAGAAAAGTATAATAAACAAAACGATAGAGTGTACGCTACCAGCTCTGAAGAAGCAGGAAACAAAGTTCCGCGGGTGCAACATGGGCATCATCCCTCTTCAGTCATGGTCTGTTTAGGAGTCTCCTACTATGGGCCAACTGAGGTTCATTTTTGCGAAAAGGGGGTCAAAACCAGTGCAAAAGTGTACCAAGAGACGGTTTTGGATCGGTACGTCAAAGACCTGCCCAACACACTATTTTCAGGACATCACTTTGTGTTCCAGCAGGATTCTGCGCCCGCTCAAGGCCCGCTCACAAAGCCAAGACCACTCAAGCCTGGTTTGAACGTCAAAACATTGACTTTATAAGACACGAAGATTGGCCTTCCTCCAGTCCGGACCTTAATCCTCTGGACTATAAAATTTGGCAGGTCTTAGAGAGCAAGGTCTGTGCTAAGCCCCATAAAAGTTTGGAGAGTCTGAAGTCAGCCATAGTTAAAGCAGTCGCTGAAATCGACATGGATATGGTGCGTGCTGCGATAGACGACTGGCCGCCGCGGTTGATGGCCGTTATTAAAAGCAAGGGAGGTCATTTCGAATAGTTTTATGTTATTTTGATTCTTCGATAATTGTATTTTTAATTGATATATAAATTTTTAAAAACGGATTGGTACTTTTTATTTTATCAGTATTTTCATATATGACAGAACTTTGGGACCGACTACGTACTTTAATTGCACATAAAATTAAACTTCTACAACCATAACATCTCTATGAGGCATAGCGTACCGCAACTTATCCCAGAAAAACGGATCGTTGCATCTAAGAAATGTGTGGTACTCAAGATACCCCTGCAGTTCTGGCTGCAGCTTCTCATTCAAGACATCATCCAGGATCAAAACTAAAAGTCGCGAGCGACCCTCCGCCATAGCGCTGGCATGGGCGTATCTAAATTCCAACACTCCCCACCAAGACTTAACGAAATTCTTCGACAAGACAATGATCGTCCTCTTCGACTGACGCACCGACTGCATGATTTGCGCCGGGATCCATTCGCCAACTGCCCAATCCCTGTAGTGTATGCACACGTGGAAATCATTCGGTGTGTCCTCCAGCTTCGGCAGTAGAGTTCCCATGACGAACTCGTCGTCTCCGTGGGCGAAGGAGAGGAACGCGTCGTACGGCCTATCAGCGTCCACGTCGTCTCGTAAACAGCTGGTGCAGTATCCGCGGGAGTACATCAGGGTCCGCACTAAGGGGCCGTATCGTCGCGTCAGGACAAGCAGCACCACAGAGAACACGGAAATGGAACAGCATAAGCCCCAGACGTAGCCGAGGCCGTATTCCCAGTTGCTCATGACGACGAGGCGGCAGATCTCCGGCACTGATATGGAGCGAAGGTTGCGATGGTCAGAACATATTAGATCTTCGTAGTCTACTACCTGAAAAAGGAAAAGAAAATCCTTTTACTACAGATACAGATGCGCTTGGAAAAGCAAGATAAATTGCATGAACAGAATCAGTGCTATAAGGGACACGTTACTCTTAGCCGAAAGTAATCGATGGTGAAATAGTGACTTCTCTCCAACCACTTGAACTTTGAAGGTAAAATAATAAGAATGTAGAGCTGATTCCTTACCTGAGATTGATTGATATGCAAGGCTTCAAGCATCCTGGCGTTATCACATTTGCATGAGACGGGATTTCCTGCGAGCCAGACCCTTCTAGCTCTAGTCTCAAACAGCTGCGACACTTGATCTCGGGTCAGCTCGTATATGCGATTAGCCCGAAGATCTAAATGTGTGATGTTGCTGTGCATCTTATCAAATTGAATATCCTTAAGCTTGCAATTATGGATATGCAAAAACTGCAAGTTAGGAGACATAGGCACGATGGTCTCTAGCAGAAATCGGGCTACTTCTTCCGTCGTCTCTGTCAGACGCAGTCTTTCTAATTTGGAACAATTCTTATGCCATTCATCTGGAATCTGCTTAGAGCTTTGTATTCTCCAAATCACCAATTCGCGTAAATTCTGACAGCCATCCCAAGCTGTGACTGATGCATCGGTAAATATGTTTAATATTTCCAAATTTGGCGGTAGAGTTGGCAATTCCACGCCACTGATCGTTAGGTTCAAATCGGTCATCGGTTTGAAGAAATCGTATGATCCTGTGAACAGTTTCCTTTTGGTTTTAAGTTCCAAGTTTTTTATCTTCAGGCCCTTTGTAAAGTTTTCTCCTACTGCTCCTATATCAACGTAATTCAAGCTTAGAGTGTTGACATTTGTAGCGTTAATATTTATAGCTCGTAATGTCTCAACTAGTGGTTTGTCTCGTAGCTTGCACAATGTTATGGCGAGTTTTTTGGCGAATATAGTTTCGTTTTGTGCCGCATAAACATCTTCGACCATCAGATCTGGAGTCTTGCAAGATAAGGCTAGTGTCCCGTTGTGGAAGTCCAATGACCCTGAAATGTAAAATAAAAAAGATTATAGGTAGGTAAGTATTATACCTAATTATTATGACAAGGCACCTATTTTTAAGGAACACAGTGATGACGTACGACGTAATGCAATAGAGCAGACGATTCGGAATTTCCCTTTCTACATGGTAACGACGTGTTTACAAAAAGAATGCAACTAAAACCTGCCAGTAACTACCTACTCGACATGATTTTTAAATGAACAAGTAGAGAGCTATTACATACAACAGCAGGTAGGTAAACTTTCCGATAAAAAAGACCGTTGGGTAGATATCTTTACTAATTTTAATCATAAACGGTTATCCATTTCGAGTAAGGATCTTGAGGGTTTCATGTGTGTTATAATTTTTAGGCGAAAGGCTGACAAACTGTCACTAAAGTAATAGACGAATCACCTGAAACAGGTATCACGAATTTAACCCTTGTTGTAGAGCAGGCAGACGCTACCGACCGCTATATTAATACGGTCGTTATCACCACGCCTGTTTGAGGGTCGTTTTGGATATCGAATACCTATTACTATTTTGATAAAATATGATATGCATACATTTACTATAGGTCCTAACTTAGTTAATCGTAGGTTAATTAATCGGCTCTAACTTCGACAGTAACTGATTAGGTATTTACCTAATTGTATACATATCTAACTAAGGATAATATTCATATTAATGCTTACCTAATAATGTATAGGTACCTACTATAGGTCAGATAGGTACCCATAACTAATACCTTTAACATGTTTATCGAACGAAAACGATAAATATGTAAATCTTAATACATTTTTCGTTCTTAGGTAAGATGTGTGCCTTTACATACATGTCACTATAGTAGACTAGGCGTTATGGAGGTATCATATTGGCATATGCCAACCTAGTAATTTAAGAGGTATATATCAGTTACCTTTATGACTTTGGAAATTCCTTTGATGCGCACGAGATTGTGTCGACAGAAACGCGAGAAAAATAACAAATTTCGCAGCTCCAAGCGACATTTTGTTACAATCCGGCAACGAAAGGACGAATCAAACATAAGGAATCTCACACTGGCCACTGAGAAATCCTAGACTCAGGTAACACGGAAACTTTACCAACAAATAGTCCTACGAAAGAGCACCATCTTTCCTCAAACTGCGGTTGAGAGACTCACTCGAAACACGTTTGAAGAACAAGCTGCCTACGTAAATACTGGGCCCGGTTTTATTCATAATTTTCCTCATAAGGTATCCAGTTTGTGGCAATCGCGGTTTTGATCTTTATGGAAGTGGACATAGAACACAGAACGAGTAGTTGGAAGGAGAGAATCCGAAGAAAGGTGGACATGCAAGTAATTTGTACCGGTAAATCGGTGCCGTGTGATGCCGGCTTCGAATAGCATCACCCTATTTCTTCCCCGTGGATGTCATAAAAGGCGACTAAGGGAATCGAGGGTTTCATGTGTATTACAAGTTTTAGGCGACAGGCTGACAACCTGTCACTATAATGACATACAAATTATCTCAACCGGCTCTCAATATTTGTCAGACGTGGCGTTACCGACCGTTTTTTCCGGTCGTTAACGCTCTGCCTACCCCGCAAGGGATAAAGGCGTGATATATGTATGTATGTAAATCGGAGGGACAAAAATAATTATCCCATCAAAAACATTCATGCATAAACCAGAGTACTTACGTATAAAATAGGTGTTGTACCCATAGAATAAAACTTGACCCTACTTGGGATCTCTTACTAGATATCCCATTTACAGGGTAAACATAAAATACCACACACCAGACAACCACACGTATACCTCTTACTCTAAAAACCTAACCCATGCGGCTAACCCTTAACAGGCTGACAACTATCTCGTCAAAACTATGGCATGGCATTGTTAGTTTCCCGAATAAAATAAAATAAATAAAATGGCACTTATTGTCCTGCCCTGTGTGCCCAGTAACCTGCACGTCGCAAGACCTATACGACGTCGCTGTTAACGCAGTGTGTCTATAAAAGTCAAATTATAGTCAAAAAGATCAACACTGACATGCGAATAATATCATTCTCCTTGCCTTCTCTCGTTCCCTGTCAGAGTGGGCTACCTAATCTAGGGTAGTTGACATGGAACCAAGTTTTTACACAGAGCGACTGCCATCTGACCTCTGCAAGCCGAAGGCTAACCTGGCCCGAATCCTAGGTTAAGTCACATTCAAATATCATCTGATTTCAAATTTTATTTGAATGTGGGTTCCATTATGATGTTTTTCCTTCATCGTAAGAGTAGTCGGTAAATGTAAATGTAAGTGAGTAAAAACACATTGGTACATGGCGGGGATCGAACTCGAGTCTCACGTTTGTAAGACCGGTCTCCTATCCACTTGGTCATCGACACGCTAATGATAATACCATAGAAATCGCAAGATTTTGGGCGGCCTACATTATTGAGGAGAGCGTGCCATACATACATGGGTACTCCATGCGTAGTACTTATCTCTATTCTTGCACCCAGACGAATCCTGCCAGGCTGACAGCACATTGACAATACGATAAACACATGACATCAACACGTCATAAAGGGGGCATTCACAAATTTTATAACAAGAAATTAAATTGAAAAATAAAAGTATTCGAGCGTTGCATGATAGACTTCTGTGAGTTGCATTGTGTTGTTCAATATTGCCGTATACCTATGTATATGCCGTGTAGTGCAGGCTTAGAATAGCATCGCCCTATTTCTGCCCGTTGGTGTCGTAAAACGCGACTAAGGGATGAATCCAGGGAACGGGCAGCAGCGTTTCCTGTGAATATCTACAAAATCTTGAACTGCGCTCGGCAATTAGCCTGCCAAGTACCTATGGCAGTATAACAATACCCCATGTCCAGCAGTAGACGGACTGTTATGATGACTGTTGCAGTAGCACATACAATATTTTTTATACAGGGTGTAAGGGACGGTGTAACAAAAACTTTGCCGGCGTGCTCAGACCATGAAACTGAACAACTTTTTCTATGGGGGCTATGTTGGAAAACGAAATTTTTTTTTCCAATTTCCATACAAAACAAAGTCAGTCAGCTGATCGGGAATTTTGTATGGAAAGTCGAAATTTTTGTTTCGTTTCCCAACATAGCCCCCATAGAAAAAGTTGTTCAGTTTCATGGTACGGTCACGCCTGCAAAGTTTTTGTTACACCGTCCCTTACACCCTGTATAGGTGGTTGCATTGAAATTTCTATACAATTTTGTCGCAGCAGCTAAACCATGGCTGATTCACAATCCAAGATCTCAAAAGCCAAAATGTCAGAAGTCAAGATGTCAGAATCCAATTTATCACCACAGCATTCTAGGATAGCTGAAGTGGAGCTGACAGCAGATGTCCTCGAAGAGCTCAGGGACGCTTTCTCCTTATTTGACAAGGATGAAGAAGGGACCATCCATACTAAAGATCTTAACCTGATCATGGTGTCCCTTGGATACAACTTACTTGATGCTGAAATCAATGATATGATCAAAGAAGTAGACCCGGAAGATACGGGCGTCATAGACTTTGACCAGGTAATAAAAGTTCTTTTCGTGTGGGACACCGAATCGTCCACTGACCCGATGAACCCTAGTGTCAGGGTTTTTTAATCGTCTAAGTATTAAGCCCCTAGGTATTAGTAATAGGCCTATGACCTGGGCTCTAAGTCTGCTAAATGATTCAAATTTAGCTGCCTATAAAAAACTACGCAACATTTGCAACAGGATGTGTAGGGATGCTAAACGCCGCTATATTCATTCCTCACTAGATTCTTTGTCCCAAGCTCAAACTTGGAAATTTCTTACGTCCCTAGGTGTGGGCAAGACGACGAACACTGCCATAGGTGCCGTGGACTTAAACTCTCTTAACAATCATTTTTCATCTCCACCAGTTATACTTGATGACGCTACTAGGTCTACTGCTCTTTCTTACCTATCAAATCTTGCCCCACCAGACTGCCTTCCGTTTAATTTCCGGTCGGTCGCTGAGGAGGATGTTAAAAAGAGCATCCTATCCATCTCTACAAAGGCTGTAGGTGAGGATAGCATTAGTCTTAATATGCTCACTCCTGTGTTGAGTGACATTGTACCAATCATCACACATTTTATAAACTTTTCTCTGATGGTTAATGTCTTTCCTACAGCATGGAAAAAGGCTTTTGTTATTCCTCTACCGAAAACCTCAAACCCTACCTCTCTTTCCCAGTTTCGTCCTATCTCTATCCTTCCTGTTCTTTCCAAGGTCCTCGAGAGTGTTGCTCATAAGCAGCTCTACTCCTTTCTGGTCAACAACAACCTCCTTTGTCCTTTCCAATCCGGATTCCGTCCCTCACACAGTACAGTTAGTGCCCTGCTAAATGTCACAGAGGATATTCGCATGGCGATGGACAATACGAAGCTCACAATTGTCACACTACTGGACTTCAGCAGTGCATTTAACTCTGTGGACTTCGACATCCTTTTAGCTTCCCTCCGCTCTAATAACATTTCCTCTTCTGCGATCTGTGAAGATGTTTCATTCTTACCTTCATGGTCGTCAGCAGTATGTGAAGACCAATGATGGTTCATCTGATTGGTCTAACCTAACTGCTGGTGTACCACAAGGCGGTGTGCTATCTCCTTTACTTTTTTCAGTTTTTATTAATAACATCTCACGAGTCATCTCTTCTCCCTACCACCTGTATGCAGATGATCTACAAATTTATAGACACTTCTCTCTTCTCGAAGTATCCCAAGCTATTGACGCATAAATAAAGACTTGGCGTCGGTTCAAACTTGGGCTAAAACCTTTGGGCTTCTCGTGAATCCGAGAAAATCGCAAGCTTTAATCATTGGTAGCAGTAGGTTAAGGTGTAGGCTTGATCCTCTTAGTACTCCACTTGTCTATTATGACGGCATATGTATCCCGTATACTGACAAGGCTAAGAATTTGGGTGTCATATTTGACTGTAATCTTTCTTGGGTATCCCACATTAACGACGTGAGCAGGCGCATGCACTATTCCTTTCACTCTCTTAAGCGACTCCAGAACTTTCTTCCATTCAAAACTAAAATCATGCTTGCACAAGCACTTCTTCTTCCTATTCTTGACTATGCTGATGTCTGTTATCTGGATGCGACGGAAGAATTACTCAATAAGCTTGAGCGACTACAAAACCTCGCTATTAGATTTATTTTTGGACTTCGTAAGTTCGATCATGTCTCGGAATTTCGTGCTCAGCTTAAGTGGCTTCCAATTCGTCTTCGCCGCGATATGCACATCCTATCCACTCTCTACAACATCCTTCACAATCCTGCCACTCCCGACTATCTCCGCAATCGTTTCCATTCCCTTCCTCCACATCCTCACCCTAGGCGCGCCCGCATCAATAAGATGTTGGTGTGTCCTAGAGCGAACACTAAATTCCTTTTTAACTCTTTTTTTGTAAGAGCTGTACAGCTATGGAATAATCTCCCTATGTTTATACAGGACAGTCCCTCCATTTCTACATTCAAAAATCGTGTAAAAGAGCACTTTATTTCCCAACAACCTTGATATGTTTATGTATTTGTTTGATATGTATTTAAGTATTGGTATTCTATTTATGTGGATTAAATAAGTATATTTATTTAAGTAGGTATGTACGTTATATTATTTTATAGCATTAGTTATTTATTTAGTTTTTATGTAGTTTCTTTTATTGCCTAATTGCCCCAAAATTTTAGATTCTCTCACAACACATGGGTTGGCTGGAAGAGATCTCTCATTTAGAGATAAGCCCGCCTTTGCAACAAATAATCTTGTACTTATTTTCCATAATGTTTATGCAATAAAGAATATATATATGAAAATCGTTTCAGTTGGATGTCAATTGGGTCTCAGTTGGATGATTTCGGTCATTTCGTAGTCTGCTAACAGTTTGAAGTATAGAAAAATCACAATGGCAATGGAATGACAGTTGAGTTTCGATGGCGTTACAATGACAAAAAATAGCAGACTTGGGGCCCTGATAGTGTAACGAAGTAGGTAATCACAAACAGCAACCGGGGACTGAGACTGCATAACGTACCCTCCGAAACACCCATCTTTCTTACGGACAATCAGGTGGTTCATTCAGCTATGTCCTAAGCAGAGTGTTCATATCAACTTTGCGAGTGTCCAACGGGAATCGAGCGAGGATCTTTTGCGTCGCAGGCAGTCGCTCTATCACTGCGCCACAAGAGTCCCCTTGTCGACCGATGTGGCGCAGTGGTAGTGCGACTGCCTTTGACGCAGAAGGTCCCGGGTTCGATTTTCGGTGGGTCACTCACAAAGTCTATATATATCACATTGTGAATTTGTTCCCAGTCTGGTTAGGACATTGCGGGCTGAACTACCCGATTGTCCGTAAGTAAGATGGTTCCTTGTTTCGGATGACACATTAAGCCGTAGGTCCCGGTTTCTGTCTATGATCACTTAGACGGCGGCGGTCGTTACACAACCATGCCAGAAGCCTGCTACTTGTAGAAGGCGGTTTAAAAATTCTGACACTAGGGTCCATAGGGTCGTTGGACGACTCGGTGTCCCACACGAAAAAAAAAACTGTCCGCAGAAACAATTAAATAATAAATATAATAAATAAATAAATATCTATTTCAACCTAATTTATTATTGAACCTTCATTTTATAGCCATAGATAGCTAGGTTTGTGCCCAGCAGTGAACTGATGAGGTTTGTAAATAAGGATCTTAGGAGCTGTGGCCTATGCAACGAAACTACAGGCTACAATTCTACAGGTGAAATTCGATGTACATTGCGTAGCCGGTGGGACATTATAAAACTAGGATTTTTGACCCGCTACGCAATGTACATCGAATTTCACTTGTAGAGATTGTAGCTTGTAGTTTCGAAAAGCGAGGCACTGGTTCTAAGACAAAATCTCCAGTTTACAGATATAGCCATGAACAAGATCAACTCAATAGATAACCTGGCTGAAATCAAGGATGCTTTAAGAAAGTACGACACCGAGTGCACCGGTTTTGTCACTCCACAGGACCTGCGTGAAACCCTACTGGATCTCGGCGAGAAGTTTAACGAGGAGGAGGTGAGTCGTTTTAGTCGGCGATTAGCTATAAGCGTGCGTGCGTCTCCATTGAAGCGGGGCTGCGCTAAGCTAAGCGCGGCAGAATTGACCAATTATGACCCTTAAAATCCCCGAATCTCCGCCCTTGTTCAGTGGAGACGCATCCTGATTGGTCAATTCATGCCCGGCTTAGCTCAGCTTAGCGCAGCTCCGCTTCAGTGGAGACGCACCCTTAGGCCTCGGTCTCGAATTTTGCGGGCAGCGGGGCGGGTGTTTTGCATAAATTCGAATGGACGGGTTCTCGAACAGCTGCGAGGGTGCAGGCAATGAGCGGTGCACTCCCAAAAAAAGGACAACGCCGCTGTTGCCGCCCCGCTGCCTGCGTAATTCGAGACCGAGGCCTAAGTAGTATTCTTTAGTTTCCTCGAGTCCCTTTAGTATCTTCTATTTACGACCCCAAGGGAAAGGAATGGAGTGATGCTATTGTCAGCCGGCGCATCACATGGTGAACAGTTTCAGTTACCTACACCTTCGGCCGTCCGGCGTAGTTTTGATGCCATCCGGCGTAGTTTTGATGCCCTTCGGCGTAGTTTTGATGCCCTCCGGCGTAGTTTTGATGCCCTCCGGCGTAGTTTTGATGCCCTCCGGCGTAGTTTTGATGCCCTCCGGCGTAGTTCTGATGCCATCCGGCGTAGTTTTGATGCCCTTCGGCGTAGTTTTGATGCCCTCCGGCGTAGTTTTGATGCCCTCCGGCGTAGTTTTGATGCCATCCGGCGTAGTTTTTATGTCATCTGACGTAGTTTTGATGCCCGGGGGCCAAGAAAAGCTTGTTGTGGTCTACATCTATCTTCGAGAAACATGAAAAAACATTTTTGTGAACTAGTGTAAATGTTGTAAGGTGGAGGAGATGGTCCGCGAAGCAGATCTCAACGCCGAAGGTCTGATCGACTACAATGAGCTCTTGGAGATGATGACGTCAATACGTTAAACAAACAAACAAGTCTAATGGATATAAATGTATTGAAAATATTGTATGAGTCTTTGAAATAATCAGAGATATAACATGCAAAATAATTATAACTAAATTCAATACTAAATGTATTAATATGCAATTTAATAAAGATATACCTACTATAATACGTGTTGTATAATTTTGTACGTTTTAGTCTATTATGCAAATATAAAAACTAAAGATTTTTTACAAGGCTCTTTTAGTAAGTAATACTGTAATCTTCCGAAAAATAATTATGTTGAATCGAAATCCGTGTTTAAGTTTACAATATATCTATGGATTGTAATCTGACGATATAAAATATGCTTTATCTAACATGCTTTTTTTTACGGTGAATTATATGCGAAAACGTGTGTAAGGAATTATTTACTCCTATTTCCTTTAAAAAGTACGCAGTGGCTGGTGGGAGACAATAAATTTCACCACCTCATACTTTGAATTGCGCAAAAAAAAAACTCGAAAAATATAATAAATTAGCTATAGTATAAAAAATTAATTAGTATACCTACTTTCTCGATAATAATAATAATACTCAAGTAACATTTTCAACTACATATACTTAATCCTTTTTTTAACTACTTTCGTCCGATCCGGACCCTCCACACAAATTTTACTACAATTAAATATAGGTAGGTAAACTAAAGGTATACAAAATATGAACACATGCATTATAACTTGATTTTTTAAAGAAACGATCCCGAAAGGGCAACATTAATTGTTGGCATCCCGCTCATATGTCATATGTTTTGATAGAGACAAACAATAATGTTGTCAATTTGGGATCGTTTCTTTATCTGTACGAGTATGCCATCAATCAAAATTAATTATGCTTTTCATTCTAGCGGCCGAAACATATATACAGATTTTTGATAGCGACTTTTGCCACTACCATATTTTACAAGTTGTGAATGAAAAAAGAAGAGATAAGAAGGGTAATCTGAAGCCGTTTTTGGCTCTCAAAGTCACAATTGATTCCACATAATGTGTGTAAAAATGGATATGGAATAAAAAGTTACATTCCAAAGCAAAAATTTCCTCGATTTTCCTTCTTTGAGAGAGTGACAGAAAGAAAAAGTTACTACTACTTACACGAAGTACTTACTTGAAACGAGACATCACGTATAAGGTGCAAAAATAGTAGCTGCAAATATTTTAAGGAGTGAATCAGCCCATGAAACCGAAAAACTTTCCCCTAGGAACATAGGTCAAAATAAAAAAAAAATTAGACCCTTCATACAAATTGACTTGGTCGGCTGACCAATTCTGTATGGGAGGTCCAAAGATTTTTTTCATATTTCGACCCATGTTCTTTGGGGAAAGTGCCGTCTGGCGCAGATTTGATGACCCCGGGGCCAAATTTGTAGAGCCCACAAAAAAAACTTAGGAAAAGTTGTTCAGTGTCATTTCAACATTTGCTACAAAAAAGAAACTCTCAAATTAGCTTTCATCACTGGACAGATCATCGAATTGTCCTTCAGCCACCGTCAGCACTTGAGGGTTACACTTCTTCTCGTAATGAACTTGATCTACAACAGATACGATATGCTGGTCTATGGGGCAGAAGTTGCCTTCGGTCATTTTCCGTTTGAGGAAATGCAACCACGGTGACTCCGAATATTTATAGTACTGGTAGTACCGTGGAATCCAGTACTCATCGGAGTCCCAGTCTTCTGGTGAACTGGTTCGTTCCGGTTCTGCGTTGGTGTTTATTGGTTCTGAAAAAAATAAATTGATTTAAACTATGTTATGATAAAATGTGTAGGTATGCTTTTTCTCTAATGAGGATTTTTTGCTGATAGCAAAACTTGTTTAAAGCCTAGGTAAAGCTGTTGTAATTATTGCAAATTGAGGTAGATTCTGTCAAATTCAGTGACTATTATCTATTCTACTGGGAACATAAAGTTGTATAAAAAAATACAATGACCAGTGTTCTAAAATTTATTTTTTGAGATTCAAATATGTACCCATTGTGAATCTACTTGGAAACAACTAGGAAAGTTTTTCATTCACATCTAGAGCCAACTACGAGGAACTAGACACTAAACAAACAGACTGAAAAATTCCCATTTAGGTATACACCCATATTTACCTGAGATCTCACAATTATTCATGTAATTGATAAATTCTTCATCTTCACTAGTATCTGGTGAATATTTGCCTTCACTATCTGGAGGGCTCACTTGATGTTTCCTGAAAACAATAAATTGCAATATTTCATAATATACATGAATGAAACACAATATTCATGAAAAATTAAAGTACCTACAATTGCTTTTTTACACAGGGTGTTAGTAAAAGTACTAACTTCCTTTCAGGGGATGAACCTGTCCATAAAACTGAACAACTTTTCCCAAAGAATGGTCGCAATATGACAAAAATTATTGGACCTCCCATACAAATTGCCCAAGGTTGGTTGGTAATTTTTTGAGGTCCAAAATTTTCTGTCATATTTCAATCTTATACGTATATATTGGCTAATCTATGAATTGATAGTTTTTTACTGTAGGCTATTCAGCAGGAGAATATCACAAGAAAACTGTAAGAGGTGGAACCAAATGGATGGTCATTGGTTTTTAATAAAAAGGAGAGATTTGTCAGTCACCTTCCATTATCTCTGTGTGAAGTATTTAATCGCAGCTTTTCTTTTCCATTCAAATACTCTTCATTCTCCGGTTCATCAAAATAGTTCTGTGCTATATCAATTTCGTCTAATTTCATGACTTCATCCGCCACTTCATACAAGCAGTTATTGTATAAATCTAGAATTTTCAAATTCGGTAAACTACATAAGTTTTCTGGTAACATGCACAGATCATTTGAGTCCAAACGGAGGCATGTTAGGTTCGTTAACTTTACTATATCGTCAGGCAGGTACATTATGTTGTTGTGTGATAAAATACAGATCTCTAGCGTCTCTAGATTGCAGAAATTATTTGGTACACTACTGATGCAGTTGTGCGATAGATTAACTTCAACTAAATTCTTGTAAATATCTATATTTTTATCTATCGAGTAAATCTCTGTGTTACTAAGGTTCAGTCTTTCAATTTCCAGGCACTGGTTGAGTCCTCTACAAGGTACAGTAGGCAAGTGATTTGTTTGAAATGTAGTTATTTCCCCCGCACCAATTTCCATTGATTTTGCCGCAGGAAAAGTACCCAGAAGTTCCAAATGTTTCTTTATTCCACAGTTAAATATTATAAGATTTTTGACTAGTGTTTTGTACTGTATTAGCTCGTGTAGATATTCATCGGTCAAACTAAAAGTCAAATTCATATTGCAGCTAAGGTTGAGTTTGACTAGACTAGCTGGACATTCCGTCCAGATCCAGTATGGTGGACCTTCTAAATGATTATGAGACACATCGACTTCTTCAATACTTTGGCAAAAACTTGGAGTTTCGTCAAAATACTTGATTTTGTTGTAAGAGATATCTAAATGTTTAAGGTTCTCCAAATTCAATATTCCATCTGGAACATTGCTTAAACTATTATGCGAAAGATTTAAATTTATCAGGTTTGATGGGAAAATTATGTTTTCACCAATGGCAGAAATTTGTTTGTTGCTCAAATCTAAAATAGTAAGGTTTTCAGACCATTGTAGACTGACATCTTTTACCAGTCCATTACTAAATTCTGGAGTCTTTTTATCTTCAGATTCCATCATGATTTAATTGTTCTAGAAAAAGGAAACCGTAAAAATCTCGGAAAAATAGAAAACAATAACAACATAACCTCGAAAATTTGACATTTGCGTTTCGTTTCGTTTGTTTTTTTTTTTTTTTTTCCTTTTGTCCATTCTGGACAGGCAAGGGTCTTAAGACCATACAGCCTCGTCTTCAGTGGTTACTTATTCTTAAGTATTTATAGATTGTACGTCTTCAGTGAGTCCTTTTCTTGTGTATTTTCATCAATAATACGTCTTCAGTATTTCGTCCATTCAGTGTGTTGTTCTTCTTCTGTATTTTCTTATTTTATACGTCTTCAGTTAGTTTATTCTTCTTGAGTGTTTTTATAAATTATACGTCTTCAGTATTTTGTCAATTCCATGTATTTTTATATATCGTAACGTCTTCAGTATTTTTGTCCATTCTGGGTATTTTTACAATAAAATCGTCTTTAGTTCAACTTTCGTTAAAGGTTTCATGTCCATATAAAATGTGTTTGTTGTGCTTACATCTTCTTCATATTTTTTAAATTTAATTTTTATATACAATAATTTCACATTAAATTTATATACATTCGCTATACCTAAATTTCCTGTACAGTAGATATTACAAAATTATACAATGGTACATATGTGGAATTATTTTGTAGTAATGTTTGTACAGATTGCGGGACCAGATGTGGTTCTCCGTAAATACGGATTAACTCGTCCATCAGCAAAAGGCGCTGAATACCGAAAGACGAGCATGAAAAGAACAAATGATCAATGGTTTGATCCTCTTGTGACTGACAATGATCGCAATGCGGATTATTCACAATTTTCATACGAAACAGGTGATGATTAAGACGACAGTGTCCAAACCTCAAACGGCTTATTGTGGAGTAAAACTTCTTACAACGGTATACATTGCCGGAACGGAACCAAGAAACGGATTTCAAATTAACATTCAAAGCAGCATACCAAGAACCTTTGTTTTCTATTTGTACTATGTGATCCCAATGTTCCTTCCACTTATCATACATTCTTTGTTTCAGAACAGCAACTATATCAGTATATGGTAGTAATAAATTCAAATCATTACCAAAATTATGAGAATTTGAAATTGAACGAGCCAAATAGTCTGCTTTTTCGTTACCGGATACTCCTATATGAGATGGAGTCCACATGAATTCAACTGTTATTTGATGATTAGCGTAAAGATCAAACCAAAGATCCTTTATATTGTATATGAGATAATTCGTATTTGCATTCATTTTATTATTTTGCAATGCCTTTAAAACACTCATGCTATCACTAACTATGACCCACCTATGAAAACCACAGTTACGATTTAGTATGTGCTTTAGCGCACCAAGTATAGCGACTGCTTCCGCAGTAAATATGCTGGATTTTTTGTCTATTTTATATCCAATACCTATTTTAGTAGCAGGGTCATATATTGCAAAAGACACATTTGACTCGTTTTTTGCGCCATCAGTGTATAAAAATCTGTATCCATTCCAAAGGGATAATCTTTCATAAACTTCCTCCTTCTTAGAAAGATTATTCTCAATTACTATATTCATTGGACTGAATTTACTTTTATAGGGTCCATCATAACATGGTAGATAATTATTGTTTTGAAAGATAGGAATGTTTTGTAAGCATCCATTAAATTCAGAAAAGCCCTGCAAAATGTAACACGGTTTTCGAATTGTAGAAATACTTGAATGAGTTAGCTCAGCTATAAGATTGTTATTTTTTTCAGAGTAGAGTTTGAGAATAAATCTTTCTTTCAGATAAGCGAGACGGATAGCCAGAGGAGGCAGATTACACTCCACTTGCAAAGAAACAATTGGAGTGGTCCTGAAAGCTCCGGTGACTACCCGCATGCATTTGTTTTGTATTTTATTAAGAATATCAACGAGTTTGGAGTCTCCCGCATAGCATAAGAACCCATATTCAAAATGCGACCTTACAATTGATTTGTATAGCATAAGCAGAACTTTTGGGTCCGCTCCCCAACTAGTACCACAAAGTGATTTCAAGACATTGCAAGCCTTATTAGCCTTGACTATCAAGTTATCTGTATACTTTTTCCAGGACAAGTTACGACAAAATACAACACCCAAAAATTTTGTATCCATAGAAACTGGTAAAGCAATATTATTGTAATAAACTGGACTCAAATTGATATTGCTGTGTTTGCCAAAAACAACAACCTTGGATTTTTGTGGATTAACTTCAAGATTTAAATATGAAAGATATTTATGAAGGTTAGTTAAAGCCAAATTAATGTTATTTATAATATCATTTGAATTGTTGCCTGACAAATATACTACAAGATCATCTGCAAACTGTAAATTTTTGATATTGGGTCCTAATATTAAGTTTAATCGACGTATATACAAAATAAATATCAACGGAGATAAGATTCCACCCTGACATACTCCAACAGAAGACAAACGAGGACCAAATAGTCCACCATTATACTTGACATACACTTTCCTGTTAAGCAAAAAAGCTCGAATCCACTGAACAAGTTTCAATGGAATATGTATATACAATAACTCTGTACATAAAATATCTATATTTACATTGTTAAAAGCACCGGCAATATCAAAAAACACACTTATGAGTTTGTTGTTACTGTCAGTGCTTTTTAAAATATCTAAATGTAATAAACTCATACTTTCACGAGCCGAACGGCCTCTACGAAAACCAAACTGATTTACTGGCAACAGTCTATTATGCTCTATGTAATATTCAAGACGTTGCTTAAGAAGCTGCTCAAATATTTTACCTACACAAGAAGTTAAGGTTATAGGACGATATGAGTCAGGATGAAGTTTAGGTTTATCAGGTTTTAGGATAGGTATAATACAATCAATTTTCCATTCCGGCGGAATGTCATTATTAGACCATAACGCGTTAAAAATGCCTAAGAACACTAACAAACTATTTTGCGATAGCTTTTTGAACATTAAATATGGAATACAATCTAGCCCACATGAAGTATCACGACGAGAAAAAATAGCGGCTCTTAATTCCTGCATGGTGAAGGGTTCAGTGATAAAACTGTTTTGAGAATTGTTATTTGAGGTAGTATCAGAGGATATAAATTTATTTTCCACGAAATCTGGAGTAAATTTGTGAAGAAAACTAAAAATCCAATCTATATTGTCATCTGAACTTTGAGGGACATATGATTTGTTATATTTACGCATGAAGCGCCAAATTATTGATAAGGGAGTACAACGATTAAAAGAAGAACATAACGCGACCCACGAGCTTTTTCTCTCTGTTTTTAGAATAAGTTTTTTCACAGCTTGTAATCTTTTAAATTCTAAATAGTTTTCTAAATTAGGATTGTGTTTAAAACGTGTGTACGCTTCCTTAGAATCCCGTACAGCTATAGAGCATTTATTATTCCACCAAGGGAGAGTAGGCCTGCGTTTACGTCCACCCACTCCCGATCTTGACCGATCGGGATTGCGAGGACTGCCAACAGCATGCCCACTAGTATTCGAAATTGATTGAGATATAGCACAGAACAATACTTTAATAAACAAACAATAAGTTTCTAAAGGTGAAAATGAATCCAACTGGAAATCAGACAGCAAGTGTTCCACTTTTTTGGTGTACATTTGCCAATCCACGTCCCTAAAGTTGGGTTGGATGGGCATATGCACACCCCTGTTACTATTATTATTATCAGAACCATTGTTTAAAACTATTTTAGTTAATACAGGAAGATGATAACTTCCAAGAGGATCGTCATGGACAGACCAACTGCAACAGAGAGCCAAAGAAGGAGACACAATAGTTAAATCCAAAGCATTCGGACGCCAAGTTAAAGTACCCACTGTAGTGAGCTGACCATCATTTAATATAACTAAACTATTATCGTCAACAACTTCCAAGACAGCTCTACCACGAGGTGTGACAGAACCACAGCCCCACACAGTATGATGCGCATTAAAATCACCAGCAAGAATAAATGGACCAGGAATAGACTTGACTAAATTATCAAATTTCACTTTATCAAATGCAGGATTGCAGTTCGTTGGACTATAAAAGCTTACAAAAGTAATTTTTTTGCCGTTTATTGTTACTTGTATGCAGATATTCTGTAAAGAGTTATCAAAATAAATGTCTATTTTATTGTAATTTATGCTATTATGAATTAAAATACATACACCATTATGATTGTTACCGCAATCATTTCGCTCTATATTGTAACCTCGAATATTCAGCCTATGATGCGGCTTCAACCAGGTTTCGCATATGATTGCGATATGAATATCATTGTCGTATAAAAATTGTGTAAATTGATGTTTGTTATGTATTAAGCTTTGTGCATTCCATTGCACGACATTGAGACAGTCCATTATTTGGTTGAATGGGCTCCCTCACTGATCGTGTTCTGAAACGCAGCACGTATGGTTTCAGTGTTAATTGGGGTATCATCATTTGTTTTGTTGGAGATCAATTTTACGATAACTTGTGTAATCATGTTCATAAATGTTTGACTTTTGATAATGTTTTGTAAATATTGATTTGAGTTTCTTGCCGCCAAATGCGGAAACGATTTTTCGTCAAAAAGTGCCGAATATGTAGCTGAGTGAGACTTAATTTTATTTTGTTCAATTTTGGCCTTTTTTATTGGACACGCCGCCGAAATTGCCACGTGGTCGCCTTTACAGTTCACACAAATGGGGGTTTTGCTTTTGTCGGCATTACATTGTTTGAAGTTGTGTGGTCCCGAACAAATTGAACAAACATCATTGTTTTTACAGTAGCTAGCAATATGTTCAAACTGTAAGCATTTTAGACACTGCTTTACAGGTGGAACATATTGTGACACCTCATGTCTCCAGGAATCGAGAAAGACGTGTTCTGGAAGTTGGGTTGATGCAAAAGTTACTGCAACAGTTTGAGTGGGAATATATGTAACCTGACCTCCCTCGACTCGCCTGCGCATAAAACGCCTCACTTGAACGACATTACGTGAGCTTCCAATCAGAGAAAATATTTTTTTGTTCGATAAGTTAACCGGGACTGACTTAACAACGCCGGTTATTTCTGTTCCTGAAGCGGGGATTGACGCATACAATGTCAACTCATCTAAAATTTTGCTGCTTAGAAACATGTTCGCATTGTTCGACAAGTCGAATGTAATGGCTACTTTATACCTATTGACCGGTCTCAAATGTAGCACACCAGACACAGCATGCTTCCTGAGTGCCTGAGACAAGGCGACTTTGTCATTGTCAGAGAACGGCCTTTGGTCGACTTGGTGTTTTAAAAAAACCACAAAGTCCTTACGGTCAGACGTTTCCGGATATTTCCTACTATATTCTTTTACCTTGTAGGGCCGGTACTTATCTGCCTCCTGCTCCATATCGGAGTCCTCCTCAGGATCGGAATTCCCTCCTGGATCAGTCGGATCTTTTTTTCTTTTTTTGGGCTTATCCTTCCGCCCCATCTTCAGTCTTTATGTACACACCTAACTATGTACAAGAAATATTTACAAAAACTCTACAGAAACTATGATAATTTACAAATTTTATACAATTTTCAAAAATATTTTCTTAAAGCGCGCCTTTACGGTTCGAACGTTTCCCGCCGAAAAAAAACCCGTTTCGTTTGTTTTAGTTTTAGCATGGTCCTTTAAAATCATAGGCTTGGGTTTGTGATTATACCGCCCGCTAAGAAAGAAGAAGAATATATTTTATATTTTATTTCCTTCGTACAGGAAAACTAAAAAATTCAATATCAAAATCTTTGCATTACTCGTTTAATGAATTATTAGAAATTACAAAACTATCTCTTATAGAACAGATTCCCCTCCCCGCCCCAAAGTCTTCTTCCACCGTAGCCGATCAGCTCCATGCGTACCGCGTTGTATTTCTTGAAGAATAGCTTCTTCAGGATGCGCTTCCTACGCTTGTCTTCCTTCAGGCAGGACTCCAGTTTGTCCATGCACACTTCCTCTCTGAAACAGGTGGATATGGTTACAGTGTAGGTAAACATTTAACTGCATTCAACGGTCCGAGTCTGGAAGTCCCTACTTCGATTCCCTAACTATCACATAAGGTTGCAAGTTATTTATTTGTAAGATCACTCTGAATTTGTTCTCTATTTAAGGATATCGCAGGATAAGTCACTTGATCATCTGTAAGAAAGATGTTTCTGTGCTTCGAAAGAAAATGTGAAGCCGAGGTTTCCGATAATATGACGATGGTCCGACCTTACAAATCCTACAGTCTTCTCAGAGTAGTAATAAATTGAAATCCTAAACTCACACAGAATAAAAGAACTGGCTAAATAAAAAGAAACTGTTGCTTAATCAATAATCAAAAAGGTCTCATGAAAATAAATTCTTACTTATAGTTCTGATCGAGCAGCAGCTTGGAGGGCTCGGTCTTGGTGAACTTGTCAGGCAGACGGGAGCCGGGAGGCATCTTGGCAATGTCCTTCATGATGCCCATTATCGTGTTCTCCAGCTGGGCCAGCTTCGGCACCATCAGCCTTTTTATCACCTGTAAAATTACATCGGAAATTTAGAATACCTTTATAATACGAAAAAATTACGAGTCTGCGGTAGACGCGAAGGTTCGATGCGCCTCACATGCTTTAGCCACATCAAGATAAAAAAGAAATAAAAACGAGTAAAAGAACGCCTGACAGAAACCTTAGAGCAACATGTTTTGATAATTTGCTATACATGTTTGATCAGGCGCTACCTAACCACAGACCGCACTAAATCGCCTTACCTTCCCGCACCGATTGCCTGTCTTGCAAGGAGTTCTGAACTTCCGTCCCAAGTCCATCACGGGAAGATTCTGGATCTGTGTTATCACATTTGACAATGTACCTGTTGCTGTTTTTAGTGCTGAAATAAAACAAACGTATTGAAAATTTACACTAAATGACTATTTTGCTAAAACGACACTAACTACTAACCTTTATTCTTTCAGCATTAAAAAATATCATCATCATTCTCAGCCCACATCTACCAACTGCAGGGAATAGGCCTCTTCTCTACAGCGCCAATCCTCACGGTCCTGTGCCAGCCTTGTCCAGTGAGGTCCTGTGAACTTGACGATATCGTCAGACCATCGAGTAGGTGGTCTGTCCACTGACCTTTCACTCCCCTTGGGAAATATAAGAAAAAATAATAATATGAGCAAACTATTTTTATTGTTTGTCGATACTGTACCTACTGAAGGAGGTACTACGATTAATCCAGTACGGGACGGAAGACCGTGTTGCTCGAAGAATCCATTGGATCAATCGTACAGGTAAAGATAAAGAAACTAACTTACTCATTTTTGATCTACGCGTTTTCCCAAGTCTGGCAATGTCTGGTTTGATATTATTTTCTTCTGAATTTTTGGCTCCATTTGCAAAGGTAATTACGGCTACAGTAAAAACTACTTTTAAGGCTAAATTACTAAATGAAACCATTTTGTGTTAAGGCGCACTCTTTGCGCCTGCCAACCGGAATAAAGAAAGGCTTATTGCTTGCTTTTTACGTTCCCTATCCAAAAGTTTACCAAATCAGCTCCATTTCGCGTTATCGGTTTCGTGAAACAAAAAACAGTTTGTAAATAAAGACCAAAACTTGTGATTACAGTACGCTTATCGCTGTTTAAATCAAATTACAGTTTTATTATTTCCTGCCCCGTATTTTAAATATCAACAAGTATCGTATACAAATTATACATTTTTTATTTAAATTTGAATTTGAATCAACTATCTGCTATTTAAACACCAACCAAAATACTATATTTTATCTGACTAAAACTGCGATGCGATGTCGCACTGCCAAAACCTGCGAGCTCGCACGACGCATCGCAAGAACTTGCGATAGATTCGCATCGCGCATTTCTAAAAGGACGCCGGCTCACACTAGGAGGACGCCTTGCCGCACAAAACCGTCTTGCAGCATTTCGCATCGCAACTTTCTGCGCTGCGAATTCTCACCGTTTCGCCTTGCAGTTTTGTGTACAAGCCCTTATGATTAGTTTCTTAAGCACGTTCGTAATTCAAATTCCTGCAATGATTTTGTCTAAATTTTCATTTTTTAAGTAACTTTGCCTGTTGCAAATCCCACTGCAGGACAATTAAAAGGTATCCCCTCTTGTTAGCTATCTAACAATAATTTGAAATTGAGTACCTAGGGATCTGTGTTGACCATCTCAAAATATTTGTAAAGCAATTTTCATGTCATTTATCTACTTATGTGTAAATTCTTCGTAATAGGTACCTACCATCGTAATTTCTTGATTTTAAAATTTCATTGTCTACTAATATGATTTGAACAAAATTACAGTCAATATTTTAATAAACAAACACGTGCTAAAAACTCTCACACGTTTCAATTTACGTAACAATATTTTTTCAGCCCTTTCACGTAAATCACGTTTCTAAACATAGCGGTAGTTGAAAAAACATAACGTATTTACCAAATAGACGGAAATCTGGATTTTGTAAACGTATTTCTGGTGTTAGTTCTAGTTTTACAACCAACTGGAAATACTAGAAATCACTTTAGACAATTTTGTGCCGAAATGTTCTTAGGTAGATGACTCTACTTTTTTCGATTTGTTAAAAAAACGAATAAAAGTTTAGTTTCTAGGCAATAGCTACAAGTAAAATACAAATAAAAGACTGAAAAATGTGTGAATCAAAGTTAAAGTTGCACGTAGTTCTAATAGTTTTATGTTTAACAATCAAAAGTTTACACGCGATAGATGACAGTAAGTAAAATTTTATGTTTTATTTAATTATTTTTACTTTATTTATAAACATGGGTAATATCGCCAGCATTTCAACTTATCCATGAAATGAATCTTCAAATTATCCAATAAATTAGTCGAAATACGCTAAAACTTTTGGACCTCCAATATAAATTGACTTGGTCGGTCGATAATTTTGTATGGAATGTCCAAAATTATTTTCCATATTCCGACCTATGTTCCTTGGGGAAAGTTGTTCAGTTTAATAGGCTGATTCACCCCTTAAAATATTGGCAGCATTTTATTTACACTCTGAATTATGGTTGGTACATATTTTTGAAGCAAGGAAAACGTATACATTTTCGTTTAATTCCTCAGATCTGCTGTTCACGGTGACCCGAGCCCCCAGATACTTTGGTATCCTTCAGGACCATCGCGGGCAACCATTGTCCGTCGAGATGTCAGAGGAATATATGGACCAGGACTACATAGCGACCAACAGGTAAAATAAGTTGTAATACCATATAAATACTTACCTAGTTACCTACATACCGAGTAAGGTGTAAGAAAATTAGCTGAAAATATTTGTACCGTAGGTGTACGTAACCCCTTCAACTTGTAACTGATCGTGATCAACAGTGAAAAACTTTTAAAATAAAATAAGATTATTTTATCAGTTTATCATACACAGAACTATTTATCATCCAAAACCACGTTATATTTCGATTGTTCGTGGGATTGATGAACGGATATTTCGTATTTTGTATTTAGTTCACAAAAAAGTTTCTATTGTACCTAATAGCATTTTTGTTATTACAGAAAACGGCACAAGATCAACTGGAATAAGTAAGTTATATAGCTTTTTTTAGTACCTATCCAATAAAACTTGAGCTTCAGTTACACTGATTAAAAACAAATATCTTTGAGCTACGCGCTACAATATTGCTACGGCGTAGCAGTTTTTAAAGTGTTAACCTTTTGTTAATTCTGTTTCAAAGATCTTTAACTTTATCTATGCTCTTTATCAATTAACATGTAAATATTTTGAGCAAGTATGCTTAAACGTAGAGCTAAGTATGGCAGACTAGTGTGCTTAAAGTTTATAAACCGCCATCATTAGTATTTTACAGACCGGACATAAAAAAAATAAGTCTTCTTCTTCTTCATCATTGAATCGATAAAAGGACCGTTGATTTTTTACCATCGTAGTGCAAGGATCGGCCAGTCTGCATTACCGAGCCGTCCGCAGACCATTGCAAAGGGTTGCAAAGTATCGATACGCCACTCAGGGAGGTTCCTTTCGTGCACTCCATTAAAATAAGTCATGTCATCATTCTCCTTGCCTTATCCCATTCTCTCTCGGGGTCGCCTACCTAACCTAGGGGATTTAACGTGGAACCAAGTTTTTACACAGAGCGACTGCCATCTGACCTCTGCAACCCGAAGGGGCCCGAATCCTAGGTTTAGTCACATTCAAATATCATCTGAATTCAATTTTTATTTGAATGTGGGTTTCATCACGATATTATTCCTCCACCGTAAGAGCAGTCGGTAATGTACGTGAGTGACAACACATTGGTACATGGCGGGGATCGAACTCGGGTCTTACGATTGTAAGACCGGTGTCCTAACCACTTGGCCACCGACGCTCCTCATTGAAATTGACCCCATTGAAATACGTAATTTTACAAAATACATTGTTCATATTTTTTATCATATGCTATTCTTTATTTTCCAGAAACCCGCTGGAAATGGACGACTTCGACGACGACGACACGGAGGAGACGTTCGACAATAAAGACACGGACGTGAAAGTGCCCAACAAGTTCAACTTACAAGCCGGCCCAGTGTGAATTAGTAAAATTATGTACAAATATAAATAAAAACTTCTTCGTTATTGGGATTTTAATGCACTCAGTGCTGATCACAGTGTTTCGAAGGAAATGGAAAAATGGACGTTCAATATAGATTGTTAGGAAAGTTACTAACTTCCTTTTAAGGGATAAACCAGCTCATGAAACTAAAACAAGTTTCCCCAAGGAACATAGATTGATTGTAAAAAAAGTTGGACCTCACATGGTACCTACATTTTATCTTGGGGAAAGTCGTTCAGTTTCATAGACTGGCCCATCTTGAAAGGAAGGTAGTACTTTTCTTAATATCCTGTATAAAATTGGTACTCAGGTGACTGAGTTTGTATAGGTGGTTAAAAAAAAATATCCGGCAGTCCTAGTTAGTCCTATAGTAAAAATTGTTCAGTACGATGCCCAGAACTTAACCTAGGATTCGGGACGGAGTGCCTGCGGCTTGTAGATGTGGGCAGAGGTAGACATTCGTTCTATATATAAACTTGGCTCCACGTCAAATGCCCAATGTAGCCGATCCCGACTTTCCGACAGAGAAGCGGGATAAGGCAAGGAGAATGATGTCACTGTCTTAAATTGGAAACTTCCTATATTTTATGACATATAAATATTTTGAAATCTCACATTTAAAAATACAAAATAAACGCAGATTTTATAAAAACATTTAATCACAAGTAAAGAAAACGTATAAAACTGCAAAAATCTGTCTAAATAACAAGTTGTTTCATACATGTTATTCTCCGTACATGTTATTCTCCGTACATGTTATTCTCCGCGTCTGTGTCGATCGGCAATTGTCCACCTTCAGGCTCGTAGACCGGCATGCGGGCCATCTCCAGCGACTCCTCGGAGAAGTCGGTGGATTCTTCCGTGTACATGTCTGCTATGTGGTCCTGGGAGAAGAGAACAAGTCAAGAAAAGACTACTTTTTTCAGCCACAACAGTCCACAGCTGGACATAAGCTAAATTGGGGGTATTGCCGTACTCATCACGCTTGGCAGGCGGACTGACGAGCACAGTGCAAGATATTGTAGATATTCACAGAGAACTGTGTGCTGTGTGATGCCGGCATAGAATAGGATCACCCCACATCCTTCCCGCGGGTGTCGTAAGAGGCGACTAAGGGACTCGAGGGTATTGGTGTATTACAATTTTTAGGCGACAGGCTGACAACCTGTTACTATAGTGATACACATGTTTTCTGGAACAACCTTAAAAGACAATCCTCAATAATGTCAGACGTGGCGATAGCGACCGTATTCTTACGCCCGTTAACGCTCTGCCTACCCCGCAAAGGATAAAGGCGTGATATATGTATGTCACAGAGAACGCTGCTGCTGGTTTCATGGATTTATCTTTTAGTCGCCTTTTACGACTGGTATAAATGTGGTCATACTATTCTAAGCCGGCACAACACAAGAAAAAACACCTGAGACTATTTGTCAGTAGTTCCCAAGTACCTACTACGCGTCTGCAAGAATACATACATATATCACGCCTTTATCCCTTGCGGGGTAGGCAGAGCGTTAACGGCCGTAAGAATACGGTCACTATCGCCACGTCTGACATTTTTGAGACTTGTTTTCCAAGGTTGTTTCAGAAAACATGTGTGTCACTATATTGACAGGTTGTCAGCCTGTCGGCCTGTCAACATACATACATACATATATCACGCCCTTATGCCTTGCGGGGTAGGCAGAGCGTTAACGGCAGTAAGATTTTTGAGGATTGTTTTCCAAGGTTGTTTCAGAAAACATGTGTATCACTATAGTGACAGTTTGTCAGCCTGTCGCCTAAAAATTGTAATACACCAATACTCTCGAGTCCCATAGTCGCCTCTTACGACACCCGCGGGAAGGATGTGAGGTGATATTCTAAGCCGCCATCACACGGCATAGCCGCCATCACATGCAAGAATGGTATAAGCGTAATATACCTGGTAGATCTTCTCACACTCGCTGGGATGATCGCTCTTGATGGTGCTGGGGTGATAGCCGATGGCGTCAATCGGCCCCACCGTCAGGTACGGCACTTGGGTCGTCACTTCGAAGAATCTGTCTGTGGAGTGGAGTAAAAGACATTAGAGGAGGAATGCACTGAGGAGATTGTTGCCGACGACTGATGTATGAACAGGGTATAGGTAGAATAGTGTGAAAGCAGCCAAGAAAGTGGTCGCAGCCTTAAGCAAACAGATGCGCGCAGATGAGATAAGGAGCTGCGCTTGTCTCCACTTACCGCTACTACTTTTCGACCATTATGGCGCAGTGGTAGTGCGACTGCCGTTGACACAGAAGGTACCGGGTTCGATTCTCGGTGGGTCACTCACAAAGTTGATATTTATCCACTTTGTGAATTTGTTCCCAGTCTAGTCAGGACATTGCGGGCTGAACCACCCGATTGTCCGTAAGAAAGATGGTTCCGTGTTTCGGATGGCACGTTAAGCTGCAGGTCCCGGTTGCTGACTATGATCAGAAGCCTGGTACTTGTAAAGGCGGTTGAAAATTTCTGACACTAGGATTCATTTGGTCGTTAGATGACTCATGTCCCACACGGAAAGAAGAACACCAGGAAGGATGATTCAACTCATGGCAAACACTCTTAAGTAAAGGCTTGTAATAGACGATTGAAAAATTCTAAAACGACCCAATGTACCCTACAATGTTTTCCACACGAAAAGATAGATAACTTACGATCAATATGATCCGGGAATATGATCGTGGCCACAGTCTTGGCGAATCTCTCTTCGTAATAGTCTCCAACGATTTCCACACGGGCTCCTTCGTAGACCTCCTGAACCGGCGGCTTCTTCCCGCAGTCAGGGTCGAAGTGTCTTCTGCCACTGTGGTAGTGGACTTCTGGACGGTTGGGGGGAGGCAGCTCGGTCAGAGGCACAAAACTCTGTGCTACGACTCCGCCGACGGGTTTGATCAGTTTTTTTCTGAGGAGATGAGAAAGTCTCTTGAAAAATTGTCCATTAATGCCTTTCTCACACTGAATGCACAACGGAGCGCTAAAGTAACGCATTCGTAATGGAGCGCTAAAATAACGCATCGGTAATGAAACAGTCTGTCAGATCTATACTAGAACCGTCAATTCCATACTAAAACCGCTGTTGACGTAGGTTCAATGTACGTCGCTAGCGCTGCGTCAACAGCGGTTTTCATGTGGGATTGACTTTTCTGACAGACCGCTGCGATGCGTTATTTTAGCGTTGTGCTTTAAGTGTGAGGCCTATGACTTCATCTACCCGAGGTAGGTACAATGTGTGTAGTGTACCAGTCCTTTCAATCCTTGCTCCCAAACTCACTTACTTAAATACACATACATACATACATATATCACGCCTTTATCCCTTGCGGAGTAGGCAGAGCGTTAACGGCCGTAACAATACGGTCGCTATCCACTTCTGACATTTTTGAGGATTGTTTTCCAAGGTTGCTTCAGAAAACATGTATATCACTATAGTGGCAGGTTGTCAGCCTGTCGCCTAGAAATTGTAATACACCAATACTCTCGAGTCCCTCGCCTCTTACGTCACCCACGGGAAGGATATGGGGTGGTGCTATTCTAAGCCGGCATCACACGGCAATCTGTAGCTAATGGCGATTACTTACTTGTCAGAAGGTACTTTCTTTTCTGGTAATGGTTCCGGTGTTGGTTCAGTGCCGGAAAGCCTTAAAATATGTAAAAAAAAAAACTATAATTTCTCATACATACATATATCACGCTCTTATCCCTTGCGGGGTAGGCAGAGCGTTAACGACCGGAAAAATACGGTCGCTATCGCCACGTCTGACAAATATTGAGGGCCGCTGAGATAATTTGTGTATCACTGTAGTGACAAAATTTGTACTGTATGCCTAAAACTTTTAATAGATATGAAACCCACGAGTCACTTAGTCGCCTTTTAAGACACCCACGGGTAAGAAATGGGGTGATGCTATTCGAAGCCGGCATCACACGGCACTATAATATCTCACAACTAATTATTTTCTTATGTTTTGATATTTTAGGATATTGACCTGCTATTTTCTAGGCTATTTGATGAATCAAACAATCCGTTATTATCTAGGAAAGAACGAGCGGCTCTCTGTAAGAAACTATAAAAATATCATCAATAATTATAAGGTGTAAAAATATTAGCTGCAAATATCTTAAGGGGTGAATCAGCCCATGAAACTGAACAACTTTCCCCAAGAAACATAGGTCGAAATATGAAAAAAGTTTTGGACCTCCCATACAAAATTACCGACCGACCAAGTCAATTTGTATTGGAGGTCAAAATTTTTTTTTCGTATTTCGACCTATGTTCCTTAGGGAAAGTTGTTCAGTTTAATGGGCTGGTTCACCCATTAAAACATTTGCAGCTAATGTTTTTACACCCTGTATATTATTATTATCAATTAGGTACGTATCATTGTAAAGTTTAACTTTCTTTTGCTTCTGCAGCTACTTGCAAAATTGTTAAGCTGTCTCTGTAAAGGTAGAGGTTGCATGGAAGGGATCGCTACAAGCGATAAGGCCGCCTTTGCTTACTTTCAGTTATAGTTTTTGTGCCGTTTTGTATTTGAATATTGCGTTTCTCGTAGGCAATAAAGAGTTTATCTACCTATCCTTCTATCATCAAAATAAAATTTGCTGCATAATTTTAATTACAAGATTAGAACTTCATTACTGAGACGACGGTCGTTACACAACCATGTCAGAAGCCTACTACTTGTAGAAGGCGGTTAAAAAATCTGACACTAGGGTTTTTTGGGTCGTTAGATGACTCGGTGTCCCACACGGAAAGAAGAACATCAAAGAAGGATATGTATTTATCAACTCATGGCAAATACTCTTAAGTAAAATACTCTTAAACGGTTAAAAAATTCTGACACCAACAACTCAATTACTGAAAAGACGTTATTTGGTTCCTTTTACAGAAGTCCGCTAAGACTGGTCTAACCACACGATTTTAAATTTCTACTACTCGATGTTTTTATACTCAAGAATATGTGTGGCTTTACTGGGATAATATGTCGAAATCGATAAGTAAAGTAAAACGTGTGATAGGGACCTACAAGCATAATAAGTAGCCGACTGCTGTCTATGATCAGTGATCACTCAGACGGCAGTCGTTACACAACCATGTCAGAAGCCTGCTACTTGTAGAAGACGGTTGAAAAATTCTGACACTAGGGTTCATCGGGTCGTTGGACGACTGAGTGTCCCACACGAAAAAGAAGAAGAAAGAAGAGTAGCAGATAATCGCATGAAACAAAAAAGAACGTCGAAATTGACTGCCAGGGTTTCATTAAGGGTTGATGACGAAGATGTTATGAGGAAGAGAAAGCGGAATAGGAAGTAACAAGTTGAAACTTGGAGAATGCGCATGCGGATGAGCATCCTTTCGAAAGAAACAAGAAATAAAAGAGCTGTATAGAAAAGGATACTTTTGTTTATACTGTTTACTATAAACTATACAGGATGTAAAAATATAAGCTGCAAATATTTTAAGGGGTGAACCAGCCCACGAAACTGAACAACTTGCCCCAAGAAACATAGGTAGAAATATGAAAAAAAATTTAGGACCTGTCATACCAAGTCAATTTGTATGGAAGTTTCATAAACCTATTTGCACCTAATATTTTTACACTTTATATAAACTATATAAAGAGAAGAGGAAAGAGGAATTTAAAACATTCTTTTATGTGGAAGCGGAAGCGGACGAGGAACTTCAAAAATTGCGGAAGTTCCGGGTTATATGTATGCGGAAGAGAAATCCTAATCAACACTAGTTTTAAAAATGAAACGAATTGCTTTTACGTTTTTGTGTACCACACGCGAAAATATAGAGAATAGAGAGAAAGAGAGAGAGAGTCAGAGAGCGAGAGAGAGTCAGATAAAGAGATGGTCAGAGAGAGAGAGAGAGAGATAGAAAGAGAGAGAGAGAGAGAGAGACACTAAAGTTAAGTCACGATCTTCATTTTGCGATTGATTCTCTTCTCTTGGCACTTACTTGTTCAACATTACACTTCCCGATATTTCCGCGTAGCTGTAACATACTTGCAGCAGCAGATGTACGAATATGACCTTGTGACTCCTCATGGTGGTACGTTACATCGAAGTACGAATCACCACAAACTTTTGACCACTGTTTGAACACTGTAGTAACTGGTACATTGTAATGTGTAGCTTTTATGTCCTTCGGTGTTTTCGTAATTAGGGTTCCTTGGTGCTAAAAATTCGTATAAAATTTTGTGCAAGCAAGCGTTTCATGAGATTTGATCTTTTCTTTTTTACAATAATTAATTCATTTGTTCAGCGACAGTATTACTTACTGATATTCTAAAGGCATTCGTTGTGAATTTACTTTGAAATAAACGATTAAAATCTTGAAATATTGAAATTTTGAGACGACATGCTTAATTTGTTTTTTGTAAGACACCGCCCATTTGCACTACCATTTTACAATGACTAAGGCTGTTCTCAACGCACAACGCATCGCTAAAATAACGCTGCATAACGCATGATTCTGTCAGATCCATACATACTAGAAACGTTATTCCCCATACTAAAACCGATGTTGCGTTGTGCGTTAAGTGTAAGAACGGCCTTATCCATTTACCTATAGATGTGGAATTATTGTACCTATTCACTCGAAAAATATTCATTGCGTATCTACTTGGTAATAAAGCATTTTAATCTAGTTCATAAGTATATACGCCTCTTACGACTTCATGAAAAAAAAATGGGGTGATGCTATTCCAAGCCAGCATCACACAGCAACACGGAACAGTATATTTGCATTTAATTCTCACGCTTGACCAGATTACCTAACATTTTCCTAGTTTTGTATTTATTGCTCGCTGTCGATGATGGTAACAATGCGAGTGCGGATTGTATAAGACAATGGAAAGCGTACAGGTGTGGTCTGTTAAGTATGGCTCTTATGTAAATGTATACGGGATCTATTTTTGAATTTTCGCATGCGAAACGCGTCTACTACTAAAGAAATATATTCGCAAATACATTAATCAATACTTACATCTACTACAACCATAACGGCCCATTGCTGAACATGGGTTTCCTCAATGAGGGAGGTATTTGGTGGATTGGCGAGGGCAGTGAAAGATGTTGTATTCACAGCTGTTTCCTCTGTGTGTCGTCAGAGTCAGAGGTAACTAAAAGAATTGAGGGTTTCATGTGTATTGCAATTTTAGGCGAAAAGCTGACAACCTGTCACTATACTGAGTAATACACAAAAATATCTGAAACAGCCCATAGATATTTGTCGGATCGGAGTTGACGATAACAACTTACAACGGTCGTCAATGCTCTGCCTACTACGCACGGGCAAGAGGCTTGATTTGTGTGTGTAATAAAACGAATATTCAGCGATTCAGAAGCAGGGTGATACTATTCTAAGCCGGAATCTCACGGTCTCGTGGGGATATGAGCCGGCATCACAGAGCATTTATTTGTTACAATAAAACACATCCTTACCGCGGGTGTCGTAAGAGGGAGACTAAGGGACTCGAGGGTATTGGTGTAATACGATTTTAGGCGACAGGCTGACAACCTGTCACTATAGTAATAAACATGTCTTCTGAAACAACCTTGGAAAACAATCCTCAAAAATGTCAGACGTGGCGATAGCGACCGTATTCTTACAGCCGTTAACGCTCCCCCTACCCCGCAAGGGATAAAGGCGTGATATATGTATGTATGTAATAAAACGCATGTTGATCGATTCAGAAGCGATGTTTATTGGCCTTCTTGTAGCTGACGAGGTCGAGGTGCCAGGAGGTGTTCCCGCCGCAGCCGATGAGCGTGTAGCACCCCCCGAACACCACGGGGGGGTCCGTGTCCGGCACGCACAGGTTGTCCTGGCAGAATGTCGCCGTACCTGGGAGAAAAAAAATCATAGATTAAATAAAAATGTTGCCGATACTGGCCGCTAAGACGAGCTGCTAAGCAGTATTTTAATTGGTTCTCTGTCAGTGTCCTTTCCTAGTAAGACTAGGAACACACTTGACGCACGACGGAGCGCTAAAATATCGCTGCGGTCTGTCAGATCCATACCAGAAATGTCGATCCCTATACTAAAACCGCTTAATCGCTGTTGACGCAAAGCTATCGCGGTGTCATCCGTCGAGTGCGGTTTAAGTATGGGGAGTGACGTTTCTAGTATGGATCTGACAGACCGCTGCGATATTCTAGCGCTCCGTCGTGCGTCAAGTGTGCGATCCGCCCAATGCTACACTACAAAATAACATCCTTACACGTATTGCGAGCAAAACGAGCCACACTGCGAATAACTCTACACGTATAGCGAGCGGAGCGAGCTACTTACATCCATACCTGTCCATACAACAAAATACTGTAGCGAGAAAGAGTGAGCCACGGTGATGTGTTGCGAGCGAAGCGAGCTCGATATTTCATCGGTAACGACGAAGTTTTTTTCAGTTTCTTATGTCTAATCTTGTCTTGTTTCTTCTTTTTCGAGTGGTACACCGAGTCGTCCAACGACCCTACGTCTAATCGTGTGAAACACGAACACTTACCTACATAGCCAGTAGGCCTGGCCTGCCTCTTGTTCTTCACGTAGTCCACTATAGCCTTGGCGAGCGCGTAGAAGTGCTTGCTGGCTTTGTATCTCATCTTGGCGAGCGCGGCGTCGCAGTCACTCTTGTCCGCGCGGCAGTGGTACACCAGGTTCCGGGTGTTGGCCTTGATCATCTCCTCACGGAGGACCTGGTACTTGCTGTCTGTGTGCAGCATTTGGGCGAAGCGGACGTTGACTGGGGCAGGAGAAGTAGCTTTAAGTATTTAGTAGAAAATATCACTTGGAGACCATATTGGTAGCAAAGTTTATGGTTACATATCAAGTCATAATTCTAGTTTGTCTTGGCTACATTTTACATTCCTCATGGACTGAGAAGAGGTACTGGCATCTCGTGCCAGAGTACATATCTGGCTTTAAGCAAATTGAGTACGATTTTGGTAACAAAAACCGTAATGAACTATTCCCAACACAGCAAAAACCGTATCCGATGTCAAGAAGCTGTCATGATGCTGTCAGAATCGGTACCCTGGTTGATTCGAAGAATCGTTTGCTGATTCGATTTCTCATCCTATTGGCCTACCAATTGGCTTAGAGGTCACCATGTTTCCCTGAAATAGTTGAAGAAAAACGCATTTAAACTTACGGCCAGCCCCAACGAAATATCCTCCAGACTTAGCGACATGGTTGGCAAGAACCACCAGCAAACATGCTACCACCACTCTACCCATGGCTTCTCACTGAAGGACCTCGTATTACTAACACCATCAGCATTGTGGGTGTTTTTATCACCCAATTAGAACAAATTGCCGATTGTTATAGTAATTGGTAAAGAAGTGTTGATATCAGGAGAGCTACATAGGTAGGTACCCGAAGAAAGTACAATTTATTTTATAAAGACGATTCCGAGAAAGAACTGTTCAAACTTCTTCACTTTCAAAAGTATTTGCCATACTTACCAGGATTGACAGGTGTCTTGACCAGCGTAGTCATAGAAAACCATAAAAAACACTGCGTGAATACTGCTGGACTGCTGCCTATTTTTTAATACATCCCTTACGACTCCCGCACAACTCCCGAAGGTAGAAATGGGTGGTAATGGGATGACGCCAAAGACAACATATGAGTATGTAGCGAGTGACGAAATTGTCATTTTTGCTCTATTCAGGCCATGATTCAGGCACGACATGATTGTATGAAAGCACCAGTAATTATCTACATACATACATACATACATACATACATACATATATCACGCCTTTATCCCTTGCGGGGTAGGCAGAGCGTTAACAACCGTAAGAATACGGTCGCTATCGCCACGTCTGACATTTTTGAGGATTGTTTTCCAACGTTGTTTGAGAAAACATGTGTAAGTATCACTATAGTGACAGGTTGTCAGCCTGTCGCCTAAAAATTGCAATACACTAATACTCTCGAGTCCCTTAGTCGCCTCTTACGACACCCACGGGAAGGATGTGGGGTGATGCTATTCTAAGTCGGCATCACACGGCATAATTATCTAAATCTTAGAATTACCTAATTTACACTTTGTGTTATTATTTCCTGATGGAACTCCATGTTAATTTATTAGTAAAACACTTTTTCACTAGTTCCATTTATGTATTTGTTTAATCTTGATAATTAAACTATTTGCGACCGGTTTCGAACATCATCTTCGGGCAATTATTTAAAATCAAAACCTTTTGACTACTTTTTTGACGTTTTACTAATAAGTTTAGAATTACCTTTAGAAAAGGAACTGACGAATGGTGTAATTTTTCACACAAGAATATCGTAGGTTAGTAAGGTATTACCTAACTAATGGTAAAGTCTGGCAAATCTTATAATAATTAGATAGCCTCGATCTATACGCAGCTTACCTACATTCAAGAATATTTATGTAAAGTAGAGACAGCCATTTTGATTCCCAAAACAGTGTTGGCATTTACTTATCAAGCACCCACGCCAACTTGGTAGCACTGCCACATTCCAGGGGTCATTCGAATCTCAACTGCCAATAAACAAGTCAACGTATACAGAACTAGTACAATAAATAGCATCTTATGTTAAGGGATCAAATTATGCAGGTTAATCTTAGCAGTAGTATAGGGAACTAATATAGGTTGATCTCTAGGGTAAGCCAAGCTGTTTGCGATAGAGTATTAATTGCAATTCTACTGGAAGATAGCGGTAGGAACAATTAACAATAGCTGGCGAAGATCGTGAGTCATTCGGTCACAGGAGCGGTGTAGTGGTTGTGTGACTGCCTGCGACGCGTTCCCGGTTCGATTCCCGGTGGGATACCCGACATAGTTGATATTTATCACTATCCCTGTCTGCTTAGGAGTCTGGTTAGGACGTTGTGGCTGAACCACCTGATTGTTTGAAAAGAAAGATGGTTCGGTGCTTCTGAGGACAAGTTCATCTATCGGTCCCGGTTGCTGTTTATGATCGCCTGGTTTCCCTAGTCGTGTGATGCCAGTTTAGAATTGCATCTCTTCATTTCTTTCCCGCGGGTGGTGTCGTAATACGCGACTAAGGGACTTGCTTGAGGGTTTCATGTGTATTACAATTTTAGCTTAGCTTAGCTTTAGGCGACATACTGACAAGTGGACAACCTTTGACTATTAGTGATACACATTTTTTTAAGCAAGCCTCAAGCGACAGCGCCTGTATTTTGCGGCCTTGTCACCCTGCCTACACCGCAAGGGATAAAGGCGTGAGATGTGTATGGGTACATGCCATTACATACATACATAGGTATACTAATACTATAACAAATAGAGTACATTAAGTAAGTCAGGAGAGCACTAATTGTCGCGCGGAACAATACGTCAGCGGCTTATCGGCGCGCGCGCACGCTTGCGGTGTCAGGGCTGGCAAGAAGGTCTGGTAGTAAGTATTTTTGGGAAGACTTAGCTACTTACTACTACTTACAGAAGAAATGATTGAATACCGGTGTTTATAATCGGCGAATCTGTTTCCGGAACATTCCAACTTGGGCCTTTTCAAGGCAAGAGTTTATAGGCATTATCTAGGCAAGCATGATCCATCACCGTCTGCTCGACACTTACCATCAGGTGTGATAGTAGACTAATGTGGGCCTATTTTATGTAAAAAAAATGCTCCGTAAATCTTGATGCCTGTGGCAGTAGTCCGTTCGGGCAAATGCTAATAGAAGTGTATGGACTCTATTTAATGACCCTCCGTTCTGACAGAACAGTTCTAAGAATATCCCTTTTTTGTTTTTGGAATCAAAAACTACACTTTTGTTGTAATGAAGAGAGGCTGAGATGATGAAGAAAAAGATATAGATAGTTTTGGAAAGGTGTATTCCTAAAATCTTTGCCTGAAACAGATTGTCTACAATATTAGATTTTAATCAATAGCAGACGACTGATTTGAGGGTTTCATATTGTATTGCAAATTTAGGCGACAGACTGACAATCTGTCATTATACTCATCTGAAACGACCCTCAAACATTCGTCAGACGTGGCGATAACGACTGTAATTTTACTGTCATTAACGCTCTGCCTATCCCGACGGGGATATAGGCGTGATTTGTTTGTATGTAATCAGTGGCAACCCTGAAGTGTGCACGCGCAACACTAGTAAATTAATTAGGCAGTATGGCATTTATGCTGGCTTACAACTGTAACCCTTGCTCTGATTCCGATAGAGCGTTTACAAGAAGGCTTGCTTATAGAAAGGTTGTGCGCATCAGCGATCGCGCCGGGGCAAGACAGAACTCTGTGAAGAATGGAGAAGATTAGGAGAGGCATATGCCAAACAGGAGGCTAAACCATGCTGATAAAGAAAAACAAGAAGAAGTGTATTCTTGGCAAGGGATACCCAAACTTAAGCTCAGGCTGTTGAGGAAACTTGTGTAATTCTTATACTATCGTGCCAAAGATAGGCTTAGAAGTCGTGACTTGGCGCATCGCACACGGACCGCTAAAATATCGCAGCGGTCTGTCATACTAGAAACGTCACTTTCCATACTAAAACCGCACTCGACGGATGACACTGCGGTAGCGCTGCATCAACAGCGGTTTTCATTTCATTTATTTATTGCTTTAGTATGGGGATAGACATTTCTAGTATGGCGCGAGCCTGTATTTATTTTGTGTTTCTAGTATGGATCTGACAGAACGCTGCGATATTTTAGCGGCTACTATCAGTACGTCTACTAGATAGGTTTATAATATCTGAGTCCGTCACCGTGGCGATTCAGCCTCGACAAATGACCATATAGTGGCCTTCATATTTTAGGAAAATAAGTATTTAAACTTGCTATTATTTCGACCACGTTTCCATTAAAATCAAAAACCTTTTGTGAACTAGATTCATAAGTGAAAAGGAGAATGTTTGAACGTGGGCCATATGGGATATCGTCCCACTGCACCGACCCTTACAACACTAGACTCAGTCTCCCATCTTCCTGGCAAAGCAACAAAGTTAAACAAGCAATTTCCTATCAAAAACTGGTTGGCCCAAGCTGGTTGGCCCAACGTGGCCCATTCCCCGTGGGTGTCTCGAAGTTATGACGAACGGACGACCAGCCAGACGGCACTTGTTATTATACAATTTATGTCCTCGATAAACATTACGCTTGTATCCTCACATAGCAAGGAATGCTTCAGAGGGAATCAGGGAACGCTATGGATTCAGATTCCATCATCAACGGTGTGAGATGTCAACTATGCACTAGAAAAAAATAGGCCTCGTCAAAACATCTCTATATCTAGTGAATAGTTTGTTCGCTTAGATAGTGTCGCCACCAGCGTAACTTGACCTCAATTTTCGACACAATGAAGTGTTGTGTATTTGGATGCCAGTAACACTGCGCTTTCCGATGCGTGACTACTGCCCCCTGTTTGTGACTGTTTGTTATACCAGTCACAATAATAAATAGCGGCATTTTATGCACACCAGAAATATAAATACTACTTACCTAAATCAATCTGCATAAAAAATAAATCGTACCTAGTTTAGTAGTTTTTCGGCATGTGCCAAGCAAGTCGAGTGATAACAACGAGATTTTCTGGGCATTAATTTAGTTGTGCACGAAGTTCTGTATGAAAGATTTCCTTACTCTGAGAGCATACTATGTATAATTTTTACAAAGTTACATTTGCAGTTGGCGACAATCTACTAGTCAAGTAAGTTCTTCAGTTAAGATTGTTTGGTGACCGCAATTATAAATTAGTATAAAGGTTATACAGTAGGATTTTGCATATTTATAATTTGCAGTCGCAAATCGGGATGAGCAAAGCTATTTGTAGGGAATAATCATTTCCATATCAGCAAATGTAACTTAGTAAAGGTTTATCTAGTAGGGTGGTCTTATAAAGTATTTCATTGGTAGGTAATATGTTTCGTATTTGAATTATTACATGTTGTCACGTATTAACTGCGTCGATATTGGTTGTTTGAATCAATTACGTTTGATTGAATTGCGTCCATGTTGTAAATTATGTAGAGTCGATTAGAAATTAGCGATAGGTACTTAAGATAATGGGAACCTGATTGAATAACGATATATGAGGATTATTTTATTAATACCATCGTGTGTTTTACGACTACTTGTTCCCCGCTTACCCTGCAAAAGATAAAGCGTGATGAATAATAGGGGGGCTTTTGTGTTTTTTATGGTATTATGTGTTTGTGTATGTGTATTTGTTGTGTTTTTTTATCGCAAGCCTGTCTACCGCACAAGGATACTGCAAATACAAATTTATTGTAAATATTGTCCTTTGTTATTATACAATTAAACCAATCAGTTTTTTATTTATTTTATTGGTATTTTTTTACAAACATGGGCCTATGGTCGATAGGTCCTTTGGGCCTAAGCCAACAGCACAGAGGCTTTTATACCAAATCGTAGTATGGTAGGTCAATATCAAGTAGTAAGTAAATAGCAATAAAACCAACTTAGTTTCATTTTCAAGCGCGGGTTTCCAAAAGAAACGTTTACGAATATTGCTACGATACGAGAGTCCTGCATTAACATTCCGCCGCATTATGCGCATTACTGCTAAATGAGAGGATTCTGCGCATTCAAAACATGCTCCGTAAATGCTAATGCAGTGGATTCGATGAGATTTCTATACATTTGGGATTTTTAAAACTTTTTTGGGTACAATAGGGCGTAAAAAATTAAATAAAAAAATTTAAGGTGTGAACCAGCACATGACACTAAACAAGGAAAATAGGTTGAAGTATGAAAAAAAAAATTTACCTCCCATATGTGTGGGAGGTAAATTTACTGTAATTATACTAATTATGTAATTAGTATAATTACCAACTAACCGTCCAAGTCAATTTGTATGGGAGGTCCAAAAGCTGGCGAAATCACAATGAAAACGAAAATATTGTTTAATTTTAATATGTCATCACGGATGTCACGATACGATAGAAAAATAACTTTCATAACTACTTATTGAAAAAAAAAAAAATTTAATATTCTGAGAAACTATGATATTAGTGATAGGTATTTTGAGAAAATACTTTTTACCAAATAACTTTTTTATTAATTACCATGTCAAGTACCACAATCTATATCCAGATACAGTGTTTCGCCTTAAGTTCGATCCATTTTATGTAGGTAATAAAACCCAAGAATAAAATAAATTAAGCCAGGTAACCTAGTCCCGTCTCACCGACTGTACTAGTTGCCATCAAGGAGGGTGTGATTTCGTAAATTGTATAACTTTACCGACATCGTTAATGAAATGGTTATGTACGCCTAATTAAACTATCCTATTAACAATTAGTTATGGCGACAATTTTGGTAATTAAAGTTAATCTTAAACTTATACAAAAAATAACAGTAAGCTGTAGTGGCGTAGTAGTAATGCCTCCAATTCCTATGCAAAAATCCCGGAGTTCAATATGCACTCGAGATATTTAAACTATTTTTTCTGTTTGGGTGTTCTTTATACGGAGTGCTATTGACAGCCCTCCGAATACTGATAAAGTGCGTGCAGATCATAAAGTTGAAAAACTTTCCCTTAGGATCACATGGCAGGACACGACAAAAAGATCTAGTTCCCATACAAAACCAAAGAGGATATAAAAAACTAAGAAAAGGTTGTTCAGCTTCATGATCTGAATTAGATCCTATCAGTGTTCGGAGGACTGTCACTTGGGCCTATGCCTCGAATTTTGGCAGGTGAAAGCTGCAGCGGCTTTTCGTAAAAACCCCCGTGTCCATGGCAACCCGAAAAAGGAAATCTACTACAATGTAGTTGCAAGACAACAAAGTTTACTTGCTTCAGATATCACGTGTGGATTTTCATGACAATAATCTGAAAAACATATTTTTGTACCCAGCATGCAGTACCACGATTCTCGCTGTTCCTACGGCGGAACTTACACTGCTACCGCACACCGCTCCGGTATCCGGAACCTTCGACCAATATAAGTAGATATGGACATGCCTTGCGCATATAAACCGGTCTTTAAAAATGTGCCAAGAAACAACTACATATAAACACGCGCACACAGCTACACACGCTGTAATCATGTGAATATACGATCAAAGACAGAGATAGGGAGACGTACTTGCACTGTAGTGCGAACCGCGTTGCTGTGAAACCATCCTTCGAACTGTAGTAATCATTTTTATAAGATATGTATTTATATTTTATAACTCTTTAACTAATACGTAATTCATGATGCTTTATTTATGTTTGTTGGATTGTTGACACACTTTAACAAAGCACAAGACGGCGTTCTGATGAAAGTTTTGGCAATTGTAAACGACGTGTCGCACGTGTTTCTTGTAGGCGGCGCGAAGACCGACTGACTGAGCGAGGTCGAGGTGCACACACCTGCACTCACTTGGAGCGGATCAAAATACTTGTATGGTACGGCCCGTCCATACCTACTTATATTGGTCGAAGTTCGGAGCGACGGAATCCGGATGCGGTTGCTGAGCATTCGCTCCGTCCTGCTCTGCCAAGATTCCTTGCGCACGCGTCCTTGTCATACCTTTCGGAGCGCACCATACATTCGCAGGTCTGCATCCCTTGCTCACTCTGCGCCCAACCCGGAGATTTAGTTTAGTTAGATCCGTATTTACCTGTTCAGTCCGACTCCTTCATCCCAGGACAACTCCTAAGCCCAGCCTCGCCCAAAGGGCGTGATTTGAGTTGTATGAACAACCATACAAACAAATATTACGGGTGAGCGTCTGCTTCCCACCAAGCCGTCCGGCGTAGATTTGATGGCCCTAGGACCGAAACGAAGCACCTATCAAAAAAATTGAAAATACAGAGATTCGGTGTCAGTGTGTAATACTATGCGGTTTTTCGATACAATCGACATTTTTCGAGGCAAGGCTCTTCGAAGTGGAGTCCAGTGCAGTGTGGGATTCGCCTTCGACCTTCAGCTCAGCAGGTTACAGGCCCATTACACTCTCGTAAACAAAGCAAGGCAGGTGTATTCGTGTAGAACAGGATATAGGTAGAATAGTGTGAAAGCAGCCGGGAAAGTGGTCGCAGCCTTAAGCAAACAGATGCGCGCAGATGAGATAAGCCTGCGCGCTCGTGTCCACTTACCACTACTATGGTATTCGAGATCTTCGTTGGCCTAGTCCGTTTTTTGCAGAAACTATGTCGAGGTGGGTGACAGAAAAACGCGTTGACATAGGTTTTACAATACAACTAGCGCAAGGGCTAGTTTCAATTTTTTACACCTGAGCCGCGTTTACTCTACGTTCATAAAATTGTTACAAATACAATACAATTACTCTTTTTTACAATGACTGGTTTCGACATACAAAAAGAAAAATTTACTACTTTGTAAAAAATAAATAAACAATAAAGATAATATTTCTGTAGAGTGTGTGAATTATAATGAGTGTGGCCGCAGAGGAGAGGAATCAAAATCAGATATTTGCAGAAATTTATATTAAAGGTCAAAATGACATAAAAATACTTAATTATTCCTAAGCTAAATTTGTATGCGTCCGATGCTAGGTACGCGCGTTCCGAAAGTATCCTAATCTACGTAATCAAGCCGTCGATGCACGTTGCAGTGGCACGTTATGCAGTCCTTGCAATTTGGTGGTCGGCGCGATCGATGACCGGTGGTAGAGCGAGGGCTAGGTATCTACATAATACCTCCCCCCGAAGATGAGTGACTATTTGCTGAGGTCTACAGCAAATGTCGCGGCTTTTCGTTCGAGGGATACGTCTCGTCTAGGTAATTGTTGTAACTCGATTCCAACTTGCGTCGATGATTCCTGTTGGTTGGTTTCAATTGCGTAGTTGGCTCTTTTTCTTCGTACGAAGTACACGGCGGCGAGTACAACTGCACTTAACAGCGCTAGTCCATACATGGGAATAGTTGTATGATAAAGTGACATGTCTATCTTTTCTATTTCGGCTGGGCTTTCCATTGCTATTTGTTTCCTTATATTGTTTAATTTGTCCAAATCGATGCTAGTTAGGTTGTATGTAGGTCTTAGAAGCTTTTGGGTTGAAACTGGCCATGGTATGTTGCTGATTTCAAGTGGTTGGCCTCTGATTTTGTCCTCCGTGTTAACTATGGTGAATTCTGCAGTTGTGAGTTTGCAATTGTGAGGGATCCGTACAAGGTAACTTCCATTTATCTGCTTGTGTTGTTCCTGGCTGCACGTAAGTTGAACTTTGGTTGGTCTTGGAAAAGATAAAACGTAGTTTTGACTGTCTAGCTCCACCAAGGCTGCCTTTGACAAAAAGACTGATGTTTGTTCGCAGGCTGCATCTATTTCTTGTTCGTATATCAGTCTGTGTATGCAGTCACGTTGGGTGCGTATTTGGTGTCCGATCTTCTGCTCGCATATGTGCCAAGAGCACACCTTCGGGCATTCTGCCTCTATGTAAACATACTCTTGGGAGTTAGTTGCTATGTAAGGATAAGGTGGTAGGATAATTTTATTATAGGAATTAGGTATAGGACAAAGTTTGAACAGGTTAAAGGTGGTGGTTAAAATTATCGGAAATTTTAGAATGATGACTAATCTGTTATCTACAAAATAAGTTCCCAAACTGATAATATCGTAGTAATTTCGAATATCTAAATTAATTATTTCCTCAGATTCGTAAGTAGTTTTCAATTTGGTTATTAAACTTTTTAATTGGTTAACTGACAGAACAGAATGATGCATGGCTTTAGATCGGCTAAAAGCTAGTATATTTTCTAGCCTGTTTATTTCATCTGCTAAATCTTGAACCTTTTCGCTTATGATTGCGAAAAACTGAGCAAGATAAGAAAATTGCATATTTCGCTCGTTAACATTGTATGTCGTGTTAATGACAGTTGAAAGAGCTTTACCTAATCTAGCTTGATTAGTTTTCAGATCATTTAGTATTTGCGATTGCTGAATAGACATTTCCTTATATAAAGTGAGATGTTTTGAAAAATTATCAGAGATACTTTGTTGATTCTTGTTTAAGATATTTATAGCGGTTTCAAATTTAACTGCGTCATTTTCATCAAGGTTGCCTGTAATATCTTTAATCAAAGTGCCCAATGGATTAAGTATACCTCTCTTTGTGCGTACAGCCGGTAAAAAGGTATCAATTTGAGTAGTTATCTTATCTAATTTAGAGTAAATACTTTTAATTTGGTACCTAAAATGTTCCAAATTATTGTCGTAAGAAGTATTAGCCACTTCTGAAAGTTGTGTTTTTATATGAGAAACGCTATCTTGAATATGAGCTAGATCAACATCCTGAAGGAAGGTGTGAAAATGGGAAATTATTTTGGTACCACCCATCTTAAATGGGAGTAGTCCTGGTCCGTTACTGAGGCTCTCTAATCGAATTTCTTGAGCTAGAAGCCAGTTTGGTAATATCAAAAAGTACCTGAAACAAGTCAGTATTTTCAATTCAGTTAATGATTACATTTTTATTTTTTAATGGTCTTTTAAGTCTATTTTTTGCAACAGGGCCGCGGTTTCTTGGGGTGTATATGTGTATTGGATAGTTTTTAATTACTTCATCTGAGTTGTAACGCGATGCAAGTTTTTGTCGAGCTGCAGTTGGATTTTTGATAAATACTTCTTGATTTTCCGCGCAGTCAATTAAAGGTTCTCGTGTTTCATTCGCTCTACGCATTATGTTTTGCCGGTCGGTGTATGATGACTCATGTATAAGACGGTAAACTGTTTCCATTCTCGCACGATGATCGTGAGTGTACTGTTGCATTAATTGTTCATCTAGATTCAAGGCGATTGGGTCTCGCGGGTCAAAATGTCCTGCAATTATGTCACGTGGTCTGCATTTGGTTAAACTATGAACAGATCCATTGTAAGCTAACAAAGCGTACGGGACGAGATTTTTAGCGGGTTCATTTTTATGCGTTAACTTTAAAAGTCGTAGATGCTCTAACAGCGTGCTATGGAAACGCTCTATCATACCGTTTTGATTGGGAGCGTAAGGCATTGTGGTTTTGTGTTGTACGTTATGTAACCTCAAAAACTCGCTGAATACTTGGTTTACAAATTCTGTGCCCTGGTCCGTAATTAAATTGATAGGGAGCCCATGATGAGTACTGAATTCTAGAAAACTTTTTACGATGTTGGGAGCAGTGCAGTCGGGAATGTGGTATGCTTGTGCATATTTAGAAAAAGAATCTATAATGGTGAGATATTTTTCTTGCTCAATTGATAATATATCAGCATGAACTACCTCAAACGGTTTAGATGGAGGGGGAACAATTTGGAATTCTTGTCGAAGTGGACGGCGATCATATTTCGCAGTACAACATAAGTTACATAGACTGATATATTTAGAGATAGAGTCTTTCATTTTAGGCCAAAAATAGCGCTGTGATAGTGACATGAATGTTTCACTTATGCCACGATGGTTTGTCTTTCCTATGTGATATTTTTGAATGATAGTATCTTGACCTGAGGGTGTCGTTACATTTTCTACCTCCCGTTTAACCAGAGTTATTTTTAAAGCGGAATTACTAAAAACACGCTGTAAAATCGGTACAATCCTGTACATTTTGTCGATTGGATTAACTAAAATTGCGGTACTGATTCCGGGGTTCACAAAGTCTTTGATTGCCTGAATGACGCTGTCTTCTAAATCGTCTTCAAATACGTTGACAGTGGTTTTTTGGTAAGAATCGAAAGGTTTTGTTATATTAACTCTCGTTCTCGGTATATTCTGAGTTAGGTTTATTTTTAATTGTTTTCTAAATTTATTGAGAGGTTCATCACTGATAGGGATTTCTAGTACCGGGTTTTCAGCGCTAGTGTGAGCAGTTAACGTGGATGATGTATCACTAACTAGAATATTACTCTCAGCTGTCATGGTGGAGGATGACGAGCTGAGGTCAATAATTTCGGATGGGTTAACTATCATGGATGCATTTTCGTGATTTATTTCTATTCGCGATAGAGCGTCAGCATTTGTGTTTGACTGCCCTTTGCGATAGACGACTTTAAAAGTATATTCTGACAGTTTTAATCGCCATCTCAAAAGTCTCGAATCTCCTTCTTTAATGTTCATTAGCCACTGTAAAGGTTTGTGGTCGGTTACTACGGTAAACTTGCGACCGAACAGATAGGGTCGAAAGTATTTTGTAGCCCAAACTACAGCTAGCAACTCTTTTTCGATGGTAGAGTAGTTTATTTCGCTGTCGTTAAGAGTTCTTGAAGCAAAAGCTATGGGGCGCTCGCCTGTATCGGTTTTTTGAGATAATATGGCTCCCAGGGCGAAACCGCTTGCATCCGATGTAAGTATAAAATCCTTTGAAAAATCAGGGTAAGCTAAAATCGGATCATTAATTAACAGGGTCTTACAATGCTCAAAACATTTTACATAGTCAGAGTTGATGTTAATTTTGACTCCTTTTTTTAAACAATATGTTAAAGGTTTTGTGATTTTTGCAAAATCGGGTATAAAGCGGCGGTAATATCCGAGGAGACCTAAAAATCCTTTAATCTGTTTAGTAGTTTTTGGCAACGGATATTTTAAAATTGCTTCTATCTTGTCTGGGTTTGGTTTTACACCTTTGGGTGTAATAATGTGGCCTAAATATGGCGTCTCGTGTTTCAAAAATTCTGACTTGTCCATCTGAATTTTAAAATTCGATTCACGCAGTTTTTGGAAGATTTTTCGCAAGTTTACTATGTGTTCCTGCAATGATGTAGAGAATACTAAAATGTCGTCTAGGTATACTATACAAATGTCTCGGAATTCTCTCAGTATATTGTCCATAACCCTTTGAAAGGTGGATGGAGCGTTTTTTAAACCCATTGGCATACGCAGAAACTCGTAGTGACCACGTTCGACACTAAAAGCTGTTTTGTGGATATCTTGGGGGTCCATTTCGATTTGGTAAAATCCGTTTACAAGGTCTAAAGTACTAAAATACTGGCATTTTCCGAGCTTATCTAGTATATCAGATATATTAGGGATAGGGTATTTATCGTCTATTGTTTTTTCATTGAGTTTACGAAAATCAACTACCAATCTCCATTTGACTTTTCCCGACGCATCACCTTTCTTTGGCACGACCCAGATAGGGGCGCTCCAGGCTGAGCTTGAAGGCCGTATGATTTTCTGGTCTAGCATTTTATTAATTTGGGTTTGAACTTCTTCCTTGTGTATAAAGGGATATCTATAAGATTTTGTGTAAACTGGAATGTCATCAGTGGTATTAATTTTATGTTTAATTTGGTTTGTAAAAGTTAAGGATTCCCCTTCTACATAAAAAACATCAGAATACTCAGAACACAGGCGAGTTAAATTGCATTTCTCTTCATCATTTAAATGTTGTGTCCGCAAACGCGATATCACGTTACGGGCACGGTCTTTGTCACTTGTAGGTAAAGACGTCATATGTTCGCTAAAAACATATGCTTGAATTGGTTCTGACAGTGCAAAAATTGTGTCGTAACATGACTGGTTCGTAACTTCCATATATGCTGAATTTTCAATTGAAGTAGAAATACATTCATTGATGTTGCAACCGGAAATTGTGTGTTCTGTGACGTATATTTCACCATTGGAAATTGAAGTTGGTAATTTTATAATTTTTGACGAATTGGCGGGAATGATTTCTTCAAGTAAATTAGTTTGACCTGAAGAATACATATGAATTGGATTTTTGACTTTGTAAATCTTTCCTTTAGAAGAAAATTTAGTACCAAGTACAAACTTCTCTAGATCAATTTTTGATTTCCACCGTAGTAACAAATCATCACCTATGAGACCGTCAAAGTAGTCGTGAAATTGATAGATAAATAACTTTATTGGCTCTTTATGTCGAATTTCATTAAAACAGGGTACCGTTATGGAATGATAATTTACTGTTGAACCATGAACATTTGTTACTATAAAAGGGTCGTATTTGGGAGCTATATTTGAATAAAACTTAGATGCAGCTTTTGGGCTAATAAAACTCTGATTGGCACCAGTATCTATAAGAAGTTTTAGTGGTGGATCTTGTACTACTATATAAGGCAATTGCCGTTTATTTTTTATATTTAGCAAATTTATTCGGGGGCAGAAATTTTTGGACTCGGAAGAAAAAACTCCTGCTCGTCCTGGTTAGGGTTTACGTGAGTTTGTTGGGTATTCTGTTCAAATTGGTGGTCATACATTTCTTGGTATTGCTGATTTACAGTATCAGGTTCAAAAAGAGAATTATCATATTGAGAAAAGTACTCTGGATATTCAGGGGTTTCATAATAATTTTGTGAGGGGTCATACATTTCGTGAACATTAATTTCGCGGTTTGAGAATGGACCATTCATCGACTGACGATTATTTTGGGGGCGCCAATCGTTTCTGATCGGCGTCGGTGGTAGAGTTCTAGCAATAGGGTGACTCACACCGCTCATAGGCTGAGCTTGGGATTGATATTGTCGCTGCCCTGTCTGTTGATTTTGACGAGCGGGAATTCTAAAACCAGTCGACATATTTGATCTGGGTAATGCTCTAAAAGCCTGTTGCGTACGAGAGGGACCCGGTTCGTTAAGCGAAGTATAGGGTGACGGCGACGACTGATAATAGTCAATAGATTTAAATGGGTGGATGGGTGTTCGCGGGGTAAAATCGCGCGAGCTTGCGTAGGTAGGTTTTGCTACATTTTGTGGGTTGAGTGGAAAAGAAAACGAATTGAAAGGTCTATTGATAGGCATTGTAAATGGTGTTGGATTTTTGTAAGCGAAAGATTTATTTTTGTTCTGTAAATAAATTATATTTAGCTCTTCTTGGGCGTAGCGGAGAGCGTCTTCCAAGGAAGCTGGTCGCATACATCTAATTCGTGACCCTAAGGGCTCGTTAAGACCTCGAAGGTAAGATTGCAGTGCAAGTTTTGTATACAATTCACGTTTGGCTGTTATTGTAGTTTGTATAGTTTCGTGTAATTGAACATAGGTCATTATGGTACTCAAAAGATTAAGAACTCGCTCATAAAAAATTTGGGGTGTGTCTAAACCTTGAGTTAGCATGGATAGGTCAGTATAGAGGGCAGATTCATCTCGTTGGTCACTGAAATTATTAACCAAAGTAGCTCTGATTCCTTCCCATGTACCCGGTGTACCGTATGTGGCTAGAGTACGAGCGGCGGGGCCCGTAATTTTGTTTAAAATACCATTCAGCAAAGACAAATTGCTTAAATCATTTCCTGGTTCGGTTTTCACGTATGTGATGACTAACTGATCAGCTAGGTTTAAAAATCTGATTAACACATTAGGATTTCCGTCAAATTCGGGCAAATTTCTTAGTGCCTTGTGAATTGTGTCTAAATCAGCCATTTTTGGCACAACTTCTTCTTCTTCTTCTATTGAATTTAACCTATTAAAATTTCTAAACGCGTCCCTTAGCTCAAGGCGACGTTGATTCCTTAAGTGATCAAAACTATTGTCCCTACGCGAACTATTTCTAAAACGTCCTGCGGTTGGGTGAAAAATTTTGGGATCTTATTTAGCTACTTAGTGTATTTAAAACTATAAATACGAAAAGTGAAAAATACAGGAGGAAGGGGTAAAATGCGGGCGGGCGGGTGTCACGAAATGGAAGGACGGGAGTGATAAAATACGGGAGGGTGGGAGGGGTAAAATGCGGGCGGGCGGGTGTCACGAAATGGAAGGACGGGAGTGATAAAATACGGGAGGGTGGGAGGGGTAAAATACGGGTGGGCGGGTGGTACGAAATGGAAGGACGGGAGTGATAAAATACGGGAGGGTGGGAGGGGTAAAATGCGGGCGGGCGGGTGTCACGAAATGGAAGGACGGGAGTGATAAAATACGGGAGGGTGGGAGGGGTAAAATACGGGTGGGCGGGTGGTACGAAATGGGAGGGCGGGAGGGATAAAATACGGGAGGGTGGGAGTGGTAAAATACGGGCGGGCGGTAGAAAAATGGGTGTAAAAAACAAAAACAAAATAGCAACTAATAAGAGTATGCGTACTTACAATATTATTATCTGCATGGTATCCAACTGGAGCCTTGGTCTATCGATGTCTTGATAGGGTTCCTTGAAGATTCCTTGTCCAGGCAGCAGCCAACAGCTCGGGGGTAGGTTCTGACGTGTAGAGTAGACGGTTTCGACGATCGAAGCTGATATCACTCTACAGTCTCTCAAGTCTGCGCCAATTATAATGAGTGTGGCCGCAGAGGAGAGGAATCAAAATCAGATATTTGCAGAAATTTATATTAAAGGTCAAAATGACATAAAAATACTTAATTATTCCTAAGCTAAATTTGTATGCGTCCGATGCTAGGTACGCGCGTTCCGAAAGTATCCTAATCTACGTAATCAAGCCGTCGATGCACGTTGCAGTGGCACGTTATGCAGTCCTTGCAATTTGGTGGTCGGCGCGATCGATGACCGGTGGTAGAGCGAGGGCTAGGTATCTACATAATATGTGGAAAAACATGCTTCTCAAGAATTAGATTACTCAGTCATAAAAAAAAGTGTGACCCACTGCTGTAAGCTATATTACATACAATATTATAAACATGAATAGTATTATTATATGATAGTAGTCAAAAATGAACCAATTTTAGGACAAATGGGCCAGCCTACCACAGCCATTTCTAAGACTCTTTTGAGTAAACATTTTACCTCCCACACCAATATCCCAAAGAAAGACATTGGAAAGGCTCATGTTCAGCGCTGGCTGGTTGTGACTAATGTAGAAAAGTATAATAACAGCTCTCTATTCAAAAACCTTTCAAGCAAGTTGTTTCGAGAACCCTTAGTACCATTCTCATACCGATATCCCTCGATCAGCCAGCAGCTGTTTACATTCGGTCGGATATTTAAATGTGGCGATCTTGTCTCTGTGCTCGGGTCAGCCGATGCCACAGAGCAGAGATTCAGAGATTATGAGCTATGCTTGCGTGATTATCAGCGTATCGGACTGGGGACTTGTAGGTAAAGCGGTTCCCTCACTTGACGACCGTTGCTGCATTTTTTAGCGCATGCGTCTTTCAGATGCAAGGAAATTTTCAATTCTCCATACAAGAGACTGTCGACGCAGGAGCAACGCAAAAACTTGCATTGGATTCTATCTCTGATAAAATTATTTTGGTTTATGCAATATTATACTTTCATCTTTTTCAAAGCGTCGGTGGTCAAGTGGTTAGGACACCGTTAATCATGAGACCCGAGTTCGATCCCCGCTATGTACCAATGTGTTTTTATTCACGTATTGACTGCTCTTACGGTGAAGAAACATCGTGATGAAACCTACATTCAAATAAAATTTGAATTTAGATGATATTTGAATGTGACTTAACCTAGGATTCGGCCCATGTTAGCCTTCGGTTTGCAGACTAGATAGAGAATTTAGCGAGTATTTATTTTGTGCTCTGTGTAAAAAAAATGGTTCTACGTCAAATCGGTTAGGTAGCCGACCCCGACAGAGAAGGAGAGAGATATTTTGCGCTAGCGTCAGTCAAGTGTGAGACTTGTGTTATATTCACCTTAAAATTGACTCTTTGGTAAATACTACGTAAATACCCTACGGTCACTACCCAGTTGATTGAGAGATTAAGCCGCATGCTTTTGAAGTCACTAGTTATATCTGTGCGATTATCTGAATGAGACAATCAGTCGCAGGATTGGTAGCGAGAAAGGAGATATAGTGGTAAGAGTATTCCATCGTAAACAGGGTGATGGAGATGTAAAACAAAAGAATACGGTATCAGTTGACCTGTATCAGGGGTCGATTTATGAAAATAAATCAAGAACTTAAATTTGTGTCCTCGTAAGCGAAACAATCTCTTGCATACGCAAAATATCTATAAGGTAACCAATAATTTTCACTTGCACACCTTTAAACCAGGGGTCATTGTGTAGCCTAACTTTACTCTTGAAAGATATATATTAATATATATATATATATCTTTATCGCCACATCTGACAAGTATCGAGGGCCCTTTTAGTTGATTCGTGTATCATTGTAGTGACAGGTTGTCAGCCTGTCGCCTGAAGAATAGACACGAGATTAAATCAAAGTGCATGAAAAACGGAAAGAGGTACGAAGATGTATTGTTTTGGCTTATCGTTTTTTATGAATTGATAAGCCAATTTCACTTGACACTGGCTGAATTGCTAGTCTGTAAAAGTCGCATCGCAACTTAAAAAGATAAGAATGAATAAAATGCTCAGCAATATTACTCTGATTCTTTTACAACCTTATAGTTTTTTATGCAGTGATAAACCAATTTGACCCTGAATTGCTAGGCTGTAAAAGTTGCGATTTAAAAAGATAAGAATGAACACAGCAATATTACTCTGATTCTTGTACCAGCTAACCTCCCTGTGATTATCTTATAGGCCTCCATATCTCTATGTAATCTACTAATCATTCTGATTTAATAGGAGCTAATAAAACACCATATACAGTGCCTGATCTTGTCAGACTAAGGTTTTTATATATTGAAAGGCAAATAATTACGAAAATCCGTGTGATGCCGGCTTAGAATGGCATCACACGGCCATTTCCAAGCCGGCATCACTCCATTTCATTCCCGCGGGTGTCCCAAGAGGCGATTAAAGACACTCGAGGGTTTAATGTGTAAATCTTAATTTGTAATTTTCTCCAATAAGTTATGTCATAGAAACTGTCTACCTATACTTTAAGACTGTTTAAAAATACATACATACATACATATATATAAAAATACATACATACATATATATATAAATACATACATATATCACGCCTTTATCCCTTGCGGGGTAGGCAGAGCGTTTACAGAATACGGCCGCTATCGCCACGTCTGACATTTTTGAGAATTGTTTTCCAAGGATGTTTGAGAAAACATGTGTATCACTATAGTGACAGGTTGTCAACCTGTCGCCTAAAAATTGTAATACACGTACGTAGTTGACTCTTACGACACCCACGGGAAGGATGTGGGGTGATGCTATTCTAAGCCGGCATCACACGGCATATTCTAAGCCAGCCTCACACGGCATATTCTAAGCCGGCCTCACACGGCATATTCTAAGCCGGCCTCACACGGCATATTCTAAGCCGGCCTCACACGGCATATTCTAAGCCGGCCTCACACGGCATATTCTAAGCCGGCCTCACACGGCATATTCTAAGCCGGCCTCACACGGCATATTCTAAGCCGGCCTCACACGGCATATTCTAAGCCGGCCTCACACGGCATATTCTAAGCCGGCCTCACACGGCATATTCTAAGCCGGCCTCACACGGCATATTCTAAGCCGGCCTCACACGGCATATTCTAAGCCGGCCTCACACGGCATATTCTAAGCCGGCCTCACACGGCATATTCTAAGCCGGCCTCACACGGCATATTCTAAGCCGGCCTCACACGGCATATTCTAAGCCGGCCTCACACGGCATATTCTAAGCCGGCCTCACACGGCATATTCTAAGCCGGCCTCACACGGCATATTCTAAGCCGGCCTCACACGGCATATTCTAAGCCGGCCTCACACGGCATATTCTAAGCTGGCATCACACGGCTTTAAAAATACACAATGAATATATCTTGGTTTGTGAACAAGAATTAGTAAGACAGCCTTCTTCATCGTCTAGATGGACATACTCGTAGTTGGATTGGGATGCTCATTTTGATGTTTTGAAAACATGTATTATCTTCATTTTTGGCCATTCAAAAATGTCAATATACCTATTTGCCAATTTTCTTGCATCATCAGCTTGCCGTTATTGCTCTGCATACCCTGCTAGGGATAAAGGCATGGTATGTGTGTGTAAGAGACTTAAACTTTGCAGGCGTGATCAGACCATGAAACTGAACAATTTTTTCAATGGGGGCTATGTTGGTAAACGTAAAAAAATCGACCTTCCATACAAAACTCCCGATCAGCTGACTGACTTAGTATTGAAACTCGAAAAAATTTTTTCGCTTTCCAACATAGCCCCCATAGAAACAGTTGTTCAATTTCATGGTCTGATCACGCCTGCAAAGTTTTCGTTACACTGTCTCTTACACCCTGTATATCAGCCTGTAGCCGCTCGAATTAAAGCTAATAACACTAGCTATAATCGAGAGCAATCCCTAGAATAAGCTGTTATAGAGCTACAAGTATCTACATTAGAGAGACTGCGAGTAAACAGTCATCAAGATATACAAGGTGTTACTAAAAAGAAAGAAGAAAGAAAATAAGTCTGTTCAAAAAGTTTATTTAAAAAGGAATAACAACCTTATATAGGTTACACATTTGGTAGAGAGTTCGGCCTAGGACAGCGCACCGCACCGCGTCCTGCAAAAGTGGTCGGCAATCACAGCTGACGGGCGGGCGTCTGTGATGTGTCGACCTCCGGAAAAAGGCTGGCGTACCCATCGGAAAAGCTATGGGCGGAAAGTTCCCTCATTTACAATCTTTTGTTACACGTGGAATAAGCTCTTGAAAATTTGCTGAACCATACACAATTGGCAGACCAGCCGATGATGTCCTTCTTCATCCAAATGTACTTTGGGAAAGTTTCGTGGACTGGTTTAAACTTTGCCAATTTTTTGCTTTTTAACATCCTGTAGAGTGGCTGTGGAACACCCATATTGTGGATTTATGCTTGGTAGTGAAACAACAGTTGTGGTCTAAATGATATATAGAATGGTACGCTACTTAACTTCATATCATTGTTTGTGTGGGGAATAAGATGTTTGGTTTATTGTAGTTTGGTGTAAAAGTATGCACACACACAAACAGCATCACCCTATCTTTACCCAAGGGTGTCGTAACAGGCGACTAAGGGATAAGTCCTTGGAACGAGCGTTCCCTGTGAAAATTCCCCTACAATATCTTGCACGGCGCTTACCGATCCATCGCTCATGGTGAGTAGGTATGGTAATACTCCCCCAATTTGGGGTTGCGGGTGGGGTCCAGGTGGGCTGGAGGGACGCCCATGTCCAGCCGTGGACTGTTGTGACTAAAAAAATATAAGTAGAAGAAGTACCCAGGTGTAGAAAACGAAATATTTGCATTGTTTTTCAGAAATTTTAAGAAAGGAATATGTGATCATGGAGATTTTTGTGAAGCTGTCTGCTTACAACCTGTCACTATAGTGATACATCGTGGCGATAATAGTAATTTTACGGTCGTCAGCGCTCTGCCTACCCCGCTAGGGATATAGGCGTGATTTGTGTATGTATGTATGTCTGCTGATGCCATTCTTCTGTCACTTGAACCTCACGGTGTAAAACAGCACGTCACTGAAATATGGCGCGTGTTTACTTGCGCGCGCGCACAATTTGTACCCGTAACCGCGCTGCCGGCAGCTTACGACGGCGTTTGTATTGCTCTCTGATTGCTCACCTAGTCAGTTTTTAATCTTGGGTGCAAAGTTCATGAAACCTAGTCTATAACAAACACCTTCATCAAGCCTTTCGTACTTTGCCAAACTCTAAGAAGTTTTGGCTCTATTTATAAGATCAGATTTAAAAAAGAAATAGCATTTTTGTGAGTCCATCAAATATATCCCATAGATTAGGTAGACGACCCCGACAGTAAACGGGATAAGGTAAGGAGAATGATGATGGACGCATACCTTACGTGCACATTTGTCTAGACATTCACCTAGGTACTAGGTTTCATGAAATATAAACTTTTCAGGAACGTCAAATGACCACCGTGTAGTTGCAGACAGAACCGGGACCGATTGCATAGCGTGTTTCTTTTTGGGACAATCAGGTGGTTCAGCTTGCAATGTCCTAACTAGACTGGAAATCGGAGAGTGTGCTCAATCACTCCACGACCTGATACCCCCTTCCCCATTCCATCTCCGGGGATCGAGGCGCCGACTGGGGTTCCACCCTTATGTTGTAGATATACCTCTAATCCGCACTAAGCGTTTCGCTTCAACTTTTATCATGCGTACGGCTAAAGAGTGGAATTCCCTGCCGGCGGATCTTTTTCCGGAACAATATAACTTGGGCCTTTTTAAGGCAAGAGTGAATAGGCATTATCTAGGCAAGCATGTACCATCTTCGTCTGCATCTCCACTTACCACCAGGTGAGATGGCAGACAAATGCGGGCCTATTACATATAAAAAAAAAAAAAAATTCACCAAGTCATAAATATCAACATTGTGAGCGCTCCACCGAGAATCGAACCCGGAACCTTTGTGTCGCAGGCATAGTTGCACTACCACTGCGGTACTACAACAGCCATAAAATTCCACTTCTGGGCACAAGCTTCCTCCTACTGGGGGTATTTGCCATACTCTACACGCTTGGCAGGCAGATTAGCAAACGCAGTGCAAGACATTGTAGATATTTACAGGAAACTCTGCTGCCCTTTTACGACACCTAAGAGAAGAAGTGGGGTGATGCTATTTTAAACCGGCATCACATCGTCTGATTATCTCCATACAAAGCAAGAGCTGGCGATCGTGACGCTGCAGTCCCGCAGCCAGACGTTGATTCAGCAAGTCGATTAACGTTTAAGAAATAAACGTTTAACGTTCTTTAACAATAGGAGCGTAACAATAAAAGGTTGCTCCGGCTACGGCCAGCAGCCATTGAAAAACCACAGACTCTCAAACAGGAGAAGGCTCTGCATTTGTTCCCAGCAGGCTTATGATGCGTCCTGTAGAGAGACGTGTCAAAACGTATGAGTTGTATCAAAACCTGGTTAAGCATTTTGACATAAATTAAGAATTTTGTTACCAAGATGTAGAGAAAACCTTACTCACGGTACGCACCATAAGAAATAGTCAGATATTTAGACGACGGTTGCTTTGCTACACAACCAACTTCGCCTGAAAAACTATGTTTGACACTAGGTTTGATCGGGTCGTTGGACAGATGACTTGAACTCCAACACGATAAGAAGTGTGACGGAGATGTGAAGGGCCTGAGACTGTTAATACTAGATAGCCTATTACAAAATGTGGTTTTGTTTTACACTACAAATACACCTAATAACATAGCCTATTAAAAATAAAGTTGTCTGGAAGTCGTTAATCTGTATAAGATCTGAAATCAGATATCATTTGTGTTTCAGCGATATTTCTCATGAGAAGAGACTACGTGCGTGACAATTCTTAGATGCTGTTTCGTACGTTCTAAAAATTTTATGCTCTTACAGCAATGCTAGTGACCGCTTACCAAGTCTTCTCCTGTCAAACTGTCTGTATTCTGCTTACAACCATGGCTAATGCAGAAACATTATCACAATACAGGGAAATAATAGGTCTGTGGCTACAAGCATTAATTCCACAGATAATGAAACCGAGGTAAGTAAATCTCAAACAATGCAGGTCATCTGATCTATAAAATGAATGCTCTAGAACATTTGTTTTCTTGATTTTACTGTTCAGGAAGCTTTGCGAATTATTTAGCGTTTATGTGATTTTAGACAAATGGACAAGGTACTTAAGGTGGTTTCATATTTAACGCACAACGCAACGCATAAATTAACGCTTACGGATGCTCTGTCAAATGTAAGGAAATTTGAAATCACTCATTAAAACTGACGTTGACGCATTTATTACCAACGAACCTGCGCTACTTCAACGGGTACGTCTTTCAAGCAACGCAAGTTTATACGTTAATGCTACGTTCATTTTACTATATGAAATTTCCTTACTTCTGACAGACGCATGCGTTAAGGATGCGCTGAAATAGCGCTACGTTGTGCGTTAGATGTGGGATTCGTCTTAGATTACGTCCTACAGGGCGTAACAAGCTTTGAAAGTTCAGCTGACTGACATTGTTCATGTAATTGCTATCGAAATTTTGTATATCTTACTTAAGTAAGTAGATGATGAGGATTTTTTGGACTGACAGCAACACTATTACGAACTAGTTGGCACTGTTGGTGCTTTTAAGATTGAGGAATTATCTGTCAAATTAAGTGCATAATAAAAACAACTATTAGCCCCGTCTAATGCCGTGTGATGCCGGCTTAGAATAGCATCACCTCACATACTTCCCGCGGGTGTCGTAAGAGGCGGATGAGGGACTCGAGAGTATTGGTGTATTACAATTTTTAGGCGGCAGGCTGACAATCTGTCACTATAGTGATACACATGTTTTCTGAAACAACTTGAAAACAATCCTCAAAATGTCAGACGTGTCGATAGCGACCGTACTTTTACGGCCGTTAACGCTCTGCCTTCCCCGCAAGGGATAAAGGCGTGATATATGTATGTATGTATGTATGCACCCCCGTCTATGCGATCACTGCATAGTTTTAACATCATTTACAAGAGCGGCACCTACTAAAAACAATAAAAAAAATACTTGTGTTGTATGAGATATGACAATTCGCGCTTAAAATTTTTACTGTCATATTCAAACAATGCGTATTCAGCGCATGTGTCGAACTGTCGATACATTTTTGACATACCTGTGTAATATATTTGGCTATGTAGCTTGCGTAGTATTCCTATTTATTGTATAAATTTTATGACTATATTAAAATTTAAGAAACAAGCAAAGTGAATAATGTGATGTTTGTATCGCAATAGATTTTAGTATTTTACGTTACAATTGGCCGCAATTCGGTAATTTGTCTTAACTCCCTTAAAATAATGCTGTCCCTATCCGTCAATAGGTTTCAAAAAGATAACAGATGTCTTAGTTATTTCATGTACATCTACTTATAAAAATCCACTGTTTCTTCTACATTTTTACGAATTTATTTATTCATCTTTTTAATCTTAGCCTCATACTGAAAGAACCGCGCACTTTGCGCCTAATTATAATACAATTTTATTCGCAATCCTCTTAATTTTTTTAAAAACATTTTTAACGATTTTCAAGTGTACATAGATGACGCTGAGCCAAACTGAAAAGTTTCTTTCCAAGGAAATGTATTTTGTCTAGTAAAGTATCAATATAACTAAAATGTCAAATTTCAACGTAATGCAACGCCATCTGGTATTATGACATCATAAACTAACTCGAAATCAAAACGATTTTAAGTTAAAAAAGTTAAGGGAAATTTCCGAATTCACCCGGTATCCGAATATGGCTAATATTAATCAACGTAACAAAACAAACAAATCGCTTGATATTATAGCCCTTAATACTACTGACATTTATTAAAACAAATATTTGCGAATGCTGTAAATATCGGTGATTGTGCGGTGCTTAATCGGTTATCAGATTGCAAAATATTCACATTTATTACAGTACAAGACCACACCTTTGCATAAAGGGTTATTATGAGAATGGCTCTGTGGTCCACCTGTTTAAAACCTTTTTGAACAGTAGTTCTGATACAAAAAAAAAATCTGTTCGTATAGTTCCGTGTGGGTGAAGATGGCTGCAATTGAAAGCTTTTTTTAAAAGCTCATTTTTTACAAGCATCATCATCATCACTTGACAGATGATCCTTCTATCTGCAGAAATGTCAACAGCAGCGCCACTAAGTTCAGAAAATTGTTGCTATTAGCCCAAAAAGCCCTCCTCCCTTTAAATTATCAAAGATAAATTCATCCCAGGAACAAGTAGCAATACTAGGAGTCTCTCTATCTTTTCGTGTGGGATACCGAGTCATCCAGCGACCCGATGAACCCAGGATTCAGAGTTCTTCAACCGCGTACTACAAATAGTAGGTCTTTGACATGGCTGTGTGATGCATTCTGAGTATATATCCTACTAAATGCATTGAGCTTACCAATCCGCTTGCTAACCGCAGTAAGTAGGGAACCAAATATGATGGCCGCCGATAGCCGTGATTTTCTGGAAGGTTCATGTTTCCTAGAAGTTTTTGGCGAATCCCAAACGTGACGAACGCTGGTGCAATTGCATTGCATCTATCCACCATAAGAAGTGTTCAGAGAGAGACACATGCCAACGCAAGTTTGTGCGATGATCTTTTCCGTTCCTGCGTCAACGTCGTGTTTTACTGTTTTTAGTATTATCGTATTTGAATTTTCTTCGCATGTGTGAAAACACGCGGTATCGTGTGTTACATGTGGAAACCACCTTTTCCTCACGATACATTCAAACTCATGAACACCCATTGTCGGGGCGCGAAACTAGTATTACCTGTCAGATTTATGAAGCAATTTCCAAAGAGGTAACAACTTTATACTTCATTCGCATACACAGTGTAGCGACCAGCGTAACTGTCACCACGCGGCCATATGTACGTATATGGAATATTAAGGTCAACTTACGCTGGTCGCGACACTATCTAAGCGAATGAGCTATGGCTTCCAAGAAGTGTGACCTGTCGGCGGTACCTCTGCCCTTTGCTAAGTAAACGTCGCCCGGAGTCGCTCCTGTATGGAACCAATCACTAACCACTACTTTGCGGCTTGAGGACATACGGGTAGAAATAGTGTTAGAAAACGCCGCGGTTGAATATGAGTTTATTTGGTAGTGTGCTATGCATCACTAGAAAAAAACAACTCAAACTCCAACTCGAAATATTTATTCAACGTAATAAATTTTAATTTTACTTATTAACAACATTAAAAACAAAGTCTGAAACACTAGAAACAGTTCATAGAAGTCCAAAATATTAAGCTAGTCAATTGTGCAATTTTGACTTTGATTATACACTCGGCTTCAAAAAAATCGCACCTTTTAAGAAATCTATTTCAAACATCTTTCAATCGTATTTGTATCATGAAATATTGGTAATGTTCAGTATCATTTGAAAGGTAAAGAAACAGAGAATGCAAAAACAATAATTCATTCAATGTTTTTTATTGGAACTGAGAAAAATTTACAAAACAACAAAAATCCTTATAAACCCTAATGAAATCTGATTAATTTTTCAAAACAAAGTTGCTTAAAACTAACCTAAAACCTAGTGTTACCCCCCCCTAGCCCTAATGACGTCTTCCATGCGCTCCCTCATGGATCGCACCAACTTTAGGACCTCTTCTTGAGGTATACTGTCCCATTCTTCAATAACGGCGTCTTGGAGCTCCTGAAGAGTCGCGGGAGCGGGATCACGGGATCTAACCTTGCGTTTCAACTGGTCCCAGAGGTGCTCTATCGGGTTCAGATCTGGACTTTTCGCTGGCCACTGCATGACAGGGATCCCAACCTCTTGAAGGTAGCCTTGCACAATACCAGCAGTGTGCGCGCGAGCGTTATCGTGCATTAATGTGAACCCGTCGCCAATAAATCCAGCATAGGGGGCCACATGTTCTTCCAGGATCTCTGTGATGTACCGGTGAGCAGTCATCGACCCTTGCCCGCGAGCACCGCTGGTCCGAGAGATGCAAGAAAGTTCAGTTTTGCCATCGGCAGATATGCCGCCCCAGAACATGCAGGAACCGCCCCCGTATTCTACCGTTTCTTGGATGCAGGCTTGGGCAAAACGTTCCCATTGTGTTCTGTATACTCCTTTGCGTCTATCGTTGCAGAAAAGGCACACTCTCGTTTCGTCTGAGAAGAGAACAGTTCTCCATTGGTCCAGGGTCCAATTATCGTGGGCGCGAGCAAATTGCAAGCGTGCTCGCCGTTGCGCTGCGGTTAACTTTGGACCCGTGGCAGGTCTTCTAGCCACAATATTTCTCTCCTTTAGTCTTCTTCTAACTGTAGAGACACTCACGACCCTTCTACGAACTGCTTGAAGCTGCTGTTGCAACTCAACAGCATTAGAGAACCGATTTCTCAAAGATTTCGATACGACGAATCGGTCATCTCTCGCAGAAGTGCAGCGATTTCTACCAGATCCACGCCTTCGGACAAAGCCACCGGTCTGCAGGAACCGCTGGTACACTCTTCGAACAGAAAAGCGACTCAAGTGCAATTGCCGAGCAACATCACACTGACGTAGTCCTGATTGCAGTAGTGCGATAACTGGGGCGGCTTCAGCAGCTGTAGTGTCCATCTTCAAGGACGTTTTTCTGATGAAAGATATTCTTCTGTGTCTTCTTCGACTGTTGGTAGCAAATTTATCTCCCAATAAGCTGTATCGACCCTTGTATACCCAAAAAACAAAACAATACGAACAAAATTTGAAGAGGAGAATCAGTTCCATTGTCATTCACAGTAACGTGTAGTGTCAAGCTTATTCTTTATTCAAATGAAATGGATATTTTTTTAAAGAGTTTTTATAGGGCTCTCAAATGATACCAATATTGCTACGAATAACTGCTTGTCTTAAGGATTACCAGTGCTTGAAGCCTATTTTTACGGCTTTTCAATTTTTCAAAAATTCAATTCGTTGGAATCAACTTTTGGATTGATTAAGGCGGATTTGCAATATCTTAAAAACATTTCGATAAAAATGCTTTAATTCATTTCCAAATTTTCACCCGTACGTGTTCATATTATGTCTTATTTAGGAGTTGACTCTAGAAATAAGTTCCGTGGCTCGCGTGCGTTGCCAACGTGGTAATGGTATACTGAAATACGACGCTCGGTTTCCCCTGCATCGACCACTAATGTATTATCAGGAAATTACCTAGGGAAATTATGCGCGTGCGCATCTGAGCTGATTTACAGGGTAGGCGTAATAAAGGCGTCTATGTTGCGTGTTTGTCTGATTATTGTGCTACTGAAACAGGCATATATTAGTACAACTAGAAATATAATCTCTGTTATTTCTTATTAGGTGTTGGTTAGAACGTATATAGTTGTTGCCAATGTCATGATTATGATATGACAGCTTTAGCTAGTGTCTTTTCAAGCAATTCGAAATCACGGTAATATTTTTCTGTCTTCTCTGACAGGGATGAAGCCGTAATATGTACATATGTGTACGTATACGAAATTCTGCAATCTTCATGTTGGTTTTTCCGGATGTTCAAAATTAGTGTTAAATGTTAAAATTAATGTAATTATTACAAAAAAGTTGGACACGTGTTTAGATATTGTTTCAATACGATTAGACGTTGTCAAATGACTTAAACCATGTCAAAATAATAAAAGTTCTTCACATAACTCCCGTAAGATGTAAAGAAGAAATGAAATGTCTTTCATTCTCAGTTAATTTGTTTAGTTTCTGAATGCTGATAGTAAACTTGTGTAGATACATTTGTTTTCCACGTCAACAATTTAATGCATTCGTAATTTGTTTACACACAGGGATGGAATCAGATTTTTGGTATATATACGTATTGTTTATATCTTTAAAAACATGAAGAACGCTCTGAAAAAAGCTCTGTGGGCCCTATGAAATAAGAAGCCCACTTTGGAAGAACATATATATTTACACAATGCAGTAATGGTTATAATAACAAGACAAAATAAAATATATTCGCAACCAAAGTAAAAATCGAAATCGTGTTCGTTTGATAGCTTGTCCGTCAACAGTCCTCGTTGCCCCAGGCAACCAGGGTGGCCGCCACAGTACTCCCCCGCCGAGACCGTTGCAGCAGGCTACGGTCGATAGTGATCATTGAATCGGACCACCCGACCACTTCGAGTTTTATAGGGAACAGGTGCTGGTGTAGAGCTGGCTGGCACCTCTGGAACTGTCATCGGAACTTCTGAAATCGGTGCTGGTTCATCGCTGACCACATAAGCAGCTTTCAGTCTGTCAATAGAGACCTTCTCCGACTTGCCCTTGACCTCAATCCTAAATGTTTTTGAGCCTCTTTATAGCACTTTGTAGGGTCCTGTGTATGGAGGCTTTAACGATTTCCGGACTGCATCTGTGCCTAAGAAAACGTACTCTGCCGTGACTAGGTCTTTAGGGACGTAGAAGGGCTTGTTCGAGTGCCATTTCTTGCTGCGACACTATCGCCGTCTGTAGGTTCATAGGCAACCTATTCATCCACAACGTACGAATAAAGTCGTCTGGCACATCGGGACCAGCCAAATCCTGCAAGTGCCGGAGAAATTGAGAGGGTTTGCGATCTCCGAGCTCTTGATGCATTAGTAGTTGTTTCACCTTTTTTTCTTTAGATGCCGACATACGCTTGATCAACTGCGATTTTGAAGTTTCGTACTTGTTTGTTTCTGGAGGTGCAACGATTATATCCTCGACCTCTGCGGCGAGTCTATGCTCTAACTGCGAGATGACGTAATAGAATTTTGTTTCATCGCTTGAAATCCCAGATAGTATGAAATTTCCTTCGACTTGCGCAAACCAGACTTTCGGCTTCTCGGGCCAGAAGGGCGGGAGCCGCAGCTCTCTATCGCAGAATGCCATAAACAAACATCTCTAACAAAATTGATAAGCCAGTCGTTTGACTAAATTAGTGACTTTTCACCGTAAAAAGTTGGAAATGCTGCCAAAGGTTAATCCCGGACATGGACATCTCCTTTTGCCAGGCGTGATAGCAGATGCTTCTAGTAGTGCCGGTGCCGGCTCAGAATAGCATAGCCCCGAATCTACCTGTGTGTGTCAGCGCTGCCCCGCAAGGCGTGATTTGTATAAATAAAGGCGTGATTTGTACATGTATGTATCACACGGCAAAAGAAACTATTCTTTTAAATGTCTGAATCCCTCTCCCGTTTCATCCACATTCGCAGCGTGTAAGTTATCGCGGCTCGCTCTGTGACCGAGACAAATAATTTATTCACAAATTGCACTAATTGGTCGCCAGTGGTCGCGACAATTATCAATGACACGACGACATTGATTTATACAACGTATTGACAGTGTGACACACGATGGTTGAGATTCGCGGCGAAGCGCGGTTTGATGGCGGCGGTCGCGACAAATATCAACGGTATGTCAACGTTGCTTTAAACAACGGTTTTACTGTATGCCACACGATGATAAATAGATTAAGAGACGCGGGTCGCAACGAGGAGCAAAGCACGGAATCTTATAGTACCTACAATGTGATACGAGAACTGATCAAACTATTGAAATTCCATGAACATTCAATCTAATCCTCTAGCTTCTAGAACATTTCAGTTCTCACGGTTGTAGCTACCTACACATAAAGATCACTTGACGTCATCGATAATTAATAAAAATTATCAATGACGTATTCGAATAGGTAGTATTCGGACAGTATATAGAACAATATAATCCCACAGATTATCTGAACCAGAATCCATTTTCCCAGTGTATGAACTTAAGTTTAAAATCTCAGACCGCTGCGCTTTTCAACCTAGTGTGTCCTATTAATTAGTTGCTAGATAACAGAAAATCTACTCCAGTCTAAACGAATCTCGATAATCTATGTAATAATTGTTTGACTGAAAATTGAAGTGCATATTGCTTCATTGCGCCAAAGCTGGCCGGGTGTGATTTAACGTGACTTTGATGAGCCTTTAAGCGGACAGCTATGACGGATTTATTTGATTTTGTTATTTATATTTATTAAAATACCTCCCATGGTACGACGGTTCGAACGAGTTTTGAATGATCCCACTAAAGAACCTAGAGCTCTATTTCTGAAACGTTCGTTTTGAATGCTTGTATCACACGTTCTACTGTACATATCAATTCCCACATACCCTCAAAAATTCACACATATTTTTGATTATAAAAACGTCAAGTAAAAGAAATTTATAAACGTGTGGTTAGACCAGTTGTTTTGAACTACGGAACCGGAACCGAACAATTCAGAAATTGAGCTTCTAGATTAAACCTTAATTGATATCTAACAAATCTATTCTTCAAAGCGCATGCGCTCCGCCGAGTCCTGAAACGCGGTATCGAAGTGTTTCCGCCGATCACTATATATACAAGCTCCAAATATGTCCGGTTGGAGCAGTCGGTCACGTGGTCACTACACCTGATCAGGCGGGTAGCTATTCCCTCCTTCGTCGTCACTCAGCCAACTGGCCTCATCATCCATGCTTTCACTGGTTGGATCAGGTCTCCAGTTATGTCTAAAAATTAAGGAAATCTTCTGAACGTTACAAATAATTTAGCAATATATTAGCCAACAAAACATAAACTTCAGAACTTCGCAATTAACGTGAGCCCAGAGCGAAACCATAAACACTTGCAGGATGAAAGTACCAGGGTACCATGAAACGCAAGAGTAATGTCGACCAAACACCTGAATAATATAACCCTTGATAGGCATAGATCATCGCAACATCACTTGATTCTAATTCATTGCAGAACTATGATTAACCGACCACGAATAAGTGGGGAGTAGCTATCGTAAATCTGAAACGGCTATTCCGCTTACCCTGCTTTTACCCCTCATTCAGCATACATTGCTGGTTTTCTGGTCCTGATTGTCTTATTTTTTTGCGATCGTAGTGCCAGCGATACGCAACTTTCATTCTATTGTCACTGTGATTTGCTTTACTGCAAACACACTACGGAGTAAAGCCACGGTAATATTATCTATACAGTATTGTAACTCGGCCGTGTCCTTGAAATAAGTGCCTACAGCCGCGCGGTACGTAAGCATGTGATAGGGCTGTCACTGTCACCGAGTGTCGCCTACCTACAGCGTTTTATTTGCATATCTGCCTACTTTGAGTTTTTATCTAGTTTTGAGATTGTAAATTTATAACTTTTTTTTTAAATTAGCACTGATACATAGTAACAATATAAAATATAATTACAAACTTTGTCAATTTAATAGAAAGAGTTCAATAAAAATGCAAGCTATATTTTTGACTAGCTGGTACCCGCGACTTCGTTTCGCTGACTTAGTATTTTGGATGATAAAATAACCTTGTTTCCTTCACTAACGTCCTAAATTATACATGCTAATCTGGGCCCCTATTAGTGCTCCTTGTGGACTACGTCAGTAACACCAAACCTTCGAAGTCTATATGCCAGCAGAAACTACCCATCAAGCAGAACAACTTTTGCTTTCGTGCCATATCTTTATCTCGTATAGTTTAGGTGGGCTCCTGGTTGTGCACCTGGTGGTCTACATCAGGTACTCCAAACCTTCAAAGTCTATATGCCACCAGAAGCTACCCATCAAGTTAAACATTTTTTGCTTGGTGCCATGTCTGTATCTCCTATAGTTTAGGCGGGCTCCTGGTGGTGTACCTGGTGGTCTACTGAAGGTACTTCAGACCCTCGAGTGGTGAAAAAAAGTAGCCTATGTCCGTTCTCGGTATCTTACTAATCTCTGTGTGAAATTTCATGATGATCGGTTTAGTCGTTTGGCCGTGAAAGCGTAGCAGACAGACAGAGTTACTTTCGAATTTATAATATTAGTATGGATAGTATGGATTGATAGATTTAATAAAAAAAACATGATTATTTTCATACCTACTATGTGGCTGTACATATTTACTTATAAAAAAAATGATCTTATAAATTTGCGACTGAAAAATATTTTCGCCTTAATTGCGATGTACGAAATGCTTTATTATTGTACTTGAGTGTATAAAAAATCCGCATTCGTATATGAAGCTTGATCAAAAAATGTTTTGGGAAACATAAACAAGGAGGAGAAAAAGGAATATCTTTTACTTCGTTTTACCTGAAGCTACTTTACAATTGATATGTTTCGTTTTAAATGAAGTTCGAAATATTTCCTCTATTTTTTCTATATACCCCACGAAATCATCGCTGGGTACAATCAAAAAAGTTTAAAACCAGTTAAAAACCAGCACACCGTCCTTTCGTCACCACGGTACACACGCGACTGTTAGCATGCCGAGCGCATGCCGAGATCCGAGCGCGTAGGTATAGCTCGCGCGCCGTCCGTTTGTATGGAGTTAGAATACTGTATAGATAATATTACCGTGGTAAAGCCAAAAAAAGTCTTGCGTCAGACACTGATTAAATCGTCTGTCACAGACGTACGAGGCCAACGATGATGAGTTAGCAAACTATAAAGCGACCCAAACCATCGAATGAGACTATATCGACCACAAACTAAATACAATGAAGACTAGTCGTAAGCAATATTGTCTAGGTAACTATCACCAATGTAGTCATATCATGACGTCACAGTTTCTAGTTCAAGTACTACTCACTAGTTGGCGGTACTGCCGGTGCGCTCCCCTCAACCCCGCGCGCTAGTTACACCCAATTTCATATAGAAAACGTCATACGTCATCTCTTTTGGCTCAGTAGTATCGACACACAACGGAAACGATGTTATTTTTCAGACTTGGGATCCTAGTATTTGTTGTAACAATGCCTATTTTACCAGAAATGTACGCCAAATCGGGTCTCGTCGGCAGTGTATTGTAATATAATAACCACATAACTGGCTCGATGGTCTAGGTCTAGTGGTCTGAACATTGGTTTCAGGATCCGAAAGTGGTGGTTCAATTCGCTGCGGACACAAAATTGATATTTTTCAAGCTACTTTTTTATGAAACTGTTATAAAAATATTATTTAAGCCGATTTCACTATGAAACGTCAAGGCGAATCGGCTCAAATTATATTTCCTTATCTATACTTACCAGTTTGGTTAGGAAATTGCAGACTGAACCACTTCATCGCCCAAAGAGATTCGAATCCTTATGTGCTTCGGAGGACACGTTAAGCCTTATCGTATCTTATTAGGCGGCTGTATCTACATTTATAGTCGAAGCTATGGTAAATGGTTCGAAAACTCTTGGAGACATTTTGACGCCAGCCCATCGCGTCGTTCATCGACCCATTGACACACAACCAACAAGAAGAAGATTGCGGAACGATGATAAATCGACCACGAATAACTGGGGAGTAGCCATCGTAAATCGTTAGGGATGTGACACGCGGACGTCGATATCGATATTCATAAATAACATAAATAGCAGATATTTTATTGGTACCACCGACGCGTATGGAGCGTTTCTTGTGCCTGCGAGCGATGGGAAGACGAATTGTCGGGTGTAAAATGTGAAGTGATTGGACTGTTAGCCGTACTATGATAGCAGAGATTCCTTATTTGTATTTTCCGTTTTGTACAAACCGTGTTTCTAGATGGAATGCATAAATTGGATTCAAAAATGTCTGATTTATGTGCTATGGGGAGCAATTCTAAGGCAAGAATGATTCCTACGCTATCGTTTCTTATTCGTTTCCTATTCCTACGGTATTGTTTAAATCAAGCTTCTTAAGCACTGCATCTTAAAATTTAAATACCTATATGTGCGGTATTGCAATCAATTTTAAAATAATTATGACGCATTTTTTTTGTTAGCCGTGTGATGCCGGCTTTGAATAGCATCACCCTATATCCTTCCCGCGGCTGTCGTAAGAGGCGACTAAAGGACTCGAGAATATTAGTGTATTACAATTTTTAGGCGACAGGCTGACAACCTGTAACTATAGTGATACACAAGTTTTCTGAAACAACCTTGGAAAACAATCCTCAAAAATGTCAGACGTGGCAATAGCGACCGTATTCTTGCGGCCGTTAACGCTCTGCCTACCCCGCAAGGGATAAGGGCGTGATATGTGTGTGTGTTTTTTTTGTTAAAAACGCATACCATAAGATGGGAAATGTGTTTTTTTTTTCAATGAATTACCGATAAGTATGTTTACAAAGGCCCAGCCCTAATGAATGACAAACTTGCTAACCAGTAGCAAGAAGTTACTTTGTTTAAAAAATTTGGTTTTGAAGGGTCAGTTTACAGAGAGTGTTGTTTGGTTTGATTTACTTTACAAGAATTGAAACAAAATCTGTATGTTTCAGATAGCTGTGTTAAAAGGGAGATACGGTACCTAAGAACATTTAAAAAAAAGGCAAAACAGACCATGGATGGTTTACACATTACTCGACCTCCATAAGATAGGTGGTAAAGTAATTGATGCTAAGCAATTACTTTATTAATTCATCCATGCATGTAAAGTAGAAATTATTAAAATATTTGCATTTTGTACTGATAGAGACATATGGTAATGTTTAAAGAATCGTTTGTTTATGAGTTTTGTAAAACATCAACGTAGATACATATATCACGCCTTTATCCCTTGCGAGGTAGGCATAGCGTTAACGACCGTATCAGGTTGCTATCGTCATGTCAGATAAATATTGAGAGTCCTTTCAGTTGATACATGTATCACTGTAGTGACAGGTCAATCATGAACAAATTGAGATAAAAGTTGGAGGTATCAGTATTTTTTTCGAATTTAGTTTATGATTGAGTTAACGTTAAGTTGAGTTTCAGTAATAAAGTGCTGATATGGAAGACAGTGGCTAACCAGCTATGCTTTCGGGAGATAAATTTGTTGAGAAATGGTACAGTACACCACGCTTACGCGCCCTGGTTCAAACCTCGGGCGCAATCGACGTTATAACCGTATTAATTCGCTCTCTCTTTCTGTGTGGGAAACCGAGTCGTTCAACGACCCGATGAACCCTAGTGTCTGAATTTTTCAACAGCCTTCTACGTGTAGCAGGCTTCTGACATGGTTGTGTAACGACCGCCGTCTAACTGATCATAGACAGCAACCGGGACCTACGTGCTATCCGAAACACGGAACGGTCTTACCTACGTGTTCGTAAGATTATTAATTCGCTAAACACAAAATCTCAAAAAGTTTCATTAATCTTCATCAGTGGTCTATGTCACGCTATCTGTTTAAACAACGATAAAAAATGTAAAATCTAACCGTGGTCGGAAAGTGCAGTGATAAATATTACAAGTTGTTATCACGATACGCTTGTAAACTCGTTTATTGAGTTATAGCAGGATAGCCCTGTCCTCACTCGCGATAACTCTGCTAATTAATATACATAAAATAATTAAATCGTATGCTGATTTATTTACTGGCGGTAGAACCGTTTATTTAGTAGGCATTGTTATTAATCGCAATTTACTTATTATTCGGAAATGGAATTTTTGCAAGCCTAGAAATTCACTAATTACGTATTGCATCATTGCAATTATAAAGCTGGGCTAAATGTACATTTTATGTCGTAGAGAGTTGACGTTTGCAAAAGCAAGCACTTATGCAATCACAACTTCTTTGAATAAAATATGTATGTTTGACAATACCTGACTTTGAGGCCTCTCCCACAGTTCATGCGCAACGCAGCGCTAAAATAACGCATCCGTAAACGCAGTGGTCTGTCATACCCATATTAGAAACGTCAATCCCCATATTGGAACCGCCCAACCGCTGTCGACAGAACTGCCTTTATTTTGGCGTATCTGCGTTGACAGCGTTTGAGTGGTTTTAGTATGGGGATTAAAATTTCTAGCATAGATCTGACAGACCACTCCGTTATTTTAGCGAAAGTCAGTCTACAGACACATTCATGAAATCACGTATATTAGCAGAATGAATAGAATAGAATAGAATAGAAATCTTTATTTTTGGCTTTTGAATGTGATTTAAATGGAAAAGAATGCATTTTGGATTTTCATACAATCAGTAAGAATAGAAACTACAGGTTAATTCTAAAAATAGATGGGTGTATGACGTATGTGCTTTTAATATCTAACTATTTAGAGTCATCTTACTCATCGTCACATTATTATCGTACTTGCACTTCGTAAACTTAGGAGTAAGCTTCCTACATATTTTTTGCTGGTATTACCATTTACACCTATTGGTATGCTCACAAGAAGAACATCGTTATCTCTGATGAACTATAAGCATCTTCTCACGGCGTTCCACATTTGAATACCTCAGGATTATACTACCGCCATTCTACCGCTATTATTGTCTATACAATGTGCCCTAATCCCATATCAGGCGTTGAACATCTTTGCCTTTCTGTCATCGGATACTCTTCACTTATTAAGGCGAAGTCTGCAAGGGAACAATGTGATTCTGCAGTCCGCCTCCCTAGGAACCCTAAAAGTGGAATCATAGTGAAACCGGCTTAGAATAGCATCACCCTATTTATTCCCGCGGGTGTCGTTAGAGGCGACTAAGATACTTGAGCATTTTATGTGTATTATAACTTAAGACGACAGGCCGACTACCTGTCACGACAGTGATACAAGAATCATTTGAAAGGGCCCTCAACATTATTCAGACGTGGCGATAGCGACTGTATTTTACGGCTGTTAACCCTCTGCCTACCCCTCAAAGGACAGATGCGTGATATGTGTAAAATACATACAGTGGAACTTACAATAAAATAGTTATACGCGCATTGAGCGACTGTTATAAACAAGAAAAAATGCTAGACAAGTCTAACTTTGTCGATTTTGTGGTAAGAAGCTCATACTGCGAAAATAATTTTGAAAGAGTTTGGGAAATTTCTAAATTGACGCATACTTTAGTCTAATATTTGTAAAACTTTTACGCCTTTACAGACATATGAATTCCCAGGAAGATTAATATTCAATCGTAAACTGTGGAACGTTCCGTTTTGGAGATGGCACCTTAACATACGTCACCGGATATCTCTTCACCTTACTCTTCACACTTTAACGCATCGCACCTCAGCCATCCTTGTCAATTAGTCCACCTAACCGGGGACTGGACTATGAATACCATTATGAATACTCAATTGTAGCACCACCCCGTATATGGATACGGCACAATTACCTAGGCCACAATAGGGATCCTTTTAATAGAATTATATGGGAACAATGATGGTTGAAGTATAGGGAAATGAGGTAGGAAATGGATGGTATGAGTCTAGTTTTATTTTTGCTAATAGGAACCCAGATCAAGCTATAAGGCCGCCTCTGCTTACTTTTAGTTATAGTTTTTTGTGCCGTTTTGTGTTTTAATATTGTTTCTTGTAAGCAATAAAGAGTTTATCTATCTATCTACCTATCTATTAACTGGGACTGGGACTGTGCCGTGTGGTGCCGGCTTAAAATAGCATCACCCCATTTCCTACCCGTGGGTTTCGTAAGAGGCGCCTGAGGGACTTGAGGGTTTCAGGTGTATTGCAACTTTTAGGCAACAGGCTGACAACTTGTCACTATAGTGATACACAAATTATCTCGAACGGCCCTCTACGTATATTTGTCAGACGCGGCGATAGCGACCGTATTTTACTTGCCGTTAACGCTCTGCCTATCCCGTAAGGGATAAAGGCGGGATGTATGTATGTATAGGACTGTGGAATATTGTGGATTCGTGCAATCAATGGAACACCTTATCTCTTGTATCCTACTTACCAAACTTATGTACTTAGCAAAGAAGACCTGCTAGCAAGTAAAAATTGGGTAGGTATTATATTAACCCATCCGTACCTTAACAGCCGAAATACTCTACTCTGCTGTTCATGGGCCTCCCCATATTGGGGGGTATTGTCATACTCACCACGCTTAGTAGGCGGATTGGCGAGCGCAGTGCGAGATATTTAATTCACGGGGAACGGTGCGGCTTATTCCCTGGATTTATACTTCGCTTTTTACAACACCTACATGCAGAATTGGGTTGATGCTATTCTAAGCTAGCATCACACGGTGTTATTGAAATTCTTATTAATTCATAGTTGTACGATAAAGAAGATGCTTTCGAGTTTAATTTTTCTTTGTAATGTTGGTGAGTAAAAGGCAATGGAAAGGGCTATGCTCGGAGTTTCTCTCCGCGATCGAATCAGAAATGAGGAAATCCGGAGAAGAACCAAAGCCACCGACATAGCTCGAAGGATTGCGCAACTTAAGTGGCAGTGGGCGGGGCATATTGCTCGTAGGACCGATGGCCGCTGGGGCCGGAAAGTTCTCGAGTGGCGGCCACGGACCGGTAGACGCAGCGTAGGTATGCCTCCCACAAGGTGGACCGACGATCTGGTGAAGGTCGCGGGAAGCCGCTGGATGCGGGTGGCGCTGGACCGATCATCGTGGAGATCCTTGGGGGAGGCCTATGTCCTGCAGTGGACGTATATCGGCTGAGACGACGAATGTTGGTGAGTAATTATATCAAAGTACTAAATCTTTTGACTAGTTCGAATACTTTTGACTCGACTTGATGGCATAGAATTTTCTTGTATTGTTAACCCAGGTTCTTAAAGACATACAGCAGCCAGTTGCCAAATAAAGGTCAAATATAATATCCATTGAACTTTCAATATTACCTGTTGCCCTATAAACCTACCGTATCAAATAATCACTTCCTGCATCTCCCAATTACTGTATGAGATACGTCCGTATTTGGCCGGGTTGGCGCGCCGCTTCGATCCAACTTAGATAGGGTTGCTAGAGACTTATATGTGTGTCGTCGTCGCGCATGCGCTCCACATGCAAGTCCTGAAACGCGGTATCGAAGTGTTTCCGTCGATCACTATATATAGAATCACTAAATTAAAAAATTTAAATTAAAAAATAAACTAATAACTTAAATAATATATAATTTTCTATAAAAAATGTGTCAATGTAAGCTTTGTATGTCTTCACTAACACTAGACTAAGTTATTCGATCGATCTTTTTAACTCAACTAATAAATGAATGAATGAATGAATGAATGAACTGTTTCACTATAACTGATATTCTCGTTTCTTTGTAATGCATGCCGTTGTTACCTATAATTAGAGTAGCATTAAGTTAGCTCTTAGAATTTATTATGTATGTGCTGATGTTTACTCTGATGGTAACCTAATAAATAAAATAAAATCTCTAAATATGTGTGGTCGGACCGGTCACCTGGTCACAACACCCGACGACTAGGCAAGTAGCTACCCGTTTCGTTCCTCCGTCGTCACTTGAGCAACTGGCCTTGTCTTGGCCTCATCCATGCAACACTATTCTTAAAAATGAAAGTCTGACTTGGAGTTGTAAAAATACTTAGTAGTAGGACGATAGCAGTTCTAACCCATAAACCTGCGTCAAAGGATTTCTCTGCTAAACAACGCAAGTTCTTCCGTCGGTGCTACGTCAACGTCAGTTTTTAGTATGGAGTATTTAGAATATCCTTTGATCTGATAGACACATGTGATACGGCTGCTCTAAAAATGCGCACCATTTGTTAGTTGTGGGATTTGCTGAAAGCGTGACGGTTGGCAGCCCTGGATCTAGAACTGTAGAACTCGTGCGCATTGTAGTAATCGTATTGTTTAATTGTGTTCGCAGGGTAGTAAAGAAAACTTATCAGATCTGCGGAATTGTGGCCCGCGTTTGTTTTTGTATGGTCTGAGCCGGTGGAGTGTGGCCTAGAACTTTGCACCTGGACTAATCTGGTGAGAAACTGTGTGTTTGTTGGTTTCCTCTATAAATAATACGTCTCTTGAAAAAGAAAATTTTAGTAAGCAATCATAGAGCATGACTAGCTCATTGACATTGCTACTTGTAGAAGGCGGTTCAAAAATTCTGACACTAGGGATCATCGGGTTGTTGGACGACTGGGTGTCCCACACAAAAAGAGAGAGAGACTTGACATTGAGTCATTGGACGAATCGGTGTCTCACACGAAAAGAAGGGGAAAAAGCTACACCGAGTATAATGTTGTTGCTGCATAGAAAAGACATCAACGAGAGCTACACTGATAGGTTAAATGACAGGGTAAATTAAAATAAAAAAATAAATGCCGGCTTCGAATACCATCACCCCACACCCTTCCCGCGGGTGTCGTAAGAGGCGACTAAGGGACTCGAGAGTATTGGTGTATTAACAATTTTTAGGCGACAGGCTGACATGTTTTCTAAAACAACCTTGGAAAACAGTCCTCAAAAATGTCAGACGTGGCGATAGTGACCGTATTCTTACTACCCCGCAAGGGATAAAGGCGTGATATATGTATGTATTTATGTATGTAAAATCAAATCCAAAAAATATACAACGCGTCTTTCCTTTTAAAACAGAGTTAATCGAGTCCTGACGTCACTGCTATGTAAAAATCGTACATAGGCGTGACGGCACGCGCGATTTCAACTGTATATACTATTGACACACCTCATGCCTATGTAGCTTCGTATGAAAAAAGTAAAAATAGCTACGGTTGCAATATTTTTTTTTATAATACAAACTTCGGTCTATGGGTTTTTAACTAATCTAGCTTATTTGAATCAAAAAACAGTCAGCACAGTAAAAGTTACAGGCTTATTAATTGTTTTTTCTATATACAGTCGATAAACATTCTGCTAAATCCCGACTTGCTGTCAAATTACAGTGTATTTCCAAACATTTTTAATTTTATAGATTAATTGATACTTGCGATTGTCGGCGCTTGGTGAAACTCCCTATTAGATAATTGTAGTAAATAAAATCTCTTGTACTCGTTTCACTTATTATATTTGTGGGTTACACCCAACTAGTTTCACTCACATGAGCATCTTCAGGGGCGTACACAAATATATTTTTTGCTTTGTTGTTTGTTGTGATGATGCTAAAACAAATGTACTGGAGATATTTATTTAATTTTAATGTGTTTAATAGTGTGTAATGTGTTTATAACAATTGTAAAACGCCCCTGAAGATGCTCATGTGAGTGAAACTAGTTGGGTGTAACCCACAAATATAATAAGTGAAACGAGTACAAGAGATTTTATTTACTACAATTATTTATAGATTAACTTTACTGCATTGTTTTCACAAGTTAATTTAAACGCATTAAACGGTACAAAAGCAGAGCTCTCGTCAGGTAGTTATTACTCGCGGATCCCATACTTTGTGTGAATTAATAGCCTCTCCTAAACGCCGAGGTTAAATTGAGATTCCAGAGCAAGGAAGTATTCAGAAGGACCCCTTTTATAATTGGAATGTAGCCAAGAAAACTTTTCTAGGTTTGACGCACATTAAGACACATACAACTAATACTTTGTGTGAATTAATAGCCTCTCCTAAACGCCGAGGTTAAATTGAGATTCCAGAGCAAGGAAGTATTCAGAAGGACCCCTTTTATAATTGGAATGTAGCCAAGAAAACTTTTCTAGCTTTGACGCACATTAAATCACATACAAATAATACTTTGTGGGAATGAATAGCCTCTCCTAAACGCCGAGGTTAAATTGAGATTCCAGAGCAAGGAAGTATTCAGAAGGACCCCTTTTATAATTGGAATGTAGCCAAGAAAACTTTTCTAGCTTTGACGCACATTAAATCACATACAAATAATACTTTGTGGGAATGAATAGCCTCTCCTAAACGCCGAGGTTAAATTGAGATTCCAGAGCAAGGAAGTATTCAGAAGGACCCCTTTTATAATTGGAATGTAGCCAAGAAAACTTTTCTAGGTTTGACGCACATTAAGACACATACAACTAATACTTTGTGTGAATTAATAGCCTCTCCTAAACGCCGAGGTTAAATTGAGATTCCAGAGCAAGGAAGTATTCAGAAGGACCCCTTTTATAATTGGAATGTAGCCAAGAAAACTTTTCTAGCTTTGACGCACATTAAAAATGAATAGCCTCTCCTAAACGCCGAGGTTAAATTGAGGTTTCAGAGCAAAATAAGTTATTCGCCGTGTGATGCCGGCTTAGAATAGCATCACCCCATTTCCTACCCGTTGGTGTCGTAAGAATCGACTGAGGGACTTGAGGGTTTCAGGTGTATTACAACTTTTAGGTGACACGCTGACAACCTGTCTATAGTGATACACAAATTATCTTAACCGGCCCTCTATATTTGTCAGACGCGGCGATAGCGACCGTATTTTTGCGGTCGTTAACGCTCTGCCTACCCTGCAAGGGATAAAGGCGTGATATATGTATGTATGTATAAGTTATTCTCTAGAAGGAACCGTAGAAACACAAAACGAAGCCAAAAAACTGAGCAAATATGCGCTTTGCTCCTGAACGCTGAGGTTTCAGAGTTTGTAAAGAATTCAGAAGATTATACTAAGGAAAACCTGAATTAAGTAGCTAAAACAACTAAATACACCAAAAAAGCGCTGTTTCTCGAGTGACTCTGAACACAAAGTCTTTTTAACTGCCGTCTACAAATTGTAGGCTTCTGACAAGGTGGCCATCGTAAGCGTATGAATGTATCTCAATTCTAATTTAAACAAGTAGGTGTCTCAGAACTTCCAAAATCTGTGTACTGTGTAGATTAACGCTATTTTGTTGCAGTTAACTATTTGGTTGCGTAAGTGTGGTGCGAATCCGACTGTCCGTCGGGTCCTCTCTAAAACCTTCCATGCTCTAAGATTGTGGTTAAATTGAAAGCCTTACGGAAGGTAATTAAACGTAATAATTACGTGCGCTGTTCGGGCTGCGCGCGCGCACGCGTTCCCGAGATTGCGCCACGACGCGAAAAATACCGATGAAATGCTTTCGCTATAGATCCTTTGTATACAGGGTGTTGCGAGCAAATAGATTGTATTTGTAGGCAAGAATAGTAAAAACTATAATACCATAAAATGTATATAAAGAATTAATATCAGCTATCCAGTTCCCATAGTACAAGCTTTGTTTAGTTTGGGGCTAGGTGGCGCTGTGCGAATTATCCAGGAGATTAATATTCATTAATTTATATTTGAATGTATGATTTATTTTATGCCACAATATTGTCTTTCTAATTGCGAACACGACCCTATTTTGAGATAAGTGGAGACTGAATGACGTCCTTAAGACAGTAGATGAAAAGAGAAGTTTGTTAAGAACCATAGAAGAGGAAAGATGATGGGACACCTGATACGACACGATAATTTCCTGAAGAACATCATTGAAGGGAAAATAGAAGGCAGAAGGAGCCGAGGTCGACCAAGGCGAAATTACTTTGACCAAATAAAAGAAAAAGTTAATGTCGTGTCGTATCAGGAGGTCAAATCACTGGCGGAGAGACGAATAGAATGGCGGTTACTCCACCGACAAGAGCTGGGCTCTTAAATCTAAGAGAGGAGACTGAATGATTTTATTCCTAAAAATCTTGACTTTTGCTGCGCAATTTTAGCAAATTCGTAATTGTAACGTATGCGTCTGTCAGATCAAGTCAGATGCAAGGAAAATTAAAAAAAACCGAGCTTTATGCAGTGACTCATGTACAACGCTTTAAACTCTCGTTCTTTCACAGACGGGGCGCACAACACAACGGACGTCATTTGTAAGAACCGCACAATTAATTTGTTAAAGGGGTGAAAAGGTAGTTTCTATTTCTATTTACTAAGTTATTGTTTCCATAACTTAGTAAACAGAAATGGTGGGAGCAAATATTATAGTCATATGTATTTATGATCACGAGCTACCTTTTTTAATATATCGGAAGCAGTGAAGAACTATTACTTTCTCCTATAGTTTATTATATTTTGAAATAGAATATGAAAACGGCATTGCATGTCGCATATCCTTTAGCCAATTTAAATTCAAAAAGCTGCCATTACTGAGTTTTCTTATCAAACACAATCCGTTTGCGGGTGGCAAGCTGGTACCAACTTCATATTACACCTTTCCAACTATCATGCAGCGCTTAAAGTCAAAGGAATAAAGACGAAAATTGAGCGCTTTCAACTTTTATAACAGCAAAAATAATTCCCACTTATTGAATTGTGATACATACGATATTACTCTACGAAGACTATTAGAGTTGTCAAATGAAAATACTCTTAGTAATAAAGTTGAAATTCCCGCCCACAGTTTGCATAAGGTGAAACTCACACTGGCACTGGAGTCCGCTCCGGTGTGCGGAGCTAAGTTGTCCAGTAGCGGTTGTTGAGACATGGATACAGACTACAGATACGCAGCGCAAGGCTCCGTCAACATCCATTGCGTAATCCATCTATCCACGCGTCCTTTGTATTAAACAATGCGTACGGGAACGCCGCCGCGGAAGACTTATCGTATAGATGGCGCGACAAGCTGGATGCATTTAGAAAGGACTGGCACCTAGAAGCCCAGAGCAGAGCAGGATGGAAAGAGAAAAGAAAGGTCTTTGCCTAGCAGCGGGACGACGTAGGCTTGTTAAGAATGCGTCCTGGGTAGTACGAAGCGCAGTGTTACATACGTACTTACCCTACGGAAGTCCGGATCGGTCGCACTCTCGGAGATGTAGCGTCAGTGTGTGACTGGGAAGTATTATGCGGTATTCTATACAGTACAAAATTTTAAGATCTAAACTTAAAACCTTATCACCGCACTCCGGAGCGGGATCCGTAGCGATGTGAGATTTACCTAAACGCGGTGGCGGCCGTTTGGGGCTGGATGGGGAATGTGCAATGGATTGCGGCCCTTAATGACCGCGGGCTGGCAGAATGTGTTGCCTTAACGAAGTGCCGATAGGTGTAATGGACGGGCTTCACGCCACCGATGTCATCGAAGCCCAAGGTCTGGTGGAGTAGCCTTTGCCACCTTTTGGCAAAATTGGAGATAGAAGGAATGTGTCTTCTTCTCTTCGTGTGGGACACCGAGTCGTCCATCGACTCGGTGAATCATGGTGTCAGAGTTTTTCAACTGCCTGCTACTAGGTATGCGTAAATGGCAAACTCACGTGTCCACACTGTACACGGGAGTTTACGGCCAAAATTGGCTACAATAGCCATCTCCGGGCGCATCAGCGCCGATCTGATTAGGAGTCAAAGTGGTCGCCATGGCCGAAAACGGTCGGAGAGATCATCATCACTAGGTACTGCTAGCAATGGCTTGCACTTTAGACATAATCAGCTTTGTATAATTTAAATCGCGGAATTTTGAACTAACTTTAATCGTTAGTAATATGTTTATTTTTAAACTACACTGTAAGATAAAAGAAATTTGACAACAGGCCTCAAAAAAATTACGTACCTAAGTATAATAATGCTGTACGCATTTAATTTATATCAAATTTCGATACTTGACAGGGCATCTAATAAATACAAAGGTGATATTGGGAAAACTATAGCACAAAATACTACTAACCCCATACATCGTTTCTCTAAATATAGAAAAAAGAATTTTTAAACATTCAATTAAAAAAAATAATGTTAAAATAGTGAATTACCACGTCAAATTTCAATATTTTCATTCAAAATCTCGTTTTGGTCGTCCTAAAAAGCAATTCATATAACCTGTCAGGCAAGTAACCAAATCAGGAAAGAAAAAAAAACTTTAGGTATGGCGACTCTATTATTCTCAAGCGAGATGCAGCATGAAACAGCGCACTCATTACAGGTGCATACAATTTGTGGCATTGCTGGTATCTCAGCTCTTAGTCTATAGTGTCCAGCTCTTAGACCACGATATTGTTTTACTTCATTTCATTTGGCCACACGCGAGATCAAGAACGTGGAAATTAATAGGACTGTTGATTTTGTAGACAAGAATGGATTTAGAAAATTTTATTTAAATTGATGATGATTTTAATAGGGCGGATAGATATCTTTCTAAAAATATAGCTTTAAGTATGTATTGCATTGTATAAAACGCAGAGCCTACGTATATTAATACCAAACCAAGGTATGCGTCATAGACTACTGAAAACGCAAACTGTATATATACTCTCTCTTTATATTTTTATATTTATTTAAAGAAAACTAATGAGGTAGGAAACTGAGGAACTAATATCGCCACTCTCGATTTTGCCTTTTTTCTGTGATGTTACAAAAATGTGTCAATGTCAAAATTCCATTATTTTTATTGGTGCATTTAGGCACAGTCGCACCTGCTGCCATCTGCAATAAGCTTTGAGTTTTTCTCCCCATTGTAATTACAATACGTAACTTTGTTTCTACAGGGTGTAAAAGAGTTAGCTGCAAATATTTTAAGGGTTGAATCAGCCCATGAAACTGAGCAACTTTCCCCAAGGAACATCGGTCGAAATATATAAAAAAAATTGGACCCCTCATACATAGTGACCGATTGACCAAGTCAATTTGTATGGGAGATCCAAAAAAAATTATCGTTCATAGGTTACCTTCTCATCATACTCATCACAACATGCCATCGACTGTGACAGTTCTCATATCATAGAACAAGCCAGTCTCAAACTAACAAGTAAGTATGATCGATCTATCTCATTCCAAACAGATATATTTCCAAGTCAAACATCTGAACAGCCGCGGTTGATATGGATCTACTGATTTAATGATAGATTGTGAAATAATGATGCTGTTTCATATTGATACGACGATTCACTACTGTTCAACATCTGACTGTCCCGATGGCGTAGCGGGTAGTACCCCTCCTGCCTTCTACGCCGAGGGTCGTGGGTTCGATCCCCACCGGACACAAATATTTGTTAAGTAAAATTTTCAAATATTTGTGTTGAGTCTGTTTTCTATGTATAATTTGTATTTATTTACAAAAAAAAAAGTATTTATGTAATAATATCAGCTATAGTTCCCAGTTCCCATAATACGAGCTTTGCTTAGTTTGGGTCTAGATGGCGCTGTGTGAATTGTCCAAGATATTTAAATATTGTTTATTTATTTATCAAGTTAGGTTCTCATTTAAAGCATCAACTTGTTCTGGTTCTTTATAGAGGTATTAACCCTTAGTAGGCGCGTGGGGTAGTTTACACTCCAACGCATGTTCAAAGGTTTTTAAAGTAACCGTGCTAAATTTCGATCAACTTTCATAAATTCATGTGCATTCCAGTCTCTAGAAGCGCTGTATTGTAAGTATTTGTGTCAGGATTTCACGTTTGGGGTGTAGGCCATCCCACGCACCCATGAATCATTGTATGCAACGACCACATGAACATACTGCGCGAAAATTTTTTTTCAAGAAAACGTGTCCGTGATTACCGAATTTTTTTATGTTAATGTTTTGTTTTATTACAAAAAAGGTTTAAGAGGTTAGTTTTTATATAAGAAGAATTGTGCATTTATTTTGATTTATATTAAATAATTTGGGTGTGCGCCATATCCAACGCTAATGGTACTCCTACTTACATGTTGGTAACTGTTGGAAACATTGGCTAACATTCTTGTTTCTGTGCTGGCAAGACGAGTTCTTTAAAAACCGAATGAACCCGCTAACAATAGGTGAAACGACAACATCCAACAATAACCAACAACAATCTTCAACATTTCAATATTGTTGGCAACAGTCGCCTACTAAAGGGTTAAGAACTACCAGAGTTGGTAGATCTCTTGATGTGTTGTTGATAGTTCGACCACCTGCTTTCACTACAGTCATTTGTTATTGTTGTAAGTTGCTTGTTGTAGGAATTATTAGTGACGTTCAGTCATTAGTTGTGTCAATTTGTTAGTGATCTTATTTGGTAGCTGTTCACCAAAGCACTAATAATACTTAGGTGAAACCCACATCTAACGCACGACGCTGCGAATTTTTAGCACATCCGTAACGCTGTCAGATATAAGATAATTCCAGATTCCCAATACTAAATACTGACGTGGACGCACCAACGGATGAACTTCCGTTGTTTGACAGACGCATCCGCGGACGCAGATTTATGCGTTGGTTTTTAGCTTGGGGATATTTCCTTGCATTTCACAGACGCATGCGTTATGAATGCGCTAAAATAGTGCTCCGTTGTGCGTAAAATGTGAGAACCACCTTAGCTCTGCATAGCCGAATATATAACAGTTAGATTAGGATAGAAAAAAAAGATTTTTCATCGAAGGCAATACTATTACTTGCGTAAAATAGATATATATCTGCAATTTAGTCCAGACAGAAAAAATGGTCTGGGGGTTTTTAACCTGATTTATTTATTGAAATCTCGAAAAGATACCTACGTACCGGCTCAGACTGTTTGAGCCATTTTAAAGACGAAGTGCTATCGTAATGGATAGTAGAACAGTTTTATTACTAGCGGTAGCCATATTTTCAGTTCAAATTAATCTGTGGTCAGCTGAACGCGATCATAATTGCTTGAAATCAGCGTCAATAGTAATTTCCAGCGCCTGGTGATTTCAACACTGCAACTGCCAAGGACGCTCGTCTATTCCAAAAGATATCCTGAATTCACATCATATCAGCCTATAGCAGTCCACAGATTGACAGTGCTTGGTCTCCCGATAACGTAAGGCAATTGGATTCTCAAATTAGAACCAAGTAAAGCAAAATATTTTCCTTTTTAGCATAGGCACCTATCCAAAGACTTTTTGAAAGCAGACTATCAACTCTTCGGGATATGCAATTCCCTGTCAAACCACATGAGCTGCGGTTACAGTTGTGGGCGGTTTACTAACAACTGTCAAATAATAATATTATGATATCAACAACTTTTCGGGAGTGTTGTCAAAGTATACTGTGTTGTGGTTGTCATCATACATTATACAGTCAACTAGGCATGCATGGTTTTTGTTATATCCTCTTTGGCAGGTTTCAGCAAAAGGGTCGCTGGATGTCTCAGTGTCTCTTATGAAATGAAATATAAGCAAAAAATACTTATTATTTTCCAACACACTTCACCAAAATAAGGCTGAAAAGAAAGGCATACGTTTCTGCCTATGATTGGCACTGAAAGTGTTAAGAATTAATGCACATAACACCTTAAGAAAGCTAATCACGGACACCCGATTATGGCCCCAATCGCTCTATTTATATTGTGTTGTAGGAAACTGTAAAGTGGCGATTTAATTACTAGATTATGGTAATAAATAGCTAGTCCTTACAGCTAGGCACAGGGTTGTTCTACAGTACTCCAACATGAATTTGTAGTACGCAATGCTTGACTACAGAGAGATGAAACGAAACGATAGTTTGCTCGCAGTTACTCCAAGATGTCCAAAGTAAAGTCCGGACCAGTTGACCGAATAGTTAGGTTCCATGAAAGTCCTAGCTCTCCACTGAATAGTCAGGTTTCTTAGGTATCTCAGATATACTTTTAGTCTGAGGTTCCGGGCTCATCACCGCAGGGGATACTGCTGTACCATGTGATGCCGGCATCACCCTATTTCTTTCCCGTGGGTGTCGTAGAAGCCGACTAAGGGACTCGAGGGTTTCATGTGTATTGCAATTTTAGGCGACAGGCTGACAACTTTCACTATAGTGATAAATGACTTATTTGAAATGTCTCTTAAATATTGTCAGACGTGGCGATAAAAACCGTAATTATACGGTCGTTAACGCTATCCCTACCCCGCCAAGGGTAAAGGCGTGATTTGTGTGTGTATACTGCTCAAATGTACTCCAATGACGGCCGTGGCTTCGCCTTGTCGCATAGTTAACCAGAAAAAAGACGCCATCTTCTTCTTTCCATGGGGGACAGAAATTTGTCCAACGAGCTTGTAAACCACAACGGGATAAATATCGTCTAACTTTCGAAAAATTGCTTCGGAGCAATTTTAAAGAGAAACAACTTTTATGCCGTGTGATGCCGGCTCAGAATAGCAGCACCCCATTTTTTTCCCGTTGGTGTCGTAAAAGCCGACTAGAGGACTCGAGGGTTTCATATGTATTGCAATTTTAGGCGATAGGCTGACAACTTGTCACTATAGTGATACACGACATATCTGTAATGACCCTCAAACATTTGTCAGGCGTGGTGATCACGACCGTAATATTACGGTCGTTAACGATCTGCCTTCCCCGCAAGGGATAAAGGCGTGATATGTGTATGTATGTACCTTTTGGAGCACAGTGGAATACTACCCTCAGTAATGATGTTATTATTTGGTAGGCGTGACGCGGTGCTTACGCGCACTTGTTAATCTGCACCTAAATTATGGTAAAATACCTACTACATTTGCCTATTATTAAGTCCCACAGGTTTCGATTAGGTGCGAAAATTATTTAAACACCAGGTAAGCATAGATATCTTTGGTTTACAATAATTTTCATCATTCTCCTTGCCTTATCCCGTTCTTTGTCGGGGTCGGCTACTTAACTTAGTAGATTTGACGTGGAACCTAGTTTTTACACAGAGCGACTGCCTACTTTGGTTTACAAATGAATGAGAAATTTTCTAGCTTGTTTTCAAGTGTATATAGATGGCGCTGAGCTAAACTAAAAATTTTATTTCCAAGGAAGTGTATTTTGTCTAGTTAAGTATCAATATGACTCAAAATTTCAACCTAACGAAACGCCATCGGGTTTGGCGAGGAACACACTTGACGCACGACGGAGCGCAAAAATATCGCAGCGGTCCGTCAGATCCATACTAGAAACGTCACTCCCCATATTAAAACCTGCTCTCGACGGATGACACTGCGATAAACTAACTCGAGACCTAGGAGCTGAGAAAAGTAAGTATACTATGACAGCTTGAGCGTAAATAATGCAAAATAGTTTTTTGATGTCATATTTATTTTTTGACGAAGGAATTAAAAAATGTTAGCGTCGGTCGTGGCTTGAACTACGGGCTGACCCTTTCCATTTTTTAATGTTTTGATGTTCGTCTCATCTAGTAGTAAATAATTTTTTATTTATTTCTTATTTTCATTGATCAAACAAATACTTATCAATGAACTAATTGGTTCATATCCTACCATTTTAATAAGTACCAGAAACACTATTTTTAAATTGCGGTAGTATATCAATGTCCGATTCTGTCGGTTACAGTGTTATCTTAAAGTACTTAAACTACACGGAACAGCTGTTTTAAAATATTTGCCCTATATTGGTCACGATTCCATAGGGCCATCTAAAATAGCCACCTACCTCAACGTACCTAAATAGCAAATAATATTATGTAGTGTAGGTATGTTATTTATACAAGTAGGTATTATTGCTAAAATATTTGTTTTATAAATTAGTATAGGTATATTAGTATGTTGTACACGTCAACTGCCTCACTTTATGCCATCTCACTACCCTAGGTCTGCTGAAAGAGATTTCTTTTTAGAAATAAGCTGACCTGTTGTGTATTGTTCTTAATGTTATGTCCTTTGTGTTATATTGTGTACAATAAATGGTTAAATAAATAAATAATAAATAGCCACAATGGTCTACTGCTTGATATGGGCTACCCTTTATAATCGGTATTTGCCATGCTCACCATGCTTGGCGGGCGCAATGCAACATGTTGCATTCCCAAGGAACGTTGCTGTCCATTACCTTGATGATTATTCCCTACTGCATTTGCGTGGCACAGTGCTAGTGCGACTGCCTTCCACGTAAAGTTTCCGGGTTCGATTCCCGGTGGGTCAGTCACAAAGTTGATATTTATCACTTAGTGAATATGTTTTTAGTCTGGTTAGGCTATTGCCGGCTAAACCACCCGATTGTCCATAAGAAAGATCTCGGTCCGTTTCCGTGCTTCGGAAGGCAGGTTAAGTCGTCGGTCCCGGTTGCAATCTATGATATCTTAGACGGCGGTCGTTGCGCAACCATGTGTTAGCAGGCGGTTGAAAAACTCCGACACCAGGGTTTATCAGGTCGTTTGACGACTCGATGTCCCACACGAAAGCAAGAAGATTTTAGCCCTGTTACTTGAACTGCGAATAGAGTCTGTTATCTGGCTAAAATTAGCCAACTGACAGGTCTAAAATGTTGGCTAATTTGCGCCGACAAGTCAAACAGACAGAGCCGGTGTTTCTGCCACGATCTGCAGATACATCACGCCTTTCATGTTTATTTACTTAGGTGCACTTAAAAACTGGTCAAGTGTGAGTTGAACTCTTAAGCGAAGGTTCTTGTAGCGCGGGATAATAAGGCCCTTTCCAGGAAAAGCGTTTTTTAACTAAGATATTTATTAAATATGTGTACGGCTCGCGTCTTACTTTTTTGTGGTAAGGTGTTTAATGTTGTAGATACCAAGAAACCGTAGCATTTGACTGTTGTTTAATAAGTATTGCATTATTTATTTTGTGCCACTATTTATGCTCAAGATGCTTTATTTCCCAAAAGAATACATTATTTGATTCACTTACTGAGATATTTAACACTGCTCTCCATTTGATTATAACATACCTACAATATTTGGACCAGAGAGCGGCTGGTAACGACTGGATGGCGAAGGCGGGAGATCGTGCCTTGTGGCGTACCCTGGGGGAGGCTTACGTCCAAAGTGGAATGCTATTAGGATGATATGATGTGATACCTAAAATATTCTAGGGTCACCATATAACTACGAGTATATTATCATCTTTCAAGATGCATGCTATAAAATATATCATGTTCGTTGGAACTGTGCGATTCAAAATAGTTTTACTTATAAAGTTTTTCTCATAAAGAACAGATCTCTCTTTTTACACTTATCTATTTTTTAGACTACAGAACCTTAAAACATTTAAGAGGCTACATTTTGATATTCTTAAAGTGGCAATTAACACTTGAAAGTTGCATTGATCTTGTACAAATTTAATTGAGTTGCTTTACATTTTAACTGCTGAATGTTTTAAAGTTATCTATTTAACCAGAAGTAAATTTTATTTAAGTACCATTTTTTCGGCCAAAGTGTTTTTATAACCTAGTTAGGTCCGTAGGTTTTTTGCTACTGACCACTAAGTAGTAAAAAGTCACGTTTGGTATTCGCTAATAACATACCTACATAAACTTTTTTAAATTGGTTCTTCAGTGCTTTTACCATCTTTTTTCTTGTTTCATTTAGGCGTCGCCGACGCATAGACATGCGTCTACGGATTCGTCTGTCAATCAACGCAACTTCATCGGATGGTGTGTTTATACTAGGGTAATCGGTCGTCAGTGGCCACGTGTTAGGACCAAACACCGGTCTTAATCGTGAGACCCGAGTTCAATCACCGCCATGTACCAATCTGTTTTTACGCACGTACATTTACCGACTGCTCTTACGGTGAAGTAAAAACATCGTGATGAAATCCACACTTAATTTAAATCCAGATTATATTTGAATGTGACTTAACCTAGGATTCGGGCCAGGTTAGCTTTCGGGTTGCAGAGGTCAGATGGCAGTTCTTCTGTGTAAAAACTTGATACCATGTCAAAT